>JAWWLY010000165.1:429659-445828 GCA_035041215.1 Gymnopithys bicolor
GTGCCCCTGGAGTAACCCTGCAGTGCCCCTGGAGTAACCCTGCAGGACTCTCGGAGTACCCCCTGGAGTAACCCTGCGGTGCCCCCTGGAGTAACCCTGCAGTGCCCCCTGGGGTAACCCTGCGGTGCCCCTGGAGTATCCCTGGAGTACCCCCTGCAGTACCCCCTGGGGTAACCCTGCAGTACCCCCTGCAGTACCCCCTGGGGTAACCCTGCAGTACCCCCTGCACTGCCCTTACCCGGCCCTCCGTGGCCGGCGCTCCCCGCAGTGCCCGCGGCAGCCGCCAGATGGCGCCTTCAGCCCAACTACGCATTTGGGGACATTTCCTTGGATTTCGGTTGTTAAATTCCATCCCGGGGTCCCAGAAAGACGCCGTGATTAGGGTTCGACTGACTTCTGAACTGTGATGTGTTCTCCCACAGGCAGTCTGAGCCATGCACTCACTGTCCCAGTGCCAGATCTCTGTCCAGCTTGAGTCCTACCAGGTCACTCTGAGCCCAGAAGTGGTTCCCTGGAACCTGTGGGTTTGGAATTTAAGCTGGCACAGCCCTGAGGAGCGGTTGCTGCAGCATTGCTCATTCACACCTTGGAGGGATGTCTGACAATAGGTTTTTCTTGTTTTCTCTGAGGACAAGAGAGTAAATAGTGGTACAACAGTGTTAGGGAGCTATTGGTTAGACAAAAATTGTGTCAGGAGATGGGAATTTTTTTTTATAATAATTCTACTGCATAGTTTCTATCACTTGTGCCTGAGGGACTTGAGAGACATACAGGGAAAACATGAAAACCACACACCTGAGCCTATAGAAATTTGCAGAGAGAAATTTGTAAGTAACAGATAGAGCAGTGAGTAGAAAATACAGAGGTTCAGAGACTGGCTCTTAAATCAATTTGTAGCTCACGCTGAGGGGGCAGCACATCCTGGCACTGATTGACATCACACTGGTGAAGTGAAATCTACTACACCATTATCTAGAGGCTTCAGATGTTTGAGAGATTTTCCAAGACAGCGCAGCAGTAAACACTTCCCAGTTAGTTTTTATAGTGGTAAAATAGGTATTTTTTAAAACGTGGACTCCTCAGGCATGTGTCTGACATGTTCTTCCTGTGTTTCTCCTCTGTAAGGAGAAGTCACCAAAGGATTTGTTGTTTCTACATGTATTCATGCCCTTTTTATTGTGAGGCTTTGTCTTTTTTCCCTTCTCTGGTCTCCTCAGCCCCAGGATCTGGAGCTGGGAGCTGCTCTGGCCCGTGGCAGCCCCAGGATCCAGAGTTGCAGTGACAGCACTGCCTGGCTCAGGTGTGCCCTGGCTGAGCAGAATCTGTGTGACAAAGTCCAGGGATGGGTGTCTTTAAGCACCACACGTGCCCGGGGATGGGTCTGAGTTGAGCAACTCCATGGAACAGCATGTAATGCTGTGGGAAAGCAGAAATACTCCACTGTGCTGAAAGGGTTTGTGTCTTGTAAGCCCAACATGCTTCTTTTCTTTTCTTTTAAGAGCTGATATCTTAAAGCAAGAGCTTTTCTGCCAGGCAGAAGTTCTGTGTGCATCGAGCCCCTGGGGGCAGTTGATGCTGAAGTGGAGCAGGATCTGCTTCCCAACTCCCAAACAGCTCAGATGGCTCCGTGATGGGGACCTGGTTACAACACTCTGTCCTCTGACCTCATTGCACCACGGCCTTGCTGTGCAGTCTGTGGGATCCTGCCTTGCCTCCCTCAGCTGTAAACCTTTGACCAGTCAGCCTATGGAATCTGTTTTGCCCAATTTGGATGGAGTATTATGTTTTTTATCAAAGTCTTCTCCAAGGTCTTGATGTCTTTGGAGTTTGCCAGGAAATGTGGTTTCTAACCTTTGTTTGCAGTTGCAAGATTTTTTCAAAAAATACTACAATCCATACTTATTGTGTAGTGGAATTTAATAGGAATTTACACAAGTACATATATGTGTAAATGTGTGTGTCAGCATTGACAAAAGCACTTGGATCTGGGAGCAGACTGTCTGGGGAATCATCTCAGTGCTCTGGGGGCAGGAGGTGGCACCCAAAGGGTCCATAAGGAAGGTGGGGACAAACTGTTTAGCAGGGCCTGTTGCAATGGGCCAAGGGGTGGTGGTTTGACACTAAAGGAGTGTTGATTTAGATTAGTTAGAGGGAGTGTTTTACAGTGAGGGAGGGCAGGCCCTGGCACAGGCTGGGCAGAGCAGCTGTGGCTGCCCCTGGATCCCTGGGAGTGTCCAAGGCCAGGCTGGACAGGGCTTGGAGCAACCTGGGCTGGTGGGAGGTGTCCCTGCCCATGGCAGGGGTGGGATGGGATGAACTCTGATGTCCCTTCCAACCTGAACCATTCTGTGATCTTTCCAGAGGTGCCATAAGCATTTTCTTAACAGTTTGAAATTCTTAAAGTGCATTTAGATTGTAGGAAACTGTTTTTCAAATTTTTGTGACGTCGAAGTACAAACTGATCTTTGGAAAGAAAAGTAAATGAGTGGTCTGGGGCGAGGTTAATGTCTGTGGGACTGAGGTAAAAAGCTTTTTAAGGTCCACCTAAAGTAAACTCCTGTTAAATGTAACTAGTGTATGTTATTCTTGCAAGGTTTGTTGAGGAAATTAGGGAGAGTTTGCGCTGCCCTCTCTGTCGCTTGGCTCTGCCATGCACCCACTGCAGCTCAATTTGTGCTGCTCTCTGTTTACCAGGGCCAAGTGAGTGCTCTGTGTGTTTCCAAATTTACAGTAATTTAGTCCCTCACATCATGTTCTCTGCTTAAATGTTTAGTAATTAGTAGAAACCAGGTAGAGTGGTTTTGTCTGAGTCATTTTAGATCTGCTTGAGGATGTTTATTTTTCAAGCAACTGCAAATACAATGTTTTTCTGTTTTCCAGCTTTATTTTTTTAACTTGTGTGTATGCTCCATGCAGTGTTTTTCTTCTCCCTTCCCCACGGTTCGGATGTATCCACCTACCCAAAAGGTCTATAAATAAATTTCAGTGCTGTGTAAAATTGTTTTCCCCCAAGCAGCAGCTGTTTGGCCTCTGCCTGTCCGTGCCCAGAGTGCTGGGGACATCCAGTGGCTGCAAAACACTTCACGACAGCATTTTGCAACAGGGCAATAAAATGCTTAATGGTGATCCCTGAGGAGATAATGGGCCAGTCTGCAGCCTCGGGGCTGTGGTGGTGCTGGGTTTGGAGCTTTGGACAGTTGGCCCCTCGGCCCATTCTCCTTCAGAACCGGCCCCTGCTCACGGGGACCTTTAAGCGTGTGCTGCCACAGCCGAAAGGGGCTGAGCTGTGACTCTCTCTCTCTGTCCTTCAGGCCTTGCAGTGATGCATTCCCAAAGCACAAACCAGCTGGATGTGGGGAACAACCCCCGCGTGGGCACCAAGCGCTACATGGCCCCGGAGGTGCTGGACGAGACCATCCAGGCGGACTGCTTTGACTCCTACAAGAGGGTGGACATCTGGGCCTTCGGGCTGGTGCTCTGGGAGGTGGCCAGGCGCATGGTTAGCAACGGTGAGTGCCTGGGGCTGCTCCCTGGCCCAGCAGGGCTGAGGGAATGGCAAAGCACCTGCCACCAAAACACACAGGAACGTGCAGGACTCCACAGCAGTTGGGTCCTGGTACCAGGAGCAAGCTGTTGGTGTGCTGGGTACAGTGGCCAAATCTTGTCATTTCTGTTAAGGCAGAGAAGAAAGGGTTGCCTGCTCATTGTAAACCCTGCTGAAGCATAATTCATACCAAGTAGTCAAAATTTTAGGTCATTAAGTCTCTGCTCTTTTTCCATGTGTCATTAAGCCATAGTGAATTCTTGCAGGTGGGTGTTTCTCATGACAAACCTTAGCAAACAGAAGGAAGTTATGTAGGAAGTGCAGAACTGGTCAAAATTCAGGTCTGCTCTTGCTTCACCAAGTTCAGTGCATTCCCAAGGCAGGATTTGCTCCAAGTGCAGTTCTGCTTGGGAAGGGTGTCCCTGCCATCCTGTCTGAAGTGCAGGGCTGCTTCTCTCTCTTGGCAAGGGTGGCTGAATTTAGGAACCTTCCAGCTGGGTGTCTGCTGGTGTGATTCCTGCTCAGTTCAGAAGTCCCCTCTGACTTCTACACCTCAGGGTGTGCTCTCTGGACCCCAGTGGGCTGGAGGAGGCAGACGATGCCCTTCAGGTGTGTCTGCAGACCTGGCAGGGGTGGGTTCTTCATGGCCACATCTTCAAATATGAGAAAATTGCAGATTGTCACACAGTTTGTTTACTCTGTGTCTGATCTATCCCCACCAAGTTCAGCTCTGGTGAAGGGGTGTGTGGCTAGTTAGAGGAAGGAGGAAAGGAGGTGAATGTGTGGCTTTAATGTTTCTGAGGATGCTTGTTGGTACAGGTGTGTTGTAGGCAGTTTGAAGACTTGCTGGTTGCATTGTGCAATGTTTGGTCCTGGGTTGCATCACATCAGTGTGAGTGCCTGGAGAAGTCCAGCTGGAACTTTGCTGTCCTCAGTGCAGTTTTATGTCCTGCACTGTATCTTGGCAGTCTGTGAGCACTTTCATGTGTCAGTTGCCATAAATTGATGTGGTGGCTGGACAGGGGTTGATGAATTCCTGTGCCAGAGGTGATGCTCCTGTGGTGGGGAGGGAAGGTGTGAGTTGTAGTTGGCTTGAGAGCACAATGCCAGCAGCCCTGGGGGAGAGCAGTACAGTGTGTTGTAAATGACAGAAGTCACCCTAAAGCTGTGCAGGAAGCCCAGACTGTGGGTTGTGCTGAAGGACCAGGGTCTCCCTGAGCCAGCAGCTCCCAGGACAGCAGGCAAGGAGAGTGTCATGGGTTGGTGACACTCTGAGGGCACAGTGCTGTGGGCCAGAGGTTGAGTGGCTCGCTGGCACCTCCAGCAGCTGCTCTGGAGCTGGGGGGTCCCAGAGGCCTGGGATGCTCAGCTGTGGTAGCTCAGAGCACTCCAGAGGCACTATTGGAGCAAAGGCCAGACCCGCTTCCTTCGTGTTTAGTACTGCACGTCTTATCTGTAACAGTCAGTTATATGTGCCCTGTGCTTGGGAAAGACCACAGGAAAATAGTGAATTAGAGCCAGACTCTCTGTGCAGTGATAAAGTTCATCAGTAACAGCCTCATGACCCTGGGAGCATGTTCAGAACTGGAGTTGGGTGTTGGACTCGTGAGAAGCCCCAGCTTTACCTGGGGACAGGTGTGGGCAGCAGGGGCACACAGGGAGTTGTGTTTGTGAGGTCTCACAGGGAACTGTGTTCTGAGGGAGGCAGGAGAAGGGTGAAGACAAGAATTTGGCCCAGTAGGTGATGTTTGGTGAATGCAATTGGGAATTGCTCAGAGGAGGGGGTGGATGGTGCTGCTGTATGCAGGATGTAATGGAATTTATCCTGCATCAAATGGCACTGGGCAAACCCTCCAGGCTGCCTGTACTGCTGGTGGGAACTTGCTTGGGTAGCCAGGTCTCCAAACTGTCCTACTGTTTTCCAAGGCACTTGCAACTTCCTGAAGACTGTTTCTGGTTTTGAGTAATTGCAGACATGGATTTGCAGAATTTTACAGCATATCCAAGGGTGTATCTGTGGTATTTTGATCTTCAATAGAACAACAAAACTAAACCTCAAAACTTTGCCATTACAAAGACTGAGCACCTCTTTTCAGCTTCAGTCTATGCAGAGGAGCAGGGATGCTCCTGGGTTTGGTGTCTGACTCTGGGCCAGCCTCCAGCTCTCCGTGTGCTGTGCCCACTGTTGGCAGCACCGTTTGATGTTCCCCCTGGACCCACAGGGCCTCATTAGCTCCGGGTTTTCCCAAGCTGCTGACCCAGATGTGTGTCTTTGAACACCAGTGTGAAGATTGGCTTCCTGAGGAAGTTGTGCTCCCTGTGGATGGTTTGTGAGGCTGATGCAGTGAGGAAGCAGAGCTGCAGTGGGCAGGGGGGCTCCACCCTGGCAGCGTTCCGTGAGCGGCTGCAGGAGGGGCACACACAGCCTCCACTGTCAGTGCTGATGCCCAGGGAATGGCAGATTGCTGGTTTAAGGAGGGGCACACACAGCCTCCACTGTCAGTGCTGATGCCCAGGGAATGGCAGATTGCTGGTTTAAGGGCCAAGCTGGACAGGGTTTGCAGTAGCTTTGCCTAGTGGAAGGTGTCCCTGCCCATGGCAGGGATGTGGAGTGAGATGAGCTTTAAGGTCCCTCCCAACCCAAGCAAGGGTCTGTGAATGCCCACATCCTTATCAGACTCTTCCAGGAATCACAAAAGCACCAAAGTGTGTGGTGAGCCTGGTAAAAACCAGTGCTAACCTTGCATTTTTTTGTTTGCTGGTAGAAATCCCAGTTTGTGGTGGGCAGGAAGGCTCTGTGTGTTACAAAAACCAGCCCTTTGGTGAGGGATTTACTTTTCATCCTTTCAGCTCCAGCATCTGCAAAGTGTGTATAGCTCTTACTTTGTGGACTTGTAATATGAGCCAATTAATTAACATTTTGGGTAGAAAAAGCTGTCCCTGTGGCAGTAGGTGCTGTTCTGTTGTTCAGTGTGACACTGTGGGATTGACTTCTAAAGGATTTTTGTGCCTCTTAGACAGGTCAGTCCTGTGTTCCCTCTGTCCCTGTGAAAATGCTGTTTGCTGACACAGTCATTCAGTTTTGCCTGTTTGTGTCTCACCAGGTATTGTGGAAGACTACAAACCACCCTTTTATGACTTGGTTCCCAACGATCCCAGTTTTGAAGACATGAGGAAGGTGGTCTGTGTGGATCAGCAGAGGCCCAACATTCCCAACAGATGGTTCTCAGACCCGGTCAGTGGGTGCTGGGGGGATGGCTGTGCAGAAAAAGACCTTTGTTCTTTGACAGAGTCAGGACAGTTATTTTCAGTTGTCACTTGCAGTGGAAATGATCTCGATGGGTCTTGCCAGCAGCATCACCTGTACAGGTGTTGGGGTGAGCTGGCCCAGCCTGGGGGAGCACTGAGCAAACTGAGGACTGCCAAGTCTGAGCCAGTCACAGACTGGCCTTAGAGGAGCAGGATTTAGCAATGACCTTCACAGCTGCTCTTCCTGGGTATTGTTCTCCCTCCAAGGGGAAATCCAGGGGAGGGAAGCCAGTCCAGGACTTTCTGTGGCCTTACAAGCACACACATTTAGAACAGAACGCTGGTGTCTCCTGCCTACAGGATAAGGGGCTACTGTTCTTTTTGAAAGGCTGGGGCTGAAGTTTATTTTTCAGACTGGCCTCTGCAGCCTGCCCAGCTGTTTTGTTCTTACCACTGCAGCTGTGGAGGTCAGTGTGAACCTGCAGGTCTGGCCAGGGCAGAGGGCCCATCTCCAGAGTTTGGGTGTGGAGCTGTGCCCTGTGCTGCCCCAGCAGCCACTGGGAGCCTGGGCAGTTAAACTTGTGCTGGGCATGATGGAATCACAGGCAGAAAATCTGTACCTTCTCCACTGCCTTCATGGGTCTGCAGGACTTGGTTTCATTGAAAAGAGATTCTGTGGGTGTTTTCTTAATTAGGAAAAATAGCTGAGAACTCCCATTGTTTAAAGTTGCTGTGGCTGATCACTCCAGTCAGCCCATGGGCTGGTTATGCTCTCGGTTTAAGCAGGTTATCAGACTTTGTGGGCTTTTAACCACATGGAAGCTCTGCATCTGACAGGCAGCAGGAAACTGGGGTGTTAGTTAGGCAGCAAAACCTGTCTCTGTGGGTGCTCGACCCCAGCAGAGCTTCTTGTTGCCTGTGGGCTCACCCTGCTGTCCTCTGGTTTCTGTTGCAGACGTTAACGTCCCTTGCCAAGCTGATGAAGGAGTGCTGGTACCAGAACCCGTCGGCCAGACTGACAGCCCTGCGCATCAAAAAGACTCTGACCAAAATTGACAATTCCTTAGACAAGCTGAAAGCTGACTGTTGACCCTCTGCTCGTGGTGCTGTCCCGCCAGGGAGGCACTGGCTGGCCCGGAGGGCTCTGGCCGGGCAGTTCCTGGCGCTGGTGCCCACGGGGCTGCTCGGAGCGGAGTTCTGGGGGGCAGCTGTGGGGACACCGGGCCCCCCCGGGCCTGCTGGGCCACACTGACCCACCCTGGGCGAGCGCTGAGGACTCAGCTGGATGTGCTGTTGCTGAGGTCGTGGCCTGAAGGAAGACAGAGAAATCCTAAGACAAGATCAGGGCATTAAACAATGGCTTTGAACACCTTTTTTCTTGGTTTTCTTTTTTTTTCCTTCCTCTTTTTTTTTTTTTAGTTTTTTTTTTTAATTTTAATTCTCCTAATCACTCCCAGGGTGAACACGTGGAAGTGGTGAATTTTAATCAGCAATATTGCCTGTGCTTCTCTTCTTTATTGCACTAGGAATTCTTTGCATTCCTTACTTGCACTGTCACTGTTAATTTTAATGACATGACTTGCCAAAAATCCGATTGGCTGAATCCTGCATCGATCTGTGCCTGAGTAACAGGAAAAGAATTTGGTAAACTGAAAATGTAACTGTCAGACTTTAGCTGCATTTTACATGTGTACTGATGTTTACAATAATGCTGAACATTAGGAATTTCTCCTTTATCCCAAACTTGCAAATTATTTATTACTAGTGCACTTGCCAGTTTTTTAAACTGTAAAATAAGTGCATAAAGTTAAAGCTTATTTTTATGTGGCCTCTTTCATGATTTCTTACACAGATGTTTTTGTAACACAATATAACCTGAAACATGAATTGTTTTATGTATTATCATATTTCAACTCGATAGTCACATTTTAAGTGCTTCACATTTGTAGGTGTGTGGTCTGTACCATATTTTCAGTTGGAATATGGAAGGTGTATACAGCCATTTCCCCCAGGGCCTGCATCTGGCATCTTACTGGTCTGGGAAAGGAAAGCAACGGAGGAGTTGACTAGAATTTTAGGTCATGAATGCTGTGGGGAAAATGCATTTTATTTCTTCTAAGCTATATAATATGCATTTAAACTCTGCCAGAAAAATAACTATTTTGTTTTAATCTACTTTTTCTATTTAGTAGTTATTTGTATAAATTAAATAGAATGTTTTCAAGTCAAGCCAAGGTGTGTTTTAGTTCTCTGACTGCCCATCAGTGACCAGGTGCCCCCAGGCTGTGCCCACGGGGTCCAGGCTGGTGCTGGTGCAACTCTGAGGTGCTGAGGCTCTACCAGGGGCCTGGGTGTGTTCTTGTGTTCTGAACACAGCCAGAATGTGCCCAGAATGGCACAGTGGGGAGTGCTGGGCTGTCCTTGGATGTGACCCTGGCCATGTCCCCCAGCCCACCCTGTGGTCCCTGATCTGGGCCTTCAGGGAGGAACTCTGTGCTGAGCACCTCTCTCTGCCTGTGCCTCCACGTGCTCCTTGTCTTTGTTCTGCTGAGTGGAGGAGTGTCAGGAAGTGGCAGTGCCCTCCCATCCTTGGAAAAGAGCTCCTTTATTCCCGGGTTTGGGATCCCCTGGGCAATCCAGAGCCCTGAGCAGTGATCAGCCACCCAGACGTGCTTCCTCTCTGGGGTAAAACACTTCTCTGAAGTTCCCTTCAGCACTTCACACCCTCCAGGTTCTGCTCTGCTGCCTCTCTGTAAGGTTTTCTTCTCAGCCCCATGCTCCCTGCCCCATTCCAGCCAGGTGGAATGCCTCGTTCTGCGTTGCTGGTGTAGGAACAGGAGCCAGGTGTGCGGGGTAGGTACTGCCTGGGCTGACAGACAGCGTGGGGTGGAGCTCTGCAGCACAGCCGGGGCTCACACCGCCTGCCAGGGCTCTGATTGTATGTGAGGAGAATCTGAGCACATCCAGTGCTGCAGAAAAAACTAGGAGAAGGCAGATCTGATGAATTTTACTGTTAGTTTTTAATAGGAAGTCAAAAGCTGGAATGTGGTTTGGTTTTCCTTTAAATTGGTGTGTGTTTGAGCTGTGTACTGGGCTGACTGGGACACAGCCTGGGAGGGACGGGATGTGGGGTTGGACTGAAGCTGCTGCACGGCCGGAGGTCCCTGGTGACAGGCACAGCTGTCAGGTGAGGAGCTGCATTGGTGCTGACTCATACAGAGCATTCTCTGAAGCTCTGCAGGGCCTGGCTCCTGGTACACACTCCTGGGTTTCTTTAACAGGTGTTTGTGGGATGGAACAGGCAGCAGGACTGAAGCCCAGTGGGAAGGGAGGCCGGCTCTTGTGGAGCTGCTGTGGTGCTGGGGACGAGGCCAGTGGTGGGAGGACACCTGGACAGGGAAGGTGGCACTGCAGATGCAGGGGCCAGAGCCTGAGGTGCAGTTCAGTGTGAGTGTGAAGTGCATGGTCAGGTTTTTGCTTGGAGTTTTTGCCTTTCCAGCATTTTCCAATTCAGGTGTTGGAGGGAGATTTCATGCTGATGGTCAGTGACAACTCTGGCCATGCTGGAGAATTTGGGCTGCCTTCCTCAAACACTGCCACACTGAGTCACAGCACCTTACTCGGTACCTGAGGGACATGCCATCTTACCCTTAGGAAAACAATAATGTTGAGTACCTGCTCCATCTCTCCTCTGCAGTGCAGCATCCTCTGGAACGTGCTGTGTACTAGAACAGCCCACCTTCAGGTTGGGACAGCTCCGTGTACGTGGTGATTCCCTCTGCTGTCCCTGAGGATCTGCATTTTCTGACCCAGGGCTGGGTCCTGGCTCCCAGCTGGGCTGGGGCTGGTTGGGATGCTGCAGGATGTGGGGCCTGCAGGAGGGACATGCACAGTTCTTTCTCCCCCTCCTATCAGGGAGTTGCAGAGATCCAGAAGGTCCCCTCTGAGCCTCCTTCTCTCCAGGCTGAGCCCCCCGAGCTCCCTCAGCCACTCCTGGTGCTCCAGACCCTTCTCCAGCTCCATTCCCTTCCCTGGACACACAAGGGATGATGGACTAAAAGGTAAACCCACAAACCGTGGGAACACCTCAGTAATACCCTGTTTATCCTGTGCTGGGTAAAGAGGATTATCCAGGTGAGCCCCTGGCAGGGTAACAGTCTGTCAGCTCTGGGACTCCTGGGCTCTCCCCAGTGTGCTGGGCAAGGTCAGGGGCACTGGTGCTGCTCCAAGGACTGCCTTCTGCATATTGAAGCATCCAGGGATTATTTTAAACCTATTTCACATTGTGCTGCTCAAGTACTTCTGGTCCAGGCTGTTTGAAGTGTTGGCTGGTGTGTGTGCTTGAATTGGGTCACTATTCCACAAATGTGAATCAAGAAAATTGAGTGGAAATTAATCATAAGAAGTGATTTCTTGGCAGCTTCTTATCCCTTAACTTGGGATAAGTCGTTCATGTGCTTTCCTGATGTACAGTGGCTGCTGAGGGCAGTGAGGGTCTGTGCTCTCCAAAGCCTGCAGGAATAGCTGGGTTCCCTCTTGGGAACTGCAGGGTGGTGTGTGTGCCTGGGAGCAGAGAAGGAAAACAGGGATGGCCAGGAAGGATTGTCTGTGGTCTGTGCAGTTTAACCTCGTTTGCACATCTGGACAGTCACAGGAGAACATTTATTGCTTCTCTTCTTCTGAAGGTGTCAAGGCTTGGGCAGTGGGGGGAGATTCCAAGTGCAGGGAACACCCCCACCTCCCACACTGTTTTCTAAGTGTGTTTATTAATCAATGCTCCTCTAGTACCTCTACAAAATCTAATCTTCTAAAGAGATTTGGAATGCTTACATAGAACCTGCTGCACAAGGGTGTCACTGCATTTATTACTATGGAGATGGCACAGGCAGTTCCCTCTCTGGAGTTGAATTATTCATGTGTCTGGCAGGTTTGTGCTGCACCAGCCAGGATGGAGCTGGGGCTGCTCAGAGCCTGCTGAGGAGACCCTGCAGGGAAAATTAGCCCAAACAAGTAGCACTACCTGTGGGATTCAGTTGTGTTGGTGGGTACAATGGCCAGCAGTTACAGGAGGCAGGCTGGAGGGAAGGTTTTGGGGCTGGGGGAAGTGTTGTTGCTTTTTGTTTGATTTCTGTGTTGTCCAGAGGAGCTGTGGCTGCCCCTGGATCCCTGGGAGTGTCCAAGGCCTGGTTGGATGGGGCTTGGAGAAACCTGGGATAGTGGAAGGTGTCCCTGCCCATGGCAGGGGTGGCACTGGATGAGCTTTAAGGTTCCTGTGATTCCATAATTCTATATGCAGAGGGCTTGTTTGTCACTGGTCAGCAGTGTGTGGCACTTGGAGGTGTCCTGGGGGCAATGCCAGGAGCAGCCTGAGGTCAGGTACTTCAGGCAGTGTTGCTGGAGGGAGGTCACTGAAGGCTTCCTCCCCCTTGGTTGGAAATTCCCTTATGGACCTTCTGGGCTGGAATTATCCACCAGAAGTCCATATCAAGCCTTCCAGAATTTTATTTGCTTGGATTAAACTGTTTTGATAGGGAGGGACAGTTCTCTTCCCTGTAAGGTGAAACATCTGCTGTGCTGAAAGCTCAGCCTTGGCTCCGTGGTTGGCAGTGGAGAAGGGAGGCAAAGACATTTCAAGTGCTGTTCCATCTATAGAGAGAGAAGCTCAAACTCAGAATACATTTTTACATTTTAAAGTTAAGATTTGCATGGGAAAAGTAAGTGATGTGCTGTGACAGGTCCTGTCACCTGGGAATAGCTCATGGGCTCTCCCTTCCCAGTTGGAAGGAGAAACCCCCCACCCTTCAGTGCCTGAGCCAGAGCTGTGCTGGGGCAGAAGGCAGAGCCTGCCAGGAAAACAGCACAGCTGGACATGGCTCATGGTGAAAGGGGCTGCAGGAGGGACCTCAGGAGCTCGGGAAGGAGAGCCTGGGACCTGCTCCATGGGTGCAGCTGCTGGCTGGTCATTGTGCCACTGCCCCCGGGTCCTGCCTGGCAGAGCTGTGTGAAACCTGCAGGAGGATTTGGGGGTGTGGGACACCTGTTCATGGGGTCACCCTGCTCTGTGCCAGCCCAGCTGCCCAGGGCTCTGGGGCCATGGCCTGGGGGGCCACACACCAAAGTGCCTGCCAGCTCTCAGACCTGGGAGATTTTAGTTGTTTTTTTAAAAAACCCACAACCTGGTGTCCCCCTTGGCACTGCAGCCACTGATGACGGCCATGTGTCACCCTGTGTGGTGTCTGTCTCAGGGCTGTGTCCAAACCCTTGGTGCAGCCCTGGCAGAGCTGGTGCCCCGTCCCACCCTCTGGGCCACGGCAGCTCCTCAGGGCTCTGAACTCGCAGATCTGAGCAGTCAGTGCCTGTGGTGGGTGGGCAGTGCTGTGGTGTCCCTCTGCCCTGGCACAAGGCAGGTGGCACGGGCAGGGAGGCCAGTGCTGTGCTGGAGGGGACCAGGCTGAGGGTGCCACAGGGTGCAGGACCAGCCATGGCCCTGGATGGAGCGGGGGAGCCTCTGGGAATGCTGGTCCATCCCCCTCCTACAGGCAGAGCTGGGACCCCCAGCGTGTGCCCAGGGGTTTGTCTGGCCTTCACCTGTGTGAGCTGCACAAGTGATGGAGCAGCTGATCTGCACAGGTGGGTTTTCAAAATGACCTGACACCAGTAATTAATAATTTGTTTCCAAGTGCAGCCCCACCCAAACTCTGACCACCTTGTCCAGTGCAGTGACTGAGGGTTTCACTGGCACAAAAATCCTGGGCCCCAAAATCAAAACCATTTGGGTATTGGGATCAGTGTCAGCAAGTCCAGGTGTTGGTTACTGTGCTAAAATCTGTTCCTCTCAAAAAAAGAAAAATCTGATGCTGCATTTCAGCTTTAATACTTGGATTTTTCTTCCTGTGGGCACCAAGGAAAACTTTTTTTGCTTTGTTTTTAGTGGCCTTCACAACATGGGAAAGGCTGTGCCCACCTTCCTCTCATCCTTGTGAATAGTTGAATTTTCTGTTCAAGCTCAGACATAAGCTGTTTCTCAACCATGAAAAGCTGTGCTAGAAGGAAATCAGACCTAGCAAGGGCTGGGATTTTTTGGTTGAAGACATTAAAACTTGCTGTCAGCTTGTTCTTTGGATCTCAGAAGCTGCCACACCCTTGGTGGCTGCTGCTAACGAGTTAAGGGCTTTGCATGGCCCCAGTCTCTTCCCTGATCTGGCTCTGCAGCAATCTCCTCCAATTTTCACCACCCAAACTCCTTTTCCCAAATGTCATAAACCTTCAGATTCATGGCATAGATCTCTTTTCATTCTTGGAAGGTTCTGGAAAAGCTGGAGCTTTAAAACGCGATTCTTTACCAAAGGTGGTGGTGGAGGGGGAGGGAGCTGTTGGATGTTCGATGGAATTTCACCCCAAACCCTTGCAGGGGTGGCTGTGGAGTGACTTTGCCTGCCTGTCCTGGAGAGAGCAGCTCCCTGGGGGAGGTGCTGACAGGGGGGAGCGGGAAGGAGGCAGAGCAGTCTTTGTGAGCCGGGGAACTGCAGCCTCAGGGGAGCTCCCATGACTGGGAGAGCAAGGAGGGAAAACTGATGCCTTTTGTCCCCCCAGTTATCCCTGTGTGGTCACTGCCTGTATGTGGAACTTGCAGCCTTTAATGCAGGGAGTTCCCCTGGCTGGGTGTTTGCCCTGCCCTGAGGGCCAGGGCAGTGCCCTTCCCTGCCAGGCTGTGCCCTGCCCCTGGATCGATGCCCTTCCCTGCCAGGCTGTGCCCTGCCTGCCCGTGGATCGATGCCCTTCCCTGCCAGGCTCTGCCCTGCCCCTGGATCGATGCCCTTCCCTGCCAGGCTCTGCCCTGCCTGCCCGTGGATCGATGCCCTTCCCTGCCAGGCTGTGCCCTGCCCCTGGATCGATGCCCTTCCCTGCCAGGCTCTGCCCTGCCTGCCCCTGGATCGAGGCCGTGCCCAGAGGTCACAGCCCTGTTCCAGCTTACCCTGGCAACGCGCTGGAACCTGGGACAGGCTGTCAAGTCTCTTGGAACGAGCTTTGGTGTGAATTTCAAACAGGTGGCTGCCCCTCCTCTTTGGGAGGAAGAACATTGACACCAATGAACAGAGAAAGGTGTTTGGCTGTTTCTAATTCCTCACAGAGAGAACCTGAAATTGTGTCTTCCCTGCAGGCACTTTTAAAAAAATTTGCCTGAGAAATTTCACAGAATTCCGTTCTCAGCGTTTTCTGCTCCCTTTTATGAGGATCTTGAATTCAAGTTAAGCCTTCAGGGAAAGGGCTCTGGTCCTCTCCTGTGCTCTGACTTTGTTCCTTTGGCCATTCCAGCTGCTACCAGTGGATGGTTCAGTTTCCCTTTTGCTTTTCCTGGAGCGTCTCCTCTCACTCCTCCAGGGGCCATCCCAGACTGGGCCACCAGAAACTGCCCACTGGAAGCATGTGCTGGGCATGGGTGGAGGTGCCACCCCACCCCTGGAAGTGTCCAAGGGCAGACTGGACAGGGCTTGGAGCAACTCGGGGTGGTGGAAGATGAGCTGTAAGGTCCCTTCCAACCCAAACCATTCCATAATGAATTAACTTTTTAATTGCACTAATACCTACTCTTTGGACACTTCTTATGCCTGAATGATGCTCAGATGTTCCAAGGAGCTCCATCATTACCCTCCTCATCAGAAAGGCCTCCACTCAGATTAATGGACTGCTGTGTAACAGATTTCAGAGCTGTACAAAGCAGCATTTTTGAGGGGGTTGTAACTAAAGATGATAAAATGGTTCCTGGAACAGTTTGGGAATTTTTCAACTCTCTTTCTAATCCCCACGGTCAGCAATGAAATGGTTTTGCAGGAATGTATCAGTCTGATGGCAATTTTTGGAAGGTTTTGTAGCATTTCTGGCTGAGCAGAGTGGGACAGAGGGAGTGCAAGGCAGCAAGACAGGACACTGATGCAGAGGACCCAGGGGAGGGGTAAATGCTGCTCTGCTGCCTCCTCTGGGCTGTCTCTGGATTCCCTTTTGTTTTCCTTGCACGAAATTTCAGTAGGTCTTGGTTTTACCCTGAAGTGGAGCAAAACAAATTACAAAACAAAATTCTTGGCTTTTGGCCAGCCCCAGAAGTGCTTCCAGTTGGCAAAAGTTTCCCTGGTGTTACCCATTTCCAAAGACTTGAATCCCCAGGATGGGCTATTTCTGTCCCACCGTGACCCACGCCATGCAAGCAGCTGACCAGGGGACACATTTGCCTCACAACAAAGGAGTGGGGGGTTATTTCCCCCCATCCCTTGGTTTGTTCCTTTGTTTTTTGCTGGTGTTTGGTGTGTCAAAGGCCTGAAGATGATCAGGCAAAGGGTGAAGGCTCAGTGATGATGGTTAACTGGGACCCAAACCTGCT
>JAWWLY010000165.1:445928-462457 GCA_035041215.1 Gymnopithys bicolor
TCCACAGGCACAGTGAGCTGGGAGTAGCTGAATGGGTTTGGTGGGGGGTTTAATTTGTTTTAAACTCAGTTTCAAACAATTTGAAATGTTGGCAGCTGGTGGTTCTGCACCAGTGATACTCATAAAAATGCCATTTATTTACACTAAACCTGCTGAAAGAGATTAAACCCCAGCAGCCACTTTGAAGTGCTTTGTTCCAGATTTCACAGATATCACACAACACAGACTGGAACAGCAGAAGAAGTGCCCAGACAATTAGTTTGTCAAGGCCCAGAGGGAAACAAAAGCTCTGCAGTGTGTTTTGAGGACGTGCAGAGCTGTCGGTGTTAAATCATGCAAAGGGGCCTTGTTTAAACTGGGTAACACTGACAGCACATCCCTGTGTGTGGGAAAGCACCTGAGCTCAGAGGTGGGACAGAGCAGCGTGACCTGTGCTCTGGTGCTCAGCTTTGCTTTCATGAATACATTTAGAAATGAGAGGGGAAATGGAGGAAATGGTCATACATTGAATTTGAGCACATGCCAATGTCCATAGTGTGAGTGATATGGGTGGATTTGTGGAACAAGCCTTGCAGCTTCCAACAGGTGTATTGAGGTCCCAGATAAAATGCTCCAGCTTTGGCATGTCACAATCTGCAGCATTGAGGTTCACAACTCTCCAGTCACCAGAACTATCCAGCCCACGGTCCATTACTCTACTTGGAATATCTAATACAGTATAATAGGTTTGTGTCTCCAAACGGGTGCTTAGCTGGTGGTTAAACTTGTCTTTTACTGCTGAGCCATTTGTTCCTGCAGCAGGACAAGTGTCAGGAGCGGGGCAGGATCGTGTCATGCTCCAGCTCAGAGGAGATGCCTCACAGCCTAAATAAAAGGGCAATATTGCAAACAGGAATATAAATGGGATGGATTTCAAAACTGGCACTGCACAACGACTGAGCCTCATTCACATCACCCCCCAACCCCAAATCCTTGAGCCACTTCTTTCTAGAAGCTTTGATTTATATATGGGGTTTTTTCTCTTTATAAACTTCGATTCTCCCTCTTGACAAGTGCAGGAGATGTTGTTTCATCACTTCTGCAAAGGGTGAGCCAATGTGTTCTATGCAATTTTTTCTTAAACTGAAGAATAATCTTAACTACTTTAATTACATAATTCCTACTTCTATGTCTTCCTTCACACAGAAAAGCAGAATAACTCCGTGCTGTCAACCAGAGACGAGTCTGAATGACTTATATTTATATTTTCTAGGAGCATTGAGTGAATAAAGTGATTTGTTTGTAAGTCTTCAGAAAGAGCGGAAGAGGACACGGAGCTGCCAGAGCAGAGCTGCGTTTGATGTGTCAGCGGCACGAGCAGTGCTGGGGAGCTGCTGAGGAGCCGCCGTTCCCCCCTGGCGTTCCCAGAGCCAGCTGCGATCTCCAGTAAGCAACACGCGGCTTAGCAGGTACTTGGCAAGTGCTGGATGGCTGAGCAGGGACAGGTACACGGGCAGGGAGCAGGTACTGGCTCTGTGCTCTCAGAGGGGAAGGAGTTGCAAAGTTTTCCTCTATTATTTTATTACTCTGACACCCAAACCTTCATAGTTTTTATTAGATCTTGGCGGGTATTTCCGAGCAGTGAATGTGCAAGAGGCTGCTGAGTTGTGTTTCAGTCCAATGGCAGAGACAGCCACAGTTACTGCTATGAAATAGTCATGTTGGACTTTACTGTACTAAGATGTAATTCCCACCACGTTTAACTGAGGATGTAGTGACATGAAGTCCTGAGTGACTCCCCTGGATGTGTTTGGATGACAATCAAGAAAAACAAGTTGTACAAGAACAGCTTTTTTTTGGTGCTGTTTAACAGCCACTTAACCCCAGACGACTCGGGTTTTATCTCTGCTCTGTCCATACCATGGTGGAGAGTAATTGGTTTTCTTTCTAAAAACATTTGATCAGATGATTTTTGCCTGCGAAGGAATAATCCCAGAATCCCCGAATGATCTGTGTTGGAAGGATCCTTAAAGCCCATCCAGTCCCACCCCCTGCCATGGTCAGGAAATTCCTTCCACCAGCCCAAGTTGCTCCAAGTCCTGTCCAACCTGGTCTTGGACACTTCCAGGGCCCCAGGGGTGGCCACAGCTTCTCTGGACACCCTGTGCCAGGGCCCTTCTTCCTAACAATTCATCTAAATCTCTCTGTTTAAAACTGTTGAAGATATTGCAGAAACCGCAAACAGTTCAGCACGTCGCTGTTCGAGCGGGTTTCGGCGCAGCCCCGGAGCAGATGCCAAAAGACACAGACAGGGTTTTGGCCAAACTCCCCAAGACTAAAAATCGGCTTTGTTCCGGGCCGGGTTTCCGTATCCCCCTGGGCAGAACCCCGAGGCTGCGGAGCGGGTGCGCTGAGCCGGCTCGGGGGGCTCTCTCGGGGCTCGGAGCGCCCGCACCGCCCGGGGATGCTCCAGTTCCCCCGCACCGTCCGGGGACGCTTCGGTTCCCCCGCACCGTCCGGGGATGCTCCTTTTCCCCCGCACCGCCCGGGGATGCTCCGGTTCCCCTGTCCGGCCGGGGATGCTCCGGTTCCCCCGTCCGGCCGGGGATGCTCCGGTTCCCTCTCCCGCCGGTGCCGGTCCCGGGGGCGGCAGAGCCGCATTCGCACCCCCGGCCCGGCGGGGCGGGGGGGACAGAGCGGGGCGGGGGGTCCGGGCGGGGCCGGGCCGGGCCCCTCCCCGCTGGAGCCGCTAAAGCCGCGGGTTCGGGCCCGGCGGGGCCGGTGACCGGCACGGGTGGCAGGAGGAGGACGCGGCTCCCCCGCGACCATGCGGGGCACGCCCGGCCCCGCTCTGCGGGCAGCGCTGCCGCTGCTCGGAGCCGCCGTGTCCCTCTGCACAGGTACGGCCGCACCGGGAGGGGCAGCGGGATTGGCACCGGGAGAGGCACCGGGAGCGGCCCCCGGGATCGCGGTCGCCGGGAGGGCTGCGTCGGGACCCCGCTCACGCATCCCCGCCGTGCCCGGCGCCCTCGGGCGGGTTCGGGCTCTCCGTGCCTTCAATCGCGGCCGCGCGTACCGAGAACTGGGTCAGCGGGGACTTATCGGAGCTGCCCGCGCCGGAGCCCCTGATCCCTGGGGCTTCTCACGCCATCCCGGCAGGATCCGCCCCGGGGGCTCCGGCAGCGCCCGGGGCTGTGAGAGGCCCCTGTGCTGTGCCGTGCGGTGCCCGTGCCCCATCCCGGACGGGGCTGCCGGTCCCTCGGGGGCTCCGGGCGGGGTGAGGAACACGCGGCGTTCGGGTGCTCCCGATGCGGGTTCCTTCTCACGCGGCAGGTGCTGGGAGGGAGACGCTCCCTCGCCTCGCACGGCCCTTTAAAACCTAAACCGCGCTCGCAAACAGCGGTCACCGAGCCAATGTGCTGCGGAACATTTTACAATTTTTCTCTCAGATTTACTCCAATTTACTTTTTTCTCAGTGTGTTCATCAGAGCAGTTTCCTGTTGTGATGCTCAGTACACCCTTGCAGAAAGGGGAGGTCCCAGCCCCGAGTGCAGGGAGGGACTGTGCCCACTGCCCCGTCCAGGTGCTCATGGAATCCCCGCTTTTGGGCAGGAAGGTGGAACAGAGTCCAGCCGTGGGGTGGGAAGTACTTGTGTGTAGTGTTGCATATCTGGGAAATCTCTGGTACCTTCACAGGACGTAAAACCGCCCTCTCGGAGCTTTTCTCGTTTCTCTGGATTTTTATTTTCTAAGTTTGGAAGTGACCCCCAGAACAGCCATCCCCGCGCAGCCCTTGTTTTTCTCCCGATGTGCTTGGATTGATTCGGAGCATCGCCAGCGCTGTTACCTCTTCCCTCTGCAGAGTGCCCAGAGCGCTGATGAATCACATTGCCTTTGATTGGTATTTATGTATTGCTTTGCTTTCCGGAGTGCGGGGCCCTCCTCCTCTTACCCCGCTCCCCAGCCTGGCTCAGGCACGGGGGGCTGACACAGCCCAGACAGGCAGATGTGTGGCAATAGCGGGGAGAGCTGGGGGGACTGTCTGGATGGAAAATTCCCTCTCAAACTCTGCTCAAATGCGACTTTAAGAGGTTCCAGTGCTGGGAACTCTCTGATGCAAACTATTCCAGACCTGGAATCAGTAGGTGCTGTCAGCCCCGTGTTATCTCAGCTGCCTCCCCGTGGAGTTTGCACCCTCAGCCCCCCCCAGACCGGGCACGGCAGGTTCTTCCCCAGCTGTTCATGTGCGGTATTGCACAGAATCCCTGCACTCCCGGGGCTTTGCTGTGTCGCTCATGGCTCATAAAGCACAACCTTTCCAAGGATACCTCGCCTGTTCAAAGATAAAAATGTCCTTTGGCAGCTTATTCCGACAAAAGTAATTTCCCTGGCTGTTGTTGCTCTTTCCCTGCCCTGTTAATGTTAATTTCCATGCCTGGCGTCAGCTCCTGCCTGCTGGGTTTTGCCAGGGCTGCTGAGCTTTTCCAGAATGGGGATTTTGAGTACTCAGTATCTGCCTTCTGAAATAGATACTTGCACATGTTAATAAAATCACTTCCCAAAGTGATTTTTTTAACAATGAAAGCAATGAAGATTCTGGAACTCTGTGATCTCCCTCATTCCAAGATATTTTCTTCACTTCTGGAATAATTACTTTTCCTCTCTTCTCTAAGGCTTACTTGGTTTTGCCCTGTTTGGTATCAGCCCTATTTGCACTTTGCTTATACAGGAAGCTTTTAATCTGTTATTACTCTTATTGTTTTCCTTCAGAGCCCTCTCCAGAGAGGGAAGTTCTCCATATTTTTCATAATAGTCCAAAAAGCAGGTTTGGTTCTTTTAAGACCTCTCATTGCCCACTTTTCTGTTTTCCTCTTCTGAAGAAATGCATTACAAGAGAATGAATTTGTCAGGGAGATGTTGCTTTCCTGTCCAGGGATGACTGTCAGGGATGGATCCCTTTGTGCCCGTGGGAGTGGGTGTGTGAGAGGCAGAGGGGTGGCTTTGTCACCCCCAGCCACTGCTGCCACCCTGGCAGATACTGGAGGAGGGAGGGTGGGAGGCATTTGGCAGCTGGTGGGCTCAGGGCTCTCAGTTGTTGCTTCCACCACCATCCATGGCAGATTCTGGAAACCTCTAGTACATCCAGATGGGATTGTCCAGGGCTTGTTGGATACTCTCATACTTTATCCCAAGGGGTTGCATGTGCACTGCTGGGGAGGGTGGCAATGCAGCCTGAGGAAGAGGAAGGAGAGCTTCCTCCTGGCCCTTGTAAATGTGCTGCCAGTGAGTCTGTGCTGCCCGGGAGCTTCTGAGGGAGTGGGAAATGGTGAGTAGCTGATGCCTTTCATCTTCTGAATATGATTTTTTTAGAGAACCTTCACACCTCCTGAATTGCCTTTGACATGAGAGCCCAGTTTCTCAGTCTATGCCTGGTCTCCCTTTTTGTCTGTCCTGCAAATCTTTCTACTTCTGTGCCTTTTTGGGTCGGGTGAGGGCAACCAATCCCAAAGGAAGAACAGGTCTGGAACTGTTCCTGCTGGCCCCTCTGTAAGCTGGGGAGTTCTCTAGGGCTCCCCAGGGAGGCACAGCCCTCTGTTCCCAGTGGGGATGGATGATAGTGGGCTGGTCACTGCTCATGCACAGCTGAAGCTCTTTGTTCTCCTGTATGATCTGACTTTCCTCTGGCTTTTGATCCCTCAGTGTGGGGCAGTGGTGGAGTCCCCATTCTGGGAGGGATTCAATAGCTTTGTAGTTGTGGCATTTGGATCTTCCCAAGGGCATGTTCACAAAGGGAAGTGGTTCAGAGGTGGTGTTGGCTTGAATAGTGTGGGGAGGATCTTCCATCTTCCATCACCATGCCATAACCCCTCAGGTCTGTAAGCTGAGGAGAGCATCTTCCTGGCTCCTCTGGGACAGCAGTGGAGGCAAATTAGAGCAGGAATGGTCCAGCTGTGCAATGTGAAACCCTGGGCTATGTTGTCAGTCATTATAGATGGGTGGGTTGTAGAAGTGACATGGACATTTTTTTCTGATGGAGAAAGTTGTCACGAATAACCAGGAGCAGCACTGAGGCTTTCCTGGTGGAGCAGCACTGAGGCTTTCCTGGTGGAGCAGCACAGACAAGTTCTGGTGAGTGCTGTGTCCCCGAGGATGTCAGTGGGGATGGGGATACAGGCTCAGCAGAGCTGGAGTGGTGGCACAGGTGTCTGTCTGTGAGGAGGCACAGCAGGGATGTGACACTGGGTGAGAGCTGATGGGTTTGTCACCTCCCCTGTGCAGGGGGACCGGGAACAGGAAAAGCAGGGATCTTCCCAGGGGAATGTTCACAAGGGTCCAGGCTCCTCTTCTCATTCCACAGTGGTGAGTCAGCTGAAGTAGCACAGGTGCAAGAAACCTGTCCTTTCATAGTTAGATTCTAAGATCATTCTCAGATCATCTTTCTGCTCTGTTAACAAAGGGTTCTGGATGAACACAAATGCTGCTGGAAACACGGGCAGGGATTTGTATCTGGTTTGGGATTTCTATCCATTTTTCTACATGAGAGGTCAGTCAGCAGCACAAGCAGGTATTTGGGGGACCCAGGGGTCCTGCTTTCATAGAATTATATTTAAAGTGGTATGTGCAAATCTTCTGGGAAGAAAACATCTTATCTTCCTTAAAACTCCAACTCTTATCTTGTCTCTGAATAAATTCAGCTACAGTTTTCCTGGGTTTTTCCCCTTTTGAGGGCAGCACTTGGTGGAGCAGAGCCTTGTCATTCTGGCAGTGACTGTCTTGGCTTGCTCAGGGTGAGGGTACAGAGCTCCTCAGCCATCCTCATCTCTCCTCATCTTCACAGGGCTCAGAGGAGCCACCCTGGAGGTGCTCAGGACAGGCAGTTTTGATCAGCTCTGCTCTGAACAATCTGCAAAGTACAGAATGTGGATAAATTTGTCAGTTATCCACTGTGAATGATGTCATAAGGATCATTTCCTATTTTATTTTTAGGCTGTGGGAAGGAGAGAAAAACAGGATAATGACATGTCTGAATCCCTGAAGACACTTGCAGCAGTATTAGACTCCTTTCTGTAATAGAGCTTTTATATTGCAGTTGTGGGGATGATGTGGCTGTTTTCCTCCTGCTGGATCTCTGATTTATTTGGATCTGATGAGTCTTGCTCCTGGCAGCTCTTCTAGGACCAGGGTAATGTCTTTAAGGAAGAGCTTCACCTGTTGTGCTGTGGGTGATGGATGGTGCTCGTCCCTGTGCAGAGGGAGAGCTGAGGCAGCAGCTCCCGGCACAGCCTCACCAGGATAAACTGGGACAGGAGGTGCCAAGGAAGTTTGTTGTGAGCTGGAGATAAACACCACAAGCTGTTATTTGAGAAGGGTGGCACAGGATAGAGGTTGTTGTAAGGAAAACAAAGAAACTGAAATCAGATTTGCCCTGACATCTGCCAGGACTTCTGTGCTCCCCCAGGGACTCTGAGATCCCAGAATCAAGGAAGGGTTTGGGTTGGAAAAGCCCTCTAAGATCAACAAGCCCAACTGTTCCCCCAGCACTGCCAAGCCCATCAAACCCCCAGGCTTTACTTTTCAACTCTATGTTATGCTTAAATAAAAGAAACTCTGACCCCTCCCCACTTCCCCCAGATCCCAAAACCCGATGGATTTATGGGTAGAATTACTCCTGTAAGCAGAACAGGGTTCAGTCCGGCAGAGTTACAGCTGACCCAGGAAGGGGTTCCTGGACAAGGTGCCTCATCTCAGGAGGGTGGGGCTGAAGGGTCTGTCATTCTGCCCCTGTGTGTCTGTCTGTCTGTCTGTCTGTGGGTGGTGGGTGCTGTGTCTCAGGGCTCCCTCAGCTCGGTGCTCTCACCTGGTTGGCACTGCCATGGTGGGGTGTTACTGGGGTGGGCAAGGGGTGCTGTGCTTTTGGAATCAGCAACAGCTTCCTCGCCAGAAGGTGCTGGTAATATTTGATAAATAAGGAATGTGGCTGTGCCTAAAAATTCACAGCTCAAATGGAGCCTGTGCCCATGTCTTTGTCCTGAGTGTTGTCCAAGGCGTTGTCTGGAGTGGTGAGAGCTGAGAACATAAACCCAAACCTCTGCCCTCACCTCAGCAAAAGGCAGCTTTCACAGGAACTGCTTTTTGGGGTGTCAGTCTTCTCCACCAAGCAGGACAGAGGATAACTATAAAATTCCCTGGGACCAAGATTTAAAATCTTGTCATCTGTGGGTGTTGGGGACCTGTGCTGTTGGGGGGTCTCCTGGGACTGGCTTCCCCCTGCAGCCAGGAGCCCATTCAGGGGTGCTGGTCCTGGCACCGCCCTGCGATGGAACTCCCATGGGGTGCTCACGGTCAACCAGATGGCAGGAGTGGCTGGCACAGTGGCCATGGGGCTCTGCTGCCCCAGGGTCTTCTCCCACCCACTGGCCCTGTTTTGCAGGCCTGCAGTGCGTGTGCCAGCTGTGTGAACACACCAACTTCACGTGCCACACCGAGGGCGCCTGCTGGGCCTCGGTCATGCTGACCAACGGGCGCGAGGAGGTGGTCAAGTCCTGCGTGTCCCTCCCGGAGCTGAACGCCCAGGTCTTCTGCCACAGCTCCAAGAACATCACCAAGACCGAGTGCTGCTACACCGACTTCTGCAACAACATCACCCTCCGCCTGCCCCTCGGTGAGTGCTGGGCAGGGCAACCTGTTCTTCAGTGCTGCTCAGGGGGGAGGAATTGCTGTGCAGGGGACACAACCCCCACAGCCAGCTCGGGGGGCTTTACAGGCTGTCTGGAGAACAGCAGCTGGCTTGGTCCCAGCTTCTGCCAGACAGGAAAACCTGAACTGCAGCTCTGGGGGAGAGGGAATTTCTTGTGTCTTGTAAAGAGATCCCACACCCTGCCTTTGGGTGCCACGAGCACTAAACATGAAGGGAAGATGTGCCCTCAGGCACATGATGGGATTCCTGGTTCTGTCCTGGACAGGGCCAGGAGTTGGACTCAGTGATCCTTGTGGGTCCCTTTCAATTCAGGACCTTCTATAATTCCATGATTCTGTGATTCTATGAAGTGTCTGAAGAGAACAGACCTGTAACAGGTTTTATGGGCTGGAATGTCTTAGGGGAGTTTGTGATTTGGGCTGGCTTTAGGCTGCATGTTGGGAAGGTGATCTCTGAAGCCCTGGGGAATTAGCAATGGTGAGGAGCCAGGACCTGTTAACTGGGACCTAGTGAGGGAATAACAGAACCTCTGCCCTGGCTGAGGCCTTTCAGCCTCCAACACCTCCACACATGATGGAAAGCTGCTCTGGGTGGCTCTGGTGACAATCCAGGCTGGGGCATTGGGAGGAGGTGGTTGGTTGTAGGTGCTGACTGTGAATATGGGACATACACCCCCGTGGGTTTGGGCAGATGAGGGCTTGGGTTGGTGGTGAGGTTTGGGCTCTGATGGGACAGCCCTGGCATGTGGGAAGCTGCTGTCCCTGCTGTCCTTGGCTGGACTGTGTCACCCAGTGCCATGTCTGTGTGATGGGCACTGGGGAGCAGTGTCTGCAGTGTCACCTCTGTGTGAGGAGCTGGGGCTCTGCAGGCTCTGCAGGGTCAGGAAGGCAGAGTGGTCCTCTCTTATGGGGGTCATGCAGCACAAAGGTGTTCTGGGGGGGCAGAAGGGACCCCAGATCTCTGCTGGGGACCCCTTTGGCTGCTGCAGTTCCAGCAATCTGAACCTTGGGGTGCTGCAGTTGATGCTGGAAGCCGTGGGGCAGTTGGTCTCTGCTGCCAGGGCTGAGCCTTGCCCAGGAGGGATGAGAAGGTGTGAGATTCCTGGTCCTGAAGAGAGGGAGGCAAAAGGCTGCACTTCCAGGAGCTCTGAGCATTACCTGACTGGGGAAGTGTGTGAGTCTGCCAGGCTCACAGCTGTGTAATGAAGTTAATTCAGTGCTTTTAACAATAAATAGGTTTAATATTTTTGACCCTTCTCTCCAAGATTTGTGTTTAAACGAGGCTTTTTTGTAAAAGTTGTGAAATATACAACTCTATCAGTGGACACCTCTTTGTACTTATACCAGTGAGATATTACAAGTAAAAACATGCAAATTAATACATAATTTACAACTATAACTTGAATTTAAGCTGCTATTGCATCGTTCTGACTGGAATCTGAAAGGCTGTTGCAGTCCTACCAATACAGGAGGGCAAAGCAAGGTGAGCCTTGAGTGCTGTCACCTCTTGCTGACCCCTGGTGTCCAGCCTCAGCTGTCCTACAGGGCGAGAATAAGGATCATTTAAGTGTTTTTCTTTCAGTTGACCAGAGAAGGGACACACTAATTATGGTTAGAAATAAAGCACCATGCTGGGTTTTTGCCAAGTTGTGATGTTGGTATCTTGGGATAAAGCTGCTGTTTCTGGAGGAGCAGTGGAGGCACATCTGTCCTCCCACCACTTGAACTGGCAGTTGCAAAACCTCTAGTTTTGTATTTCAGTACCCCCCAAAAAGTGACTGAATTCTTACCCTGAGCCCTTTGCTCTCAAGGGGAACTCACGTTCAGTCAGAACTGTTACAGTGCCAGTGGGGTTAGTGTGCTCTCTCTCTCTGTTTTTCCATAACTATCTCCTTATATCTATATATGTGTCTCTTTAAATCTCTGTTTCTCTTTTTCTACATCAAACTCCTTATATATTTATCTATTTCTTTGTATATGTATCTTTATACTTTTATGTGAATATATATATTATATATGTACCCACTTCTCTGCTGACCTCTGTCTCCATTATGCAGATTCCAGTTTAAAAGTGGGGCATGAAATATTTGTCCTTAGGCAGGAGGGGCTCTCCTGGAGGAGGAGAAGCCCTGAGAAGGTCCAGTGTGGGGCACACCCCTGCCAGGTGGGGCAGGACCTTTGTGTCCTGCTGGGACACAAACCTGTCCTTCAGCTCTTCTCCAGGCTTGGAGCAACCTGGTCTAGTGGAACGTGTTCCTGCCCACGGGAGGGGTTTGGAACCAGATAAACACTGAGATCCCTTCCAGTCCAAACCATTCTGGGATTCTGTGGCTGTGTGTAATTAGCAAAGGCTTATGTTGTAAAGGTATGAACAGCTCCTGGAAACAGTCAGATGACCCTCAGGGTGAGGATTTGTGAGGGCAGAGGGCAGTGTGTGCTTTGGTGCCTGGGCCTGAATTGCTGTGGCAGAGCTGCAGATGGCAATGCCCTGGCAGAGCTGTAGATGGCAATGCCCTGGCAGAGCTGCAGGTGGCAATGCCCTGGCAGAGCTGCAGGTGGCAATGCCCTGGCAGAGCAGGGCTCTGGGCTGCTGCCCTGGGGGGCAGGAACTGGCTTTTTGTTTGAGCTGGGGTTTGTTTGGTTGTTTGTTTTATTTGTTGGTTTAATTTTTTACAGTGTCAGAAAATACACATCCTAAGGGCAGATTCAACCTGGATCTCTGCTTTTCATATCCTCCTTCTTGTGGGTGGGGATTTCATTGCAGTATTTTGCATTATCAGGTGAAAGTTTCTAAGTGCAGGATGAGTTTGCTGTAATTGGTGTTTGGGTTTTTTTCATGTGTTACCCTGAGTTCCTTTCTGGGCTTCTACTGGTGTAACTGGGATGCTTTTTGTCCCAGCAGGTGCCTCAAGGTGAGGTTCTCCTGTCAGTGGGAGGTCCCAGCAGGCCTGCAGAAAACACTCAATGTGCTGCTGCCTCGAGATAAACCTCCCTGTGATAAACCATCCCTTGGACACCCCTCACTCTGTTTTCTCTGCAGAACTCTCCTCTGTGCCCTCAGCATGGGACAGGCTGGTCTGAGCAGCTGGAGTCAGGTCTAGAGGCTATTCCAGTTGTAGAATTGTATCTCACAGGATTTCTGGGCCATGTGTGAGATCTGGGAGACAGGGCTTGTGATCTCTGCCTCCACTCCACTGTGAGTGGGGTCTGTAGTCACAGTAGAAGCTGGAGAAACTTAATTTTAGACTTTAGCCCAAACTGTGTATTTTTGAAATGCTTTAAAACTATTCTGTAGACCTGACTAGAGCTCCCCATTAAAGCAATAGATTTTCTTACTCCATTGGAAAGAACATGGAATTTCCCCTGCCCTGAGTAACCTGGGAGCCTAAACACAGTTCAGGGGCTTTTGGAAGCCTTACAGTGCTCATCATATGTCAAAAGCAAATGCTGTGTATGAGAATGTCTTTTCCATTGAAGGAAAAGAAAAAATCCTTCTTATTTATTTGCTGCCTATAAGTACTATTTTGTTTACACAACTTGGAGCACAACTACCCCCCATTGCAAAACTGCTGAGTGCTGCCAGATGTGCTGCCTTTGGTTCACTCATGGCCACATGTGTCAGCTTCTGTTCCTGGTTAGTCACTCAGTGAACAGCACCATTGACACAGGATTGCAAAATGTGCTTAATGGTGTTGTTTTGCTGGGTTTGGGTGCTCAGGAGGGATTGATTTCCCCAGCAGTCTGACCTTGCCCAGCTGCTCTGTGTGTCACCACACTGGTGCCACCTTCAACAGCTCTTTGTGCCAGGTGTGGGGGGTGTGTGGTGTTTGTGGGGTTTGTCACTCCCCTGGGTGTGGGTTGAGCTATGGGGACCCCCACAACCCCTGAGGGGTGTGCACTGTGCTGGTCCTCTGGTGTCCCCTGAGCAGTGGGATGGGATGGGATGGGATGGGATGGGATGGGATGGGATGGGATGGGATGGGATGGTCTGAGGGGGTGGTGTTGGATGGTGATCAGAGTGCTGACCTGAGACCCACCTTCCTGCACAAGGAGTGTGTGGGGAAAGACGGTGTTTCTTACAGAAATGGGGTCTGTCTCATGGTCAGGGTGACTGTGGGAGATCCCTGAACCGTAACACGCCGTCACTCCACAGCCCTTCACTCACCTCTCTCCCCAACCCTCTCTGTGTGTCCCCACAGCGTCCGAGTCCCCCGGCAGAGCTGGCACCAGGCCGGTGGTGCTGGCGGTGACGGTGGCAGTGCCGCTGTGTGTCCTGGTGCTGGTGGCGGTGCTGGCCGTGTGCAGCTCCCGGGGCCGCCGGCGCTGTGCCCGCCGCGGTGCCAAAGCGCCCAACGTGGAGGAGCCGCTCTCCGAGGGCAACCTGGTGAGCTCCGGGAAGACACTGAGGGATCTCATCTATGACATGACGACCTCCGGCTCTGGCTCCGGTATGTGGGTGCCCTGCATGCCCAGGGGGCCTGTGCTGGCACACGTGCCCACCCCTCACAGCAGTGATGGGGCTCTGTGTGCTCCTCCTCTCTCACATTGCAAGAGTCACTTCTTTGTTGGAATGGAGGAGTTGAGAAAGGGAGCTCAGAAATCATATTCAGTGTGAAAGCCAAGCTGGTGGCTGATGTGGCATAGCTGAGAGTGAAGTGTGACATTTTTCTAGTGTTCTATTGCAAAGTAACATTCCCTCAAATTCTTGTTTGGAGCAGAATATCCACCTTTCTAACACTTTTCCCATTTCTGACATCCTGTCTACTGTGATGCCTCCACTGCTACTGAGAACTTGTCAAACCAAAGGAACTCAAAACTGAGGTGGAACTCATAAATTCCAGCTCATCCAGCCAGTGGCACATCTGGGCTGCACAGCCCAGCTTTCCCAAACTGCAGCTTTTATTGAAAAATATGCAGATTGTGCTTGCTTTTATTTGTAAGTGAAAAATGTAGGACCGGGGCCTAATTTCATTGACTTTGTTTGCAGGAGCTGCACACCTCGGAGGGTTAAGCTGCTGTTCTTCCCTAATGCCTTTTCACAGCTATAATGAGCAGACTTTGGCTTTATTTACCCTGGAGTTTTGACTCTTCTCAGAGGTCCCTGAGCCAGGACAGGGCTGGGCTTGTTCTGATTCAGAGCCCTGTGCACCAGGGTGACTTGGTCTGATTTCAGCCAAAATCAAGGGGGTCTTGATTTTACCAAAAACAAACAAACAAACAAACAAATTAATAATTGGGTTTTTTTAAGTCCTCAGCAAATACAGAATCAAACCAAATAGGGCAGGGGTTATGGCTGGCAAAGGATGGTGAAGCTGCTATGAGAATTTATTTTATTCAAATTTCAGCCAGAGCAGAGCAATTAACTGACTGCAGGACAGCTGCAGTTCCTATCAAACCAAACTGAGTGGCTCAGGCCTGCTTTTTTATTTTTATTGGTGTTTTGTTTTGTTTTTTAAATACATTTTTAAATGTATGGGTGCTGGGAAGCAACATTTAAAAGGCTGATTTGGGAACCTGTTCATGGGGACAGGACTTTCCCCTGGCAGCCTTGGAAAGCAAAGCCAGGAGTGCAGCTCCCTGGAAAGGTCAGTGCTGGGATTTGAAGAGCACAGCAGAGCTGTTGCCCAAGTTCCTGTCTCTCCTTTTAACCAGGTTTGCCTCTGCTCGTCCAGAGAACCATCGCGAGGACGATTGTCCTGCAGGAGATTGTAGGAAAAGGCCGGTTTGGCGAAGTCTGGCGTGGGAAGTGGTGTGGGGAGGATGTAGCTGTGAAAATCTTCTCCTCCAGAGACGAGCGCTCGTGGTTTCGGGAGGCAGAGATTTACCAGACAGTCATGCTGAGGCACGAGAACATCCTGGGCTTCATCGCTGCCGACAACAAGGGTACGTGACACCGGGGGCTCCGTTGGCTTGGGGGGCTTTGCAACCCAGACGGTTCTGTGGTTCTGCATGGTGGCCTTGGCAGTGCTGGTTAGTGGGTGGACTTGGTGGTCCTGGTGGGCTTTCCAACCCAACTGACGCTGAATCCCAAGTGTCTGTCTCAGAACAGCTTTCGCTGCCCCCACTCCCCCCTCCAGCACCCCCTTGAACCGCGCTCTGCCCTGAGCTCCTTCCCGGTGGCACAGCTGGCACACTGGCTTGTTTGCATTCCTCGGGATGGGAAGGCTTTGCCCAGCCAGTGTGTTTAATAACCTCGCTCTCCCTGGGTAGATAACGGGACATGGACTCAGCTGTGGCTTGTCTCCGAGTACCACGAGCAGGGGTCACTGTTCGACTACCTGAACAGGGGCACGGTGACGGTGGAGGGCATGGCCAGGCTGGCGCTGTCGGTGGCCAGTGGCCTGGCCCACCTCCACATGGAGATCGTTGGCACACAAGGCAAGTGCTCTCCTCACACTTTTCCTTCAAGTATTGTAAGGCCCTTCAGTGTTGTTTGCAAAAACACTCATGGGTGATGTGGCATCCTGAAGCATTTTCCAAACTGTTAACACCAAAAGGAGCAGGTGTGAGCGGGGCAGGGGAACAGGGATGGCACCTTCCCACCTCCATTGCCTGCACCTCATCCACGGCTTTACGTGGAAGCCTGGGGGAGCAGCTGTGCTAGAGGGGAGTGAGTGGTAATGAAGGAAAAATTAGGAGAAATTTCTTCCCCAGAGGTGCTGTCCATCTCCAGCACAGGCTGCCCAGGGCAGTGGTGGGATTTAGAAGCCGTGTGGATGTGGCATGTGGGGACATGGGTTAGTGGTGGCCTTGGCAGTGCTGTGGGAATGGCTGGACTTGATGGTCTTGGAGGGCTTTTCCAACCCAAGCCATTCCATGATTCTGTAATTTTCTAAATTAATTTGGAGGGTGAACTTCCAGTTTCTCTTTTTATGTTTTGCTCCTGAAATAGAGATATTGAAAAAATACTGAAAACATTTTCTTTTGAAAATGATATTTAGTGGAGCTTTGCCTCATTCAAAACAGGCTTCAGTATTTCTGTAGGGTTAGTAACAAAGTTGAATAAAGCCGGTTTGGTGTCCTTGCTCATTCAATTAAAACCCACGCTGTTCCTACCGAAATTGGAGGAGGTTTCTGTCCCTGTGCACAGGGAAGCCAGCGATCGCACACCGAGATCTGAAGTCCAAGAACATCCTGGTGAAGAGGAACGAGAGCTGTGCCATCGCCGACCTGGGGCTGGCGGTGAAACACGACTCGGTGCTCAACACCATCGACATCCCCCAGAACCCGCGCGTGGGCACCAGGAGGTGGGTGCTGCCTCCTCCCAGCCCCTGCCTCTGTCACTGATGTCCCCTCCACTCCTGGGACCTGCGGGGGTCCCACAGACCCTGTCCCTCCATTCCTCGTGGGTGTGAGGGGAGGTGGTTGCTCTTCCCATGGGATGGAGCGCTCTGTCCCACGCAGGGTCTGACTCTGGCACCGACATCACGTGTTGGCCACTCCACCTGCTCTGGGCCCTTCAGGGCACGGCTCCAGTGCCACAACGGGTCACCTGGCTCTGGCATGTGGCAGCAAATGTGGCCTTCTGTGGGAGCTGCCCCAGCAAACTGCCCCTGTGTGCTCCACAGGTACATGGCTCCTGAGATCCTGGATGACACAATGAACATGACCATCTTTGAGTCCTTCAAGCGTGCAGACATTTACTCCTTGGGGCTGGTGTACTGGGAGATAGCCCGGAGGTGCTCCATTGGAGGTGAGGATTTGGCCTCTTCATGCAATCCCAAAATCCCAGATTGGTTTGGGTTGGAAGGGACCTTAAAGCTCGTCTTCTTCCAGCCCTGCCATGGGCAGGGACACCTCCCACCAGCCCAGGTGGCTCCAACCTGGCCTTGGACACTCCCAGGGATCCAGGG
>JAWWLY010000165.1:463784-499604 GCA_035041215.1 Gymnopithys bicolor
GACCAGGCTCCCCAGGGTGGTGGGCACAGCCCCAAGGCTGCCAGAGCTCCAGGAGGGTTTGGATGATGCTCTGGGGCACGGGGAGTGACTCTTGGGGGTGGTGCTGTGCAGGGCCAGGAGTGGGAGTGGGTGATCCCCGCGGGTCCCTCCCAACCCGCCGTGCCCTGTGCCCTGTGCCCTGTGCCCTGTGCCCGTGCAGGCGCTGCGGGTGCTGGGCCGGGTGATGCGGGAGTGCTGGCACCCCAGCGGCGCCGCGCGTCTCACCGCCCTGCGCGTCAAGAAGACCATCTCACAGCTCTGCCTGCACGAGGACTGCAAAGCCTGACCCGCCTCCCTGCGTGAGGACACGGGAGGGGATTCTGCTGCTCATCTTTCCACACGTGGCAGTGCTCCTGTTTCTGGTCTACCTCAGCTAACGTGGTTCAGAATTGCAGTGCCCGGAGCGAGCACTGACCTCGAGTGGTGCGTTCGGTGCTGGGAAGAGGCAGCTTGGGACTCCAAGTTGGGTTTGACACAGCAAGTCCATGACTTGCTTTGGTTTGTCAGTAAATCAGACACCAGGTGAATCACAGGAAGGAGCTTAAAGCATCACGACAGTGGAAAAATACCTTTTGCTGTTGTGCTTTTCATCCTCTTCAAACCCCAAAAGTCCTGGAAATGTCCGGTGTTGGCTAAAGCTGCTTGCAGGAAAAAAACATATTCTGTCCTCAAACCAAGTAAAAAACCAAATCCAAGCCAGCTTTTCACCTATTTTTATACAGGAATCTGAAAAGGGAGTGTCAGTGAATACATTTTAAATTACTGGATTTATTATTACCTAAGTAATTAAAAAAGATGGAAACTCCACTAAGCAAGTACCTTGTGAGCAAAACCATCATCAGTTCTCTATAAACATTTACTTTTGTTGTCTCAGTTTCACATACAATATTATGGTGAGGATTTTGGTTGTTTTACTCTGTTCATTTGTCCATTGAACAGATTGACCAATGGATGATTTTCTTTCTAACAGTAGGAAAAACAGCAGAGGCAACGCTTGTCCTTTGGTTACATATGGATGGAATAGGAGAAATTCCACCTAACCTGAGAAAATATTTATTTTTAACAATATTTGCCAATCATTGGTAACATTTATTTAGTGCCTTTTCATGTGCTAGGGGGAAGCTTTAACAAAAACCAATACAGCCTGTCCAGAGATTTCTTGTGGGATTCTGCAACAGCACCAGGCTGGTGACAAGTATCAACATCTCTGATCAAGTTTCCATAATAACAAAAGCCATCAAAGCAAGGTGGGGTATCAGAATTCATGGATGTTCTGGCATTGTCTGAACTCGGCCCCACTCCATGGCCCAGATGTTTGAATATAGAATTCCAATGTTTTTAATAGCCAAAATTATACATTTCATAATTGTGTGGTTCTTTAAATCCAGCTGGTCCATGGAAATTAAGCCCAAAGATGGTTCCAGACTAGCAAAGTTGTGCAAGAATCTGGTGTGGCCAACCCAGCTCCGTGGCACTCGTGTGTCAGATCAACCTTTGGGTGAAGTCTCCTGAGTTGGAGCTGTAGCAGGGAAAAATGGGTTAAACTTTTACTGAGTGGAGTGGTCAGTAGAATCAGCACTCCTGGTCTGCTCCTGACACATCTCGGGACACTGTGGGTACTTTAGGGCTGTTAATTGCCCGTAAATAGGCTCTGATGTAATTTACCTGTTTGCACAAAGTTCAGTCACTCCTGCTGGTGTTAAATAATGCAGGTCTGTCAGCGGTCTGGAGGTGAGTAGTGGAGAATATTTCCCTTCAATTGCTGGTAGATTTGTCTCCAGTGTGGTTTCTGAGTTATGAGCAAAGGAGTCTCACAGATTCAGCACAGGTTGGATTGAAGCAACCTGGTCATGTGGAAGGTGTCCCTGCCCATGGCAGGGGGTGGAACGAGATGAGCTGTAAGGTCCCTTCCAACCCAAACCATCCTGTGATTTAATTCTTATGTCCTTCAACTACATGAACTGTCCCATAGAGCTCAGCTCACGTGACTCTCTAGGCTGTTGGAGGGGTAATTGTAGTGTGAGCCAAAGATGCTGACTTGAGTATCAAAAAAGTTTGCAAACTGAACATCCAGATTGTTCTTGTAGAACATAACTTGAAAAAAATTCCTTATTGTAAAAAGGAACTATAAATGATTTTTTTTTAAGTGGAAAAAGGGTTTCAGTTTTCAGTTTCTCTCCTGGAGTCTCTAAAAATTGTTGATCAGCCCTGCAATTTGAACAAGGCCCTTTTGGCCCCTGGATGGAAGGTGTGGGTGGAGGATGCTCAGACTCACCTGCCCCTCGCACATGGCACAGCTCCAGCCCCGGGAACACTTTAACCCTTTTCTGCACAGATCTTGTGGCATCAGACATGGTCTGTTTGCCCTGGTTTTCATCTAACTCAGTATTTTTGCATTGGTTTTCTTTTTCCCTTTGCTGTTGAGAGGTGAATGTATATTTTGGTAAACTAGAGTTGAATATAACTGAGCCAAGGGCTGATGTTGTTGTTCTGAGCTTTGAAATGTTTGTAAACTTTACACTCCTTTAAAACAAACCCCAAAGAGCCCTTGTTTTAGTGGCCTTTCCCCTCCATGTGGATTTGTCCTGTTCTAATTCCAGCACAGAGGTTATGCCAAGGCACTTTTGGCAGTTTGGGGAGGCCGAGGTTTCCTCAGAGGTTACAATGTTCCTGCTAATCTTCACTTAGAGCACAACTTCTTAAAGTCATAAAAGTTTTCAAGGTCAAGGATGCTACAAACCCATCACCACATTCAGCCTCTCCTGACTGATCCTTCAGCTGGGGGGAGTTACTAATATTTTATAATTTGCTTCTAATTACAACCTAAAGCTTAATGCAGGGATTATGGACTGAAAGGGGAAGTTAATTAATGTTTCCTCCAGCACCCCATTTTGTTTGTGTTTCCTGAACTGCTGCCCCAAGACACCCCTTGAGAAATTCGGGCTATAATCTGCTCTGCATTTCAGTACTTTTATTGTTTGCACTTTAACAAGGTTGTTCCCTCATGCAACCCTATAATGAGCCCCACAATACTTTAGTCATTGTTATGTGACCTCTTTCCTTGGTAATAGATTGAGGAATTGTAGATAACTTTGTTTAGAAATATGTCCAGTCCCTACAATGGGTCTGAACTTTGAGCAGGGCAAGTTTTTCTCAGTCTGTGTCTGCCAGGAGCTCCTGTGCCACTGCTGGGTTGGGGACTGTCCCCAGGTCACCCTCACTCATGGGAAGGAGGTGTTTGGGTTTCAGCCCTTGCCTGGGGATGGTCTGTATGAGCTGCCTGGCCAGGACATGGACAGGTGTAGCCCCAGGGGCTGCTGCCAGGGCAGGTGGTGCTTGTGCAGGGCTCACACCATGCTGGGCGTCACTGGGGCGGATGTCACCATGTGGGTGTCACCGTGTGGGTGTCATTGGGTGGGTGTCACCGTGTGGGTGTCATTGGGTGGGCGTCACCGGGGGGTTGTCGCTGGGTGGGTGCCACCAGGTGGGTGTCACTGGGGGGGGGGACGTCATTGAGTAGGTGTCACTGGGTGGGTGTCACCAGGTGGGTGTCACTGTGTGGGTGTCACTGTGTGGGTGTCACCAGGGGAGTGTCACCGGGTGGGTGTCACCGGGTGGGTGTCACTGGGTGGGTGTCACTGTGTGGGTGTCACTGGGTGGGTGTCACTGGGTGGGTGTCACCGGGTGGGTGTCACCGGGTGGGTGTCACTGGGGGGTGTCACCGGGTGGGTGTCACTGTGTGGGTGTCACTGTGTGGGTGTCACTGGGGGGTGTCACCGGGTGCGTGTCACTGGGCAGCAGAGGCTCCGCTGTGTTGTTCGGGTTCACAGGTACAGAGGCACAGCTCATTTCCATGTTGATGAAGGTTGTGGCCCAACCCCCCTGCTGTGGTTTGATGGGGGTCTGTGAGGCTGTCCTTGGGTGGTCCTTGAGGTGTCCCTGGGGAGCCCTGGGCCACCACCTGCTTGTCCCCAGCAGCACCAGAGCGAGTCCCCTCCTCTGCCCTTGGCTGTGTGTCTGTGATTCCTGGGATCATCCCCACGGGCTGTGGTACCCCAATCCCCCCCAAACTTCTAGGGAAGGACATCCAAGTTCTGCTCTAGCAGGCAGAACACTTAATGAATGCACAGGGAATAAGACTGAAGTCCAATATATTTCTACAGAATATAAGAATTGTGCAATAAGCTGTAACTTACACTGACTGTATTTTTGGATAAATGCACCGGATGTATTTTGAATGTAGCTTTGACATTTGTGTCTAAACCTGCTGTGGCTCTCAGTCCCTAAAGAGAAACATGTCATTTTTTGTCAGTCTACAAACCACTTCCTGAGTTGTCTGTTTTTAAAAGAAGCATTAATATTTTATCTGGAACCTTGTAGTGTTTCAGAACTAAGTGTAGTGGTGCAGTGCTCAGCTTCAACCCTCGTGTTGTGAAATACCTGATCTGTGTACACTGCAGAGTTATTTTTAAAAGTATTGCTAAAGTTATTGCTCGATATTGCAGCTGCCTGGATGTAAATAATGGTTTAGCTGTTGTGTTTTGTGTGCCAGTTTTTCACCCTGTACACTTTGAGGAAGATGGGGCGATTTTAATAAATTCAGTGCACTCTCTGCTTGTGTTCCTGTGAAGTGTAAAACTGCCTTTATGTTCTTTTGTGTGAGGACAGAAGGGTTGCTCCTGTTTCAGGTAACTTGTTGAAGGTTTCACACCGAATGAAAGTTCCTTTGTTTCCTTGACTTCCCATCACTGTTCCTGGCCCATGTGTGGCAAAATGAGGAGTAAGTCCCATCCATGGGGGCATCCAACACCCTTCCCAGGCTGCTGTGCTGGTGGGCAGTGCTGGGGCAGGAGCGTTGCTCCTTCTCCCACCTGCCTGGCCTGGGGTTTGTTGGACATGGTGACGCATGGAACGTGCAGCTCCTGCTCAGGGCTGTGCCAAATCCTGGTTCTGGTAAAGGTGGGAACAGCTCTCAGGCCTCTGTGCTGAGCTGGAGCATTCCCTGTCCCCTCCTGCCTTCCTGTCTGGGACACAGCAGCTTCTCTCCCACACTGGGAGCAGCATTCCCAGAGAAGGGGCTGGTGGCTTGTACCCACAGAGACCTTTGCTCAGGGCTCTTGCTCCCACACCAGTGTGAGCTCTGACAGAGCTCCCTGTCATACAACACTCTCTGCATTTTGTTCTTCCAGCTATTGAGGTTTTCAGTGGTGTAAACCTGAGTGGGACCTGCTCACCCTGAGCACCTCAGTACTAGAGTCTTTGTGCTTGAAAATTCTCCTGACATAGCCATGATCTGGGGATTTAAATAAGATTTTATTTGAATTTCAGGCATATCAAAATGAAATCTGCCATGTTGTGACCCAAGAAACTTCTGTGGCTTTTGAAGGAAACTGTGGGCTTTTATTTTTTTTTTTCTTAAAAGGACCATTGTATTACAGCAATTGCTTGTGAACTCTCACTCTCTGGTCCCCGCACATCTCCAGGAGGGTGTCATTGCCGCGGTGCTGGCTGTGCAGGTGTGGTTGTGGCCAGGCAGTCGCGGCTCTGGAGCGGATCCCCATGGAAGAGCAGCAGCCGGTGGCTCATGGGTGAGCATCGGCTGCCATCCCCTGGCCACCGTCGCCCGGGAGAGCAGTGCTGCGCTTTCAGCAGCCTGAGAAACTCCTTCTTCCCCGGAGAAACCCTTTTCCAGCCCACCAGGATGGGGGAGCAGCTGCTCCTGTAATCCAGGTGGGTGTTTCTGTTTGTGGGTGCTGTGCCCTGGCTGCTTCATCCTGGCTCGGGGGCAGCAGATCTTGAGAAATCGCTTGATGGAGGGTTTGAGTCTGAAAGAGAAAGGGGATAATTCTTCGTTTTCTTGTTCCTGGGTAAACCAACTCCCCAGGAGCCATCGGTGCACGGCTGGTAGCAAAGGAGAGGAGCCAACTCCCGAGTCCCTGAGGGTTTGTATCCTGCAGAGATGACCCTTTGCTCCTTCCTTCTGTCCCAGTAAGGTGAGTGTGGGCAGACCCGCTGCAGGCACGGCAGCTTTGGAGCTGTGGATGTTCCATCCCTGGAAGTGTTCAAGGTCAGGTTGCACCGGGCATGGAGCAACCTGGTCTAATGGAAGGTGTCGCACCATTCGAGCCCTGATCCAGAGCGAGCTGCGTGCTGGGGAGGAGGCTGGGCCAGGGCATCCCTGTCAGCTCTGCAGACACGAGTGAGCCGCTGCCATGGGCAGCAGGGTCTGCCCTGTACCCCCTCTGCCCCTGGCTCGGCCCTGTACAGGCTCTGAGCCCGGCTGGGGGGATGGAGGGTATGCGCCTAGATGTGGGGTGCCTGCCGGGGATGTGGGGTGCCTGCTGGGGATGTGGGGTGCCTGCCGAGGTGTGGGGTACCTGCCGAGGTGTGGGGTGCCTGCTGGGGATGTGGGGTGCCTGCCAGGGCTATGAGGTCCCTGTCGAGGTGTGGGGTGCCTGCCGAGGTGTGGGGTGCCTGCTGGGGGTGTGGGACCCTGCCGGGGCTGTGGGGTGCCTGTCGGGAATGTGGGGTGCGTGGCTGGTGTGGGTCACAGGGCAGCACAGGGGGCACTCGGGGCTGCTGGGGCAGCTCACACCGAGGTCCTGCTTGGTGCTCTGCTGGGAGGTTTCTTTTGTTTCTGCCCTCAGCCTGTTTACAGATGAGTCACTGGGTTTCAGGAACGTCAGAGAGCTGACAGAGGAACCGAAATGCGCTTTGTTTGTTACCAAAGCGCTCACCGGAGTGATCGTAAGCAGGAAAGGGGGAAGAGGCTTTGAGTCACCACTCCGCGCATTGCTCAGCGTGCTCTGGCAAGTGAGAAGATGCCACTCTGGGGTACAGCTACTTCCCAAAGGAAAAAAGAGAGAGCTTTCCCCATCTCCTGCAGTGCTTTTTAAACACCTATTTTCTGCCCTTTAATCCAGAGGGGATCCCCCAGGAAACTCGGAGGTGAAGAACAGATGTCTAAAGCCGTTGCTGCAGAGCTGCTGTGGTGTGTCTGAGCTCTGCTGTGAGACCCCCTTGTGTCCCTTCCTACAGCCCCTGAGCTGACTTTGGTGTGTCCCCAGACTGGCTGTGTGTAAGTCCTTGCTCCTCACTGTGACCTGACCTCACTCTGCCACTTTTTCAGATCCTGCTATTGGCCTTCAGCTCTCATTTCCCCCTCCAGATCTGGAAGTCCTGCACTGACACCATTAGCCAAAGGCAGTGTTATTTTCCCCATCTTTGCCAGAAGGTGATTCTAGGGATGCCAGGAATGCCGAGCAAGTCAGAGAATAAGCAGGTTGAGTTCAGATGAGTGCCTGAGGCAGGCAAGGCCATGAGGACAAATCCTGGCAAAGCAGCAGCTGGTGGTGAGAGTTGTGTGCAGGAATGGAAAAATTAAGCAGATTTCTGTAACTGCCAAGCCTAATTCTTAACTCCCCTGTGAGCACAAGGCACACCAAGAGCCTGGGGCTCTGCTAAGAGGGATTTGTGTAATGTGCACCTAAACCACAGGTCACGTGGCGGCCTTTCCGCTCTCAAACTTCTTGGTGGCAACGGGTGCAGTTCGGTGGCCATGGCTCAGCGCTCAGCAGTGCTGCTCTGAGCCCCCTCGCCATGGCCCTGCTGCCCCTCTGAGCCCCTTTGCCATGGCCCTGAGGCGGCTCCTGCAGCAGAGCCACAGTGCCAGCCCCCCAGGCTCCAGCCCCGACGGGGAGCAGGCGCTGCCCATGGACAGCAGGAGGATCCAGCACCTGGCCAGCACGGTGGGGACGCTGCCCCGCGGGCGCAAGCAGGTACGGGCTGGGCTGGCCGCAGGAGGCCGGGGCTCCTCCTGCCCCAAGAGCTGCTCACACCTCTGTGTGACCCAGCGCCCAGGAGGGACCGTGGGGGCTCCCTGTGGCCCCTGGTTTTGGGTGATGAGGGGTGACTGCTGGGTGCCGTTGGCTGGGCTGGTTTTGGGGATGGCGATGGAGTCTTTGCAGCACTGGCAGTGTGGGAAGCTCCGTGAGCAGCGAGTGACAGGGTGTTCTGCCTGTGGGGCTTGGGTGTGAAGGGCAGCAGTGGCCAAGATCCAGCCTGGCTCAGCTCCTTCTCCATTTCCAGCTGTGCTGGGAGCCAGAGGGGCTCGTGCTGCCTGGGTGTTTCTTTAAATGTACATTTCCCTCAATTTAGTGGCCTGGCTGCTGCCTCTGCTTTGCAACTGTGGCAGAAAGAGCCCACCATGAGCTGTTTCCATATGGATTTGGGAGTGTTTCTGTACAACTGTTGGGGCTGCTGGGGATGTGTCTTTCACTGGACCTTTCCCCCAGTACAGCACAGAGCACCATATTGCTGCTGCCTGTCCTGGGATTCCCATGTCCTGCTGAGGCTGGAAATCATCAGCTGAGCAGTTCCAGCTCTGGACTGTTTGTCTGACATGAAGAAGCCTGAATAGAAAGTGTTTGACACACATTATAGTCTGAAATTATGATCAGAAAAATAGTGCTTAATGTTTCACTTTTTTCAGCCACAGAAATGCACTTAATCCTTTTCTTGGTACAGTGTGGGGAGAGAAGGGAAAGCCAGAGCCAGGTCAGCCTTGGGAATGCTGCTGCCGGATGGCACCAGCTCCCATGGCCATGGTGGAGCTGCCCTTGCTGTGGCAGAGCCACCCTTGGTGTGACTTGTCCTTCTTGGTGTGACCTGTCCCCCTTGGTGTGGCAGTGGTTGCTGACAGGGGGAGGCTGCCAGTGCTGGCTGTGATGTGGCTGTGGCTGGTAAAGCTGAGTTACAACACACATCAGAACCAAGGATGCCCTGCAGAGACCGTTCCCAGCTCAGGGCTCCATCGTCCTGGTGTGCCCCTGTCGTGAGCCCTCCCACCTTCCCTGCAATGGGTTCTTACAAACGTGGCCTCTCCCTCCTCTCCTTCTTCCTCAACAAGTAAATGCACATCCACAAAGTCTCTGTTTCTGTAGGAGATCACTCTGTGACATCATTTTATCCAGCTGAAGCCCAAGACATTGGCTGTATCAGCTACAAACCTTTCACTGATAATGTAATTCCTTATTCATGGTTCACTTTTATGGGACGAATCAATGTTTAACACTGACCCTGGCCTTTCCCAGAGACCTCTCCAGGTAGTGCCTGAAGTGGGATCCTGGATGTCCATGTCTGGCTGGGAATGCTGTGCAGCTGCCATGAGACCCTGCAGAGCTCACTGTCTGCACTCACCTGCATTTGCAGGCACTTTATGCCTCTCTTGGCAGGAGCTCAGTCCATAAATGCTCACAGATTTTTAGAGGTACAAAAATGAGGAGAGCTCTCGGCACAACAGAGACCTGATCTGGGTGCTGAGCTCGGTGCCAGCACCTGATGGGTGGCTTTGACCCCCCAGGGGCTTTTCCTCTGGGTTGGAAAGTTCAAGCTCTGGTTTGACCGAGGCAGAGGCTGTGTTGGTTCAAGGTGCTGGTGAGATGCCACCAGCTGGTTTTAGTTTTTCTCCAAACTGCTGATTTTAGCTGCGTGTCCACAAGGGCCACAGACCTACTGACCCCTGTCCTCTCCCATTTCTGGTCACAGCTCACCTTAGCCAGATCCAGCTCCTCAGATGACTCCTCCAAGCCACAAAGGTATGTTCTATGACTCTACAATCACTGCTATTGGCTTATTCTGCATGAAACATGTCCTGGGAATCTTCCCAGCTCCAGTGGAATCAGGGTGCAAGGCAGAGAGTGGCACCCAGCAACTGGGACGTGCAGGTGACCTTTAGTTCGAGTTAGTTTGAGTAAGGAAAGATGCAGCACCACCACTGCACCATCAGAGGGACAGTGAGGGGACACCCCAGAGGCACAGGGAGGGATGATGGTGGGGACACGATGGCTTTGGTTGGAAATGCAGGGGCACAAAGCACAGCACCCCGAGTTCACTGGGAATTCTGTGTGTTCTTCCAACAGACACCTCGTTGCTATATTGAAAGAAGATAAAGAGACTTTTGGGTTTGAAATCCAGGTAAGACTTAAATGACAAATTGATTCGTTAAAACCAAAATGTGGTGCAGAGTCTAAAGTGTCACATCCTTAAAACCAGGTTAAGGCAGCCCAGAGCAGAGGAAAGTGACTGTCAGATCCTGTGGAATTTGAAGAGCTTCCAGCAGTGATGTAGAACTGGGATTTTTTCCAAGGATTTTTTCATAGCAGAGGTCACAGATAAGAATTTCTGGCACTCTCACAAGTCAGAGTGTTGAATGTAGGAGAAATCCCATCCAAATCCAGATAAGAGGCAATGGCAGTGCCTTGTTACCTCCATAAATTAATATTTTTGGGAGAATTGTATATGAGAATATTGTCATAGAAAATGGGAGAGATCACAAACTCTCTTCAAAAATTACCTTGTACTGGCTTTCTGCTGCCTCCTTTAACATGCATAGAGAAGTATGTACTTTTAAAGAGGTAAAATATTGGTATAATTTCAATAAATAACTGCTAAGCAAAACTTTTTTGGGGGGGCAAACCATATAGGAGGAGATTCTATTCAATGTAGAAGTCAGGAAATCATCAGGTAGGAAAAGCAGAATTTTATCAGGAGCATCAGGTGATTTTTATTCCTTGAGTTGTTGTGAGAAAGGTGACTTCTAGATCAGCAGATCTACTAAAATCCTGGCTGTATCTAAAACCATGCCAGGAATAAAGGGATGCAGTTTGGGAGCAGTGGGACCAGCCTGCCAGCAGCAGGGCACCTCCAAAGGGCTCTCCCAAAGAGGAACAGTATTTTCAGGGAAATCAGTGTATTAGGAAAAGCTTAACTTTGCCCAGCTTGGGGCTGAGACTAATGAGGGGGTCAGGGCTCGGCTGGTGAACAGAGGAGAGCTTTCAGAAGGGAGGATAATTGAGTCGATTATTGGGCTTTTGTGTAAATTGCCAGAGCAGATTTTCATTGTATGTGACATTCTGATTAAAACTAATTGTTCTTGGCACATTTTCTTCCCGAACGCACATTTAGTGTGAGCACTTCAGAGAAAGTGCGGGCCATGGAGAGGCAGCAGCTGATACTGAGGGTAACCATTCTCTAGAGGCTGCAGTTTCGTTGCTAGGAGTTAAATTTAGGCAAAGCAGAATAAGATGATGTGAAACTTTAGATCTTTATCTGCAGGGAGCTCAGGCTTCACTCGGTGCTCTCAGTTTAACCAGAAGTCTCACTGCTGGCCCAGGAGCTGCATTGCTGCCTCGGGGGGATTTGGCCAGATGAGCTCTGAACTCACCCAGTCTCCATCCCTTTGTTCCACACGGACTGGAAATACCGGGAATCCAACGGGAGGTGTTCAGTCTGGGCAGGACGTGGCAGTGGCAGGTTTTCAGGAGGCTCAGTGAGCTGGGGCAGATGTGCCGAGGTGTTTGAATGTCACCAGAGGAGGTTTCCTGCCATTGTAAGATCCGGGGGGGCTGCGGCGCCGGCTTTGGCATTTCTCTAAATTCACATCAGCACCAAAAACCACACCAGGGATTTATAGAGTCACTTGATGTATATTTAAATATGTAAGCCAAGAACAAAAAGCTCTTTGAGGAGTGTGAGGATGTGTGTGGATGATGAGTTCCAGAGACCAGGAGAGCAAAAGTAGGTTCAGTTCTTCTTTGGTTTTGGCTCCCATTGCAAACTGAGCTCTCTGGCAGCAGCAGCAGCTGACTCTGCACGGCATTCCCCATGAGGAGGAGTCAATCTCTTGAAAAGCCCCAGGTCCAACCTGTCATCTCCCCATGGCTGGGAACACAAAACACCCACCAGAAAGCCATCCCCAGCTATGCTGACACATATTCTTGGTTAAAGTTCCTGAATTTTTGATACTGAACAACAAACTTGCTTTAAAACTAGTTTGGTTTTTTTTGCAAACACGGTGTCCAGGCACCTGTCAGGTATCTGCTGTTCTCTGGCACACAAATGCATTTCTAAGTGTTGTGTTATAACATTTTAGGGCTCATCAAAGCCCTCTCATTGAAAAAGTGTAAAAGACTATTGAATTTACACGGTTTCCATGACCTCAATGTTGCTAACTCTGTCCCTTTGGTATTAACAGACTGTTAAGTTCCCAAATCAAAATGATTTCTCACTGGAGGTGTGCACTTGCATCTGCAGAATTCAAGAGGAAAGTCCTGCCCATCTCTCTGGCCTTCAGGCTGGTAAATATCCACGTGTTTTCCAATCAGGGGAGGCCTTACCCTCCTTTCTCCCCATCACTGCTACGTGGAGCAGGTGGAAGATGTGCATGGGCTGTGGATGCTCATTTTGGCCTCTGTGTATCTCCAACAGGCGACATCCTTGTCAGCATCAACGGCATGAACATCGAGGGGTTTGGTCACAAGCAGATAGTGGACTTGATAAAGTCTTCAGGAAACTACTTGAGGTGGGTGTTCCTCCTTCCCATGGGGTTTGACTTAATATCCTCTCCTGCTGAAGCCAAGAGAGCTCCTTGTGCTATCCCACAGCCCTGTGCTGTCTGAAGCAGAAATCCCAGAGGGCTGGGCTGGGCAGAGTCTTTGCACTTTGGGGTCAGTGTCACCTGTTCTCCACAGGTTAGAGACAGTCAATGGGGCCTTGTTCCTGCGGAAAATGGAGCTGGAGACCAAGCTGCAGGTACTCAAGGTAATATGATTAATTAGTTAGCCCATTGTTGAATGCAGAGGTCTGTTACTGCCAGTGGAGTCGGGTGGGTGTCTGTGGGACTGGGGGTGCAGGCAGGGGCTGACACCCATGGGTCCCCTGCAGCTAGCACCCCCAGCACCCCCAGCACCCCCAGCCTAGCCCCTGTGATATTATTTTTCCTAAATGGGAATAGAAAAGAAATGTGGCTACGATCCCACAACTGACCAGGTGAGTTTAGCCTGGCCAGTTTGGGTGTGGAAATGTCCAGCTGCATGGGGTTGGTCGGGTTGGTGGGGAGGAGCCTCCTGGGACTGTCTCCAGGCACAGCCTCACCTGTTTGGTGGGTGTTTTTAATCAGCTCTGCCACGGTTTATTGTGCATCAGGAGCTGACCTTGCCCAGAGGGAAGAGAAACACTGCTCAGTGTCGGATGGCTCGAGGCACTGGGAGGCTGTGAGGGTGCTCGGGGTGGTGTGTTCCCAGTGCAGGGCAGGGGTGTCTGGCTGTGCCATCCCCACACCACGCTGCAGGACCCATGGAGAAGGAGTGGGCTGTCAGTTCCAAGTGGGGGTCTGGAGCTGGGGAGAGCTGTGGAACCCAGGGAAGAGGAGCAGGGTGTCCATTCCCAGTGGGGTCTCTGCAGCTGGGGAAGGCTGTGGAGGAGTACTGGCATTTCCACACCTGTCAAGGTGGGCTGCACGCTCTCTGGGTTTCAGGCTGCTCCTTTCCAGATTAGACATGGCCAGTGCCTCAGCCAGAGCACCCTAGGCAGGAGCAGACTCATGTTTTCTGCAAGAAATGTGCAAAACTCTGGGAAAATTGTGTCAGTAAAACCGAGACACACCAAGTGTTTCCTGTGGGTGACCTGCACTTTTTAAGAAACTCTGTTTTCTTGACAAGTGCCCTGTGCTTCCGTGAAGTGACAGCCTCTTCCTTGTCCACAGCAAGCGCTGCACCAGCGGTGGGGGGAGCTGCGGGCGCTGCTGGCCCGGGAGCGGCGCTTGCTGCACGGTATGTCCTGGCTGCGGGCACCCCGCGCTGCCCGGCCGGAACCAGCACTCTGCAACCTTGGCATTCGCTTCCTTTCCCCCTCCTAACGAGGGCGTGGGGCTGGCTCTGGGAGTGCTTTTGTCCTGACAGTAATGAACTGTGATGCTGCTTGGCTAATGCAGACCAAGGTGTCTTCGCACCAGTCCTAGAAAATCAGTTTATGTGGGCGGCAAAGCTTTTTTTCCAGTCATATTTTGGGCTTATCAAGGCAGAGGTTTGGTTGGGTTTTTTATGTGCTGCCCAGGGGGCTGGTGTGATTCTGCATGTGAGACGCAGGGACCACCCCACAGCCAGAAAGAGCTTCCCGCGTGGAAAGGGGCTACTCCCTGTGCCAAGAGGTTGGGCATGACCCTTCCCGGTGCTGCCCCGGCGCGGGCGTCCCGCTCCTGGCCATGAGGGGGTGTGGGTGCCTAACGCTGCTCTCTGGCTCCTGCTTCCAGGGGAGGTGAATGACAACGCTGTGCTGGGCGCGCTGCAGCTGGAGGAGCCCAGCCCGTGCGGGGGCTGCAGCTCCCCGGGACCCCTCTTTGCGCCCAAGCCCCGCTTCTCCAGCGAGAGCAGCTCCCGCAGCCGGCTGAGCTCCATGACGGTGGGCAGCGAGGACAGCTTCTCCCAGGGCAGCGCCTTCGAGGACTCGGCTGCAGAGAGCCTGAGCCGCCAGTCCAGCGTGGATGAGGACTGTGTGTTCCCCCGGGACGGGGACGGCGCTGGCGGGCGGCGCTCCCTGCGCAGGAACCGCAGCATCAGCCTGGCCAGCAGCGGCTCCATGTCCCCGCTCTGGGAGAGCAGCAGCTACTCCAGCAGTTTTGGGACCCTCCCGCGGAAGAGCAGGAGAGCCAGTGTCCGGAAGCATCTTTTGAAATTCATTCCAGGGTTTCACCGGGCGGTGGAAGAGGAAGAAAGTCGGGTTTGATGTCACACGTGTCACCCTCGATGTCTGGGCTCTGCACGTGGGACCGAGACAGCCACTCATCCCGGGCACTCTGCGGGTGAAGGGAGGTGGCACGGCAGGGCACCCCTCCAGACAACAGCACTGCTGAGAATTACACAGGTCTGGGGCTTCAATTATTTTTGTTTTTAATCCAAGCATGCTGTGGACCTCTTGATTATTGTGGAAAATGAGTGACTCCAAAACGCGATGAACTCTCTCAATGAACTTCAGCGTTAATAACCATTTTTAATTGAATCTGAAATGGATAGCTATTTATTTCCTATTATTGGAGTCAGGGTCTTCCAAAGGTCTTTAATAAAGCAAGTGCTTCTACTAAAAGCAGTGATAGAGTCCTGTTGGGAAGAGAATGAAGCTGAGCAGGCAGAGACCACGGCCAGGGATGTTCTGGAATGGGGGTTTTGCCTCCCCTGGCAGCTGTTGTACAAACCCTGCAATAACCTCTGTAGATCTGGTGAGGGCTGTTGTGGTGCCCAAAGAGAATGAACAGCACTAGCTCTAAGAAAGGGACCTTAAGATATTGAAGCTTTACAGCCTGAAGCTGTGATTCCTTTGAATTGGAAGGTTAATTTGCCACACCTTGGGAGACATGCACTTGCTGAGAGTGTGGAAGGGCTGGATGAGCCTGGACACCCAACCAGCTTGAGAGACCAAACAAACAAGGGCCTCCCAGCAGTGGTGAGAGCACTTTGGGTGCGACAAGATGACAGTGTGACACGTTCATGGCTGTGATCACAAACAGGATGTGGGTGACAGGCGCCTGTGCGGGTGCTGAGCCCTGCAGGGCCCCAGCCTGGCGGGGAGGACACAGCTCACAGGCCAACCAAAGCACTCAGAGAGCCTGCAACAGCTCTGGGAAATTATATTTCTCCTTGCACAGAGGACTTAAGGAGTATCCTCCTCTGCCTCCTGGGAGCGGGGCAGGAGGAGTGGGGGAGTACAGGCAGCATGGCATGGTGGTGCCAGGACTTGGGTTTGGGACTTGAAGTGCTCTGGACCTCCAGCAGTGGAGATCTCACTGATCATGGGGGTGCTGGAGGGTCTGGTGAGTTCCTAATAACTAAGGAGAACTTTTTTATTCTTGTTCCAAACCACCAAGGGATTGCCTTTCCTGTTCTTATCCCCTGTGGGCAAAGGGGACCATGCAAGTTTGCTGCAGAGGGAAGTGCATGTGCTCTGAACAATATTACTCCTTTTTAATCTGAAAATTTTAATTAATTTGCTGAATGCTACAGAGACTGACGTTGTAAGGGTGCTTAACTGCTCAACTGGGTCTTGCCCAGTGTCCAGACCCTCCCACTGGGTCCCTGCCTGACATGCACCATCCTGCTCCATGGCCAGGGATGGTGGATCCTGCCCCCTGTGTGCCATCCTGCTCCATGGCCAGGGATGGTGGATCCTGCCCCCTGTGTGCCATCCTGCTCCACTGCTTCCTGCAGCCTCACCCAGCGCTCCCTTTCCCCCAGAGCTGCTGGTCTGTGTTCCTGTGTGGCAGCAGCTCTTTGTACCCAGCTCTTGCAGCTCTGAGCAGATCACACACGTGGGTATCGTGGGAGGCTCAGTTTGCCCCACCAGCACTGCAAGGCAAAGGGGAGTCACCCCTTATCCATAGACAGAGCCCAGAATGTGTTGCTGTGCTCCTGGCTCAGACTGGCTGCTCCTGTTCTGCTGTGCCACACCAGACAGGCAAGAATAAAAGCTTCATCTCTTCTAAAAAAGCTCGAAGAGGCAGAAATCCACCCCCTCAGGTGTGTGCAAAAGGCGTTTCCCTGCCCTCGAGGGGTGGCTTTGCCCAGCTGTGTACAAAGAACTGTCTGCAGTGAGAGGAGCCCACAGCTACTTTTTCCTTCTCCAATCCTGCTGGGATTGCTGTGGCATCCCAGGAGCTCCAGGCTATCTGTCCTTGGGCTAACCTGGGTATGACAGTGGCCCCTCAGGTCCTGGGGAGGACAACCTGCCTCAGAAATGTGTTCACACAGGCCGGGCTGCCCTTCCCTCCCCAGTGATCCCATTGCTGGCGATCCCGTTGCCTCCTTGCACAGCTCTTCCCAGGATGAACACAGCAGCTCTTTGCTCTGACACTGTCAAAACTTGAATTATTCTGTGGGTTCCCATGCTCTGTAACCAGTGTGTCCTTGCAGCATCACTCTCCAGGTATTCCTGGAATCCCACTGCCCATTCTGCAGCTCACCACTGATGCCAGCACGGCCAGGGGAGTGTCAGGGCAACAGCTCTGCCAGGGAGATACCTGGGTTCCCACCTTTCCTCTCAATTCCTCCCTCGAGGAAAAGTTAAAATTCTGAAATTTTCTGTTGAAGAGGAATCCCAAGGCATTTTTTTCATACACATAAGGTGTTTATCTTGTTGACAGAATGAAAAGCACAGTCACAGTATAATTTATGTTAGAAAGGATCTCTAAGGTCATGCAGTCCAGATGCTTGGAGGCAGCTCGTTGCCACACTCCACAGCAGCATGTCACTGGAGTTCCAGTGAAACCTAATCCCTTGGTCCCTCCTGGCTGTGTGCAGGGGTTGGAACATTTGGCTCCAGCAACACTGTGCCTGCCATCCTGCCCTGGCTGTTGGGTGGCATCTCCCATGGTGACCTTGGGAATGTGGCTTCTGCTCTAGAGCTGCTCTGGGGCCTGTGCAGGGTCCAAATGCTCCCCTGAGCTGCTCAGCTTGTGCATGAGCTGCTCCTGGAAACCTGTGGCTGGAGCAGGAACTGGGGAGCACAGAGTGGTTGACAGAGGAGCCTACAGAGCTCTGCCAACACCCTGCCCCTTGAATGGTTTGGGTAGGAAGGGACCTTAAAGTTCCCTTCCTGCAAACCCTCTGACATGGGCACTCCACCAACACTGTGCCATGGTGGCCCCTTCCTCTTTCTGGAATGACTGGGAATTGCTGGGGCTCTTATAATTTTCCTCAGTGACAGTCAGATCCCTGCTGTGCCCTGATGCCTCTGGAAGCCCAGACACTGTATCTGAGACTTTAGCAAAGGGTAGCTGGAATGGAAACTTCCTGTGGTGAAGGTCACAGGGAAGATGCTTTATGTGATTGATGCAAATGGTGCCTCAAGCAAGGGGCACTCCTCTGGAAAAGGTGACTCAAGAGCTGCCAGGGAATACCTAAAATTCTTTTAATATCTTTCTACACTCAAGAAGTCGGGGATAGGGAAATAGCTTGATAAAAAAAATTAAAAATTGTTGTATATATAAGATCTTTATAACTCCCTGACAGGAGGGTGGAGCCAGATGGGAGTCAGGCTCTGCTCCCAGGGAACAAGGGACAGGAGGAGAGGACACAGTCCCAGGTTGCACAAGGAGAGGTTCATGTTATATATTAGGGAAAATTTCTTGGGAAAAGTTGTTCAGCCCTGGCACAGCTGCCCAGGGCAGTGGTGGAGTCTCCCCATCCCTGGAGGGATTTAAAAGCTATGTCAGTGAGGTACTTGGGCACATGGGTCAGTGGTGGTCTTGGCAGTGCTGGGGGAATGGTTGGACTCGATGGTCTGAGAGGGCTTTTCCAACCTAAATGATTCAGGGATTCTGTGGTAACAGAAAGGAACCTTCTCCCCTCCAGCCATCAGACCTTGCTGGGTACTCAGCCTCTCCTGAGAGCACCAACTGCTGCATGTTGTCAACTCACTTTCAAAACTCATCATCCATTTTTTCTTGGACAAATGTTGCCAGCAATGGATGGATTTTATAAATCAATTACAACAAGCTCATTTTAAAACAATAATGAAAAGTTGTTGATTTAAAGACACGAACTCACAGATGAAAAAAACAGTGGAAAGGCTTTGGGTCCATTTCTAATCAAGGGCTGAACTTCACAAGAGGATTTCCAAGCCCTAAAGTCCAAAGATATCAGAAGTGTTGTATTGTACAAACACAGAATGTCATTCACAGCAGGAGATTACACTCTTATATAAACCTGGCTTTGGGCACCAGGGTTGAGCTGAGTTCAGCTGTGGTCAGAAATGCCCCTGTGCTGCTTGGGTGATCCTCCTGCTTCCCTCTGCAAAACGCTGTCCTCTCACTCCTGCCAGCCTTGGGGCCGAGTGATAGTTACTGACAGAGCCATGGAATCCTGGAATGGTTTGGGTGGGAAAGAACCATAAGCCCATCTCGTCCCACCCAAGGGCAGGGGCACCTCCCACCAGCCCAGGTTGCTCCAAGCCCCGTCCAACCTGGCCTCGGACACTCGCAGGGATGGGGCAGCCACAGCTTCTCTGGGCAGTGCTGCCTGTCCCTGGCGTGGGGCAGAGTGTGGCATCTCGCCGTGTGCGGGGCATGTGCCCGTCCGTCCGTCCGGGCTGTCCCCCGGCAGGGCAAAATGCTCCCATTGTGTGCCTGGCAGCACGGCGAGCTCCAGCGGCACAAACCCGATGGGGAATGTTAAGCGGGTTAGGTGGCAGCGGCGCTGGGGAAGGTGGTCACCCTCCGGGGATTAGGGGTGGGAACAATGGCCGTCCCTGTGACCAGAGGGGACACAAAGGGCCATTGTGCCCAGAGCACAAACTCCTGTTTATTCCCGCGGGGCTGACATGCCCACAGCCCCGCTCTCCAGGCCAGCACAAAAGCTTTCTTGCTTCAGATTGTTTGTTTATGTAAATTATAATGGTGCATTTAATTATGCAACGGGCAGAGCCTCAGCGGAGAGGGAGGTGGTGATTGGGCTGGCAAGCCCCGGGCACAGCGGATGGTGCGGCCGCGGCCCCGGCACAGGAGACGCGCCCGGACCACTCGGGCAGCGGGACAGACCCCCGGGGCAAAGGGGTGAGGACAACGCTCCCCACCCCGGGGCGCAGCAGCGGGGCCCCCGCAGTGCTTGGCCCCAGTCGGTGGGCACGGCACGGCTTGGCAGGACACGGCACGGCCCGAAGCATGACCGAAGAAGTGCCCGTAGCACCCCCGATGCCCGCAGCACCCCCCATGCCCGCAGCACCCCCCATGCCCGCGTGCAACGGGAGCGTTCCCCCGGAGGATGGGCCGCTCCAGGCCATCGGTGCGAGCGGTGACAGAGCAAAATCTCTTGGGACGGTCCCGTATGCAAACGCGGAGAAGAGCCCTGATGCTCCACCTGGACAGGAAAATCTGGAGGAAAATAGAAATTCATTGGCAGAGGACATCACTCCGGGGGATTTTGCTGGGGAGAAGCGATGCCAAGGTACCGTACGGGGCTGCCTGTCTCTAAGTTCTGGGAGAGAAAAGCTCTGGTTTTTTCTGTGATGAATAACGGGATGTGCTATGTCTGTTAGTTAAAATTCCTGACCTACGGTAGCTGTAACAGTGACTCGGAGTAATTCCTGGGACACGTTTGAGGGACGAGTTTGTAACTAAAAAAATGAGAAATTTCTAAATCTGCTCTGAAAATCTGACAATCTGCAACTATTAAAACCAGATTATCGTCACTAATTTGTCCATCAGCCCATGTCTTGTGCTTTGTGTTTCCCAAAGAAAAGCGAGAGAAGGATGGGACGCTACAGCAGGGACCAGCGGATATCCAGGACACGGGGACCGACGGTCAGGGATCAGGGGAAGGTAATGGAAAATGCCGCCTGATCCGGGGGTTCCCTGACGTGTAGCGATGAGTAGCCTTCAAAGTCAGTGGATACAGGTGGTCATTAATCTTTTTCAATTGGGTCAGATCCTTCTATTTCAGAGAGCAGTGACTAATTTCTAATGCCTGGAGCTGCTGCACCTTAGAAACCACAGCTGGTTTCTTCCCTCCCAAGGTATTGCACATCTCCATGACCACGGGGTGTCAGAGCACTGTGGGGTCTTTGACCAGGAGATCCCCAGCAGCTTCATAAGGTTGGGAGATGCTCTTTCTTCTGCTCCATGGTCAGAGGAGAACCTTGGGAGGCTGCCAGTGGCCTCAAAATCCAAAATCTTTTCCTGCCTGATTTTTAAGTGCTTAATTCCACTGGGGTTATCTGCAGAAAATTGCTCTCCTAAACACTTGGTCCTGGGTTTTGCTCTGCTCATTTCTGGATGAAAATGGTAGAAATCAATGGGAGCCAAGGCTGGGCCCTCAGCCACGTCCTGCAGTGAGCCCACCCTGGTCCTGAGTTACAACTTACTGCCTATATACATAGATGAATATATTTAATTACATTGTGCAAACTGCAGCCACTCCTCCAAAAGGAGAAGCATTTTATGGAGGGTTATGAGAGGAGGAAAGTCATGTTTCTCTGAGGGGGGCTCTAGGCATTACTCCCTTGTGTCTCCCACCCATGGGCTCCTGTCTGTCTTGGCTTCGGCAGTGGTGGGACAAGGGCACTGGGCTGGAGGCTGCTACAGATGGTCTCCCCTGAGCTTTGAAGAGGCTCTAAAAGAGGAACAGACTGTACCCTGCAAAGAGAAACTGCTTTCCTTAAGAAAAGGAAAAATATCTGAATATTTGTTATGGGCAGATTAATATTTCATAGCAACTGCCTGGACTGTGAGGAGGTGAATCATGGTGGAGGCTTTCCCACTTAGAGCTGATAACCATATTCCAGCTGTGCTGCTTTAGGAGCACAGAATAAAACCTATCAAAGGATCTCACAAGGCTCCCCCGCACCCGCCCCGCAACCACAAGCACTTTTATCTCGAAATTGCAGGCAGCTTTTTAGTACCCAACCAATTTAGTCTAATTAATACTCTGGACCCCACAGGCAAAATGTTGAATAGACCATTTGTTGCGACACTAAAGCATCATTACCGCAGAGACGTGCCAAACAGGACAAAAGGGAGATGGCATCGCTGCCGGGGCGGCCACCGCCGAGGGAGGGACACGTCCCAGCGGGCACAGCTTCCCACTGCCTGCAGAATGGCTCCCTTCCACTACCCCTGCCCCTTCCCCTTCCCTTTTGCTTCCCTGTCCCCTTCTCCTTCTTCTTCCCCTCCTCTTGGTGGGAAGGGGGGTGGAACAGAGAGAGGCATAAGGAAAGGAGCCCAGCCTGGTGGTGCAGGTCTCCGCTCACCTCCGGGGGTCGGGGGCTTTGGGGCAGGAGCCCGTGAGTCACCCCCAGACCCCTCCGGACGGGGCCCCGCTGGGTGCCGACCCCTCCTCACCTGCCCCCTCCGTGTCCCGCAGGGCCGGGTGGCACAGCGGGGCTGCCCACCGAGCCGGGCACAGCAGCCGGCCCCGACGGGGAGAGCCCGACAGCCACGGCTGACTCCACAGGGAATGCGGCCCAGGAGGAGGAGGAGGAGGAGGAGGATGCGGGGGAGGAGGACACCGAAGAAGACGAAGTTCAGGTGATTGAAATCAAGAAGGAGAGCGAGGTGTCCCGCCTGCAGCAGAGGGACAGCGACAAGGAGCCGCCTGCCCCGGCCAGCGCCGGCTGCAACTCCCCGCAGGAGAAACCGGGCGAGCAGCCCAGCCTGGGCAAAAAGAACGACATCTCCAGACACAGCTACTCCAGATACAACACAATCTCCTACCGGAGGATCCGGAAAGGAAACACCAAACAGCGGATCGACGAGTTTGAATCCATGATGCACTTATGAACTGAGGGGGAACTGCCTAATGCCCCGAGCCTACGCTCTGGGTCTGGGTTTATTTTGTTCCCACAAGACGTGTCTCCTCACACAACACAGTCACTGCTTTTCTCCTTTTTGTACGTGATTTATAATACACTGTGAAAATTTAACATCTTGGCTTTGATGGGGGCAGAGGTGTCCATAGCGCAGGAAAATAAATAATCAGTTTGCTAAATACAAACCCATTTGATTTCAAGGTTATCTTCTTATTTTTTCTTCCATTTTAAACTGTTCAGAACACAGGGTGGCTCCAGCTGGTTGGGGCTCCTGTGGCTGTCGATGCACACGTGGCCTGTGCTCTCAGCCACGCTGTAATGAGCTGGCAGTGGGTGGCACTGGCCAGGGCTGGGGAACAATAAGAGACAACTCTTGGCTAACCCCCCAGTCTGGTTTGCTGTGTGTCCGTGCTGGTGCCTGACAGTGCCCTGACAGCCACTGTCCATGCCCACCTTGTACTGCAGAGATGGAGGGGGATTGGCATCCTGGCCAGATGCTGGTGTGTGGGAACTGAGGATGAGAAGGCACTGAGGACCCTGTGCCCTCCCTGCTGCCCCTAACACCTCCTGAGGTGTGATTGTCAGCACTAGGTAGGTCTGGCACTGCCTGCTGGCCCTGCCCATGGGGTCAGAGGTGTCAGTATGATGTGGTGTTGCCTGGTCTGTCCACACCATGTGCACCACTGGGCTCACCAGTGCTGCTGTGCAGCCTGCCCTGGGCAGGACAGTGACTCTGCAGCACAGGCAGACTGAGCTGCCACCTTCCCCTGCCCCCCTCTTCACTGTGGCAGCCGCCTGTCCTGGGCTGGGGACCCTCACACAGCCCGGCAGCTGCAGGTAGTGCCACTGGAGGTGTCTGGCTGCAGTGCCAGCCCTGCCAGCCTGGGGGTTGTATCAGTGACCAGTGCTGTATCCAGCATCAGAGCCAGGGTCTGGGCCAGCTCTGAGGGCAGCAGCTCACCTGGCACATCCCTGTGCATGCCTTGGGGTGTTCCTGGCAAGCCTGGCCACTACCAGGAACCTCTATTTTCCCAGTGCCACAAGGTCAGACTCTTTTATATCTATTCTCAAATTTCACACTAAGTTTAGATGCAAAGTTAAAGATTGCTTTGTCAAAGCCAGGCAAGTTTTAACCATAATTTTTATCTCATCTGAACACAACCCTTCTCCATTTTCAAAGATCTTTGTGTAACCACCATACAGTTGTTGCAATGTTTTTTTAAAACTGTTTTACACTCAGATTTGTTTGGAGTTGGGACTTAGGTTTGCAATTGTCTTCCCAGAAAGCACCTGGGAAAGCTGAGAACAGCTGGCAGGGGTGAGGAGGTAAGGACAGAGTTATACAGTGGCCTCCTGCAGCCATAAGTGCCTTTTTAAGGATTAGTTTTACATCTCCAGCAGCACTGAATATTGTTTTGACTTTTTTTTGTTCTACATAAAGGCAATTATTTATTGGCAACGTGAAAATAATACATGGCAATTCTGCATTGTGCCAGCAGACACAGCCCCCATTGTGCCATTCACACTTGTTTATTTGCCCCTTAGGCTGGGGAAGTTCTGAGCTTCGCTTGTACCAACTTATACTGTAGGTCTGTTCCCACTGACAGCTGCCCTGGTGCTGCTCTGGGGGTGACACATCCCTCTTAAAGATGTGCTCATGGTAATTCCAGCCAGGGCCAGGCTGGACAGGGCTTGGAGCAGCCTGGGCTAGTGGAAGGTGTCCTTGCCCATGGGCAGGGGTGAAACAAGATGAGCTTTAAGGCCCCTTCCAACCCAAATCATTCCATGATTCTATCATTCTTTGTGACCATTCCCAGAGCTTTTGGTGGGAAAGGCTGAGACTTTCAGAGGCCTTGGACTCATTCCTTGCAAAGATGCACTTGCTCAGCTGAGAACTGCAATGCCCTCTCCTGCTTTCCTGGGTAGCTGGAAAAATAAAATGAGAAGTTCTGGGATGCTCCAGGGGTCTGAGGGCCTTTCCCACATGCATCCCCCTTGTCAGACCCTCTGGGTGGGTGGGTGTGGTGTGAACAGCAAGGGGTTCACAGGTAGAGGAATGAAGGAAGAGGCAGAGATGGGTTGTTTGCCCTCTGGCCATCACTGTGGTCAGTGGCAGATGGGGCACATGGAGGGGCCAGGTACACATACAGGGAGCTGCCTGTATGGCATGTGAGGTGAGGGGACATTTGGAGATCTGGAAAGTTGACCCTTGGAGCAGAGGCACTTTCAGGCAGATGCTGATTAGGGCATGGCAGTCACAGTCCCAGCTTAGCCTGAAAATCCTTTCTCTGCACCATTCCAAGTGCAGGCTGATGGCAGGCAAGAGTGGGAGCCTTATGGAGGGTGTTGATGCCAAATGCCACAACCTGCAGCTGCTGCAGGTGCAGCAGCCAATGAGACTATTGCCCTGCCCTGCCCTGCCCTGCCCTGGGATTCAACATGGCCAAAAATGGGGGGAATTGGTGCTTTGAAGGTTCTTCCTGGAGAAAGGCTTTGTGGTTCAACCTGGCAGTAACTTGGAGTCCCTAGAGAGAGTCCATGTCAGTCAGTTAACACACCGTGCTCAGAGGAAGCAGCTTCACCCATCAGCATTTATTGCCTCTTTTAAAACCCCTTCTTCTTTTTTTTTTTTTTAGCAAACCAAATGGGGCCTCCCACCGTGGCCACTTTGATTCAGGGCACTCACTGATGTAAGCACAGCATGACCGTGCCCTGCCCCACCACAGCTCCAGAGGCATTTGTTCTCCTCTGGAAAAGCTGTGCCCATTTCCCATTGCTGACCCAAGGGACATCAGGGGCTTCCATCCCCACCCCAAGCAGTGGCTCTCCCACCCATGGTGGGTTCCTCCCTGACCTCAGTGCTCACAAAGCTGCCCAGTCCCAGCCTCTGAGTGCCCCAGGGTGCGATGCACACCCTGGAGTGTCCGTGGGGACGGTGGGAGCAGAACGTGGGGAGCAGCAGGAGCGACGCCCATCGCCGCGGCTGCTGAGCCTGCCGGAAAAATGCTCCTGTTTCTGGAAGACTGGGCTGACCGGTGCCATCGGAACATTCCCAGTACTGAGCAACAGCAGGGCCCCAGCTCACTGCCAGCAGCCCTGAGGCACCCTCCAGTCTCTGAGCAAAGATCCAACATGGAAGTGAGCATTTACACGAGCGGGGCACGGGCGTGCGAGTGACAGGGCTGGCGATGGGATGTGACCGTGACATACGAGTGCCTGGTGCCTGCTCGGTGACAAGTGATTGAATGTCAGCAAACAGAATTTGATGAAATTCATGCTCCTGATACGAGCTGACTGCCCAAATGTCGTCTGTGTCATTTTTCTGATGGTGACTGCGGGCTAGCTGTGCTGAAGGAGGGAGAGAAAATCAGCAAGACAGCTGGAATAGGAGTCAACTGGGAAAATCTGCTGGGCCAGTCAGTATTTTGGCAGACTGAGCCTGTCAGATGCTGTCAGCACTGATCCACCACATCAGAGGCAACAATATGCCATGGCCTTCTGAAGAACCAAAGAAGAGGTGTGGGGGGGTGTGAGGTGGGACGGCAGAGGCTCAGCCGTGGTCACCAGTGCCGTGAGTAGTGAGTGTGATGCTCAGCTCTGGGTACCTCAAGGGCTTGTGCTGTAGCAGCCCCTCACCTCAGCACAGGGCAGTGGGGCAGGAAGAGAAGTGCTGGCTCTCCCCACAACCCTGCAGCAGTACAGGGAACAGCCTCTCACAGCACAAATTCCCAATGGGAACAGGGGGACAAACCCTGCCTGGGATGCACTGGAGTTACATACCCTGGATCTCACTGCCCTGGCACACAGAATTTATTCTCCCATCAAATCCACTCCATCAATGACTGATGATGGCTTTTGGAGATAGAGTTTCACAGTAAGGACAGAACCTGCCTGTGACAGTCAGCTCAGAGGCAGTTTGGTGTGTGGATCCTGGCTGTGCCATGCAGCATGGGCTGAGGGAACTGGCAGTGCTCCTGGGGAGCCCCCAGAAACCCACAGGGGCCCAGGGACAGAGCTGGGGTCCTGGCAGTCCCAGGGTGGGACAGCCTGGCTGCCCTGGCATGAGGAGCAACCTGGCTGGCCTCTGGTGTGTGCCACTGGCAAGAAGCAGGACAAACCTTTAGATTCCCCTGCGAGCAGCTCCTCTTCTCACCTAGCAGAGCCAGGCATGCGTGTCCTTGCTGTCCCCAGGGGATGGGCAGGGCCTGCTCCAAACCTCTTCCACAGCCCTTGGGTACCCCAGTCGAGCTGGATTGGCCTCCCACTAATAAAAGTGGCTTTATCAATACACAGTCAATTCCTCACAGAACTCTGATCCTCATCTGTCAGACAGCAGCTCCCACAGGATGGGATCCTGTGGCCAGACCCAGCACGGGCACAGCCATGGATTTTTTGATGTGTTGGTCAATAAACTTCTGTTTTCTGTGGAGGAATAAGCAGCCCAGTTTGCTGCTTATGGACTTATAGGGGCCTGGAAGTATTTCTGCAGCTTATGCTGCTGTCAGGGGGAACTGAGGGATGTTTGCTTACAGTAGGATGGGGACTACAAAAAATATTTCCATTTAATAATACAGAAAATGAGTTTCTGCCAAAGTCTCCCATGACGAAGGAAAACCAGGCAAATCTGCTCAGGCACTGTGAAACCAGATGTGCTGCTCTTGGTGTTCTGATGCCTCAGTATGCTGGTATTAGATCATGGATTTCAACTGCCATTTGGAAACCCACTTCCCATTTGGAAGTCACTGTCACAGCCACGCTGATGTCCTCGCTGAGCTCACAGCTGAAGCCATGGCAGTCCTGGTGCAACTGGGCTCCCCTCAGTCCGCGTGGTAACTGCCAAACTGCCACTTCTGATAAGGGTTTATGGAGTCACAGGCCTTCACCCTCAGGGCTTTGTACGAGGGATCCACTTCCAAGCAAGACGGCTGCGGGAGGTGCTGGTGCTCGGAGATGATGTGGTCGGTCTGCAGGGGAGAGAGGGAGGGCTTAGGGGGGCTCAGGCTTTAGTGCTGCTGCAGCAGCAGCTCGATTTTCCCACTGAGAAAGCTTGATTCACAGAATCACACAATCAATTTGGTTGGACAAGACCTCTGAGATCATCAACTCCAACCTATTCCTTATGGTGTGTCCCTTTTCGGCATGTCCCTAATACGTGAGATCTCTTTGCTGACTTACAGGGAGTTTGGGGTGGGATCCACTCCTGCACCTGTTGCTGAGTCAGGATCACACCACACCTGCTGTGCTTCCTGGCTTTTCCTTCACTAGGAATGGAGATGGGCTCTCTTGCTGTCAGTGTGGCAATTGCCATGCAAATGGAATAATTCGGATTTGCTACATGGGGCATGTACAGCAGGAGATGGACTTTTGTACTGTGGAGCTTGTTGGCTGCTGAACTCAGAGCACAGTTACTGTGTTGAAAAGGATGCCAGTACATTAGACTGTGAAAGAATGAAGAGTCTGAGTGATCTCCTTCCTTTTGGTCTTCACAGACCTGACTCTCATGGCCAGACAGGTGATGCTGAAGTGCTGCCACAGGCAAGGGACACTGTCACTGCCTTGCACTGCAGCAACTCTCAGGATCAGCTCATTAACACCAAGAGGTGTTAACACTCCTGATGTGAGGTGTAGAGTGGGGTCTGGGCAGAAGCTGCATCTTTGTGCAGTCAGTAATTGCACTTCACATCATTAAACAACACACTGACTGATGCCAGGAGAGGGTAAAGCACCAAGACTCCTTCAGTGAGCAGCCACTGAGCTCCTCTCTGACTCGTGTTGCTGGCACCAGTACAACGGGACCACCAACTCCATCTCACCCACAGCTTGGGATGAACTCGGGCTGGAATGGGAGACAAGACCTGCCTGTGGCCCACACAGCTCCCTGGACATTTTCACATATTTTTGACATAGTGAAATGAGAATTTCACCATTTTCAGTAAGTGGATGACAACTTTCTTGTATTTTTCCCAAAACACCCAAGGTGAGCCTGTGACATTCTGGCTCTGAACAATTTAGGCTGAAAAAAACAAAGAGGAACAGGAACTTGTCAATACATTGTGTAACTCAGCTACAGTTTTTCTTTCTTAAATGAGGACTATTTCTTAACTAGAAACTATGTAATTTCAGAGCCTTTTGGACAACTACTGACGGAGATAGAGCCGTGACTCCTTGTGCAGTGCAGGCAATTAAGGTAAGTATCCATTCTTTTCTGTTCCACAAATGCTTTCTTTAAAACCACAGTGAGTTGAGAGCCAATCAATACCGAGTCATCTCCCTGAAAGTGCTATTGACAGTTTCCATGTAAAACCAGGACATTTTGTTACTGCTGTGGAGGCAGCAGCAGAGCCTGGCTGGAGCAACTTGGCACTGCCAGCGTCCCCCCAGCCTGGCACACAGTGTTGGGGTGCTTGTCCCTTGGACTGACACAGCCCCAAGGCAGAGGGGCATGAGAAAAATGGCAGAGGTGCCAGGGACAGGTGGCTTTGGCAAAGCAGGGACCAGAGGTCCAGGGTACCCTCGTGCAGGGCTGTCACGGCTTGTCAGTGTGATCCCCAGCTCAGCAACCCGTGCCAGGACAGCTGGAGCTGCCTGGCCAACGTGGCACTCACCAACCTGTGCCAGGACAGCCAGGACTGCAGGCCAGCGCAGCACTCACCAACCTGTGCCAGGACAGCTGGGTCTACCTGGCTGGTGTGGCACTCACCAACCTGTGCCAGGACAGCCGGAGCTGCCCAGCTGGCGCAGCACTCACCAGCCCTGGCTGGATGGTGGCCAGTGACCTGTGGAGCCAGGCCAGGCTGCGGCTCCTGCCCTGGCAGCGGCGCAGGCCAACGGCTCCCACGACGCCTGACGGGGCGAGGCAGAGCTCTCCGTGCTGGATCAGCCTCAGCCAGGTGTAGTTGAACTTCTGGTTCTGTGGGGAGAGACCGGGCAGAGCTGTGACTCCACCAGGCTCCACCACAGGGCTGGCTCACTGGGGCAGCCAGCAGCTGGGAGAGGATCTGCTTGCCCTCCCTGCCCTCACCCAGGACCAGGGCTGAGGAAAACCCTCAGCTATGGGAAGAGCTTTCCTGTGAACTTGCAGAGCTAAAAAGATCGGGACAGCCCCAGCATGGGCTCTGGGAGTGACTCCTGCTGAGCTGTCCAGATCCCCAACTCTGACTGCTGTGTGCCCTCCCACCTCCCCTGGCTGCTCCCAGCACTGGGGCACAAGGGGATAAACACCCCAATAAAACAGGCCCCCACAGCTGCTGGCCTGTGCCAGAACAGGGAGCAATTAACCAGAAATTACCTAAAAACCACTGCCTAGGAAGAATCCCAGAAGAGATTGGAAGGGATCCTAAAGCCCATCTTGTTTCACCCTCTGCCATGGGCAGGGACATCTTCTACTAGTCCAACCTGGCCTTGGACACTTCCAAACATCCAGGGGCAGCCACAGTTTCTCTGGACAACCTGTATCAGGTCCTTACCACCCTCACAGGGAGGAATTTCTACCTAAGATACCATCTAACTGCCCTCTGTAAGTGGGAAGCCATTCCCCCTTGTCCTGTCCCTCCAAGCCCTTGTCTGAAGTCCCTCTCCAGCTCTCTTGGAGCTCCTTTACGCACTGGAAGGGGCTCTGGAAGGGAAAGGCTGGTCACAGTGGCTGCTTTCCATCTAGCCCAGAGTGCAGCTGGATGTTTTGCAGCAGCAGCACACAAAGCACAAACTGATATTTCAATGTTTCTCCCCATTTTCATGTGTAGGCTCATGGATTTATCAAACTTCCCTATTCCAGCTGAATTTGCTGGCTCTGGGGTTGTTGCTTGGCTATGCCAACAGTCAATTCCTGCCCCTGGCTGCTCCCAGGCATCACCTGGCCACACTCCCAGGGTGGGAATGGCTGTGTTAGCTCCTGGGGAGAGTACAGGAGCTCCATGCCATGCACCACGAGCAGTGTGACAGTCCTGTGCAGGGTGTCCTTACCGTGTTGTTGACATCACACTCCTCAAAAGCCAGAGTGGTGCCTTCCACAGCGATGCAGCCCGCCAAGGCCACGTTAACAAGCTGGAAAACAGTAACAAAACAACAGATTTAGACAAATTTCCAAGGAAGTGGAGAGACTGTTACACTGCACTTAACCTGGTGGATTCTCAGGACTCTCATTAATAACTGTCCTTATAACTAAGCGAGGCAGAGAAGAGTGTTCAGGCCAGGTTGGACGGGCTTAAACCAACCTGGGACAGTGGGATGAGCTTTAAGGTCCCTTCCCACTCAAACCATTCTGGCATTCTGTGGTGGAGAAAGGGAGCCTGACCTGGTTCTGCTCACCATCCACCCAGCAAGAGGCTTGTGGAGGTAGGACTGAATCCAAAATGGACTTCAGGGTGTTTTGTGCCCACTGCTTGCCCCGAGGTACAGGTTCCTTGCCCGGTCTCCCTGCCGGCCCCGCAGCGCCAGGAACGCGGGCGGCTGCTGCGCCCTGCTGGCGGCGGAGCTGCGGTACAGACCCCGAACGCATCGCGCCCCCCGCGCCGGGCAGGGAGGGAGGGAGGTGGGATCCTCGAGACCCCCGTGCTGTGCACGACCTCCCGCCATGGAGGGACTGAGAGCCCCTGGGGCACATCCAGCCCTGGGGCACATCCCATCCACAAGCACCTCCAGCCCTGGGGCACATCCAGCCCAGGGTCACATCCCACCCACGTGCACATCCAGCCCTGGGGCACATCCCAACCACAGGCAGATCCCGCCGTGGGGCACATCCCACCCACGTGCACATCCAGCCCTGGGGCACATCCCAACCACAGGCAAATCCTGCCGTGGGGCACATCCCACCCACAGGCACATCCAGCCGTGGGGCACATCCCGCCCTGGGGCATCCTGCCACTGCACATCCTGCACTGCAGGCACATCCCACACCACAGGCAAATTCCACCCTGGGGCAGATTCCCTCCCTCCTGCGGGCACATTCCAGTCTGGGGGCATATCCTGCCTGGGCATAACCCGCCTCAGGGGCGTAACCTGCCCTGAGGGCACATCTCAATCCAGGAGCACATCCAGCCCGGGGCATGTCCTGCCCCTGAAGGCACGTCCTGCCCAGAGGCACATCCTGTCCCAGCACTGCCTTGTGGGCAGCTCACTGTTCAAACATCAAACTGGCTCTCCAGTGGGAAATTATCCCTTGTATCTGTGACCTATTTCTTTATAAAAACACTGTGGAATCCAGACCTCTGTGCTGCATCAAGTATTCCAAAATGCTCCCAAAGGCCAGGGAAGCCGTGCAGTGGCGCGTGCCAAGGGCCCAGCCAGCCCCTGACAACCCATGGGAAGGAAGGACAGTGGCCTTGGGTACGTACCAGCCCACTGGCTTTAACCAGGGGAGCCTCCAGGTCTGGGTAGACATTCTCCAGGTACCACCGGAAACTTTTGCACTGGAGCTTCTTCCTCAGCTGGATTTGTTGAGTCAGGTCTCCAACATCCACATTTTTCAAGACCAAGTGGTAAGCGTGGCCGTAGAAGAGCTCCTTGTACTCGTCCAGCCAGACCTCTGCCACACGGGCCAGGTTCCTCTCCACCGTTCTCACACGGTCTTTTGGGAAGGAATAAGGATTGTCATTCCTGAAAATGTGCCCAACTCTGGAGCAGGGAACAATCTCAATCTCTCCTCCGCACATCCAGACCTGAGAAACAGAAGTCACTGATAGAAATATGGGCAGATGTTGGGCACTGAGTTTGTGCAAATCAGGAGAGAAGCAGAAAGCTAAGTCAGGTGCCAGGGAAGATGGGGTCTCTGGCATGGAGCTGCCCCTGGGGAGCCTCTGCCTGAGCCCCATCTCCCACCAGGCTGGAAGGGGTGCAGACGATGACAGCAACCTACCTTGAATGAAATCTCCATATTTTCTCCTCCCCAAACATCCAGTCCAGGGTCGTACATTCCCAGCTCAAAAAAATACTTCTTATCGATGGAGAACAGGCCACCTGCCATGACGGGGCATCTGGGAACAGAGTGTGTGTCAGCAGCTGTGCCAGAGATGGTGTTTGGGTGGCTTTACCCAGCCTGAAAGCTGCAATGGGGCAGGAAAAAGGCAGTGGAATGTTCTCCCAGCCCTGGCAGCACTGCTGACATGCCAGCAGTGCTGTGAGTGGAGAGAAAGGCTTCCTGGGCTTTGCCCGTGCCTGGTGGGATTGTCCACCTGGTATCTGTGCCTCTGCTGTCCTGGCAAGCAAAGCAACAACACCTGGTCTCAAGGGGACAACACTTGGCCTCAAAGGAGCCTTGTTGCTGAATTATTACCAAAGGAACAGGACAGTTTGCAAAGTTCTTGCATGGGCTTTTTTTACCTTATTATATCAGTCTCCTTGATTTTATTTTTCTCGATGACCTCTTGTGGAATCTGCCTCCATCCAAAATTCATTGGCCAAGTGAAAATCCCACGCTGGAAGTTGTCCACGGTCATGTAACTAAGCAGAGAAAAGATCAGGATGACTAATTCTGAGTCACATTCCTGATTGAAATGTCACCCCTAATGAGTAAAGATGACTATCTGTATGTAATTACACCAGGATTTTAACAAATTTCATCAGGAATCCTCCTCGTGTACTAAAAGTCATGAAAAAGGGAAGAGGTGTGTGTGATAATCACAGGGGCCATGTTCACAGCAAATGTTAATTTCTGGTGTACAGCAACTCCCCACATCCCCCATGGAACGCTGCTGGAGGCCAGTTAGGAGGGCCAGAGTTGTGTCTTCCTGTAATGAATACACTGGTGGTCCCAGTAAGGGGTTTCACTCAAGCCTCCAGCATGGACTCTGGGACTCCCAGGGATGCCCCACCTCATGTCCTTGTCGCTGATGACCTCAATGACGGGGCAGGCGACCTTGGTGCGGCGCAGTCGGACCCTCTCCAGCAGCGGCTCCAGCCACCCCACGTTGCACTCCACGTGTGAGTCCAGGAATGTCAGGACAGTCCCTGCGGCAGAGGCCGGGGCAGTGTCAGGCCTGGGGCACCCCGACCCCAGCCCATGCTGACCAGCCTCTCCTGGCACCCTCTGGGCTCCGGGTGCTGCCAATGGTGCCACCACCCTCCCTGGATCCCCAGAGCCTCCCAGCCACAGCACAGAGCACGTTCTCACTGCTTGGCAGGGCAGCTCCTGACAGAAATGGCCATTTTGGTGTTGACAGGGCTTAGCAGGGCAGGCAGTGGGTCTGGGCCAGCACTGCTGGATAACCTGATGAAAGGACACCTTTAGTGCTTTGGGAGGGACTAACACCCAGTGCTGGAGATGCCTCACCGGCACCTCTGGGGGCTCCCAACCAGCTGGAACATGGTTCTTCTCCTACCTCTGGCGATCTCTGCTCCTGCCAGCCTGGCCCGTATCAGACCGTGCCTCTCCTTGAGGCGCAGGATCTTCACTTTTGGGAATCGTGCCATGTACGTGTCCAGCTGCTCCTTCAGGTACTCTGCAGAGGGGGAGGAGAGGGCGAGGCTGACTTACCCATTTCCACCTACTTCCAGGGGGAAAAGCAGCAGGCAGGTTTTCCCTGGAAGCATCTCCAGACACACCGAGGTCCTCAGGTCTGGGGTGTGAACATCTGGACACGGCTGCAGGGCTCGTGGTGCACGGTGTCGTGGTCTGAGCCTGCTCTCCAGGGAAACTCCCAGTTGCTTCAGTGCCAGCTGGTTTAGGCTGTAGGGATGAGTCTGCAAACCTCTGGGGGGATTTCCTGTGTCTCCCAGTACTCGGTGATGGGTGTGCTGCTTTGTGGCCTCACTCGGTTAGTTCAAGATCCAAACCCAGCTGTTCAAAGACTTCAAAATTAGGGGTTTTTAGTTCATTGTACTATAGTTGCAATTAAAACCTGGTTGTAGATTCTTTTCCTTTGCCTAAAACCTTCTTTTTCTTGTGCTCTACAAACTTCTTAATATTAAGAACAACACCTAAAGAAAAGATTCAGGGTTTCAACTGCATGAGGGTTTGCTGTGGCTCATCTCTACTGTTCAGGTGCTTTGGTCATGGTTTCCCAGGGCTGTGGAGGCAGCTGGCAGCAAAGTCTCACGGAAAAGACCATGTGAGGAGGGTGGGAGTGCCAGGCAGTCCTGGTCAGGGGCAGAGGATCCAGAGGCTCTGCCACAGGGCTGCAGCTGCTCCATTTGGACCCTGACCTCCCTCACCGATGGCCTCCTTGGTGCTCCCTGGTTTCCTTCAGGAGAACAGACACGTTTGCATTTCCAAAGCCAGTTAAAAGCTTTGAAAGGCCCCAAGGCTGAAGCATTTGTGACAGGTTTGCTGTGGGCCACTGTTGCTGCTTCTGGGGTTCCAGCAATGCTGAGCACTCCCCAGGTTTTGGGTGCAAACCCCACATTTCAGATGTTCTGTGGCTGACAAGCACATACAAAGGGAAGCCTTGGGGAGAAGTAAAGAGGACACTTTAAAATATGTTTTTGAGGGGAAACGGTGGGAATGTGTTTTAATGATTTTATTACAAATTAGCAAACTGAGCCTTTTCCCTCTGTGTTACATCTTGTTGCATTGATGGCTTTTTTGTGTGGCATGAGCTCTGAAGTCCATCTGAGACAGCATTTTCCCTGAAGAACCAGTAGTGGGAAAATGACATCACTCCTAAATTTTTAAGGGCTGAAATCAGCAGAGAGCTGAAACATCACAACGAAAGGTTTGGTGTCACCTGAAATGCCAATGAAAGGAGCTGTGCAGGGCAGAGCCCGGCTCACCAGTGCTCCCACTGCAGTTCCCTGTCCCCTGAGCAACTGCACAGTGTGTCCCCTGCACTGGGAACAAGGAGGCTCATCTGGGAGATGCACAGAGAGGGGTGTCAGTGTCCTCCTGAGTGCATGAGCCCTTGAGTCAGGGACGCCCCGTACATGGGTGGGCTGGGCAGGACCCAGCTCCTGGTGCTCTTGGAGCCTGATGCCTCCAGCAGCCCCTGCCTTGATCCCTCACAGCTGTGCCTGGCCTCTGATTCCCCTCAGCCCCCAGTGCAGGCTGGGGATGCACTTCAGTACAGCCTGATGAGAAAATGTGATTTCTCTCTCCTATTCAGAATTGAATTACAGAGAACAAATTGCATTTTGCCCTCAAGTTATATTAGTTTCATAAAGGCAAAAGAAGCTTCACCTACCCTTAGTGCTGAAGTCATCCACCAAAATGACTTCCTCAATCAGGTGAGGAGGAGACCGGCTGAGGACACTGTGCACGGAGCGGAGCAGGGTGGACCACACTTCATCCACGAAGCACATGATGATGGTGGTGGTTGGGAGGTCATTGTGGACACGCTGCTCGGAGCACCTGCAACAGCAACACAGGCTCAGAGGTGACAGCCAGTCACGCTCCTGAAAACATCCAGGTTGACTGTTTTCTGGGAAAAGGCACAGGGATGCTCAGAAAGCCAAACGTGAAATACAGAGGCAAAGCTCTGCAATGTTGGGAGGAGGAACAGAGAGGTGAGGGGGAAACCCCTCCCACAGACCCAGAGTCCCTCTCGTGGGCAGCCCAACAGGACAGGTTGTGCTCACTCATTTCTGGCAGGGACTTCTGAACAAAATTCAGAGGTATTTCAGGGCTTCACAGCTAATCAGAAGTGCTCTGGGTAAGTGAAAATTACCCCAGACTTACTCTCTGTCACAATCCTTGAGATGTATCTTTCCATCTCAGGGGGATCA
>JAWWLY010000165.1:506289-516289 GCA_035041215.1 Gymnopithys bicolor
AAGGGACACTTGCACTGCTGTGGTGGCAGCCAGCAGGGACACCTTGCACAGCTGTGGTGGCTGCCAAAGGGACACCTTGAAGTGCTGCGGTGGCAGCCAAAGGGACACCTGCACTGCTGTGGTGGCTGCCAAAGGGACACTTGCACTGCTGTGGTGGCAGCCAAAGGGACACCTTGAAGTGCTGCGGTGGCAGCCAAAGGGACACCTGCACAGCTGTGGTGGCTGCCAAAGGGACACCTGCACTGCTGTGGTGGCTGCCAAAGGGACACCTTGAAGTGCTGCGGTGGCAGCCAAAGGGACACCTGCACAGCTGTGGTGGCAGCCAAAGGGACACCTGCACTGCGGTGGTGGCTGCCAAAGGGACACCTGCACAGCTGTGGTGGCAGCCAAAGCACCTGCCGACATAGTCAGGTGAAGGAGCCACAGGATCAGTTGCAATGTGTGGGCAGCAGTTCTGAAAACTCAGACTATGGACACTGAAGTGAAAGAAGAAAACGTCTGAGCTGGTATTTTGCACCTTTCTTAAACTCCCGTAAAGCTCTCTGGTATTAATACATTTAATAGCAATGCTCTGTATCCCAAATCCTGAAGCAGGAGGTTTTGCTAAATAAAAGGCTCCAACCCATTGCAGCACAAATGAATATTGAAATAAGTGGAAAAAATTACATAGTATTGATACTTTAAAAAAACAGGAATATAAAAGTCCAGCCTATGGTTATGTTGTGTGATGGAAAACAAAGGAAATGACCATTCTGATGTTTTTCCAAGGCCTTTCTTTGCCAAGCAGACTCCTTCAGATGTGTCAGGCAGTTCTGATTTCGGCAGGATTTGTGTGTTGAAAACTCTCAGTAAGAGGGAGGGAAAGATAAGATTGCACAAACTGTCTGAAGGGGAAAAAGTGAGTGGCATCTTGAGAGTAAGGAAGCTCAGAGTCTGGACTAAACTCAAATGAACAATTCCTTTGGTTTAGAAGTAAAAGTTTAGGACACACAGGGCCTGTGGTTCATTCACCACACTGGCTTTTTGACTTTTTTTTCCCTTGCCAGTGCTGACTGTCCCTCTGGTAGCAGAAGTGCTGAGGCCTGGCTGGGGTCCCCTCTGCTGGGACCTGCCACCCTCCCAGGGGCTGCGCTGTGGGGTTCGTTCCTTGTGACCCCAGAGCCAGCCTGGGGGGCCCAGCAGTACCTGGCACTGAGCCCTCGGGATCTTGCTCCCCAGGACCCGCTGGAAGTGTGTTCTCTGCCCATGGGCAAGGCCAGTAGCATCTTCCCTAATCTCTGGGCACAAGGTCCAGCCCTGCTGGGGCAGGGAGAGCCCCAAGTTGTCCCGCTGAGCTTCGGCTTCACACCTCCGCGTTGTGACAAAGTCATTGCTGTTTCGGTGTGGTCAGGCATTCCCTCTGCTCACTCTGTGCCTTGGCTCTTCTCCCTGGCAAGTACAAATGCTCCAGATAGCTGAACAGATTCTGTGACACAAAACAGCTGCTTTTGTAGGGAGGAATTAATTTAATCAAGTACTCCATCATTAAAATAATCTGACATGTCAGATGGAAAAGCACAGAAGCAAGCTTGCTTGAAGATGGAAACTAACACTTTTTCCAGCCAGAAGTGTCCCAGAGGATGGGGGAACAATATAATAATTCACTCTGGGTCTCCATATAATATTTTAGTAATGTAAATAATATATTCTCCAAAGATATGTATCTCCAAGCTCCATCCATCCTGTCCTGAACACTTCCAAGGATGGGGTTTCTCTGGGCAACCTGTTCCCAGAGTAAGAGACTGTGCAGAGTCGAAGGCAACACCATGGTCCACAGTGGTCCACAAAGGGCAGGATCAGACACATGTGGCTGATCCCACCATGCAGAATGCAAGAACTCTTTGGGCTGAAAATAGCAGAAATCAGTAAAAACAGGTAGTAAAAAAGCCATCCCGCCCTTCCTCTTGCCACAAGGTGGGATCTGCTGTATCTTAATGGCTTGGTTGATTAATTACCTCTCAATCAGAGATTATTTTATTAATTCTCCTTACCAGGTATTTATTGCCACTGGGAAGGATTTTCTTTGCCCATTTGATGCTGGAGATGAGGTTGTGTTTACAGCCAGCACCACAGGAGGTCTCAGGCATCCCAACCCTTGGCCAGCACGAAGCCATCCCCAGCATGGCAGATGGTGGGGCACAGATTTTCCTCCCAGGCAGCACTGCAGGTGCCAGGAACCTGGACCTCTGGAATTTCCCAGTGTTCTGCTTTCCCTGCTGTGGGGGCAGAGTCCATTGCTTGTGTGACAGCATCTGTGCTGCAGAAACAAGTGCCTGCCCTCCCTGTGGCCAAGAGGCTGTTCCTCCACAGGGCTCCCCAACTCCACTTTAATCACTTCCCAGATAATACACTGCTGATGGGATGAAGGACCAGATGTGTGCACTGTGCAAGGAGTAGATCTGTGCACTGTGCAAACACAGATGTGTCCTGTGTGGGTAAATCACAGATAAGCCCCAAAACTTGAATCAAGGCTCTTCTCCCACGGAACTCTCAGGCAGAGGAGTTCCCCCTCCACTGGCTGTCGGTTGCCAGCCCACTCTGCACGTTACTGAGTGTAACATGCACAGGGGTATCTGATTTCTCTTACTCTGGAAATTCACCCAGTAAAACTCTAGGAAATGCTGAACTTGGAGTAACCTGGAAGTTCGCTGTCCCCTTGGGGTACTTGGTGGTGTTCTGGAAGTCTCCACCCAGTCAGATGGGAATGAAAATGGAAAGTTTGGCTTTGGAAGAAAAGTTTGTGGTCATGTTTCACAGGAAACCTGCAAAGCTACAGAGGCAGAAAAGTGGGAAATACTGGGCAGTTATTTACTGGATGCTTAAAAATCGGAAGATGAAGAAACTAAAGTTTGTATTTCTATTTTGCAAGGTTTCTGGGTTTTTAAGCTGACCCCATTATGCCAGGGTGGGTGAGAGCAGCCAGGCCCTGGTGTTCAATGGCTGTTTGCACAGAGCTGCACTCCTTGACTGAGAGCAGCTCTCCCCAAAACGAGGCTGGTTATGTAATCAAAGATCAGAATAGCTGTTCATGTGTGGGTTTGGGTGTCAATAGTGACCCTGAGTGACTGTGGCTCAGGTGACTCTGCCAGCATTCCCTGCTCTGTGGCACAGAGGGAGCACGCCGGAGTGCCGGCACCGGGACTGGCAGTGGGAATAGCAGCAGGCACCCTGATTTGCATAGAGGGCATGTTTTGCTAATAAGTGTCTTGTAGAAGCAGACAGCATGCAAAAGAGGATGGTTAGAACCTGACCCAGCCATGTTTTTAAATTTCAAATTATGCATAAAGTATGCATTAAATTAATTAGGGAATTCATTAAGAAGGGAAGAGTAAAGCAACTAGTGAGCAGTGAGCAGCATTTAGTAGTGCAAACCATTTTCTAGAATTGTTATATAGAATTTGTCTCATAACATTATCTTTGATAAATTATTGCAGCCTAATATGATATATGTAGCTTATTAACAGTTTCATTAATTACTATTAGAGCAAAGACACTGAAGTCTGGCACACATAGAACAAGTGTTGAAGCAGATGGTAGAAATTAGTGAAATGCAATTGGTTGCTGAACCCTTTTACCTAATTACATTATTACATCAAAACAGTTAAACTAAATTTGTCAGGTTGTCGGCAGAGCACTGGGATGTTTGGAGCAGGGCCCAGCTCCCTGGGCTCCAGTGCCAGGACCTCCTGCAGACCTCAGCCTTGGCCTCCCTCACCTGTATTCCACATCAGTTTCCACATCCTCATCCTCCTTCTCATGGCCTTGAGGAGCGTCATTTCCCTCACAGCATTGCTGTGCCCAGGAATATGTCCCCAGGGACAGCTCTGAGGTTGGCAGTCCCTGGGGGCTTGGTCTCCCCAGGTCAGGGATGGTGAGAGGCTGTGGTGGGTGTAAGGACACCCAGCTCAGCTCTGCAGCATCTGGTGATGCTGATGCTGATGTGTTTGCAGCCGCTTCCTCCAGCCCATGGCACATGGCATGGTTTGTTCCTTCTCTTGACACAACCCTGAGATCTCCTTTTTGTGGACCAGGAGCCACAAAAGAAGAGCCTGGAAGATAAAACCAATGCTGGACAAACAGTGCCTGGGGCTGGACAAATGGACAAACCTGCTCTTCACAGCTTCAGAATGCTGAACTTTGGGATCAACGAGTCAGGCCAGTATCAGCATCCTTTAACACCAAAAGCTGTGTGACCCCCCTTCTTCATTCACCACTGATGGCTTTTGTAAATAGGGTGGATTTCAAGCTGGTTTACTCTCCTGAGGCAGAGCCTCCAGAGCCTTGGACAAGGACTGGGCAGTGCATACAGCTCCTCCCACAATGACAGGATGCACCAGCCTGGCTTTCCTTGCAGCACATGGAGGAGTTTGGGGGAGGATCTCAGGGTTTGGGGGGCACAGGCATCCCTGTGCAGCCTGGGGCACAGGGAAGGGGAAGTGAGAGGTGTTCCATGCATGGTGGGGAGCAGAGCCATGTTCCCCACTGCAGGGTGATGCCCTTGGCTGCTACATCACCCATGGGTGCTGAGCCTTCAGCCTCAGTGGAGCTGGGGGTCCTGCTCCCACTGCCCCCAGACCTGCTCCCTGGAATGGTTGGGGTGCAGAGGGGAGAGGGAACTGCTCTGTGAGCAAATGGCCTCAGGGAGGTGTCTGTGCAAACAGACTAATGCTGTTCCACATCCCTGCAGCTGCTTCCTTGTGGGAGTGATGTTGGGATTCAGAGCCAGGAGAGTTTGTGGCTCTCAGCCACAGGGTCCTTGGCAAGCCCCATCCTACATGGACAGGTTTCCCAAAGACCTGAAAGTGATTTGGGTGAACTGAAGCATTCCAGCTGCCTGGGAAGGGAGATGTTCTGGAGTGCCTGTGCCTTTGGCTTGGTTTGCAAACCAGAAGGAGAGGAGGTCCAGGCTGAACATGCAGCTGGATGGGTTGTGGGGAGGGGGGTCATTCCCTCTGGTTTCCACCTGGAGAAATATAAAGACACCAGTGAAATTAGTGAGTGAAACCTTCATCTGAAACGTCACCTACGGCCCTGTGGGTGCTCTGGGGCGTGTTCCTCATTAGAGCCTGGCACCTCAGCTCAGCACAGGCACTGCCTCAGAGACACAGCGTTCCTCTTGCTTCCCAGCAGGATGGAAGCAGGGCAGGGAATTGCTAACAGCTGAGATTTTAGATACAGTTTAACAGATTTGTTTACTGCTGCGTTAATTAGAGTGAGCGGGTTTAGGCACTGAGCGCTTTTTTGTGCCTTTGGAAATGGTTTTGTTTAACACACTCTTAGCTCCGTGGCAGAGACTGCCTGTATGGCCACGGATTGAGTAGAGCTGGAATCAAACAGAGGGATTTAAGAGCATTTCCTTCTTTTGCCCTCCCTCTAGATTTGTCACTTTTAGCCCACCCACACTCCTGGAGGAGTCACCAAAGGCTGTGGCCACAGTTGGTCCACGTGCTGGTGGAGTGCCCTGGCACTGCACCACTGCCTGTGATCTCCTTGGCTTTCCAGGAGAACCAGGACAAGGCTCCTGGGGAATAGCCCCACCAACCAACAGTTCAGCTCCAGATCACAAAAACCTGGGGAATCTCTGAACTGCTTCCACTGTGCAGGTGGGAGAAGGGCTGAAAAATGGACACAAAATTATCCTGCAGAATTCCATCAAAAGCATGAGCATAATTCCCAATAAATTCCAGCTCTGCTCTGAATCCTGAACCAGTAATTAAACGACCTCTCAGTTGTTTAAAGAAGTCTCTGCCCACTGGATACTTTAGTACCATAAGGAATATTAAATAATTATCATCAAAATACATCTGTGGTGCCCTGAGTTCTCTCCCTGAAAGGGCTTCAGGTTGGCCATGGCAGCTGGAGCCATCTCTGGTAGGTTCCCAAACCCCTCTCATGCTGGGGGTGGCCTTGGTTGAGCAGGAGAGAGAAAATGCAGAGCCCTAAGTACAAAACATGGAAATCCCTAAGTGCTTTATTTCTGCCCAAGTATCAGCAGGTGTGTGGGAGCAATGGGGGAGTGTGAACTGAGTCACTGAACAGCATTCTGTGGGTCTGGGGTTTTATTTTAATTATTCCTACCAGCAGTTTTCAGGAAATCTCCCACCTTTGTGCTCCCTCAGCACTTCCTTTTGGCACCAGCACAGGCACTGGTGGAGACAGAGAAGAAAGATGGGGACAAACCTTCAGCAGGGCCTCTTGTGATAGGACAGTAGGGAATGGCTTTAAACTGAAGGAGGGGAGATTTAGGTAAGATATTAGGGAGAAATTCTTCCCTGTGAGGGTAGACAGGCCCTGGCACAGGTTGCCCAGAGAAGCTGTGGCTGCTCCTGGATCCCTGGGAGTGTCCAAGGCCAGGCTGGATGGGGCTTGGAGCAACCTGGGCTATTGGAAAGTGTCCCTGCCCATGGCAAGGGGTGAGACTGGATGGACTTTAAGGTCTCTTCCAACCCAAAGCAATCTGGGGTTCTGTGATTGTTTAGTGTGGGGGCAGCGTGTCCCTGCCAGAGGGACAGGGGGAGCCGGTGGCACAGGGGTGGCACTGTCTGTCCATGGGAGCTGCTGCCAGCTCATCCCACTGTGAGACCAACGTGCCATATGGTGAGCAGGTACAACAGCCTGGGCAGCAAAGGGGGACTGAGTATGACCAACCCAGGAGCTGGGGGGGAAGGATTCCAGGCCTGGAATATCAGTGCAGTGCCTTCCTGGGCACACATGGCAGGGAGGACAGACCATTATGAGTCACCAAGATGTAATTAAAATAGATTCTGCTGTTGTGTAAAGGAAGTAGCAGGGTGTAGTTACTGGGGGGGCTCTCTGGGGTGGGGGGTGATGAGGAGGGGGCAGGGCTGCCCTCACACTGCCCCACACGAGGCTCCCAGCACTGGGGATTGGGAGCAAGGCTGGGAAACTCGGGGAGTTCAGCTGAAAAGCCTCTCCATGTATTTGCCAGTGCTATTTGTGATGCATATGCAACAGAGCAGGCACTTTTTTTATTTCTGTTCTGCAGGAATTAAATTAATTTTAGAAATGGCACTATAACTATTTTCCTGCCTCGGGGACCATTTGTTTTAAAATCATTAAAGACTTTTATATGACACTGCACTGACATTTGATATGAATAAATTAAGGGAATTAGTATAAAACCACTTTCTTTCTCTGAAGCTTCCCAGCACATCTCTGCACACATGCACAGTCAGTGAGGGTGCACAGGCACCAGTGTCAGTGTGCCCATGAAGGGATGCAGATCCAGCCCTCCAGCAGCTCCACTGCTGCCACAGGATGATGCACTCCCTTAATGGGAGGAAACCCCTCAGTAATTCCCTGCTGTGCTTCAGGAATCAGAGTAGTTTGGATTGGAAGAACTTTGAAGCTCATCTCATTCCACCCCTTGCCATGGGCAGGGACACCTTCCAATAGCCCAGGTGGCTCCAAGCCCTGTCCAGCCTGGCCTGGGACACTTCCAGGGATGGGGCAGCCACAGCTGCTCTGCCCAACCCGTGCCAGGGCCTGCCCACCCTCCCAGGCAGGAATTTCCTCCTAATACCTAATCTAAATCTCTGCTCTTTTAGTTTAAAACTATTCCCCTTTTGCCTGTCACTCTCTGCCAGCATAAAAAGTTGCTCTCCCTCTCTTTTATGTAGGACTGCAGGTGTGTAAAGCAGTCAGGTGGTCCCCAATTGAGATCCCATCACTTCATCTCACCTCCTACCTCTGGCTCTGCATGTTCTGACCGAGCTCCAGAGCCAAATCATCCCTACTGGAATTTCATCCACCCATTTGCTTTCTCCTGCCTTCCTACTCTGTGTGCCCCATGCCCTTGCTGAGTGCCCACACCCAGTGCTCACCCAGCTCAGACCCTGAGCTGCCTTGATTGCTCCTCAGAGCCTTTGGGGCTGCTGGAGGAGTCAAGGCAGATATTTGTTTTAATTGAGGAAGGGGTCCAGGGGCTGCCTGGGGCCTTCTCTAGTGCCATCAGCCATTAGAAGAAGTTGTGTTTTGTGCATGTGGGTGAGAAAATCCCATGTAGATGTACCTGCTGCCCTATCTGAGCTCCAGGATACACTGGGTTGTTGCTATCTGAGTGTAACCTGGATTCAGACTCTCAGTGAGAAGTGTTAAACTTGTTTTGTTTTATTCTTTTAGAGGAGCACTCGGTGCCCATCATGTTAACTCTTCATGTGCAGTTCCAGACAGTGGGGATGTCACTCAGCTGTCCCTGCCTGGCTGGGTTCTAATTCCAGCTGTGGCTGGATCTCTGGGAAGGCATCCTGCTGTATTTCCTCCAGCCCCACCGTTCCTAGTGTGTGCACACTGCTGAAAACAGGGAGGAGTTAAAGGCACCCAAAGGTCTGTCAGGAGATCACATACTTTTTTGTGCTCTAACCCCACCATGTGATACTTAAGCAAATTGCATTATTTCATGATTACTTTTCTCCATGGACATGTGTGTTCAGAAGGGTGCAGGGTGCCGGATACAGGGTGCAGGATTCAGGATACAGAGTGTAGGATTCAGGATTCAGGGTGCAGGATTCAGGATTCAGGGTGCAGGATGCAGAGGTGCAGGGTGCAGTGTGCAGGATTCAGGGTGCAGGATGCAGGATACAGAGTGCAGGATTCAGGATTCAGGGTGCAGGATACAGGGTGCAGGGTGCAGGAATCAGGGTGCAGGGGGCAGCATTAGGGTGCAGGTTATCAGCAGCTCTGCCAGGACACATCCAGCCCCAGCAAACCAGGGCAGCTGGTGGGCAGGCAGCTGCTCACATCCTAGAGGGGGACCTGAGGAGTCCCAGGGCTGTCAGCCCTGCTCATCCTCCCTAGCCCTCTGGTCCAGGTGCTGTGGTGGCTGTGGTGGCCATGAGTGTGGCTGTGGCTATGGCTGTGGCTGTGGTGGCTGTGGCTGTGGCTGTGGTGGCCATGAGTGTGGCTGTGATGGAGGTGGGTGTGGTGGCCATGAGTGTGGCTGTGGTGGCTGTGGCTGTGGTTGTGATGGAGGTGGCTGTGGTGGCCATGGCTTTGACTGTGGTGGCTGTGGCTGTGGCTGTGATGGAGGTGGCTGTGGTGGCTGTGGCTGTGGTGGCCATTGCTGTGGCTGTGGTGGCCATTGCTGTGGCTGTGGTGGCTGTGGCTGTGACTGTGATGGCTGTGGCTGTGGTGGCCATTGCTGTGGCTGTGGTGGCTGTGGCTCTGGCTGTGGCGGCTGTGGCTGTGGCTGTGGTGGCTGTGGCTGTGACTGTGATGGCTGTGGCTGTGGTGGCCATGGCTGTGGCTGTGGTGGCTGTGGCTGTGGCTGTGGTGGCTGTGGCTGTGGCTGTGGTGGCCGTGGCTGTGGTGGCCATTGCTGTGGCTGTGGTGGCTGTGGCTGTGGTGGCTGTGGCTGTGGCTGTGGTGGCTGTGACTGTGACTGTGATGGCCGTGGCTGTGGTGGCCATGGCTGTGGCTGTGGTGGCTGTGGCTGTGGTGGCTGTGGCTGTGGTGGCCGTGGTTGTGGTGGCTGTGGCTGTGGCTGTGGCTGTGGTGGCCATGGCTGTGGCTGTGGTGGCTGTGGCTGTGGTGGCTGTGGCTGTGGCTGTGATGGAGGTGGCTGTGGTGGCTGTGGCTGTGGTGGCCATTGCTGTGGCTGTGGTGGCTGTGGCTGTGGTGGCCGTGGCTGTGGCTGTGGTGGCCGTGGCTGTGATGGCCAGGTCCCTACACCCCCATGGCCACAGCAGCTGATCCTCCAGGCACAGAACCCGGACAGGAGGGGCCCAAGCAGAGCTCGTCGTCAGCGTCCCCTCTGTCATCCCGTACTTGTACAGCAAAGTGCTGTTAATAATCACTTAAATGCTTTGGTGTCAGTCACTGCTCGCTCTTTGTAAATGTTACTCATTTCATAAATAAATCAAAACCTGCAGACCCTGGGTTTTCAGAAACTTGAATGCTTTTGTTAAAATTGTATGAAGCAAATTCACAAACACATGATTTA
>JAWWLY010000165.1:517725-529164 GCA_035041215.1 Gymnopithys bicolor
CTTTCCCTTTCCCTTTCCCTTTCCCTTTCCCTTTCCCTTTCCCTTTCCCTTTCCCTTTCCCTTTCCCTTTCCTTTTTTTTAATCACTATTAATTTTCACCTCCAAAATTCCAGTTGCTTTGCCAAACAAGTAACTCTCTTTGGTTTTCAGTGGGTGCAGAGGAATTCCCTGGCTCTGAGCAGTTGGTGTCCAAGGCAGGGGCCCTCCCACTGCTGCGCCCTCTCCTGTGGGACCCCAACTGTCCCCTCGCCCTGCCTGGAGGGTCCCAGCCAGGAGACCCCTGGCAGGACATGGTACAGAGTGTGGTGGCACCATTCCTGGGGGATGCCCACCCTGTGCCCCACCACAGTCAGCTCCTCTCCCATGACACTGCCAATATTTCTAAATCTTCTGGAAAAATGGTTCTATCTTTCCCTTTTCCTGGGTGATGAAGTGGGAAATCACTTCCCTGCCTTTGTGACAATTTAGCTGTGAAGCAGCACAGGAGGAAAATCCTGGGATGAGGAAAACCTCATCAGAGGATGGAGATGAGCCCTGGCAGTGAGGGAGAGGGATGGCTCCCTGTGGCTGGCAGAGCCCGAGGGGAGCAGGGCAGAGCTTCTGGCACGTCTCAGGATGGAAATGGATGTGGCCACACACAGTCGTGTTCTTGTTTCCACAGAAGATTGTTGTAATAGTGCAAAATGCAACAATATTGGCAAGAAACTGGTCTTTCTGTCATTTCCCCATCTTCTTTATTAGGTTAAAAGCATGATGGATACAAACAACTTCCCTGGGACCATCTGAGCTGCAGGGGCAGAGGGCAGCCCGTGATTAGACCTGCACAGGGGGCTGCAGAGGCTCCAGGTATGGGCTGTTCCTGAGGTCTGGAACAGGAGCAGGGAGATTTGGGCCAAATATGGCCCAAAATGGGCTCCAGGGAGATGGATCCCAGATGGGGATCTGGAGCTCAGTGAGGGGGCAAGGATACAGCCAGACCAGTGGGATGGGACAGGAGGACACTGGGGCTTGGGAAGGGAAAGATGTCGTGCCCCCAGCCTGGGAGGGAGCAGGGATTGAGGAGCTGCAGTGGGGAGTGGAATCTGGATGAATTCAGCCTGGAATATGGTCCACATTTGTGCAGGCAGGGAACCACCAGGACAACCCATCCAGGCACAGGGTGCTATGCTGAGGTAAGGGGTGTTTTTAGAAAGATGCATGAGGAGATACAGTCTTGATACAGATGAGTGAGGGTTTTGGACTGGTTGCAGAAAATCTCTGGCTCTGTTAGTTTGTGGTCCCTCACAGCCCAGGGGTCAGCTGATGGCACAGGACTGCAGGTATCATCACTCTCCTGTGTGGTGCAGCTGCCCAGCCCGAGGGACAGCCTGGGCATGGGGTGTGTGCCCCAGGGCAGAGGGTCTCTGGCTTTACCTCACTGCTCTGTCCTTGTCAAACACCTGGAAGAAGAGGGACCACATGAACACTCCTCTGGGCAAGGTGTCTGTGAGTGGGGCCAACATTTGCTCTTCCCTCCTCGCAGAGGCAGAGCTGCCTTTCACCATTTTTGCTCAGGATTTGTGTTTTCAGTACTTGAGCAGGTCCTAAAAAGCACCCAAAATGTTTCACAGTTGGTTATTACCCTGAAATGTAATTTTGGCCTTATTTAGCCCAAATCAGACATTTCAAACAACTCACACTTGGAGTTTCTATTCCCCCTGGAGAATCTGCAGTGTGAGCCACTGCTGCAGGACATTGTTAAGCCTGAGGGTCCTGAGTGTAGGTGACAGCAAACCCATGACTGTAGGTGACAGCAAACCCACGAGCTGATGTCACACAGACCATCCTAACTCCTCACTGCCTTCCTTCTGTGGGGTGAGGCAAGAAAGACTTGTCAGTAATAATTTCCTGAGTGATTTTTAAAAGCCTGTGACTCCCTCCCTTATTAGTTTTAATAAAGAGTCACTGCTCCCTGAGCTTGCTCAGGAAATTATTACCCATCAGCAAGACAGAAGACAAACATATGAGCTATTGACAGCAGCAGAGTGAGCCCCTCATGATGGCTATGAAGAGACAAGTATTACCTTTTTTTACACAGCCAACCTGAAATTAAGTTCTTTTTGAGAATTGGGCTCTGCTGAGCCCTGGGAGCTCACACTGGACCTTAGAATAATATAATGGCTTGGGTTGGAAGGGACCTTAAGATCAACCAGTTTCACCCCTTGGCCATGGGCAGGGACATCTTCCAGCAGACCAGGTTGCTCCAACCCCCATCCAACCTGGCCTTCCCTCTTCTCTCAGGCTGGGTTTGTCAAAAATGCAGTACTACGAAATATTAAATCCATTGGTTTGCCCCAGGCCAGCCAGGATGCCACGGGCTGACGTGAGGACACACTCCCAGGACTCCACTGGAGAGCCCAGGTGGGTGCTGGGGCTGCTCCTGTGCTATCACAGCCTCTGGAGTTTAACACGACACAACTGATTCCCAGCTTTGTATGAAATTTAACTTCTTCTACCCTTCAGTCTGGGAAAAATGAGGTCATAATGCAGAGGTCCCAGTGTTTGCAGGGGAAGAAGAGGGACAGGAGCAATTCTTATTTGGGGAGCACGTAGGCTGAATGTGCAGCTGTGTGTGGTCAAGCTGCTATTGATGCTTGAGAGTTTCCAATTGCTGGTAATGGACTGGGGAAAAAGGATAATGTGTTTGATCGATCAGCATGGACAAATTTCATTTAGGGGATCAATAACAGTTTATACTTGACAGAGCAGAGGGACCACATTTATTTTTCCCTTTGATTGAATAAATGTTTTCAATGAAAGTGCAGATGTAAAGCCATGGTGCCCATTCCTTCACGGGAGGCACAGCTGGTGCTGTGGATTACCAGGGCTGGCTGGTGCTGGCAGGCACTTTGTTAAAGCAGAACACAAGGAAAGTGCATGGGCTGGTTCTCCTGACTCCCAGTGCTGTGAAATAGCAGAAAGAGACATCACTTGGGTGTATTTTTCAATGGTGAGGAGAAAAAGAAAGATTTTTTTTTCTGAGCTTTTTTTGCCTTTTCTGTATCCAGCAAAATTCCTTCAGGCCTGAGAAGATATGTGGGAGGGTAAATGCTGAGAAAACAGCCACAGCTCCACTAACATATGTTGCCTCCTCTGCTAAGCAGCCACTGCACTATGGCATGTCAGGGACCAAGGTTCTGGCTCAGGGGCTGCCAGGGTGGGCTTGGCTGTGGGCACCACAGTGTCCCACCATTGCTGTGGGGTCCAGATGTCTCCCCTTACAGTCCTTAGTGCCCACATGAAGCTGTAGGTCTGCTCTGCCAGCCAGGAATGCTCAGCCCAGCCCTGCTCACCTGTGAAAGCAGCCTGGGGGGCTCACAGGGATCCACTCCTGTCACAAGGACTTCTCCCATCAACAGGGTCACTCTGGGTGATCCCTGTCCACTGCACTGTCCCTTCTCTCCGTGTCTGTGAGGCACAAGGTGCTGTCCCAGGAGGATCATACGGGTCTCACTGGGTAACTGCCAGCTTCCCACAGACCCTGAGGGTCACTGTTGCCTGGAGATGGCCATGGATGCCCAGGAGTTTGCCTTCTGAAAGAGGAGATTTGAATTAGGGGAAGGAGAGTGGCTTTTATCTCGTGGGAAATGTGGAGCCTCTCTGGGCTGTGTGTCCACAGGTTCTCCTGGTGAGTGACCCGCTCTGCAAAGCCTGCCCACAGCTGTGCAGCAGGAACAGCTCCTGCCAGGGATGTTTCACCTGGGAGCAAATGGTGGCCTTGCTAGAGCGTTCCTGAGCTGGAGAACGTTACACCCTGTCCACTGTTAACACTGACTTTGGCTTTCCTGCTCCAGGCAGTTCTCAGATCCCTCCATGGTTTGGGTTTGCTCCATTAGGCCAGAGGAAGACTTGCATGAATTTGGAGTTTTGGACCATTTTAGACCCATGCCAGGGCACTGGCTCAGCAGGCAGCCCTTTCTTACTGAGCCACACAGGGCTCACAGCAACAGCTGCTTCTGCAGGGACACTTGGATTTGTGTGGGTCACTTTTTGAACACAGAATGTCCCCTTTTTTTGTTGTTGTGTTTAAGGAACTCTCTGAGAGAGGCTTAAAGTCAAATTTGGCTGGTGGCAGATCATAATTAAGTTCCAGATGACGCAGATGATAACTTTCCCTTGCAATATGGAGCAAATGCCAATAATAAATGCAGCCAGTCCCGAGCTCCAGATGCATCGTTGGCTGCCTTGCTCATCAAGGCGAGAGAGCTGAGAGAGCGAGCGAGGAGCCTGTTCCAGACAGGGATCGGTGGCCCGATGACTATTTTAGGCAGGCAGCTTGGAATTGTTTAAAATGCATATTGTCTGTGTACATTTCAATAAGGCAAATGCCAAGCACGGGCGCCGCGGGGCTCCTGGATGGCAGATGATTAAGTCTTCAAGACTTGCAGCCATAGGGTCGTTATCGACGGTACTTCCAGGTCACTGTGTGAGCAGCAAAGTTGGAGGCAGTGGTTGACCTTTTGACAGCACTGCAGGGTAAGGGAGCTTCGGAAGACATAAATAACCATTTGTAATTTGTTTTTGCAAGGGGTATTTATTTAAAAATGCAAATATATTATAACATATGTGACTTAAGGATATTCAGATGGGAAAGCAGAACGTGTTTCCTCCCGTTCTTTTTCCCCAGTGAATTTGCAAATGAAATGCTTAATGGGGGAAAGGGAAAGAGATGGAATAAATAATAATGATGAAGATCACTTACCTTGTTCTCTTTACGATTGTCTGGTACCTTTCTGTCAATGACATGCTCCATGCAAAGGCTTTTCTCAGGGCTGAATTAAGTTTGTGATATTAATAAAGAAAACACACAGTAAACAGCTTGTCAGCTTTGTTTCAGCTCATGTCTGATGTCTGGCATAGATATAATGCATCTATGACCTTATTTTATACATAAGGTACCGCAGTGCACACAGAATTGAGAAGCTTTCAGGAGTCTTTTCTTTTGCCTTCAATAAATTGTAAAACCAGACCTTTTAAAATCCTGCCCATTGCACTTTGTGCTGACCCGACTTCCACGCAGAAGCCACTGGCTGACTTTATTTTTATCCTTGCAGGAAGAATAGTTGTTTATAAAACTCAACAAGCATAAAACAATATGCTTTGGGATTATAAATAGCATTTGAAAAGGTTTGGAGATTGCACACTCTGGCCTGAAACACTGCAGGGCAAAATGCTTCATCTTTATCCAGGTAAACGAGGAGTTCTGATCAAGGAGAGACAGTCAGAGCTTCAGGATGTGGCCAATAATAACTCAATAAATCAGCAATGATGCAATCTGCTGGTGCTCGGCTTCCTTTCAACACATAATCAGTGAGCACCTAATTGTTAGAAGTTGTGTAATTACAGCACAGCCACATGGGGCTGCACGTTCTCTAACACCCTAATTTCCTGTATTTGTGGTGTTGGGGGCTTTCATCAGGAGCTGGGATCAAACTGCAGTTCATCAAACGAGCCTGGAGGCTCAGGCATATTTTGGAGGTGTCTGGCAAGGTGTTTAAAGGAATGTGGAGTCCTTAAGGCACTAGCAGGGAAGTAGAAAGCACAGCTATTTCTGTGTGCATTTATATGGATATTCACAAAACTCGTCTGGGAGTCTCTGGAACTACATGCACAACATGAGGGGATCAGGTGAATTAATGCTGCAAAATGTTGACAGTTGGATTAAATGATCTTGAAGGTCTCTTCCAACCTTGATGATTCTGTGAAAATAATGGGGTGATCCCAGACAAAACAATGTTCCCTGTACCTGTCAGTGTGCAAACTGTACATCCCACCCTCTGGTTGGCCTGCACATGCCACCCTTCAGCTCAGCTGGAGAACGAGCTCTGGCTCCATCCCCACTCCCCGTGGGCTGGCCGTGGTTGTGGAAGGTTTGGTGCCGCAGCAGATGGTGAATTATTCTGAAGTATCTGTTCTTATTTCTGGTCTATTTTCCTCCGTGGCTTTTGGAGATATTTTTACACACTCAGCAGAGCAGTCAGAGCTCGCTGTCCCTGACACTCCTCTGACGTTGTGAACGTGTGTCACTGTTGTGGTGCATCACGTACGTGCCAGTGACGAGCCGGGGAGAAGGAGAGGTGTTCCTGCTGCCACGTCTCCTCAGTTGCATGAGGTCATGCCCATGAAGATGTGCTGCCAGGGGGAGTGGCTGCCACCCCCTTCAGTGGGGTGGGTGGCACCAGGAGTGCCAGGCACAGTGAGACACCACAGACACACAGCAGAGCTATGAAGATGAATCCACCTCACCATGTGCCTGAGTGTCCAGGCTTGTTAAAGGGCACCTTCCACTCCTCTGGAGCATGTGCAGCACCAGCAGTGTGTGTTGTGTGAAGGTGACCAGACACAGGAGTAGATGAGACCTGCTCTGGGTCACCATCTGCTGCTCACAACCATGTGTGCACCTGGGCAGTGTCTGCCTTGGCTGCTGACAGGCCACCAGCTCTGCCTCAGCCAGCATGGGAAGGGTGAAGGCTGTTGGACATCCCTGCTTCAAGTTCTCCTCTGATGATGTGATTCATCTCTTCTCACAGCCCGATGGCAGCCGTGTCCCTCAGCACCATGTGCCAGTGTGAGGGACAGGGGACAGGAGCAAGGCACTGCTGTTCCAAGGAGAAGCCAAAGTGCCATTGAAAAGGAGCGTCTGCTGTTTTGTGGACACTTAGGAAACTGCTGTGACATTTGGGTGGCATTTTACTTTGTGTTCTGACCAATTGCCTCTCCCCTGGTTGTGTGGAGCAGTGAGCAGTTGTGAGGAGGGAGCCTGGAGAGGAGGTGATTCCCACTGCCCTGCTCCCAAAGGGACAGTGCTGGCCACCTGTGGGACTCAGCAGGGATGTGGGTGCAGCTTTGTGCTTCACTTGCAGCCCTCCCATGCACAAGGAGCACACTGGGTGGGCACCAGCAGTGACCAAGGTGGTGGCCCAGTCCCAGCCACCCCTCTCGCCTGTGTGTCCCTGCTGTCCCTGCCTGAGCACTGGCACTGGGTATGTGTGGCTGGGGGGAGGATGAGCCTAGTTTGGGCTGAGCAGATGGCCCAAGGATGGCACTAATTAAGCACAAGGCTCTGCTGCCATTTGTGTTCCTGAGAAGGGTTTGTGGAGCGGCGAAGGCTGGAGGGGCCACCCCTTGCCTGCCAAACAGCAGCAAATGCTGCCGAGGCAGCACAGCTGCATCCCAGAGCATCCCAAAGCCAAGTTATTCTCCATGAGAAAAATGTCACTGTGACAGCACAGCTCTTTCCCCAAGCCCTCTGCTCACTGTGTCTGTGCACAGTCCCCAAGGAGTGAGGGGCAGAGTGGAGGTGCCTGTGGGAATGATGGAGGAGGCACCAGGAGCCGCTGGCTGAGTTTTGGGGCTCCACACTCCTGGGAGCACCATTGGGACCAAACCACAGGCTGGGGGCTGGTGTGGTCACATCCTGTCCCCCAGACCCATCAAACACACCAAGAGGCAGCAGCAGAACAGCATCAGCCAGATGCTGTGGAGTGTGTGCTGCCACCCACAGCCCTCGGCTTGCTCTGAGCAATCCCTAACTGATGGTGCAGCCGCTGGCACAGACCTCTGGACAAGCTGGCAAACACAGCGTGGCCATTTACATCCCACTCACATTCCACCTCAGAGTCTGAACCCATCTCTTGGAGAGGGGAATGACTCCTGCAACCTGCACTGGCGCTGTCCCTCATCCCCCCAAACCAACCTCCAGCCAGCACCACCCAGCAACCCGGCAAACCTCCTGGGAACCTTGCTGAGCACTAAATCAGAACCAGTCTGAAATCCTCCATGAGCTGGGAAGAAGGTTGAATCACTTGCTTTATTGCACAAGAAAAATCCTACATTTTGCTGGTGTTATGAATTAGCAGAAATTAAAGAACAGGGTTGTCTACACATTGCTTGGAAATTGTTTACAGCAAATAATGAAGCAAGACGAGCACGTTGCCAGAGGCCGGCTCCGGAGCCGCTGGATCGCATTATTAATTAAAATACAAGTCAGCTCTTTCCAGCGCCTGTAGCCCGTGGGTATCCAACGTGCTCCACTTGATTGAATCAGGTACTGGCAGCACAGGCATTTTTCATTTTGTGCTGCAAGGGATAGCAAAAATGTAAAGCTGTTTTCTGCTACTTCATTTGAAAAAATATTATTTTGGAGTAGAAGCGCAGCAGCTGCAGCAGCCGGGCAGGAATAACGTGAGGGACACACTGGCACCTCTGCTCTGGCATTTAAGCACAGGGGCTGCATCCTCAGCAGCTCCCCAGCTGAGGCAGCGGGTTCCACAGCCATGGGAGGCAGAGGACAGGAGTTTCCCCTTTTCTTTACTTGCAGGGAAAAGTCAGTAATGGCCAAAATCAGAGAATCATGGAATAGTTGGGGTTTTTTTTCTATTTCCAAGGTAATAAAGGAAACAAATACTTTTCCTGCTTGAAACCAGCAAACCCATATCAGAGTCTCTGGAGGAGCAGTGGTGACAGGATCATCCCGATGTTTGAGAACGGGTGGAGGGAGGACAAAGCCTTTCCCTGCCTGGAGCAAGTTTGGTTCTCAACAGGGCAGAGATTGGGTGCCCTTCCTGTCACCACCAGTGCTGAGCCACAGTAGTTTCTGGCAACAGTAAAACAGCCCAGGGCTTTTCCTCCATGGAAAACTTCAGGATTTCCCCACTAACACACCCCCATTAGCAGGAGGAAACAGAACTCCTGTGTGTGGAAATCCCTGTGTAGGGGTGTCCTCATGTGGGTGGCACGGACTGCTCAGCCCGGGGGGGATGGTGGAGTTCCTGGGGTGCCTTGGCCAAGTGGTGGGGGCAGCAAGATCCAGTCACTTCTCAAAACATCTGGATTTGAGTTGTTTTCCTGCAATAAAGATGCCAAATGACCCCAGTGAGGAGACATGTCAGCCCCAAACATGCTGCTCTCTCACAGCTCCGGGGACCTGTTCACAGCCTGTCTGTCAGACTAAGCAAGGACATCTCCAAGGGCTCCGAGCACACACAGAGGTTTTCCTACCACAGTTCCCTTTGTCTCAGTATTCTGAAACACTAGTATATATTAATATTGCTCATTTAATTGCTCTATTACTGATTGTTAATTATCATTAAGTATACAAAATATACATAAAATGAGTGATATCTCAACTTGGCATTGCTGGAGCAACCTCAAGTTATGGAATTTCCTGACTTCTAAATGCTCAATCTCGCTACACAAATGTTGCACCAACACGGAGGGGTTTGCATTTGATTTTATAAAGGCCAGGGGGAAAATAAGCTATTTCCCTGCTGCTTGGATCCGAAATCCACGCTCAAGTGCACATCGGGTCAGCCCCTAACCAGCTGCAAGCACGCAGCCAAGTTATTGGATTTCTGGATGATGAATAGAGATCAGGAAATGCACCTGCCTGGCTGCAGGGGGATTTGCATGAAAATGAACATCCCGTACTCCTGCGTATGCAAAATATTGATGAACAGAATCGAGTGTATGGGTGCAAACCCCCCGGCACTGCTTTCGGAGGGCGCACCGCAGAGCTGCTCCCAGCACAGCTCTCCCCTCCGTCGGAACAGAGCAAGAGAGTTGGTAGCCAGGCCCTCATTAGCCAGTTCCGTTTCCTGGCACAGAAATCCGCTGGAAAGTTGCAACAGCTCTCGGCTGTCAGTCAGATCGGGACTGGGCTGGTAAGTGCACTAATTGCTTGTCTTGTGTGCCGCATCCCGAAGGCTGCAGCCATGGGAGAGCCGAGAGCAGGATGGCCGGAGCAGGGGACGGCAGTGCGGGAAATCCCGGAGGGACAGCTTGTCCTGGAGTGCTGCACTGCCCCGATGTTCGTTCCCAGGAGCCCCGCACTGCCCCGATGTTCATTCCCAGGAGCCCCGCACTGCCCCGATGTTCATTCCCAGGAGCCCTGCACTGCCTCGATGTCACATCCCAGGAGTCTCAACATCGTGTCCCACGAGCGTGGCACTGCCTCGCCTGCAGCTCCTCGAGTCCTGGGTCCAAGCCTGGCACGCTCAGGTGCCAGGTGGGCATTGCAGGTCACACAGCAACAAGCACAGCTTTGACTTGCGTTGTCTGTGTAAGAGGCACAAACTCAGGGAGAGAGGGCAGGTTGAGGTGAGAGTGTAACAGTTCCAATCAGCCTCCAGTGCCACCGTGCCCCTCCTGAGCTGCCGGTGCCTCCAGCCGCTGTCGCATGTGTGGCTGGGCACCAGCCCCGGGCTGGGCTCGGCAGGGGGAGAGGGAAGCTCTGAGCCCCCCAGCCCAGGGAGCTGGCAACGTTCAGGGGGGCAGAGTGGAGACCAGCCCTGCGGGGGGAGAGGCAGGCTCTATTTGTGAGGGTTAATTAATCAGCAGGTGCCAGTTTGAGACCCTGATGTCCCCAGGGCCCTGCATTGAGCACACAGCCTCTGGCTGGACATGGGACGGCTCCATCCACACCCTCACCGGGCACCCGGTGCTTGTCCCTCTGCCCCAGGGCCCCACAGAGGGACCCCTCCTCTTGTTGAGGACCCAGGACAGCAGAGCTTCTGTCTCGCAGCAGGCTGTAGGGATGGTATGGGATTGCCTTGGAAGAAGCACCTGCCCATTCTGATGGAGCTCGTTCACACTCCCAGGGAGGTTGTTCCAGGTGTTAATTACCGTTAATTATCTCTAGATTATAAACTGGTGCATGTGCCACCACCCTGGAATTTACCTCTGGTCCAGAGCTCTTAGTCTGATGAAGGAAAGAAAAGTTTCACTTCTAGAGGTGCTGAAGTGCCGTTGGAATTCCCTGGCCCCCCTCCAGAGTGTTCTGGATTCCATAACCCGCCCAGTCCTCTGAGATTCCAGCCCTGCGACACCTCCCCTCATTTTCCAGCATCCAGCCAACCGGGGTGCTGTTTTCCAGGATGCTCCAGTGCCCAGAAGGCAACCGTGGATCCTGCGTGCCCGGAGCCTGGAGTGGTGCTGCTGCCCATTGGGCATCCAGGGGTCTGGCTGCCAGGCCCTGGCTGTCCTGCCACCATTGCGAGTGGTGCCCAGGTACGTGGAGCTGTTCCATGGTGGTTCTACTCTCCTTGCTAATATCTCTTGGCTTGAAATGTTGTTCTCCTCAAAAGGGGAATGTTTCCAAGCTGATTTCTCACCGGTTTTATGTTTCCTTTAATTTAAAGACACACATATAAATAGCAGAAGGTACATTCCATGTGTACACAACCACTTCCCAGTGGCTTCGTTGTTGTGTGCAAAGGGAACAGAATGTATTTGTGGTAAAATTTGATCCTGGTGGATCATTGGGGAACAAGGCAAGAGCTCCTGTGTCTCCTGAGCCTCAGCCCTGTGTGGACAGAGGGATGAGGGACAGTGGCTGGGGACACAGGACAGTGGCTGGGGGCACATGACAGTGGTTGGGCACAAAGGGCAGTGGGGCCAGGA
>JAWWLY010000165.1:531748-557759 GCA_035041215.1 Gymnopithys bicolor
GGCAGGGCCAACACGTGGCCTTGTGCCCTGCTGTCCCCTCTTTGGGCCTGTCCTGGCTGATGCTCCACATGATGTGCTTCTGTAGGGCAGTGGAGGCAGCTCAACCACCCTGTGGAGCCTGCAGCAGGTACAGGGCTTGGCTCTTTCAGCAGCTGGGGTTGCTCCATCACCCCTCTGAGAAGCAGATAAATAAATGTCCTGCTCCTGTGTGTCCTATGAGACCAGGAAAGCCACTTATCCTTAGGGATGAGCTTAGCAAAACATCCCCATGGTCAGCAGGGCAGGGTCATGGGCACCACACCAAGGTGCTCATGTGTCCATGTGCCCAAGGCCCATGACTGATGGGCACAGCTGGCACCAGTGGGGTCTTGGCTGGCTATGAGAGCCTATGGACCAAGGGCTGAGCCTCACCACCCATTCTCCACGCTGATCTCTGATCCACGTGTCCTGGGACATCCAGGCAAGTCCAGTCCAGTCAAGGGGCTGGGGAGCAGTGAAAGGTGCTGTGGGTTTATTTTCTCCATACTGTCAGGATGATACTGTCAGGGGAAGAACCTTTTGATTTTGCATTTATGTTGCCTATTGATTTCCTTTAACACAGTGACATGGGCTATTGCTAATACCTGTCTAGTTAATACATAATGGCACCTCTGCTCTCACAGCCCAGGAAAACCTGTATAATATACACAGGAAAACCTCTGAACAGCTAATGCCTTTTTTTCTTTTTTTTTTTTTTTAATTTCTGTCCCAATTTGTATAGATCTCAGCTGAAAAAGTGAAGTGATGAGGATCAAATCTGCCATCCCAAGAGGCTCTTGCCAGGGAGGTTGAGGTTAGACTTGCAGAGCTGGTGAGGGGACAGGGCCATCACATTGTGCAATATCTTAGAGGCACCACAACGACTAAAGTTTTTTTGCAACAAATTCCTCCACAGAATTATCTGCTGCAAAACTGAAAGGGGAGACAAGATTTCCACGTGGCCAAAAGCCAATGAATGAAAGAAACCCACCAGTGGGAGCATCTGGCATGAAGAGGAGGGTCTGTGGCAGCAGCACTCCGGTGTTTGGGGTGCTCAGCTTTTGGAAATGGCAATGCCCAGCAGAGCTGATGTGCCCACCCTGTTGCCTTCCCTGGGAGCACGGGCTGTGGTGTCAGAGTGGGAGAAGGGCACTTGGCTGGGTTGAGATGTGCAGTCACTCTCCAAGCAGTGTTTCCTTTGGTGGGATTGATGGTTCTGGATGAAACAGAAACTTCCCTTGTTTTGGGCTGCTGGATTTGCCAACCCCTGAACCTGTGCTTGGATTAGCACCAAATTCTCTGTTCCATTTGCAGCGTGCTGCTGCCAAAGTTTTTGAACTTTTTGTGATGTGAGGAATTTTGGGTGTAGACGAGTGAACACGGGATGGGAGAAAGGAGTTGAAATGAAAATGTTTGATGATGGGAGAGCAGGAGTGCACAGTCAAAGCCATGGAAGGATGGAATCAGAGCAGCCAGGAGGGGGAGGAAGTGTTCTTTACTTGGGAGGAGGACTCTGTGGCTGAGCCCAGCACAGCGGGAGCAGCAGGATCTCCGGGATCTGGGGCCGAGGGATGAGTTGCTCCTGCTCAGGGACTGGGATCAGATTCCGTTGGGGCACAAAGTGACTCATGAACTCCCTGGGGCTGTCACCACCTCCAGCTGCTCAAAGGAAGATGAACCTCCCCCCCGTCCCTCTCCTGCCTTCTGGGTCCTGCTCAGCCACTGCAGAGTTGTCAGTGCTGCAGCCCTGGTTCTTCAGGGACCTGTCAAGGGTCAGTTCCCACTGCAACAGCCCAGATCCCACAGTACAGCCCTGGGACTCGAGAGACCCTGAGACACAGATTACAGAATCATGGAATATGCTGAACTGGAAGGGACCCAACCAGATCTTTGAGTTCAGCTTCTGGCCCTGCACAGGACACCCCAACAATCCCACCCTGTGCCTGAGAGCATTGTCCAAATGCTCCTGGAGCTCTGGCAGCCTTGGGGCTGTGCCCACTGCCCTGGGGAGCCTGGTCAGTGCCCACCACTCTCTGGGGGAAGAACTTTTTCCTGATATCCAGCCTAAACCTCTCCTGACACAGTTCCGGCCATTTCCTTGAGTCCTATCACTGGTCAAGAGAGTGAAGAGACTGGTACCTGCCCCTCCACTTCCCTCTGTGAGCAAGATAAAGCTCTCCCATGCATTTCAGGTGTGGACAGTCAGAAGCAGAGACAGTGCACCCCCCAAAATTGTGCTGTGACAGGACAGGAGACAGGGGGGCTCTGGGCACCCACGGGGACTGGCTGCACCTCTGTGCTGCTCTGTGCAGCACACAGGGTCTCCTGTGCCATGAGCTGTGCAAACAGTCCCAGGTGCTGAGCAGGCCAGTTGGACAGGCCTGTATGCCCTGCCCATGTGTGTGCACAGCCAGCCCAGGGCTGGGGCTGCTGGATCCAGAGGGGCCTGCCCGGTGCCACCTCAGCAGGGCAGCTGGGCAAAGGGTGCTGAAGCCAAGGCAGGATTTCACCTGGTAGCTTTAGAAAGAGCTTGGGGGAAACACCTCACAGGGATCTGCTGAGCAGACCCAGGCCAGCTCTGGCAAACCCCCATCTCCAACTGCCCCCAGTGTTTCCACTGCAGCCTTCCCATGGAGTATCTTCTCTGTCACCAGCAAATCACAGGATCCCAGAATGGTGTGGACTGGAAGGGACCTGAAAGCTCATCTTGTTCTGTCCCCTGCCATGGGCTGGGAGATCTTGTGCCTGACCAGGTTATTCCCAGCACAGCCATGGCGCTGTTGTGGATCCTGGTGCATTCCCAGAACATCCCTCAGGTGTGTGTGACAGGCACAGGGACACAGGGACTGCTCCTCTGGCTGCATTGCAAAGGTAAGGCAAAGCCTCTGTCCTTGTCCCTGCATGCTGCAGGTGTGGAGCAGGTCACAGGAAATGCAGGGCTCTGCTTTGCACCTGCAGGAGGAACCAGCCTTATTCCTTTGCAAATTTGCCCCATAATGAGAAACATATGTCAGAGAACAGGATTTTCCACAAACCAAGCATTTGCTGCACAGTTTATGGTTAAGTCTGTATGTAGTCACAGCTGTCATGGGAATTATGGGTTCCTTGATTTTCATAATTAAAAAGAGAGGGAGGGAAAGAGGAGGGAAAAGGAAGCAGGAGCACAGAGCCTGGTGCTATGGGCACTGCCCATGGTGCAAGGGAAAAATCCTCCTACTGGAAATTCACTGAGACATCCCCTGTACCGGCAGGCTGTGCAGGGAACACCGTCTGACTGGTTTGGCAATTAATTAAATAAAAGATATTCCAAATAAAAAAATAGATTCTGGGTTGGGACTCTTGGGAAATCATTACTGACTCGTGACCTCTCTTAACCTGGAAAAGGTTCAGGCAGGAGATGTCAAGGCCTGAAGCACAGCAAATACCCGTGAGCATGTACAATTACAGGTTTATTAAAGGGAAACAAGGACTGCACAGTAAGTGGGGAAAATGGTTTATGGACAGGGTGAGACAATGTTCCCAGAAAGTGTTGAAGTGGTTTTAGAAGGGGCTGTGCCCCTAAAGCTTCCCCCAAGCTGTCCCACTGGTGTGAAGGTGTGGGAGTGCTCTGCCAGCACCTGGGATGTGCTACCTGAGCACAAAGAGGTGCCCACAGCATTGCCCACAATTACAGCTCTGCCTAATTAATACTGTTTTGATGAAGGGCATTTTCCTTGCATTGGGAAGCAAGTGCAATCACACTGCCTGTATATCAACCCAAAGACAAGGGGAATAAAGCAAAGATGTAAATGAGGAGCCGCTGTTTCTCACCCTGCCCAGGATCGCGGAGCACACGGTGCTGGCACTCGTGACACTCTCACTGTTCTCTTTGCCATCAGATACACTTTTGTAAAGGAACTAAAACACTCACTATTTTCCAAAGTCTCTTTGATTTTCATCATGAACATGTTGCTTATTAGCAAGACGAATTTATAGGTAAGGCGCTAAGACTTTATAGCCACCCTTTTATAGGCAGATGCCATCAGGTTCGCGTGGTGTGACATTAACTGTCAGCTGCCAGTAGGAACCCGAGCGCAGATATGTAAATAACGGCTGCGTTTTAATACGTAATTAGCTCTGCCAAACCACAGTTACGGTATTTAATTAGCAAAAGTGGCCCTGTTTCCCCACACTGATCCCAAAGCGGAGCCCTGTGGGCCGCCTGACGTCGGTGGGGCCGCTGGCACAGCGCGCGGACCCGATGGGCATCCCGCGCCCTCCCCGCGGCTCGGGGGCTCCGGTGCGGCCGGGACTGGATAAAACCCCGGGAATCTAATCCTAAATCCTGTCTCTTTGCGGGGATTAGCCTTTCAGCTAATTCACTGAGGTAGGATTTTTAGCTATTCCACTAGTCTTTCCGGCTGCATCCTGAGGGAAATCAGGCACAACTCTCCAGCTTGTGCGCTCTGGCAGCGGGCGCCGGCCCCGCTCCGGCGGCAGGTACGAGGGGCTGCTGCTGCTGCTGCTGCCGCTGCTGCTGCCGCTGCTCGGGCACACGGCACAGGCAAAGACAGGCAAAGCTTCACACTTGGCTGCCCATGGCCCAATTACAGGGAGATTACAAGTGGATTTACCCCCCTTTAAAGAGCAGCCCACCTCCCCTCCTCTGGCCTCTTGCTGTAGTGTTTTATCAAACCTCCAGTGTCACTTGCCAAGGCTGCTAAAAGAGGAGGGATAGGGGAGGAAAGCAAAGTAGACAAATAAAGGACAAAGGGTAAAGTGCTGCTTGATTTATGTGGAGCATCCTCGGGAGGAACTCCTCACGACTCTGGTGGAGGGAATGGTTGGTGCTGTGGGATCAGTCCTCTGATTGCAAAAGGAGTTTCCCTTGGATCTTCACACCATTGCAACCTGTAGGGATGATTATGGGTGTTCTGTGTGTGTGTTCCCATTGTAAAATCTGCCATGGAAACACTCTGCCTGGGCTGGAGCTGGACTCAGGTCTGGGACACACAGAGAATTTCAGCCTTTCCACTATGCCAGGTCTGACCTGCAGAAGCCTTGGCTGGCACACACCCTGTGGGCTGGTGCTGCTCTTACCAGGCAGCTGAGCATGTTCCTGGGGTGTCCTACAGCTGAAAAACTGGGAAGTATGTCTGGATGTTCAGGGAAATCCCTCCCCACACCCCGTGTTGCTGTCAGGGAGCTGTGAACCCCCGACCCTGCCAGGCTGGGTCCCCCTCACCTGCCAGGCTGGGCTGGGCACGGGCTGCATGGCAAGGAGGGGACAGCAAAAAAGGGGGCTTGACTGGCAGCTCTGCCAGGGGGATGGGGCTCAGGTGCTCTCAGTGAGCTGTGAGCTGGACACAGGTTCAGGCAGCAATTCCAGGGTCCAGTTTGTAACATGCCTCTGCACCACTGTCCAGAGTAACTGGCCAGAAGGAGGGAATGGGAATGTTGCTACTTCTGCCTCTGACTCCATTTACTGCTGAGGACTTCTATATTTTGACTGGATGAGTGAAAAGGGTGTTATGGGCAGGTAATAGAAAGTGGGGAATGGGGAGTGTAGCAAGAGTAGAAGGATTTGGAACAAGGGGTGCCTGTCCCTTGGCCCACACAGGCAGGGGAGCAGCAGCAGCAGCAGTAGATGTAGGGCCATAAATAGCAGGAGGAGGAGGAGAAATTCTGAAGCTACAGAGAGAGGAAAATCAGGTGATCTCTGAAGCAGCCTGGCTGAGGGCTCTGCACCAGGTCCCTCCAACGTCAGTCAGGGTGCTGCTGGTTTGCAGCTCCTGATCCCTGTTCCTGGGACTCAAGCAGCTGTTGCTGGGAGTTGAGCAGTCCTGGACACTCATTAGCACTCAGAACACCCGATCAGAGGCCAGATATGGGCTCTGCAAATACTGGCAAAACTCTTTTGCAAAAGAAACCCCCTCTAAAATTTTACCCCCACCCCAAACCAGCAGTGGGAGGTGTTCATTGTGCCACACACATTAATTCAGCTGGCACATTACAATGTTAAACTAAATGACATTATTACAAAGCTGTGCTAAGAAGTGTTGACAGGTCCATATGGTAATTTTACAATGTATAATGAACACACAGACTCCTTTCTTGCAGAAATTTATAGTTCAAATCTATACCCAGGATATCCAGTTTTATTTCCAGAAACTTAAATTGACTTATTACGATGTAGTGAATGTATAAATTAGTTCCAGTAGTTAAACTGAAGCATTTCCCTACAGACTCAATTAGATTCATTAATCTACTGTGTAGACCTGTAAACGGTCCATTGTTCTTTTCCCCCCCAAAATGTCAAAAACTATTTCTCTAACTATAAAATATTTCCTGCAAAAACTGTTTTAAATGGTAAGAATTATTTAAGATTAGGAACCCAGATCCACAAATTATTTCAGCGCCCTTGTTCCTCTTCTACAGAAAAATAGGGCTCAGCCCTCATCAGGTAATTTAGTGGGACAGAGCCTGAATTCACTCTTCTATTAAGCTTAAGACCTTTTGGCATAAACCAGATTGCTTCCACCCTCACTCCAGGGAATACATTGGCTGGAATGGGGATCCTGTGTGCTTCCAGAACCTACAGCAAGTGTTGCTGTAAGTATTTGTGTAAACAAGCAGATGCTGCAGAGGGTTGGCTGCAGATGCTGGTACAGTGCTGCATCCACAGGGACCTGCATCCACAGGGACCTGCATCCACAGGGACACACATCCCTGGGGACCTGCATCCACAGGGACACACATCCACAGGGACCCACATCCATGGGGACCTGCATCCACAGGGACACACACCCACAGGGACCTGCATCCACAGGGACACACATCCACGGGGACACACATCCACAGGGACACACATCCACAGGGTCCAGTGCTGGGGATCACAGGGAATGTGCCAGCAAACACCAGGAACTTCCACATTCCATAGGGACCTTGCCAGGGCAGGAGGGCTGCAAAAGCCCCTCTCTATTTGTGCGCCAGAATCTTTGTGTGCAGGTCAAAGAGGTGGTTTTAAAAACATCACTTCCTGGGAACAAATCCGTGTTATTCACACCTGTCAGCATAGCTCCTGGTCCATCATTTCTTCCTTTTTGGTTCTGCTGAATAGCAGCACTGATTATAGGGTGCTCTGTGGAGGGGCACAGACCCATGAACCAGGTAACCAATGGTGTCCCTTTACTGGTGAGGCCTCACGGAGCTGGTCAAACCCTGCAGTGACAATGACACAGCACTGATCCCAAAACAGAGGGGTCAGGACAAGCCCATGGTCCTGTCTTGAGAGTGGATGAGCTGGGAGGGCTGAAGCTGGGAAACAGCTGGAGCAGGGGAAACTCTGCTGTGATTCTGGGATTCTGTGGCTGCCCCACCTTCTGCCAGGGCTTCCATCACATGAGATAACAAAAATAAATGTACCAAGTATTCTCACAGCTCTGGTCACTCACACAGCTGGAAAAGCTGCTTCTTGGGCATCAGAAGTGTGACCCTGCTCTGGGAAAGCCCACACATTAGACTGACACTGTGTTTTCACACATATCTCAATAGTTCCCCTCCAGTCCCCACTGGGAATCGCTGCCATCAGCAGAGGGACCTGCTGCAGCCTGTGTGAGGCTGTTCAGAATCACAGAGTTGTTTGGGTTGGAAGGGACCTTAAAGCTCATCTCATTCCAAACTTCTGCCATGGGCAGGGACACCTTCCACCAGCCCAGGTTGCTCCAAGCCCTGTCCAAGCTGGCCTTGGACACTTCCAGGGATGGGACAGCCACTGCTTCTCTGGGCAACCTTTGCCAGGGCCTGCCCACCCTCAGAGCCAGGAATTCCTCCCCAATATCCCATTTAACACAACCCTCTGGCAGTGGGAAACCATTCCTCATTGTCCTATCCCTCCATCCCTTGTGCAAAGTCCCTCTCCAGCTCTCTTAGAGCCTCTTTAGGCACTGGAAGGGTCTCTGAGGTTTCCTCAGAGCCTTCTCTTCTCCAGGCTGAATATTTACATACTATTGTGTACATTTAAGGGTAACCACATACATACCATTTAACTGCATTCCCAGTGCATCCTAAAACCAAGGAGCAGGAGGGAAGGGACTTGGGTTAGTGTTAGCTGTTTCCCACCTGACCTTGCTATGCCAAAGGATGGGGGGCTGTGGGACAGGTGGGGGCTGCTGGGGAGAACCCCAGTGCCCAGCAGGATGGTGAGGCACAACCATCCCTGCAGACTGCCCCTGAGGGTCAGGATTTCTGGCATGGCATCACAAGCAGTGCCGCACTGCAGAGCCAGGTAGAGAATTCCCACTTGGTCTGGCACAGGGACAGCTGGGGCTCCCACGGGGATGGTGCCCAGGCAGAGAGAAGGGGTCTGCAGGGACCTGCTGTGGGGTCCTGGTCCCTGCTCTGCTTCCAGCATTCCTGATTCCTGGTCCCAGTCCTGCCAGGCAGAGTTTTTGGAGCACCAGCACAGCTCCTGCACCCTTAAGCTCTTGAAAGTCTGTGGGACTTTGTTTCCAAGTTGTCCCATTTATGATCAATGTAGAGCCTGTTATTCAAGCTCATTATCCTTGGGCTCCCCTGGGTGTGTCCCAGTGGCAGCAGTGGGACCCAGGACCCTGCCCAGCCCACAGGGCCTCATTCTGCTCCAGCAACACTTCAGTGTCAGCACCAAAGGAGCCATCAGTGCTTGGCACTGCCACCGGGTGCCCCCAAGGCTCTACTGACATGGACACGCTGCCAACAGAGGGACCAGGGCAGATTTTGGGGAGTTTTCTGTCTCCAAGCCCTAGCCCAGTGCTCGGTGGGAATGTTCTGGGGCACACAGAACCACAGCGCTGCTTCTTCTCCAGCTAAAGCTGTTTCCCTGGAAAGAGCTGGAGCACGACTGCTTCTGCTCTGAGTCACTCCTGGTATTCCTGCTGCTGGGGCTGAAAGAAAGTGGACATTGATGGAGTCCCCCTGACCAGCACAATGAGAAGATTGTGGGGAAGAATTCAGAGCAAATAATCTGGAAAATATTTCAGATAAATGGGAACAGTGCAGTGGGGTTTTGCTTGTTTGTTTTGCCCTGCGAACACCCAGAGTGGTGCAGGAGCAGCTGCTGCACCACTGGCATGGCCTGTGGCTTCCCAGGAGCCACACAGTTCTCAGCCCCATCCAACCTGCCCTTAAGCACTCCCAGAGATGGGACATGCACAACTTACTCTCTTCCAGACTAAAAGAGTCCCCGTGAGCCGTGCCCATAGATAGGACCTGTTGTGGTGAACTCCAGTCAGACCCCCCAAGAACTGTGGCTGCTCTCCTGACTTGTAAAAGTCGGCTGAGCTGGCCGGGTCCTGACGTCAGAGACAGGACTTTATCACTGTCACCTTTATGTTAGCAAACAGATTAAACGCTCCTAATATCTCCCCTAATGGCATTCTGTACGGCCGCGATCACACTCGCGATAGGATACGGGATACAGTTGTAAAGCTTGAAGGAATAAGGGCTGCCTAAGAGAATAGCTTTTCCAGCTTAACCACATTACAGTAGCGAGTGTAAATCACTTGTCAGTCGATGGCAAACGTACCGGTGTTATAATCGGAGGAGAAAAGGAATAAAGTGCAGATAATCTTTTTCGCCATTTTGCTGGCAGCGGCGGCGGCGGGAGACTGACAGCCCTTCGCTTGAGTGGCAGGTGTCCTTTGAAGCGCCTGTGAATCACTATCTGTGCAGACTGTTGAAATGCATATTTCCATCCTTATCGTGAAGGAATGGATGGGCAAGATAGGTGCTGTTAACATTGCAAATAGCTCCGGAATTATTCATTGTCAGCTCCGGGCAAAGAATAGGGGGAAAGTTTTATTATTCACCGCGCACAATAGCCGGATGCTTAATGATTCCCAGTACCTTGGCAGGATTGTCTGCCGACTTCAGGCGCTCGCGGTGGGTGACACAGGTCTGGCCAAGTGTTAAAGCAAGATCATACGGCCCGGGCCCATTTTAATTTCTAATACATTAATCTTTCCCTCGCAGATGCACAATGAATATTCCGCAGCCCCTTGTTTGTCAGGAGCTGTCTGCCTTTCATCTATTCAGGTGGGTCCATTGACTCTGAAAGCGCGCTCAAAGGGCCTGATCAGTCAATGACAACGGCGACACAATGCGGGGCTCGCCGCTCCCCTGCCCGCGCCCCCCAGCCCTTGGACGCGCTGACACCCGCTCTGCGGGGACAGCGGCGGGCGCGGTCCCCGGGGATGCTCCGGGCTCTATCGCGCCGGGGAGCGCAGCCGCGCGATGTATCGCGGCTCCCCAGCCGCCGACCCCGACCCGGCGCTGCCGCCGCCCGGCCCGCGCAGAATTAAAATGGATTAAGTTGGCTTAGCGCTGTTCTACAAGCAGCCTGCACGCACCGCGCCATTCAGTTTTAATTTTAATCCTTTGTCTCGGCCTGCTAATTACGATTGTTTTAAGTTCATTATCCCGACGCGCACATTGTAGCTGGCGGGATCCGTGCGCTTGTAAGCGGTGTCCTCACTTTTGCAGGTAGTGACCCTTGAATTGTTAAATGAGCCCGTGCCAGCGCCAAACAGCACACTCCTGATCTGCCATTCACTCTCCGCTCGCCCGGCTTTCCTCTCTGATTAATTAAGTAGCAACCCCGCAACGGCAGCGGGAACGAGGACTGTGGAAGCCCCCGGGATGGGGCAGGGTGGGATGCCGGGACCCCCGGGAGCAGCTGTGAGTTGTGCTCTCCCCGATGTCACTGCTCCCTGTCGCGTTTGCATCCCCAGATCTGCCCTGGCACAAGCCCATCAGCCCTGGGCATTGCTGTGGAGGCAGATTAGTTGTACCAGCGGAGATTTAGGCTGGATATTGGGGAAAATTTTTTCAAGGAAAGGGTTGTCCAGCCCTGGGACAGCTGCCCAGGGCAGTGGTGGAGTCCCCATCCCTGGAAGGATTTAAAAGCCCTGTGGATGTGGCACTTGAGGACATGGATTAGTGGTGGCCTTGGCGGTGCTGGGGCAAGGGTTGGACTTGGTGGTCTTAGAGGGCTTTTCTAATCCAAATCATTCCATGATTTTATGATTTTCTGGCAAGGCAATGGTCCCTCCCACCCTGGAGGAAAGGTGAAGACCACCCAAACCAGGCAGACACACAGAGAACATCTGCAGAGGACACATCAACCATTCATTGGATGGGGGATATTCCCCTCAGCTCTCTCAGGAATCCCACATTTGCTCAGAACTCTGGGTGTCAAAAAGTGCCCCTGTTAGCTCTGGCTTCAGGACAGAATCTGCATGAAGGTGTTGGGTGCCCAAAGACGGGTCAGACAGCTCATGGACCACAGCACACCACCCAGAGGGCTCCAGGACAGGGAAACTGTGAGTTCTGACAGGCAAAAATGAACCCACAGGATGCCCCATTCACTCCATTCCCTCCTTAGTGAGGGATAACAAATCTTCAGCATCCTCCCAACTCTAACTTGTGCATGCTGAGGCAAAAGACAACCTGTTAGGGTAACAAAGCTTATATCTGGTTCCAGTTCTTCCTGTTGAGGGGCTGGATTTCTACTCCACTGATGCCAACTGAGGGACCTGGCCATGGAGCCAGGCCTGTGTCCCGGTGTGCAGATCCATGATTTCCAGAGCACCCCCACCCCGGGGTGAAAGCAGTCTGGGCCCTCCCAGAGCCCCCGTTATCCCATCTTGCCCCACAGCTCTGGAGTTGCAGCACTGGCTGAGCAGAAGCAGGTTTGTAGGAGAATTTGCTCCACTTTTGGAGACGTTCCCACCCGCAGTGCCAGGGGAAGCTGACACAGACCTTGGAGGATGCTCAGAGCCCGGCGGGGCCGTACCCTGCCCCTGCTGCCGGCTGGCCCTGGGGCTGGCATGGTGGGGAGGGGCCACAGTGCTGCTTCTTCCCGGGTGCTCCTGAGTTACTGCATTTGAAAGTGGTTTTCTCCCTCCCATAAGCACAGCCCAGTGGGGTTGCTGAGACGTGCAGAGCGCTGGGCACTGCCCCTCTGCCCTGGCTGAGCCGCCCCTTCACCCCGAGGGACAGCGGAGTCCTGCCTCCCTCGACTGACCCCAAACCATGCCAGGTCACGTTCCAGCCACCCCTGCACAGCGTCTCCTGCGGCTGCGATGAGCCAGGCACAGGCGCTCCGGGGGTGGAGCAGCCCCTCTGCCGAGCGCGCCGCGCTGGCCTGTGCTCTCAATAAAAGCTCATTAAGGAAAGATTATGAACATATAACAATACATTTTAAGTGCGCTGCAATGATCCATAAAATTGGTGTGGCTAATTAGCAGATCAAATCTCCATGAGAACTGGATCACTTTAATATCCTTGGGTAGTTTAATTCTGTAGGTATTTTACTATCCACACATGTTTAGTAAAATTAAATAACAGTATAAATGTTCTGTGGGATTAAAACAACAGTAAAATGAAACCAAACAAAATGAATTTATTTTGTTAATAGAATAACAGAGAATCCCAGTGTTGATATAACATTACACAAAATCTAGAGCAAACACTGTCTGAATCCCAGTCTCATTTCACATGTAATTAACCTTTCTCAATCAAGCTAAGCAGCCCTGATACCTCCTCCATGGTGACTGTGCACCCACTGCTCTGCCTGCGCCGGGATGAGAGACAGGAGGCAGTTCCAGGGCAGATTTTACGCAGTGTTGGTGCCAATGCCAGTGCTGGTGAGCACTGGCCCTGGTCCTGGTCCTGGTCCTGGTCCTGGTCCTGGTCCTGGTCCTGGTCCTGGTCCTGGTCCAGCCCTGAGCACTGGTGGGAGGCTGCTGGGTACCCTCCACTCTCCCTTCCCTGCTCTGGGTTCTGGAGGCATCCTGTGACCTGGAAAGTCTCTGGCAGACACCTGGTAGGAAAATGAAGGCTCTGAGAAGTTTTCAGGTCTCCCCATGGATACATTTCTCTGGGGAATATAATTTTTTTTCTCTTTTTCACAGTTCCTCAAATGAGCATCCAGACAAAGATGCCCCTGCAGGTGGGTTTGAGTCTGCACTCTTTGTGCAACTCATGGAATCATAGAATTTCATTGAATCACTGAGGTTGGAGAAGACCTCCAAGATCACCTAGTCCAGCCTTTAATTCCTTAGGAAAAAACCTGTGTGGAGAGAGGCACCAAAACCAACCTAAGTAATTTTTTTTTGTTTTATTGGTTTGATTAAACAAAAACCCCCTGAAAAAATATTTCAGAAGAATCAAAAACTTGGAACCACCTGAACTTTCCTTCCATACAAAATTTAAGTGCTAAAAAAGATTTTCACAGAATCATGGACAATTTAGGAAATAATGGGAATATCCCTCTGAGATCATCGAGCCCACCCAGTACCCCAGAGCTGCTGAGTTTCCTTTAGTTTTGTTTCTGAGGGTCTCTGCCTCTCAACTTAGCAATTAAATTGCACGTTGGCAACTTGAACAAGATAATGAATCTTGAACTAGGCAATCATTTTTAATATTGGCAGCTACTGTTTCTGAATAACCATTTGGTATTTAGAGCCCAGTTACAATTTCAGTCAGAAAATTAAACCAGGGAGGAGCGAGTCTGACTTACACTGACAGCAGGAGAGCTGGGGCGTGAAGAAGGTAACGAATTGCTCAGTAAACTGGGACAGGGACAGCAGTAAAATCCAACCACCCACAAAGGAAAACCCATCCTAAGCACAGCCATCCACACCACCCAGGGCCTGTGCTGTGCTCGGGTGTTTTACCCTCTTTGTACCTGCATTGCCGACTGGTTCTGTACCATCAGCAGGAATATCGTGTTAATAAGCAGTCCTGTTTATTTCAGTACTTTTTATGTCTCCTCCCCACCAGTAGCCCCTGATTGTGCTGCTGTTTGTCAAGAGGCCCCATGTGAAAGTTGGTAACAGCATAATTATGGTCCTGAGGGAGCTGGTGGAGGAGGTGGCTCAGCCATTATCCATCACACTGGAGAAGTTGTGGCAGCCTGGGGAGGTTCCCACTGGCTGAGAATGGGGATACATCACCCCTGTTTTAAAACAGGGAAATAAGGAAGATCCAGGGAGTGCAGGCTGGGCAGTCTCACCTGTGTCTGGCAAGACCATGGAGAAGATCCTCCTGGGAACTGTGCTACGTGTGAGTGCCCTCAACAGGTGTGCTGGTGACACCAGAGTGTGTGGTGTGGTCACCACACTGGAGAGAAGGGAAGGCATCCAGAGGGAAGGGAAGAATTCCAGAGGGACCCAGGGGGGTTGAGAGAGCTGAGAGTGTTCAACCTGGAGAACAGAAACCTCCAGGGAGACCTTAAAGACCCTTCCAGTGTCTAAAGAGGCTCCAAGAGAGCTGGAGGGGAACTTTGGACAAGGGATAGAGGGACAGAATAATGGGGAATGGCTTCCCACTGCCAGAGGGCTGCATTAGATGGGATATTGGGAAGGAATTCTTCCCTGTGAGGGTAGTGAGGCCCTTGCATAGGTTGTCCAGAGAAGCTGTGGCTGCCTCTGGATTCCTGGAAGTGTCCAAGGCCATGTTGGACAGGGCTTGGAGCGACCTGGGCTAGTGGGAGGTGTCCCTGCCCATGGCAGGGGGTGGAACTGGACGATCTTTAAGGTTTCTCCAACCCAAACCATCCTGTGTTCTGTGATAATTTAGAGCAATAATTACATTTTTATTCAATAGCTGTGGGAAAACACTAACTTGAATAATGAGATAAAAATGAGTGTCTCAGTCCTAACAGGACATTAATCAACATATTAACTGTGTAGACAAACTGATTTGAGGCTGTTATGGCTTAATTTGTCTCAAAATCATTATTTTTTATGTATTGCATAATGTACTTTAAAATATGTGTCGGAGTGATCACATGTGAGCGTTGGAATTGATGCTGTGCTTTGTTCTACCCTGAATGACACCTTTTCCAGGTGTAACTTTACCCCTTTTCCAGGTGTAGTTCAGCACAGAATCCTCACTGCTGGCACTCTGGCATTTGGGAGTCAGGCTGGGACAAGCCTGAAACCTTCTCCTTTCTATCTTAGCCTGTACAGAACCCTTTTTCCTCAGCATTCCCATTTCTAAAGCCCTTGGATTAGCATATTCCATTTCTGTGGGCAGCAGCCCATTGGCTCTGAGGCTGCTCGCCCTGTTGGCACTCCCTGCTCGGATCTCTGGCTGCTGGGCAGGATGAGTGATGTGGTGGCACCGCCTGGGGCCGGGGAGCCCTCGGCTGTGGCGCGGTGAATGTCAGATGCCAGACGGGCTGGATGCCGGACAAAGAGCAGCACGACTCGGGCATTGTGTGGGCACAGAGCTGGCTGTGCCTCTGCATTTCAGGAGACAATGATCCAGGAGATGCTGAGGGGCTGGTGGGACACAGGACAGGCAAAGCCCTGGTGGGAGTTTGGTGGAATTCTCATAAAGGAGTAAAAGCTGAGTTGTGTTTGTGGCTGTTTGCTCTGCCCAGCACCCAGAGTCTTATTTAAAGTACTGCAAAACACATCCCATGTGCTCAGATGGGAGGATTTTTCCCGTGGTGTTTTGTTTTCCCATTCCCAGTGGGTGTTTGTGGCCATTCAACCTGCAATCCACACTCAGGTGTGGTGTGCACACCACATGCCAGGGTTGGGCCACCTCAAGGTGACATTTTCCTTGTCACATCTTGAACTGCCAGTGCTTGATTTAATGTTTATGAATCTATTGAGATTTTTTTCCTGGGATGACTGGAATTGCTGCCAGAAGCAGGCAGGCACACACTGCAGTGGGAGGCCCTGTTACCCTGAGCAAACCCCCGTGGTCTCTGGCCACTTCTCCCTGTGGCCTTGCAACATGGCCAGCACTGCCAGGTGGGAGCTTTTTGGCTGAGCAAAATGTTTCAGGTTGGTCCAAGTAGCATTTAGGGACAGGAAGAGAACCAGGTTCACCTTTGTTTTGCCAAAAGCCCCTTGTGTCACAATTTCTGTTTGTATTGGACCCAAAGCAGTTTCCTGGGTGGTGCCAACAAACCCCAGTGAGGGGCAGCTGCAGGGACCCCCAGCCCAGGGCACCGTGTGTGGCTGCAGGGACACATCCCAGAGGCAGAGCTTGAGATCAGTAGCATAAAGCTTGTCCCCAGTGCATTTCCTCCTTTCTCTTTCCTCTTTGCCTTTTCCTTTCTTTTCTCCTTCCCCCCCTTTCCCTTTCCTTCCTTATCTTTGTCCTTATCCTTTAATGACTGGAGGGGCACTCAGTGCTTTGGGGTGCTTCACAAGATGGGGATCAGTCACAGTTTGGGCTCGATGATCTCGGAGGTCTTTTTCAACCTTAATGTTTCTATAATTCTATTCTGTGATTATCTTTATCCTTACCCTTATCATTTTCCTTTTTCAACCTTTTCCATAATTTCCCCCTTTCCCACCCCCATTCCCTTTCCTCCTTTTCCTTCCTTTTCCCTTTTCCCTTTCCTTTCTCTGGGCCCTGGGGCAGGTGAAGGGGTGCCCTGCACATCTCCAGCACCCACACTTCATGCATTCAATCCTGTGGCTGGAAGGGTTTGTTCCTGAAGGAGGAAAGGAAGAGACTCTCAGTGAGCTCCAGCAGAACCTCAGCCAAGGGGTTTGTCCCCACCAAGACTCCAAGGTGAGGAGCCCTCTGGAGGTACCTGGGGGGCCCCTGAGGGTGCCCCAAGCCTGTGCCCTCAGCCTGAGCAGGGACTGGGCTTTGTGCCTGGGAGCAGAGTGCTGCAGGGACTAATAAGTGGGGCCACCAAAGGCCGCCCAGGACATGCCCAAGAGGTGGCCGGAGGGCATCCCAAAGGTGCATTTTCTCCATCACCAACTCTCCCTGTGTTGGGGTGCTCAGGTGGAGTGACACAGAGCACAGCCTGGGGCAGGGCAGAGGGGGTGCCCCAGCTGTGGGGGGTCAGCACTGGCACAGCCATCCCTCCCCAAGCCCAGTGCTGCCCCTTTGTCCCCCCTCCCAGCTCAGGGTGCCCACGTGGGCAGGGGCTGAGGAGATGCAGGATTGCCCACAGGTCCTTCCCCATTACCAGGCAGAGACCCCTCCATCCCTGAGTGCCAGCCCATGCCAGCCCAGGAAACCCCCAGGAGAGAGGCTTGAGGGCCAGAGCAAAGCAGCTGCTCCCTGCCCTGCCCGTGCCAGGCTCCCGGGCTGGGGGGTGTGATGTGTGTGTGACACACCCAGGCGATGGGAGGGACACTCAAACCTGCGCCGCTCTCGGCCCCCCTCGGGGTGTCTGGCCCAGGCTCAGGGTGAGGGATGGAGGGCTGAGCAGGGCTGGGAGTGGGGCAGGGGCTGGGGCTGCCGGGACCTCTGATTAAGACACTGACAGAGTGCACAAAACCCCGTTTGGTGGCGTGACATGTCAGGGGATGAAGAATCAGTCTTTGTCTGTGCCAGGCCAGTTTCCTTTCAAAAGCCCTTTTAGATCAGCTGCAGAAAACACAAGGAGGGAAGGAGCCCATTGATTTAACACAACCAACACACAAAGTACATAATAATGAAAATCAAAATCCTTTCATGGCATCCACGAGGGCAGTGAACAAGGGGAATTAATGCAGGCTGCAGGCCCTCAACTTTTACCTCCGAATGTTGTTTGCATTATAGGACTAATTCTCCTTCTACCCGTGACTAAATTGTGTACTGGGCTCTACTTTTGTTTGACAGCAAAAAGTAAATGATAGAAAATTGGATCCAACAATATGGTCTGATTATTCCTGCACTACAGAGTGTCCTCTGAATGTGACAAACCATGTTTATCCCACTAGGGAGAAAGGGGGAGGGACTCAGAATTTATCAGCATGTGTGGTGCCATTAAGTTAAATAGACATGTCAGGATTTAACACTGTCAACATTTTTATTTCTTTTTCTCATGATTATTAAGATTTCAGTTTGTAAAATTTCAACTAAATATAGTTTTGGTATTGGAGAAACAAAAGTTATTTTGGGAATTATTCTGTAGCAGGGAAAGCTGCTCCACCCTCCAGGCCCTGCTCCTGCCACGTTACCATATCCTGCCCTGGGCTGGAATTTCTCTGTCACCTCAGAAAGTCCCATAATATCTGAGCCCATGCTGGTCTAAGGCACAGTGTGATGGCCTTGGAAGCCCATTGGAATGTCCAGAGTGGGTTTCTGGATGTTCCACTGGAGCCAGCAGTGCCTGGGAATGCTGGGGCTGGGGATGCTGCGTGTGTACAACAGTGGAGCCCAGGATGAGAAGGGAAGAACCACTCGGTGCTGCTGAGGGCGGGATGTGCTCACCGGAGCAGCTGCAGTTTCTAAAATAAATCCTGTTAAATATGTCAATCCATATCCTTTGGAACTGACACCTTCTATTGTGTGCCCACCCTGGCACTGCCCCCCCAGGGGTCACAGAACCTCAGAATCCTCAGGTTGAAAAAGACCTTTCAGATCATTAAGTCCAATAATTAAACCAACGCTGTCAAGTTCTACCCAGCACAGCAGCTCAGGACAGGGAGCCCTTCCAGGGCTTTCAAAAACAGGGTCCAGGTGTTGTGCCAAGTTTGTGCTGAGTTTGTGCTTCTGTGCCCCATCCCTCACCCACATACATTTTACTTTGCTTCCTTTACCTTTTTTTTTAAAAATCTTCTGGCTACAAATAGATGTGCACAAGAGAATTCACACAGACTGCTCTGTACCAATAGATCTGCCAGGCAATGCTGGGGGCCCCTCACTGCTCTTTTTGAAGGCTGGAGCCAGGCTCTCACTCCAGTCCCAGCTGGACAGGGGCCTGGCAGCCCCGAACTGCTGAAAGGGAGGAAGAGATGAGATTTTGGCAAACCTGAAGAGCCAACAGTGACTGTCACTGCATTCAAAACAGCTGTTGAGCAGTGAAAGAATGGAGGAGGCATCACACAAAATACTTGTGATGCTTAAAAATATAGAATAAATAAAGATTAATATGTTGTATTTAAAGAGCAGGTATCATATTCAACTGCAAGGTATTTAACCTCGCTGGTAAACTCAGTAAATATTTGATTATGCAGTGATTTTCCATTGCTTTACCTGTTCCTCTACACTCAGCAGAAAAAAAATGATAGATAAGTGAGGATTGCTGATTCCTGGCTGTGTTCACCTCCCAGAAAACAAGGGAAAAGTGAAAAGAGCAAACATTATCATAGAATCAGAGATTCATTTGGGTTTGAAAAGCCATCTAAGACCAGCAAGTCCAACCATTCCTCCAGCACTGCCAAGGTCACCACTAACCCATGTCCCCAAGTGCCACATCCACAGGGATTTTAAATCCCTCCAGGGATGGGGACTCCACCACTGCCCTGGGCAGCTGTGCCGGGGCTGGACAGCCCTTTCAGAGGAGAAATATTCCCTAAGATCCAATCCAAACCTCCTCTAGTGCAATTTGAGGCTGTTTCCTCTTGTCCTGTCCCTTGTTCTCTGGGAGCAGAGCCTGATCCCCACCTGGTTCCCCCCTCCTGTCAGGGAGTTGTAGTCAATATCTATTTGTATGTTCATATTTCAGTAATTTTATCTATTTATATAGTTATATATTTATAAAATAATATGATAATCCCTCCAGGTTTTGTGAACCCACCACTACACATTGCCAGGGGATACCTGTGCAAAATACCCTGACTTCTCACTTAAGGGATCTCTTCTTCCCTTAAAATTCCACGTTTTCCTTAAAATCTGGAGTTCATTGGAATTTTCTTGTGCACGAAAACCTTGGGACCAACAGAGCCAAGTTTGCTCCCTGTTCTGCCGGGGGTCCCCAGTGCTGCTGGGGGTCTCTCTATACTGGGGGGTCCCCGTCCTGCCTCCCTGTCCGTGCTGTCCATTGGGGTCCCAATATTCTGGACGGGGTCCCCGAGCTGTGCCCGTGCTGTGGGGGGGCTGTCTCCATATTCCAGGTGTCCCCGTGTTCTGGAGGTGTCCCCATTATTCCAGGGGTGTCCCCATGCTGGGGGTGTCCCCATATTCTGGGAGTGTCCCTGTGTTCCGGTCAGGTTCCCGTGCTGGGGGTGCCCCCACATTCCGAGTGTCCCCGTGTTTCAGAGGTCTCCCTGTATTCCAGGTGTCCCTGTATTCCGAGGGTGTATTCCCCGTGTCCCCGCTACTCTGTGTCCCCGCTATTCCCGCTGTCCCCGCTATTCCCGCTGTCCCCGCTGTTCCCGCTGTCCCCGCTGTTCCCAGTGTCCCCGCTATTCCCGCTGTCCCCGCTATTCCCGCTGTCCCGGCTATCCCCGCTGTCCCCGCCATTCCCGGTGTCTCTGCTATCCCCGATGTCTCCGGTGTCTCCGGTGTCCCCGCTGTCCCCGCTGTCCCCGCTGTCCCCGCTATCCCCGCTGTCCCCGCTGTCCCCGCTATCTCCGGTATCCCCGCTATTCCCGCTGTCCCCGGTGTCCCCGCTATCCCCGCTGTCCCCGCTGTCCCCGCTCCGGCGCCGCCCAACAGAGGGCACTGTTGCCGTGCGGAAGGGCCGAGCGGGCCTGGCCGGGGGTGCGGAGGGTCCGTCGGAGGTGTCTTGGGAATCCACCGGGGGCTGTCCCGGGAATCCGTCACCGCCTGTTCCGGGGCTCCGTCGGGGGCTCCATCCCCGCCTGTTCCGGGGCTCCATCGGGGGTTGTCCCGGGGCTCCATCGGGGGCTTCATCAGGGGCTGTCCAGGGGCTCCATCCCCGCCTGTCCCGGGCTCCCCCACCCCTGTCCTCCTCGCTGGGCAGGGCAGGGCAGGGTCCAGCCCCCTGTGCCAGCCCGGGACATGGACAGCGGCTGTGGGGGAGCCGACCCTGCTGTCGGTGCTCACTGCAAAGCCGAATTTATCATAGAATAGAGTCCTGGAATGGTTTGGATTGGAAGGGACCTTAAAGCCCATCCAGTGCCACCCTCTGCCATGGGCAGGGACACCTTCCACCAGCCCAGGTTGCTCCAAACTCTGTCCAGCCTGGCCTTGGACACTCCCAGGGATTCAGGGGAAGCCACATACTGTCTGCCCAGCTGTGCCAGAACCCTCACAGGGAACAATTCCTTCCCAATATCCCACCTATCCCTGCCCTCTGGCAGTGGGAAGCCATTCCCTGTGTCCTGTGTCCCCAGTCCCTCTCCAGCTCTCTTGGAGCCCCTTTAGGCACTGGAAGGGGCTCTCAGGTCTCCCTGGAGCCTTCTCCTCTCCAGCTGAGCATCCCCAGCTCTCTCCCATTTAACATGGGCTAAGCTTTCCTTCAGCCCAGCTTTTCATCCCTGGGTACTCTGAGCCCACCTGTCCATCTCTGGAGTCAAAGCTCCTACACCAGTCACCTCATACCTGCCACCATGCTGTCATCTGCCAGTCCCTGTGCCTGAGAAAGTCTGTTATTATAAGAATAATAACTGTATCACAGGTTTTGGAATCCAGGGTTGTATTTTCTTTCTCAAATATTCATTACAAATATAGACTGTGCTTTATTGGAAGTGGCCTTTAATGAACAGTGTTCTTGTTTGCGTACAAGGAGCAGCTTCCAGTGCCATTCCCTGACAGTAATTGTGGGCTGAATGGAGCTGGCACAATGCCGGGGGACTGTTAATGGCTATCCCGTGGATTGAGTGCTCCACTTTTGTCATTATCTGGCTACTTTTTAAAATGCAGAAATTAGTTAGGCCAGCAAAGAGTTAATTACATTCCTTGTGACAGAAAACCCTCAAAGCACGTTAATAGTGGAAAATTCTTTGTCTTTAATGCAGAGCAGGAATTCAAAAGGCCTCTGCAGATGATATCATAGAGGCAGTTACTAAGAGCATCATTTAGAAGAGAAAAAAGCAGTGATGAGAGCAGGAGGAAACCCTCCTGGTACGTAACTCCTGCCACTACAGGATCTGCAGGAATTTGGGAGGCATGTCCTCATTTCCATGTTGCTGAAGATAAAAACAGACCCTCAGAGAAGCTGTCTGACTCTGCTCCTTTCCCAGCCCCACTTTTTCCTGGCATTTCTCAGGTCCTGGGGCTCATGTCTTTGCAAGGCATGTAAAGATGATGTCCCAAACTTCCCAAAGAGGCAATGGCAGCCCTGGGTGCCCTCTGGAATCTGGCACTGGGTATCTCCAGGGGCATGGGACAGATGGGAACACCACATCCTCTTGCTGGGGTAGGGAATCCAGGAGAAAAACCCCAAAGAAGTTGCCTGAGTTGGCTTCACACCAAGCACAAATCAAGCCACTGGGTCCCATGTGCCGGTATTGCCACGAGGTCTGCGAGTGGTTGTTGATTACCAGGCTGAGCAGAAATGATCAGCACAATCAGAGACAGTGTAATTAACTGCAGTATGTAAAAAATAAATTAAATAATTCCTCTCTAATGATCAAACACCATGCTGAGTTGGGGGGGTCATACAGCATGGGGTGTCCTGGGTGGCCCAGCAGTGGGGGGGGTCCAGGAGGGGACATCAGGAAACAGGATAAGAACTCCCTCCCTGCTGTTTGGGGGAGAGGTGGGGTACTGGCTCACCCAGCCAGTCAGTCTGGGGGACAGGGAGGTGGGAGGGAAATGGAGAGAGTTTCACTTGCTGCTGCCAATGCTCCCAGTGCCAGCTGGGCTGGGTCCTCAGCTGGAAACAAGGTGGTGTCACGGCTCCCCTTCACCCCTAAAACTCTACTAAGGCATTTGCAGGTGGGATTGGACCACGTACAACCTGGTGGTTACATTTCAAGGGCCCTTCTTGCACAAACTGCAGGGGGTGGTGGCATCAGGGTCTCCTCACATGAGATGTTTTCATGAGTGAAGCTGAGAGCTGCAGCAGCACCCAGACATTCAGTCCTCTGACTTTAAAACTATCACAATCAAATATCCAAAAAAGCTCCAACCAGTCCTGCAAAATAATTCAAGCCTAAAGACAACCTGAAAAAATAGAGGAATGGGCAACTAAAACATGGCAGGTAGTTCCATTAAAAAAGAAAGAACAGGATGTATAGAGAAGGAGCTGTCTTGGCCAGGTAGCCCCACACTGGTCCCTTCTTTCCAACAATAAATTGCCCAATAGCAGCAGGAACTCTGAGGATTTCCCCCTTGTCTCTTTGCTCTCCTGGCTTTGACCCTGCACTGTGACATCGACAGAGCCCTGACCTTGGCAGGTTAAGGAAGTCCCAGGGCCTGGGGTCGAACCCTCAGCTGTCTGCACAGAGTGATCAATGCAGCCCATCCTTCACTGTCAACAGCATTTATGGAGTGATGTGGGCTGAAAAGTTGGATAATAGTGTAAGGCAAAATTAGATTGTTTGTTCACTTATGGGTTAACAGAGCTTTTATTTCCATTAAAGCAGCTGGTAGCCAGTTACCACTCAACACTGGTTGTTCTTCCAGCTGTTGTGAAGTTTCCCAGTCTATTGGCTAATCTAGTTTAACTAAGCCAGAACCAGCTGGATAACATGGCTTTTGCCATTGCAAATTATGAATAAACCTCCTCCCACTGAAAGCAGGGAAGTTGATAGTGATCCTACTTCTAAATGCAAACTCCAGAAAAGGACAGATTGGGCACTGCTGTACTTGAGGTTTGTCAGGAAAAAGCCAGACTTCAATGAACAGTTTTTTATATAAATATTTTTCCACTTGGAAGTAATTAATTGATTTTAGTGTGAAGTGTTAGTAGTGGAAGCCAATATCATTGTTACTGTTATGTATGTTTTTAACAGAATTACCTTCCCTGAAATAAATATATTGTCCATAGAAGTCAGGGAAGCCCCTGGATGCTGAGGGAGACCCCAGAACATGGCTCTGCTCCTCCCTCCTCCCTGCCCTGACCCACCTTCACCTGCAGTGGCTGCACCACGTGAGGAGCTCCCACTGACAGCCAGGGTTGTCCCTGGGCTTTCAGCAGGCTGGGAGCACCAGAATCTTGACTGTCACTGCTGCCCTCCGCGAGGAGACAGAGCCCCATTCCACAGGAGGACACCAACCACCTCGCCACGTCAGCTTTTGGGCTGCTCTGAAGGTAAATTTATGCACTGCCAGTTGACCTCTGATGTTACTGAGCCTTGCAGTGAGTCAGAGATGTTGTGCAAGTTCAGTGTGGGTAGTTGTGGTGTGTGAAAATACACGGACACACATAAACACCTGGAGTGGACCCAGATGGGATGAGACCTGTGGCTTCAGCCACTCCAGGCCAATGCCCCAGCCTTTGAGACAAAGTGAGACATGGTGTGGGAGCTCTGGCTTTGCTGACAGTCAGTCCTGCTCAGCAAAACAATGGTGTTCATAACTAATTTTAAATGTTCAAGGTCTGTGTGGAACCCAAAATTCAGCTCAGCCTCGCAGGAGGGTTCACAGAGCTTTGTGCAGCATCACTGATCAACACCAGGATTTTCATGGGGACAAAAAGAAGAACAGTTGGGCCAAGAGTGGCCAGTTGTGGGAGACCCACAGTGGGCTCCAGGGAGGTGTGAGGTGCTTCCTGCCTGGGATGTGGGGTGTTTAGGGATCTAAAGAAGTCAGGAGAAAACTCCAAACGTTATGGAAATAGACACTTCACTCCAACTCAAACCTTTGCTCTCCCCATTTATCGAGCTGAAAGGGGATAAATGGTTTGAAGATGATATCAGAGTTCCTCTCTAACACCTCTTGTCACTGGAGGAGCCTCCAGTGTCCCTTTTATCTCCATCAGAGGCTGCTCTGTCTGGTGAGTGAAAGGGAGGGAGGGCTCAGCAGAAATTACACTGGTAATTCTTTCCAGAACTAATTAACTTAAAAGATACTGTACTGATTGCAGAAAAGGTGTTAACAGAAGCCTAAGAAGTTGAAAAACAAAATTAATCTGCATTTGAGAAAGACTCTGCCTTTAATCTTAAGCTTGTGATGTATCAAATACCGAGTGGAGCAGAATAAAGAAAAGGATGAATTCCATTTTTTTATGTTTGAGAAGCCACAATACCTGTGAGAGGGATGAGGAGGGACACCTTTCTCCCTCCCACACTTCCACTTGGCACTTTGTTCTTTCCTGATGACACAAGGCACAGGTTGCACCCTCCACAGAGTGGGGTCACACTGGTAAACTCCCCCTCCTCACCACCCTGGGGGTCTGCAGTGTCTGAGCCCTCAGCGAGGCCACCCTGGCCCTGTGGGGACAGGGCACAGCCTGCCCAGAGAAGCTGTGGCTGCCCCATCCCTGGGAGTGTCCAAAGCCAGGTTGGACAGGGCTTGGAGCAGCCTGGGCTGGTGGGAGGTGTCCCTGCCCATGGCAGGGGGTGGACCCAGGAGAGTTTAAAGGTCCCTTCCAACCCAAACGCTGCCATCATCATCACCAGCCCCTGTATGTGCTCTGGTGGGGAGGAGACACAGCAGGACCCCCGAGTGACCCTGGGCCATGAGCCAGGGGGTCCCAGCAGGCAGCAGCTCTGCCCACCTGTGTTTGGGAGCATGAAGGGATTTTAATGTTCTCCGCGGGTCTCTCTTCCCACTGAACAGCTTGGTATTATGGGGAAAAAATGTGCCAGTCTTTGAATATTATTTTCACATAAATTCCTTACAAATCGTAAAACGAAGCCTTTAAACCTGAATCCTTTAAATTTGGGAGCACTCTGTATTTCAAGGCATTTCGGGCGGTGCTGGTAATATTTCTCTCTCTCATCCTATTTTCCCGAACTGTCCCCGCTCTCCTTTTCCATCCATCCTGCTTTGCCCTCTGACTGCAGTAATGTCTCCAAAGCTTTGCATTTACACCCAGGATGGCCCAGACTCGCTCTGATTTACACCCCAGATGGGGAGAGCGCCGAGCCCTTTGAGCCCAAGGCAGCACTTCAGGGGGGTGGGGTTGGGGATGGATCCTCCCAGCCTGAGGGTGTCCTGGCCCTGTCCCCTCATGCCAGTCACAGCCTCTAATGAGTTTTCCCAATGGAGAGTGAAGATGGATTATATTTTAATATTTAGAGACTAAAATTAGTTTATATTTTAGCAAGTTAGCACTTCTGGGCAGCTGATTCACTCTTGAAGCTGCAAAATCCGGGAGCTGGCAATTAATCATGCACTGGTCCTTCCCCTTCCCCTTCCCTTTCCCTTTCCCTTTCCCTTTCCCTTTCCCTTTCCCTTTCCCTTTCCCTTTCCCTTTCCCTTTCCC
>JAWWLY010000165.1:563362-579275 GCA_035041215.1 Gymnopithys bicolor
CTCCCTCCCTTCCTTCCTTCCTTCCTTCCGCCCTCCCTCCCTCCCTGCCACTGCACACCCAGTACAATTGTTTATTAACTCCTAGGAAGGATGGGGAAGGATGCCAGGTAACCCTGCAAAGGCTGGCACCCACCCTGGCCCGTGCCAGCCACGCTGTGGGCACTGTGGTGACACATTGCCTGTGTCCAATGGTGTGATCCCAAATTGCACTGGCAGGATGGTAGATTTGTTGCATATGAAATAGGATTATCCTTATTATGAGATAAAAACCTTTTCTTCCCAATTTCTGACTCTTTGGAGGGCTGAAAGGGCACATGCAGATGGGAGCAGTGACTAAATGAGCTGTGCTGTGCCGCAGATGCAGGGCTGTCATGTTTGGATGCAGTTGTGTTCCAGAAGTTCTCATTTCCAGCTAATCAGCGCTGCTAAACAGTCAGTTTGATTTATATCTGTTGATAAATCATTCTTCCTTAGCCTTGTCCAGCTGGGATTCAGTCAGGAGCAGAGGTGCCTCCTCGAGGCGTGGGGCAAGCTGGGAGGATGCTCAAGCAGGAACCTTTGGAAATCACTGGGGCCTTTGCAGACATCACACACATTCAGGGGTGACAAGAAGAAACTCAACCAGTGTTTTCATCAGAATTTTGGGGTTTTAGTCTTACCTTAAAGGCAGTTCTGTCGGGGTACAAAGCAGGTGTGCAGCAGTGCCAGGTGCAGCAGGTCCTGGCAGATCCCTGGTGGGCAGCGGTGCCAGGCACAATCCCAGAGCCTCCTTAGTGGGAAGAGGTGCTGGGAGTGTGTTCTGGCACATCCCTGGTGGGCAGTGGTGCCAGGTGTGTGTCCCAGCAGATCCCTGGTGGGCAGCGGTGCCAGGCACAATCCCAGAGCCTCCTTAGTGGGAAGAAGTGTTGGGAGTGTGTCCTGACACATCCCTGGTGGGCAGTGGTGCCAGGCACAGTCCTGGGGCATTGCCTCCATGGGCCAGCCCAATCCCTGGCCCTGTGCCCAAGTGAGGACCAGGTGGCCACAGTGCCATGTTAACCTCAGGAGCAACTATGGAAAAAGCAGAAGCAAATGACTCGGGGGAGAGATGCTCATGAATTTTCCTATTGATTTTTTCTGGGTTTGAATTAGTTTCTCCCACTGAACAAACCCACCCACTCACCCTCATTTGCACAGCCTGAGCCCTTGATGGGAATATTTGGAGTAAAAGGCCTGAGCAGTCCCACTGCAGCTCCAGGGATTCTGCTGTAGAAAGTACTGCTGCTCCTCCCTGCAACTTCAAGATGAGGTTTCTGGATCCATTTAAATACAACTGATCTAGAATTGGTGCTAAATGAAATCCTTTATGTATTTAGTCTCCATTTCCCTGAATTCCCATCCTTTCAATGGAAAGCTGGTGGGTGTTTGATATTTATACACTGGCCTTGCAGAGTACCAGAGTGTAACTTTGGGAAAATGGCTCTGCCAAGGAAATCTTGACTGCAGTTCCAAATGCAGCTCTTGGAGAGTCCCCTAAAGACCCTGAGGTGAGGAGTGTGGATGGGACTGCATTTATTGCCGTGGCTGTGCCAGGGTGCTGAGGGGCAGGGAGGCTGAGCTGGCTGAGTGGAGGAGGAGGAGGGTGATGGGGTCCTACAGCAGCTGCTGCTGCTGTGGCACATACAGGTGTGCAAGCACCATGGAGATTTTATACCAAGTTTTATCCATGATTCTATCCCCTTAGAAGGGGGGAAAGGGATGGTGAGAGCACAGGGAGGTGCAGCACAGGGAAATGAAGGCTGGGATTCTACTCATACTGGGACCCTTGATGTGCCACAGCCAGTGGTCACCTCTCCTCTCCATTCTGGTTGTTACTGGGAGTAATGAGGGCCCTTGGTGAGTTACTTTTGGGGAACAGGGGAGTCCACTCCTCAACAATATCCTGCTAGAAAATATGGAGTAAATTACACCTGCCATTGCTGCTCCTTCAAAAAAATGAGCTGGAGCTGGAGTTGACTCAGGATATAGATCTCTGTCCTCTCAGTCATTCGTGTGATAGTTTTTCATAAACTTGGCTGCGTCTCGTTTGCCCTCTAATAATTCTCCGAAGGCTCATTTCCCCTGTATGACTCTGTGCAAACACAAAGTTGAGGAAAGGGTATTTAGACTCATCCTCCAGGAATGCTGTTGTTGGGGAAATGCTTGTTTACCTCCATCAGTAATTTTCAAGAATATAATGTGCATTTGAAGATCAAAGACAATCACGTGTGAAAACTCTGCATTTGGATCAAGTTGAAGCTTCTGCTGAATTTTGGTCCCACCACTCCAGGCTGGCTCCTTGCCTTGGATCACCACAAGCATGGAAAGGCAAGGGATTGCTGGGTCCAACAGTGGGAGGGTTAATCCTGAACCCTTCCATTTGTGGGTGCTTTAGGATGTTACTCTTCATGAGTGGGGAGGGACCTGTTCATTCCAGTCATTAGGTCTTCCCTAACGAGTGAGGGTAAATGTCATCAATGGCAGGAGCCATTATGTGTTCCATACAATGCAAGTTGCTTTGCTACAGTTTCTCCTCTCTGTATTTTCTAATGTATGCAAGAAAACTTTTGTAAAAGCTTATAAAATTTTTAAAAAATGTATTTATTAAGATTACAAAAGAGAAAGTCACTGGTGACATGCTTGTCACACATCATACTCTCCCATCTTTCCCCCCAATTTCAAGAAGTCATAGAATCCCAGAATGGTTGGGGTTGGAAGGAAACTTAAAGCTCATCTTGTTCCACCCCCTGCCATGGGCAGAGACACCTTCCAGTAGGCAATTCCAGTTTGCAGAGATGGACAGCCTTGAGCAGGACATCCCCATTCTGGTGCCCCAGCACGGAGAAGCATCAGGTTGGGTGTAACTGGGCAGCCTGAGTAAGGCAGATGGGGACACCCCCCCCCCCCCCCCCAGTCCCAGGACCCGCATCCAGGCAGTGCTGGAGTGGTGCCAGGGGCCCCACCACCCCTCCCCACTGCCCTCCAAGGGGTTGGGTTCTGCCCAGCACCCAGAGGGTGAGTGTATGGCCCATAGATCCCAGAAACTTGGAATATCCTGAGTTGGAGGGGGCCCACAAGGGTCATTGAGTCCAGCTCCTGGCACCCCTGGGCCACACCAGCAAGGACGAGTGGCCCTGACAGCTGTGGGGGGAGGAGGAGAATGGGACTTCATGTTAAATAATTCAGCACCAGCTTTGACAGAGAAGAGATGAAACCCTGGCTGACAGAGAGCCTACAAAGCCTGAGGTCTCTAGAAGTGCCCTTGGTCAGCCTTAGGGAATGCTCCTGTGTCCCCCCAGGGCAGCTGAATGACAGGACCTGGTACCAAACCCCAGCCAGCCCACACTGGGCTCCACCAGGCACCCAGTGGTGTGGGGTAAATGTGTGGGTGGGTGAATGAACCTGGCTGGTCCATGGTGTGGCACTGAGGGAGCTGGTGGAGTGACATGGACAGGGACAAAGCTGGGGATTCACTGCTAGGTGTGAGTGTGGGTGCAGCTCCTGCCTGGTGCCACTGGGAATGGTTGTGTTCCCATTGGCATGGCATGGCATGGCATGGCAAGGTATGGCACAGCATGACATGGCACATGGTCCAGGGGAAGCTGTCCCTCCACATGGCAGAGGGTTGGAATGGGATGAGCTTTAGGGTCCCTTCAAACTCAAAGCAATCTGGGTTTCTGCATTCTGTAATTCTAATATTTGATGATTCCATGATGACAATGGCAGGACAATTCCTAAATCCCATGTCTGGAGGCTGGGCCCGAGGGGATTCATCTGGGAGGCAGGATTTGCTCCACGTCCAATGCTTTGCAGCCAGGCATGTGCACAGCCCCACCAGGGGAGTGTGACAGGGCCATGGAATGTGCAGGCTGCTGCCAGCAGGCAATAAATCCTGCTCTGTGCTCAGCCAGGAGCAGCCCAGGCACCGAGTCCCCTGTGGGCAGTGGAAGGGGATGGGGCACTGGAGCGGTTTGTGCCCCAGCACAGTCACAGGCATTGCCTGCCCCATGGGGGGCCAGTTCTGGGGTGCCCTTCACTCTGTACCCCGTGTGCTCGGGCACAGGGAGACCTGTGGAGACACTCCCTGCCATGAGCAGTGCCCAGTGGCTCTGCAGAAACCCAGCCTGTGTGGGTGTGGTGACCACAGTGGGGAGAACAGGATGCCCACAGGGTACTGAGGTGCTCTTGCCCTGGCACACACCCACCCTCCCCTCGGGGGGCTGCGTTTCCCGGGGCTTTGCCCTGCAGACTGGTCCACTCCCCCTTTCCTGTGGCCCCAGGCACGACCCCTGCAGCCCATCACATGGCCATGGACCATCCTGACTCTGTTAATTCCATTTTCCCCCCTGGCATTTTGCCCAAAGGCCTGGCATCCTATGGTGCCCCATCCCATGCCAAGCTGTCCTTGTCCCTTGGGGCTATGGAGGCCACCTATGGACACCAACAGAGCTGTGGGGTTCACTGTCCCTGTGCCCCAGGGCCTGGAGGTTCACTGACCCCTCACCCTCCAGCAAGCACCGGGGTGTGGAGAGAGTGATGCCTTCCTGGGGTCTGGGCTTGGGGTGCTTGGGGTCCCCCCATGCCACATCCCGAGGTGCCAGTCCCCAGGAAAGGCAGGAGCAGGGATGGGGCCAGACAGAGCAGCACCGGCACTGGGGAGGAAAGTTTGTAAAGAAAGTACCGAACACAGACTTGCCGGGGTATCAGAAGGAAAATTTATGCATCGCCTTTGAGTTCAACTTCTCCATTAAAGCTTTTTCCCTATAATCTAGGGAGTTCTTATCTTGGTGACTTATGATGTTATGGAGGGGCTCATGCATGGAAAATGTCAATAGAAATAGTAACTCTAGAAGGGAAGGGCCTCCTAATTAGTCCCCATTTAGATTTTATGATGGCTTTGAGATCTGCTCATCCTGACAGTGTGCACTCTGGTTACATATTGTTCTAGCCTGAGGGAACCATAGGAAAATCCAGATTTATTGTACCTATCATACCAGCATATTTCATTTGCCATTATGAGCAGCCATCTCGCAATGATGCAGGAGTATTTATTACAGATTAAATTGTAGGACCTGGATGGTTTAGTGAGGTTCTTGAGGTATCATTTATGTCATTAACTGGCTCATTATCAGATCTGCAAATCTCAATTCCTTTTTTGTGCCTTCTGTTTCTGAGTGGGGACCTGGGCTGGGGCTCTGGCAGGTCCTGTGTGGGGCCAGGGCGTGGAGGAGGTGCATCTGTAGCGTGGTGGGCTCTGGGATCCAGGGCTGCTCTGGGGCCCCAGGGACCCTGAATCACCAGTGTGGGAGTGGGACACTCCACTGCCCCGAGCGAGGTGTCACCCTCTTCTCCTGTGTGTTCCCACACTGATTCCTCTCCATTAAACCACAACTTAGAGAGGAGAAGCTGGGAAAGGCAGTGGTAGGAGAGGAGGTAATTTAACTCTAATTATTTAACAAGTCTGTTCCAGCCGTAAGCTCATTACCAGCAGCGAAAGGATACGCTGGATTTTTTTTTTCCCTCTCTCTCTTTTATGCTTTATCTCTACTTGGAGAATTATTTGAAGAGGTTTAATCCAGCCTTGATTGTTGTTGTTAATGGGCAAGGAGAATGGGTTATTCCATGTGCTCAGCTCTCCAGAAAAGTCACGGAGAGGAGGGAGCTCTCAGACACCGCCGGGCTCTTCGATTAGTGACATTATTTGAATTTATTGTTCGATTCGACTCGCGTGTCCTGCCTTGTTGGTATTTGCCCTATTTACTCTCCTATATTGCTTTTTCATAAAACCAGGGGATGGCATTTAAGTTGTTGTGTTCTTTGGTATTAAAAGGCACTTGGAACAAGCCCGGGAGCACATCCTGGATTGTGGGGTTCAGGGTAGGCTCTGCTGCAGGACCTGCCCCACTCCGTGGTTGCTGAGATTAATTAATTCCTGTGATGGCCAATATCTGGGGGGAAGCTGAAGCTCAGGAAGGAGGAAATAATGCATAAAAATACCATCTCCTCTCACCCCTCACTTAGCAGTCAAGGCAGCAAAAAGGCTGCAGAGAGTGTAGTGGCTGATTGCAGCCCAGAGTTATTGTGTAAAAGTGTTGATTTGGGGGCTCTAAACTCAAGGCATTATAAGGACAAAAACAGGCAATGCCCTCCCCAGGGGTGTTGCTGGCTCTGAGCTCTGTGGGTGCCCCTACAGCATCGTCCAAGTGGGAGCAGCTCCAGGGTGATGCTGAGGGGACCAGGCAGAGGGTGAGGAGGGGAAGCTCAGCCCAGTAAAAGTCTGGCTTAAACTCCAAACCAAAGGATTGGCACTGAAATATTCACCCGAGACTGAAGGCAGAGCCTGCCCTGCTCAGGCTGCTGTGCTGGACTTGTTGCTGCCACTGGAGCCCCCGTGGTGATGCTGCCCCAGGGGGTCTCACCCCATCCCTGCCCAGCTCACCCCGAGCCCCCAGCGCTGTGTCCTCACCCCGAGACCTTCCCTGGAACACCTGAACATTCCCTGCAAGGACAGGCACATCCTTCACCTCCAAATCCGTGATGCATTTGGGGGATCTGTAAAATTAATCCTTCACAGGGGCTGGTACCACACTACTAATTGTATCTATTTTATGTATTTTATTTTTTTAACACTTTGTACCTGCGTTTGAGCACAGCTGTATGTTCTGGGGTTAAACTGTGCAAACTGGGTTAAAAATAGAAGGTGTGAGAGCATTTAGATTGTGCTTTTCCTTGGAAAGCTTCATGATCCTCTAAGCTTTAAAAAGTGTTCAGATTAGATGCTTCTTGCTGTAACTTACTTGTGTCCCTTCCTTCTTTATTTGACTTCTTTTGAATTTTCCTCTTAAAATAAGAGACATTTCTAAATTAAAAAGGAGAATTTTTGGATATTTATCTCAAATCAGTTTTCTAACGTTTGCCTTCAGCGTCGACACTGGGTGAGGAAATCCTGAATGAGAATGTCAGTAAAAGTGGAAATGTTTGTGTCCTCTCTTAAGGGATATTTTCTGTTTTAGCACCTGCAACACCATCAGGAAATGTGAGTATTTCGTGTGCTTTAAACCTGCAGCTGCACCAGCAATGAAAGCACTGGCGGGCAGGGGTGGTTTGGGTATTGTTTAGCTATTCCTGCACTGGGTGTTCTAAAATGAAAACGGGGAGCAATTAATATAAATAAATAAATAAATAAATAGATACCTTTCCCTGAGCTGAGGGCAAATTACTGAGAATTTAGGGCTGCAGGAGCCGTCTGCCCCAGCCTGGATGCTGCAGGTACCCCCGAGTAAAGACAAATCTGCTTTAAATGGGCTCCTTGGAACAGGAGTGGTGGCTGAGACGGCTCTGTAGGGCCGCCCTCCCCACGCTCGGGCTTTGCTGGATAATCTCAATATTGAGGCTGCTCGTTAATCTCCATTCCTGGTCTGGCTTGGGCTGGGCTGCTCCAAAGTGCTGCCTGGGTTGCCGTAGGAACAAGGAATTCAAGTAAATATGCTCAGGGAGGAGAAATGTCTACTAATTAAATGTGAGTAGCATTGATAAGGGGCCAGGGCTGGGAAAAGGTACAATGTGATGGTCTTATGATGCCTTAGAAAATACCTACACATATTTATGGATGGATGGATGGATGTACCTGTGTAAATAATAGTATAGAAACAAAATATATATTTGTGTAATATGTAATATTATAATAATAATGTATAAGATCCATATATGTGTGTGTGTATATATATACATGTATATATATGTATATATATAAAATATATGAGATATTTACAAGACTTACATATGATGCACACACCTCTCTGTGAGGAGAGTTACATATGTTGAAGATGGCAGGAACATTTTTAAATAGAAGTGACACTTTATACCTTTTTTTTTCCTTTTGAGGCTATAAATTCTGTGATCTTTTCTGAACCCTTTTATGGCTTGCACATGGCACATGAAGACATTTGCTGGCTCTGTGGGTGCCAGGGCCTGACTCCCCCTCACCAACACCCAACTTGCATGGCTGGGGTGACATTTTTCATGGAAAGGGACCCTGTGCCCCCCTTGGTGCCTCAGTTTACCCTGAGTCCAAACAGGATAATCAAACTCTTGATGTCCCAGTCTCTGTTTGGTCCTTAGCTGATTCCTTTTTTATCCTGGGTTAGTACTAAATCCTGTGCCCACAGCTCAAGCCCAGCTGGACTCCCATGGGTGCCAGGGCTGTTCAGGGTTGGACAGAGCTGGCTGGGCAGGGATGCTGCCAACACCCAGCATCTTCCACCTGTGTCCTTCCAAACCAAATGAACTGCAAACATGGGTAATTAATGGGACATTGATAAACAATAAACACCAATAAACTGATGTTACAGGTGGGGAAACTGAGGCACAGGAAGAGGGTGCAGGTTTTATTTAACAGCCATGTAGATGTGGCACTTGAGGACCTGGTTTAGTGGTGAACTTGGTGGTCCTGAGTTGAAGCTTGATCTCGTTGTTCTTAGAGGGATGTTCCAACCCAATTGATTCAGTGATACTGTGGCAAAGCCTCTAATGCTGGAAAGTCATCTTCCTCAGCTTCCCCTTCCCAGAATCCTGGGGAAGTGCCTGGGTTTGCCGAGCACATGAACAACATGCAAGGGAAGAAACGGGGTTTGATTTTTGCCTGTGCCACCATCCACCCACCAGCGTTTCTGCAGCCACAGCCACCCCCAGGGGCCTCAGGGGGCTGCCCAGAGCCCACATACAATGAGGGTTGGTATCCAAACTCCTGCAGCAGCACTTGGGAGCATCACCAGTCACTGAAGGAGGCACATGCAGGGCTTTCCCTAAAGCCCAGGTTTTACTGAATTTCTGCAGTTGTGCAGCTGATGTTCCACTCCTGGGCAGCGGCTCCCAGCGGAGCAGGATGGAGGCGTCTCCTTCATCTGCATAAGCACATGGACTATGCATTCGTCTAATTCTCATTTTTAATTACAGTTCAAGGACCAAATCCATCTCAGTCAGGCTCATGCTCAGGTGGGATAAATCCAGTGAGGGTCCCAGATTTATAGTAGGGCAGTAAGAGCAGGGAGTGCCTGGATTCCTGACCCTGCCTGCACTCCTGGGGGCTTTTACACATAGTCCTGGCTTTTATTTTTTACACTTGCCTTGGCTGTTGCCCTTGGCTGTGTCCCAGAGGGGACAGGGATCTGGACAGGCTCATCCTGCCTCACCAATCAGAGCAGCTTTGGGGGTCTCTGCTGGCACCCCTTTAGTGCTGTCACCTTCTGCCCATCACTGGTGCCACTGCCTTGGTTTCTGCTGTCCACATACAGGATGAATCCAAACCACTGTTGTTCCCCTCCATGCCTGAGGATGCCACGCTTGGCCAGAGCAGGGGTGGTGATACCAGGGCCACCCAGGACCCTCAGCCTCCCCATCACCCCTGGGGAATGCTTTCTGCTCCCCCTGTTTTTCCCACTGGCCAGGGGAGGACCTGTGGGATGAGGAATGGCAATGTCGGGATGTCCCAGCCCTGGCTGCAAGAGCTGGTGACCCCAAGCCCTGAGGAACTGGCCACTGTCCCCCCTTAGTGCTGGGGTTCAGTCCCTGCCTTGCCCCATGTGCTCACCCCCGTGTTCCCCACGAAGACAGGGCTGATCTGGGAGTGGTGCTATCAGCTCTCAGCTCTGTGACCATTCACAGCCTCTGTCCTTCCCCCTCCCCCTGTCCCTCACCATCCCCTCAGTGCCCTGTGGGCACAGGCACCGGTGTGCAGCGGGACACCACAGCCACCATGCCACCACCACTGCCTGTCCCTGCTGGTGGCACATGGCACGAGGAGCAGACGATACCCAGCAGTTCCTCACACGGATGGAAATCTGCCTGGAAGAGAGACAGGCTGATCTCAGTGCCCCCGAGCATTTACAATTTATATGTCCTTGTCAGATGGGGAGTTTGATGACTCTAATGTCATGTTTGTCCTTCACCCAGAGAAAATCTCCTTTTAAAGATCACCACTCTGGCTCTGTTGACAGGAACCATGCAGGTCATGCTGTTAACATGTGTGGGCTTGTTCCAAAATGTGCATCTTTTTAACCATTAAAAAAAGGAGAAAAGCCCCAACACCTTGTGATTCCCAAAGAGGACTGGACCCAGAGCAGGTCTGGCTCTGGGATGGAGCTGGGTGGGCTGTGGGGATGCAGCAGCCCCACAGTGCCAGAGCCTGATTGGCTCCTCTGGCAGAACCAGGCTGTGTCAGGCAAGATTTCTTTCCCTTTCTGAGCAAAGCTCTCTGAAAATGTAAATATTTTCATGCCCTCTCTGAACAATTCTGCTCAGCCCTGCTCCTTTAGTTTCTCACGAATCCTGCACACACAGCTCCCAGAAAGCTGCATTAGAAGGGGAATAGGTCTCTTGGGCAGACCCTGTGGAGCAGCAGCACACCTGGATTTGGTGGCATTACCATCCCTTTCCCTGTGATCCAACAACCAGCAGTATCCCCATCCCTGCCTGCCTGGCACAGCCCCACCTGCAGCCTGGGGCTGGGGGATGCTGTGAGTGAAGCAGGAGCCCTGGGGGACCCCTGCCATCCCACCTGCCCCACAAAGAGCCCATTGTCTGGATGGCAAGAGAGGAGTTCAAGCACCCCAAACCCTATGGACATCCTCCAGAGGCTTCGAAGGGCTCTGGAACAGGTGTGGTGACATGAATTAGGGGGGTGGGAGCTGGAGTTGCTCACTCTGGGGCTGTGTGTGATGGCCATGTCTGGTCATGTGTCCTGTGAACCCTCTGCACAGCAGGGCCAGGTGGTGATTGGGAATGTCCAGAGACATGAGCACATCCCTCTCATGGCTGGGATACCAAGGGACATGTCCAACCATCCCTGCACAGGCTGTGGTTGGTGTGGCTGTGGTGGGCAGAAGCTGTGCCTCTCCTGAGAGCAGGGAGCTGCCAGAAGAACACAGACTGGGACATTGGGAGCCTTGCTCCTCTCTGAGCCAGAGAAACTCCCAGCCCCAGAAATCAGAGCTGTCACCCTGGCCAGTGCAGGTTTTTTCTCCCTGGAGGAGTATTGAGTGACTTGCTCTGCAATTTCAGCTCTGGAAGTGATGCTGGTCCCACTATATGCCATGGGACATCATGAGGGATGCTCTGCTAAACAAAGATGCCTTTGGAATTTCAGTTCCTTCTTATGGGGGCTCATTGTTATTTATCTCTTGACATCCATGTGTCCTTGAACCACTCTGCTCTTGGACCTTGTGGTGTCTCTCCCTTTGAGAACAGCCACTGCCAGAGCCCCCCAGTCCTTGGGAGCCCTGCAGGGAGCAGGGACTGAGCTGATCCCCAGGTCTGCAGCTGCAGCTCCCCCTGTGCTGGCGGTGCTGAAGGCTGAGCAAGGACAGGATGATCCCTTGGGAATTTATAAACTGAACCAGCAGTGGGTTTAACTCCAGTGGGTTTGTCACCCAATGCACTGGTTGTGCAGGTCTGTGCAGTCCAACCAGCTGCCTTCAACCTTAAAAACAAGAGGAAAAGAGCACCCACAGGGGCCTGTCCCTGAGCTGTCCTGCCGGGAGGGGGGTGGGATGCTGGGTTTGTGCCCCCGGAGCTGCCTGGCATCGCAGCCGGGGGGTGCAGGCTGTGCCAGGCACACGTGGGACTCTGTTAATTTAGGGGGAATTATGTGAATTGTACAGCACGGGTTGACTATACTCCTGAGTATTGCAGTTATTATGTTTACCATCAATATTCATGAAGGCTCCTTTAAAAAAAAAAAGGAAGCAGAAGCAGGGAAATTTTACTGTGAACCAGAGAACTGCCACATCTTCTGGGAGTGCCTGCAGAAGTGTGTTTTTCCCAGTTTATTTTCCCTCTGTATTTCTCAGGGTGTTGTCTGGCCTTATGAGGACAGTTGTTGAAAAAAGCAAGTTGTGCTGGTGCACATCAGTCTACAAGGGCCTGGAGTGACAGGACAAGGGGGAATGGCTTCAAACTGAAAGAGGGTAGGTTTAGATTAGATATTTGGAAAAAAAATTTACCACGAGAGTGGTGAGGCCTTGGCACAGGTTGGGCAGAGCAGCTGTGGCTGCCCCTGGATCCCTGGGAGTGTCCAAGGCCAGCCTGGATGGGGCTTGGAGCAACCTGGGCTGATGATGGGAACAAGATGGGCTCCAACCCAACCCAACCCATACTGGGATTCTAGGAGTCTATGAACATCATTGCTGTGTTTGGCCTCTTCAGGAAACGAGATGGGTTTGATTTTTAATTCACTTTGTAGTTTTCCAGACCAGACAACTCCCTTGTCTAAGGAAACATGTAACTTTATGCCAGGAAGTCTTAGGAAACCTGGGTTCTCCTTATGTGGCACAGGTCTGGGTGGATATTCTGGCACAAAGGACAAAATTCTGTGGGTTTTTCCTGTAATTGCTGAAAAAGTATCTTGTCTTTTATAGGTATCAGTGTCCCCTTCACAGGCATCACTTTAATTTCTGCCAACAGCTGCAGATGTTGCCTACACTGGGGTGGAGGGGGTGGTGTGGGCATCAGGTGGGGTGCAGGTGGTGAGGAGGAGGGTCTCCATCCCCATCCATGTGCCCCGTGACGGGGCAGAGCCCCTCTCCCCTCTGATTAAAGCCAGCAGAGGGAAAAAAGGCAGCAGTGGGCCCCTGCCTTCTGCTGCTGCCTGCGCTGGCGGCCCCGCACGGGCTGCCAACAGGGCACTGCTCTGCCAGTTGTAAATTTTAATTGGCCATCTGGGGAAAGCACAAACCACTGACTAGAGATTAATCAGTAAATTAACCCAGGCATAATACACATTTCCCAGCGGGGCCCGGGCTGCTGGAGGCTGGGGCGGAGCAGCCGCGGCTGCGGCGGGACCCGCGCGGGGATGCTGCTCTCGCTCACGGCCGCCCCGCCGAACATCTTCCCCGTGTCCCGAAATTCCCTTCAGCGTGACCTTGGCGGTGCCCCTGATTTGTATGGCAGTTGCCGAGAGGCTTCCCCGTAAGTGCTCAACACAGATGGCACAGGTAGCGCTGCCGGCAGGAAGAGCTGATGAATCAGTGAATGTGACACCTTCCCTCTGGTGAGCTGTTCGCTGCTGCCGAGGCGCCTCCGGGCAGGAGCAGCCGCGTCCCTGCGGCCGTGCCCGCCAGGAGCTCACTGGGTCCATAAATAGGGCTGGGGATAAGCAAACACCACAAAGGACAAGATTTCTCATCCGTTTTTTCGTATTCTTCATCCTGCAGAAAGGTTTTGGTCATCCCTTGCATAGCAGAGAGTCACCTCTGCCTGGTGCATCCTGGCCAGGTGTCTCTCTGGCTGCAGAACCACGACAGGGGCAGTCTGGGGGCAGCAGAACCTCAATATCTGCCTTGTGCTGCCCAGGGAAAGGGCAAAACCCACTTTCCCATGTGGGTGTTGGGAGCAGCAGGGAGGAGCAGGAAGGTGAACACTGAGCAGCAGCAGCTCTGCTGTCCAGTCTGGGCTGCTGGAGCCAGTGGGGTTTGGGTTTAGAGACATTTCACAAGGACATTTGTGAGATATTCCCCATCCTTGGAAGTGTCCAAGGCCAGGTTGGACGGCACTTGGAGAAACCTGGGATAGTGGAAGGTGTCCTTGGCCATAGCAGGGGGTGGAACAAGATGAGCTTTGAGATCCCTTCCAGCTCCAGCCATTCTGGGGTTCTGTGATTCCCTCCTATCCCAAATGTGTGTGGCTTTACACCAGGAGGACACTGTCCCTGTGCTGGTTCATTATACCAGCTTTTCTGTCCCTTTCCCAAACCTGCTCAATTCAAACTTATTTTGTTGGAGTGTATAAATTCAGGTTGGGTATCTGGGGGAGGAATCCTCTCCTGCATCCTGTCTGCACAGCTTTGGCAAAGAGCTGTGGGAGTGCTGAGCGCTGCAGCTGAGCAGGGGGGAAAGAAGGAAGAAGGAAGAGAAGCAAAACAGCCAAAGAAATGAGGAAAAGTCAACCCCAGCCAAATCCATCCAGGTGATGGTGGTGGGCACATAGTTCATTCCCACTCAGAAGCTGGTGCCCCTCCCTGCTGCAGTGGCAGTGTGGAAGCACCTGGAGCTGCTACTGGCACCTGCCCTGGCCATGGGTTTGCTGCTGCCCCACTCCAGATTCTCTGGCATCTCTTGACACTGTGTGGGCTGGGCATGGCAGTGCCCCACAGGTCTCAGAGCCCTGGGCTCAGGGGTTCTGCCTTGACCTGGCTCCTGCCCATATGACAGGAGATTGTCCCATAAACCTCCACCTGCTGTAGGAGACAAGGAGTGTCCCTTCCCACCCTGGGACCAACCCTCCCCAGAGACACACATCCCCTGCCCTGCTGATGCCCACCCCAATTGTACCAGCACTGACTCCTCGTGAGTCTGCTCCTGGTTAGCAATGAGGTCAAACTTATCTGGAGAGATATCATGGAATCATGGAATCCCAGAATGGTTTGGGTTGGGAGGGACCTTAAAACTCATCTTGTTCCACCTGCCCACCATGGACAGGGACACCTTCCACCAGACCAGGTTCCTCCAAGTCCCATCCAGATATCCTGACTGATGGACTAACACAATCAGGGCAGTCAGATGAGCTGCACTCAGGGACTCCAGTCCTTATTTCACCCATACAGAAATGTCTGTCCAGTTTGTAAAGTACTTTGGGATATTTGCAGAAAACTGCCCTGGGTCCCCCACGCACCATCAACACCATGGGGACACCTTCTCCAGCAGCCTCCCTGTTTTGAGGTGAAGTTTTGTGGCACAATTCAGTTTGTTGACCCCTGGAGCTGACTCTGCCCTGAAGAACGAGTCCTGCTCTTCAGAATTTAAACATTTTTTCTAATAAATGGTTCTTGGCTGGGAATATATGGATGCACCACTGTATCCTGTCTGTGATTTTGCATTTTCCCCACTGTCTCTTCTGCCTGACATGATAATGAGCTCTGTGTTAAGCCAGAAAAAAGCAATTTTCTCCTGAGGTTAATTTCTTTGGATTGCCCACCTGAAGTGGGGAGTTGCATATAAATTCTAATTTGTACTGAAGTGCAGAAGATTAAGTTAAGTTTTTTTGGCATAGATGATACAGTGCAAATCCTTATTGACACACTGGGTGTTTTGTTCTGCCTTCCTGGCAATTGCCTTGTGAAGAAAATGATAAAACCAGTTGTGCCTCTGGCTCCCTTTGAGTGAGCTCCAGCTTTAAAACAAGTACCTAAAAAGAGAGAGGGCAGGGTTAGGTGGGATATTGGGAAGGAACTGCTGGCTGGGAGGGTGGGCAGGCCCTGGCACAGGTTGGGCAGAGAAGCTGTGGCTGCCCCTGGATCCCTGGGAGTGTCCAAGACCAGGCTGGATGGTCTTGGGAGGTGCCCCTTCCCATGGCAGGGTGTGGGACTGGATGAGCTTTAAGATTCCCTTCCAACCCAAATTGTTCTGTGATTCCAGAACAATTCTAGTTCACCCAGTGGAAGAAACTAGATAGAAATTTATTTATTTATTCTGCTAGGTAAGGGACAGACCTCTTGGAGAGAAAAGGAATCAAATAACAGGAAAATAAATTATTCAGTGGGAAAAGGCACAGGGCTTTGGTCATGGGAAGCAACACTTCACAAGAGCTGAACCTGTGGAAAGGCTGGGAGAGCCAACCTAGTCCCAGACACCAAAAAAGAGGCAAACCCTGCCCTCTCCACTAATGCAGTGGAAACCCTGACTGGAAGGTCTCAGGCTCTGAGCCCCTTGTTGAGCGTGGCCCTGTCCCATCAGGTACTTGGGGCAGAGTGAGCAGCTGAAGGACTCCCACTGCCCACTCTCTCCACATCACTGTTGCAGAATCACAGAATCCCAGAGTAATTAAGGTTGGAAAAGCCCTCCCAGCCCATGGAGCCCACCCTGTGCCCGATGCCCACCTTGTCCCCCAGCCCAGAGCACTGAGT
>JAWWLY010000165.1:581157-593382 GCA_035041215.1 Gymnopithys bicolor
CCCGGGCTGGTGGGAGGTGTCCCTGCCCATGGGAATGAAATGATCTTTGAGGTCCCTTCTAACCCAAACCATTCCATGTTTCTGGGATTCTCTGATTCCATGTAACTCTTCAGAGGAGCTGCAGCATCACACACGTGTCAGCACCAGCCCTTCTGCAGCGACACAGGTTTGTTTGACTCTGAAGAGTGAACATTGATTTCAATTACTTAAAATTCTGGCCTGGCAAAATACATGTGAACAAACAGATCTGAGCAGGCAAGCAACACTCACATATCCCAAACATTTCTTCTCTTCAGCATGTCTCTCCAGAAAAGCCCAGACAGGTATCTCAAATAATTAGATTTTCTCCAGTAATCAAACTCAATCAGATGGATTCTCTGTGAACTGCTTTTATACCCACAATGAGGAATGTGTGTCGTTCCCTGTGCATTTGCATATTTTTCCATAAACCTAAAACCAATCAATTTTGAAGAGTTATGATAATATAAAGAATCTGAGGCAATTACATGTCTTTTAAACAGGGATTCAAAATGCATTCCACTGGCAGGGTTCATGGAGTAGAGCAGTCAAAACTTCTTTAACCCTTTTAGTGGCACCTCAGTGAGGGCACAGTGGTGACACTTGGCACGTGGCTGCTGCCAGAGCCGGTGCTGGTGGTGCAGCCAAGGGCTGTTAATTCCCCTTGGTCATTAATTGCCCCCTCCCAGGCAGGGCTGGTGCCACCATTGCCTTTCTGTGGCTCCACCACGGAGCTCTCATGGCACAGTGTGGGTGGTGCTGCCGGGGGACCCGTCCCAGGGGCCAAGAGGCAAATCAGCAGCGCTGTATTTTCCTCCTGATTCCACCAACATCACATCCTTCACCACACGGGCTGGAACAGACTTCTCAGGGACTTCCTGTCATCAACAGGCAGGAATTATGCAAAGTGCTATGGGTAGGGGTTGGAAATGTTTTTTTAAAACCGCCATTTGGTGGAAATGACTTTTTAATGAGTTTTCTCTGTGGTTCTGCCTGGCCACAGCAGCTTTTTCCATGTTTATTAAGTAGTTCAGACTTTGCCTTTCGTGCTGTCCGTGCTCATGTCCGGAGCAGGCAGAGCATCTCTGGGGGGCCAGGTGGGCACCCAGAGCAGCACATCCCACCTAGAGGGAATTCTTTTCTGTGTATTTGTGGCCCTGCTGTACCTCCCAGGACCAGGAACACCAACAGAGCTCGTGCCAGAGGGACGGGGCAGCCCCTGAGGTGAATGCCAGAATTTTTAAAGAAACTGCAACACACCTCAGTGGCAGCAATTAAAACACAGCCATCACCCCCCTCCACACAGTGTGTGTGTCTCACACCACAGCTGAAAGGCTGACATATATCCAAGGAGCAGGATCATTCAGGAAAAAACAGGTGGAGAAAGAAGATATCTACAGTGTGCCTGACAGGGAGGCCAGTGTGTTTGCTCAGAGTATATTGGAGACCTGCATCTGGAGGAGGTTGTGCTTGTGGAAATATTACCAGTGTAATATCAGCAGGGTCAGGGCTGCAGGCAGGTCTGGGCTGAGCAGGGGCTGGCACGTTCCATACGTGTGGGAGCAGCACCAGGAGCACCCACCTGTCCCACTGCCTTCCCTCCCTGGCACCCCAAATGCTCTCAGAGTTTCCCCCCATGTGCCTTTGTGTCCATTCTCTGACCTCCCCACATCTTTGGGACCCATAGTCCACCCCTGACTCCTGTGGATGTCCTTGTGGACCCCTTGTCTTCTCCAGATCCTCATGGATCCCCAGTCCTCTCCAAACCCTTATGGACTCCTGGTCCTTTCCAGACTATTGTGGACCCCTGGTCTTCTCCAGACTCTTGGGACTCCTGGTTTGCTCCAGATCCTTGTGGACATCTTTGTGGTGCCCTGATCATCTCCAAATTCATGTGGAACTTCTTGTAGACCCCTAGTCCTCTCCAGACCCTTGTGACCCCCTAGTCCTCTCCAGACCCACAGCTCATCCTAAACAGTGGATCATCTGCAAGCTCAGGACCTGGAGAACAGAGGAAGTCCCGGGGCTGGGGACAGGGGGAGGTGACAGGTGCCAATAAAGGGAGTTTCCAGACCATTCACTGGAGATCAAGATGGCAAAAAACTTGGCAGAACAACCCAAAGAGCAGCACCCTGGTGATATTGGGCTGCAGGGATTTGCTGCTCCAGAGCAGAGGGAGAACAGGAGTCAGCTGTGGTTTATCAGCACTGACTCCTTCAGGTATAAGCTGTGCTGCTGGACAGGTGGGAAGGGGCAGGGGCGGGAAAGAGGGGCCACTGCTGCTGTTTGGGAGACCCAAAGGCAGAGACACCACTCGCTGCAAACCCTCAGTTCATGGGAATTCATATTTATTGGCCTTGTCGTTCTTCTGAAAGGGGAGAAATTCATTCTGTGTCCCTGTCATTTGTTTCCTACTGGAATATCTTTCACCAACATTTCCAGTGTCCTCTCCCCTTGCGAGTGAGTAATGGGGGAAAGTAACTTTGGAAATGACATTGCAATGTAATCATCCATATTGTGTATTGTGGTTAAAACTGATTAAAATAATATTGAAACTCCCCCAAGGGATTATGCAATTACAAGTCAAGTCCCAAATGGAAAAGGTTTTTGAGGACTTGGCAGATATCTTAATGAAAATGAAGCATTATAGTAATATATTAGTGCTATTTGTATGTTATTGACAGCAAGATCACTAAACTGTATAAATTACTGTCCACAAGAACAGCTGAATTGTTTTTCTTTCAGGAAATTTTTAATCAAATGTAATTTCAGAAAAATAATTGTTTAATTTTGGCCTTACCTTTGATCTGCATGTTGATGGATCAATTATTAAACTGAGTTTTAGCCACTCATTTGCTTTGGAAGTTGACACTTTAAATATTTGATTTTACACCCATTTTGTTTTATTACAGAACAAATTGTGGCCACTGCCACAGACTGTTACATTCAGCCCTGCAAGAAGAGGTAGGTGGAGGCTCCCAACTTTTGTTTGCTGCCCTTCCAAAGGCCGTGGGGGAGCAGAAGTGGGAGGGGAGAGGGCAGGTTGCCCTCAGGGAACCCCTTCCACTGGGGGAATGTTGGACCCTCCGAGCCACTTCACTCAAGGTTTGCATGACCGGGCTGGGGATTTGTGGGTGTCTCCTGCACAAAACAGCCCCCTGTAAACAAACACTGGGAATTCGTGTCAGGAGATTTATTCCCATACAGGAATTTCTGTTCCAGTGGTTAAGAAATAAAGTGCCTGCCTGCAACTACACAATATTTTAGTCTCTAATTTTAAAAATATGGTGTATTTTAATATCTTTCTTAAAACAGATATCAGTTTTTATGAAGCACTACATGAGTTGCTGATGGATAAATCACCCAAGCATGGTTAAAGAGACCCTCATCTCCAGATGGTACCAGATCCATTTAATTGTATCCTCTGACCTCATCTCACCTGAGCCTGCATTAAAATCATAATACAGTTCAAGTGTAAAAATGATGTAGTGTTTATTCGTCCTGTTTATAGGGGGGCAAACACACACTTAGATTCAGATGTCGAAAATTAGTGTCGTCATTTGAAAAGGTTGAGTTAGATCAAACTCACTCTCAGCTTTTTATTTGCCCTTTTTTTATTCAAATGGCTCTATTGCCATAGTTTGACATCTCTAAATGAAGGAGGAAGCTGAGGAAGAAGTGAAGTGGGTGTCAGGGGGTGATGAAGGCAGACCCAGCCCTGGGGAGGGGGGTGAAGCACTTGGTCTCATTTTTAATTTGCACCATGTGTGGCAAGAATTGGCCACGAGCATCACAAATGCACTGCAGGTATTTTAATACTTGAGAGCCCAAATCATCTCTCCCCTCTGTGTCCCATCCCCACTACTCCAGAAGATGGGGGTGCCCCTCCCGGCCTGGAATGGGGACCTGCACAAACCACTGAGAGATCCTGCTATCCGTATCTGCCATGTGCCTGCTTTCATGGAATCCTGGAGTCATGGAATAGAGAACAGACTGCCTTCAGTTGGAAGGGACCTTGAGGACCATGTTGTTTCACCCCCTGCCATGGGCAGGGACACCTTTCACTATCCCAGGTTGCTCCAAGCCCTGTCCAACCTGGCCTTGGACATTTCCGACTCTGCTTCCCTCCCCACTCTCTGAGCATCCCCCTGTGAGCACAATGCCTTGGGAATGCCACCTGAGCCCCTCCTCCTCAGGATGATCCCCTGCACCAACACCCTGCCTTGGGGGTTCACCCCAAATCCCTGCTGCTGCCCCCTAAAATTGGTATTTTGTGTCAGGTGGTCAAGCTTTGGGGACTCATGATTGTGGGAGTAATTAATAATCCTGCAAACTCCACAGTTACACACACACGGAATTCCATGTGAAATCCCTGTTGTCTTGTGTGCTGATGTGGTACCTTCTCTTCATCATGTGACAACAAAATGCTTTTCCGTGGTGGGGGAAAACCTGAGGGGGGATAGATGGAGGGGAGGGAGGAGATGAACACAGACAAATAACCAAAATTATTATGAATGCATTGGCAGAGCCAGGTTAGCAGTTTTACTGCAGATATACTGGATTATGGAGAGAATTGAATAATTTATCCAGCAATTTTCACATAAGCAATATTATTAAAAATGAAGACATGAAAAAAGAGCTTAGTTATAGTGGAGAATATATATAGGCCATGAATAAATGTATTAGGCAGTAAGAGTAGTGAATGTTTTAGTAGGTTTAGACTAGATTAAAAAAACTTGTGTTTGATTTCAACTAAGTCCTAAAATATCTGCTGAGAAGAGAAGCACATCTTAGGGTGAAAAGCACATCTTAGGGCCTGCAGAACCAGAGGGGCTCCATGTGTGTGAGCTGGAGGCAGTGCTGGGAGTGGATGGGGGGCTCTGTGTCACCCTGCTCACCCCAATGTGTGCCCAGATGGTGCCCCATGGCCATGGGTGGTGAGATCACCCCAGCCCCACACTGCCCTGTGTGCACACTGGGGATGGACACGGGTTTCCCAGGACCATTGCTGATCACCCTGCACGAGGCTGGAGGGGACTGGGAGCGAGGGTGGCACCGGGACCATGAGGAGGCAGCCCTGCCGCCAGGTGTTGGCGCTGGCTGGTGCCTCCCAGATCCAAAGCTTGTGCATCCTGGGCACTGCCAGCACACGGAGAGAATGAGATATGCTCAGCCCAGCACTCTGTGAGGAAGCCGCTCCTGTCAGGCCGTGCAGCGGGTCCCTGCCTGCCCACCCGCACTCTCCGGCAGAGCCCAGCGGGGGGAGCGAGGGCAGTGCCAGCACCGAGGGCGGTGGTGAGACCCCCGGCACTGCGGGGACCGGGGCACGGAGCCCTCGCTGCCAGCACAGGGACAGCGGGGAGGGGAGCTGGCTCAGTGCAGAGGTTATCGAAATGGCAGCAGAGGTCCCCAGCGCAGCCCCGGAGTGCCCGGCTGTGTTTCCCATTGAGTTCCCGTTATCTCCGCTCCGTCTGGTTATCTCGGCTCCCCCTCGCGCGCCCTGGCAGGGGAAGGGAATACTGATGAGGCGTAAGCTGGTAAAGTCCCAAACATTTCCAGGCGGTGGTTTTGGGAACAAGAGGTTAGTCTGACTAATTAGCCAGGAGGATTCTTGTCTCCGGGCACGGGGGTCGGGGTATCACAACAACAGCCTCGACAGCGGCTTTTGTGCGGCGGGGGAGGCGGCGGCGTCGGTGGGGCTGCCCAGGGCTGGGGCTGCGGGACCAGCGCCGGGGGGGACCTGTGCAGGGCAGGGGAACTGGCTCCTCCAGGAACAAGGAGAGGCTTAGGAAGCTCCGTTATCTGCAGAGAATGTGCAGCTGGGATTTTTATCGTCCAAGTATTAGAATGATTTCTTAAAAACTAACTGTGTGTGTACTTAATGTGTATTATTTTGTGTGTATGGTCCAGTGGGAGGTGCCCCTGCCATTGGCACAGATCTGGAACAAGACAAGCTTTAAGATCCCTTCCAACCCAAACCATTCCATGATTCTATGATTCTATATATATGTATGGGAGTGGGTAGTGCAGGGAGAATTCCATGGTCAAAGTACATCTGTGGATCACTTCTGGAAGCCAAGAGGCATGGCAGGATGTTTTCAGTCATGGCTCCATCAGTGTGGCTGGGACAGGCATTGGAGTTTGGTCCAGAGTAGGGTTTGTCCTAAAAAAAGCTGAAATAAATTTTAAATATAGGTGTGTGTATATATATATATCTCAATATGTGCACAAAACCACTCTCCCTTTTTTCCTTCTTTGTTTGTAGAGATACCAGTCTTGAAATTCTTTCAGTCAGTCATGACTCATGAAGAGAATGGCCACGGAAAACCTGAGAGCACAGCCCTGAATCTGAATGGTCACTTTGGGGTCTGTTGCTTGCTGTAAAACCATTAATAAAATAGTTTACACAATGTGCCCTTTTGCTCAAAAAATAAGGCCACTAAAAAAATTCTCAAACATGCTGATTTTCAAACTGAATGGGGGCATGGAAGACAAAGCCTCTTTTCCCACTGAGACTGACAGTTCCAGTGTGGTGGTACCCTGGGACACCAGATTCCTGACCGTGGGACTGGAAGGGCTGAGTTTTATACAGGCATCCCATCCCATCCCATCCCATCCCATCCCATTCCATTCCATCCCATCCCACCCCATCCCATCTCCATCCCATCCCATCTCTATCCCTGGGCAAAAGGGAAGAGGACATGGAGGAGGATCCCTGTGTTTCCCTCGGGAGTGCTGGTGCCTCACCCTGACACAGGGCTGAGGTTTCCCGTTTCAGTCTCACGATTAATTTTAAATATTGAAATTTAGGACAGGGAAACCCAACCCACGAAGGCTCCGATGACAACAGCGCAGGCGGGAGCCGGCGTGGCCCCTGCCATTCACAAAACAGATGCTAATTGGAGGCAAATATCATCTCTCCTTGATGAGCCTTGTGAAGTGAGATTGGGCTTAGATATAGGCAGAAGAGTGCCGGTGGCTGTGAGCAGCCTGCAGGGTGTGAGGATCACCATGGACACCGGCAATGTCTCGGGGGAGGGTGCTGGGGTAGGTACGGAAAACGCCAGGACTCTCCTGCCCTGGTGCCAGCAGCAGCCAAGGGTGCTGGGGGTCCTGCTGGCAGGACAGGTCCCACAGCCACCCCCCGTCCCAAAGCCCAGTGACCCCTGCTCTGTGGAGCTGTGCTGGCTGGAAGGGGCTCTCTGACCCTCCTGCAGGGGCTGTTCCTTCGCCCCGTTCCGCGGCCCCGGCGCCGCAGACAGGACGACTCCTCGGTCTGACGGTGCTCTTGTTCGGTGCTGCTTCTTCACATCTGGTCGCCAAAGAGTCACTCTGTCACCCTGCAGCCTGCTAATGAGATCCCCCATTTAATTAATACCATAAGAATTTTAATTCTGACTGAATCAATTTAACGTGATGTGATTTTGTCAGCTCTATTCCCCAAGTAAAAAGTGAGCCTGATGCTTATTACATACATCATTTCACGGGCTCTGCATTCCCTGCTGACTTAAACAAATTCTAATTAAGACTAATTAAAGCATCATTTATGAAAGCGCTTGTGATAGCTATGCAAACATTCTGGGTGGGTATGCTTTGCATAATAATTATCCTAGTTAATATTAAGGCAAAGTCCTTGGCAATTAGGTCTTTGAAACAGAGAGTTATTCTGAATTTACCCCTTTCCACTGTTAACAATTAATAACAAAAAATAATGTGCTAAATTTATCTGGTGACTTCATTAACAGGATACATTTAGAAGTTGTAGCATTGTTTGCATTTTTAAGTTCAGGCATCACTTTAAGCCAGGTGAGGTTATTAAACCAGGTGAAGAAGGTTTGCACAGAAGGTCCTGAGGCTGTGCTGGGAGGAGCTGTGGCTGTGCGTCCCCTCCAGCTGCAGTGACTCTCCAGCTGGGAATGTCCTGTCCCTCACACACCTCCTCACCTCCAGAGTCAGGCTACAGAGCAGGAACTGGATGATTTAAAACAGTTTGAAACAAACATTAATTCCATTTGGCTTGGTTTGTTTTTCTGAATCAGGTTGGGGAGAATTTCAAATTCCTGCAGCAGCTGGTGGAGTTTGGGAGTGGAGCACTGGAGAGCTGGAGGGATGTGATGCCACCAGGACCACAGTGACTAAAGGAACATTTCCCTGGCTGCAGATTGTTCCAGAAAACCAAACACCTTCCCAGCCCAGGAGGAGGATGTGGGTGTGTTCCCTGTGGGTACCACTCTGCCACCAGGCAGGGGGCACAGTGTTGTGGGAGATATTCAAAATATTCTACTTTTCTCTTGTTTTTGAATGCAGAGAGTGACCTGGGGTGTGTGTAACAGCTCTGCTCCTTAAATGCTTTCCATGGGAAAGAAGGTTGGGAACTCTGCTTTGAACTCCCACTCTGGTGTAGGACATGGCTCCAACACACCTTCAGGAGATGCTGCAGGACCCAAGGAGACAAAAAGGATTAATAAACTCTTCCATGCACTTCCCAAACATCTTGAGTGTTTGACATCACAAACACTCCAGATCTGAGCAGCGAGGTGCTGTTTTCTACCAAGAGACAGACCACAAAGGCTGTGGGAGGCAGCCTTGGCCTTGGTGCCACTGCTCAGTGACCATTCCATGCACGAAAACCTGCACATCACTTCAGACACATCATCTTTATGCTGACTGACAGCAAAGTTCTGCCTGGCCTATAACTTTATCCAAATTAAGGTGACATTTGGCACATTCAGTTGATTCCTAATGAGAAGGGTTTATGCTCCTTGAGATCAATTATCACTTAGATAAGACATCGAATCACAGAGTCACAGAAGGGTTTGGGTTGGGAGGGACCTTAAAGCTCAACTCGTTCTACCCCCTGTCACAGGCAGAGCACCTTCTACCAGAGCAGGTTGCTCCAAACCCCATCCAGCCTGTCATGTTCTCAGGAAACCTAATGAATGGGCTGTGAGTACCAATCTTGAACTTCACTCCTGTTTTCTTTAGACTTTTTTTCCTCTGTTCCTGGCTGTTATTTGTAGTTTGGAGAGAAAAGTGCACAAAAGCCACCTGGCTCAGCTGAGAGACCTCTCTGGAGGCAGGAGGGGTTGGTGTGAGCAGGATAAACAGGAGGCAGGAGAGCTGCTGGTTCAGGCCCCGGCAGCTCAGTGGAAATTTGGAGATAGTGGTGATTCAACACTGTGGGAGGTGGAAATCTGCTGTGGCTGTGACTGCAGCTCTGGAAACGGGAAGCACAGACCTGAGCTGAGGGGTGTCCTGAAGGAGAAGCAATGGAGCAACCCCAGGGAAGTGGGTGTCAGGGAAAGAGGAAGTGTCCGAAATGTCAGGACCAGGTTCCCACCCCTGGAGTCCCCACCACCCTGTGTTTGGGGAAGCTGCTGTTTTGGCATCTTCCTCTGGCCAAGCCCAGCATGTTCTCCCCTAACGCCTCCACCCAACACGCCCAACACACCACGGGGTATTTCTTGGAACACAGGGGTGGAAACACAACCATTCCATGTGGAATCACAGAATGGTTTGGGCTGGAAAAGCCCTCCAAGACCAGAGTCCAGCCATTCCCCAGCACTGCCAAGGCCACCACTGACCCAGGTCTCCAAGTGCAACATCCACATGGCTTTCACATCCCTCCAGGGATGGTGACTCCAGTGTTCAGCAGGACAATCCAACTGGAAATACACACTGTATAAACAGAGGAATATATCAATTTATGCTAATTTTGTCTGGTTAATTTTTAACAGCTTTTTGCTATATTAGCTTTTGAGGTTGTACTGTGTGACTTCCCAGTATTATTGGATTGACAGGCAGCTGGCACAATAATAAACCCTCTATTCCCATCCCTGCCGAGGGCTCAGGGAGGGATGAGAACAAGACAGATCTCTACCCACTCACCATTTAACGTGCACTGCTCCTCGCTGCACATGCAGATGGCATGGCGGTCCCAGATTTCATTTGAGTTAATCTAATCCCTCCTCTGCTCCCACTAGAAAGGAGGGCATTAGCAGCCATATGTCAACCAGATTTGTCAGATTATTCATTACAATTAATTGCTGTTCTCACTTAAGGCCTTTAAGGCTGTGAATTGCTCTGAATTCTATTGCAAACACAAAATTATGAGTAAAAGACTTTAGCCCTGTCATTCAAATTTCACACTGACCTTTATCAGCTTTTGGCTGTTCCATGGGTGCTGGGCTGAAAGCTTTCTAATTGGGGCTCCATTGCTTCCTCACTCCAGGTAAGCTGTCGGCCGGAGCCGGCACCGCGACCGGCAAGACAGGAGGAGAACTCGCTGGTCCCAGCAGACAGTACTTAACTGCCAACTAATAATGCATTAGGAGGGTAATGAAACGAGCTGGGTGTCATAATGACCCAATATACTAATTAAGCCTCTAAATACTGCAGCTTTTTAAGACATTTTCTGTCCTGGGCAGACTTTTCGGAAGTGCATTTCTCTTCGCTTTGTTTCATTAGTCAAACTCTTTCCCAAGCTATTATGGATCATCATTAGACGAGGTATTGGGCAGAAGTTTCTGGCTGTGAGGGTGGGCAGGCCCTGGCACAGGTTGGGCAGAGAAGCTGTGGCTGCCCCTGGATCCCTGGAAGTGTCCAAGGCCAGGCTGGGCAGGGCTTGGAGCAACCTGGGATAGCAGAAGGTGTCCCTGCCCATGGCAGGGGGTGGAATGGGATGGGATTTAAAGTCCCTTCCAACCCAGAGTCTTCCAGGCTTCTCTGACTCTGTTCCATAAAGCCCTGCCTTGGTTCTGCCCATGTTCTCTGGGCCCTTGTCCCCACCACGCCCGCAGGGGCTCTGCTGCCCCGTGTGCCCCACACCTGGCACTGTCCCTGTGCCTCAGCAGCCCCTGCAGCAAAGGCTTTTAACTTTTCAAAAGTTAAATTGAGGGCAATACACTCCCTTCATTAAGCAGTTTTTTTCTTGGAGGAAAGTTCGAAGCAGCATAACAGCCCACGAGGGGCCTCTCAGCTGGAGAGTGACGGCTTTGGCTCCTCTAGCGAGAGGTCCATTAAGTGGGAGCTGGGATGCCATTAACTACCTGGTTTTGACAATGTTACAGCTGTGAAATAAGTGTGGACAACCCTTCAGTCCCTGCCTGGGGGGAGTGTGGTGGCACAACCCCCCCTTTCCAAGATTTCAGAGGTTCCTTCTGCTCTTGCCACTGGCCCCACAGCAGCACAAGTCATCCCTTAACAGTGGGGATTATCACTGAATCCATCACTTTTCAACAACTGGCCACCAGTCTGTTCCCAAGAGGCTGTGCCAGGAGCCTGTTTCCAGTTCAGTTTAGAGGGAGGGTCAGGGAGAATTCACAGCTGATTTCTCCAGTTGTAACAGAGAGAAGCAGAGCTGTAGCAAAACATGGCAAATTTCCCCCCTAGACTGTAAGTTTTTTCTGCTTCCTGGGAGGGGGCAAAGGCTCCTGCAGGCAGTTTCCAGGGTGTTCCAGGATGGTTATCTTAACCCAGGAGAGCAGGAGAACCCCCCAGGGTGGTTTCCTTTCCCACCCAGAACAGTCACAGTGACAGCCTGAGCCCATCCCAGGGCTCAGCTCATGCTCCCAGCAAAGCCCATGCTTGGCATGGTTTGGGGAAATCCTCCCTGTGTTTCCCAGGGTGCTGCTGCCTCGGGAGCAGAGGCACTGCCATCTCTCACGGTGCTTATTAGGGTGTCTCAGTCTCTGAGGTACACAGGCATATGCATATGTATATATTTTTATATATAAACACACATTTGTATATATACATACATATAGGTAAATGCCTCTGTGTGTACATAAACATAATTTTATATATATATATCAAATATGTATTAATGAACAATTAGCAAAAAGATAATCTCATGATCTGCAAGTACTTTGTATTCCAGTCTGTTCTCCGTGTGAAGTGTTTGGATTCACAGTCTGTAATCTCACATCTCCTGCCAAAACATCAACCTGAATAATGTCTATTTACTTTAAAATCTTGCTGAGAGAGAGGAATTTACAATTCATGGGCAGTGCTGCCCACCAGGGTGCTGTGTGTGCTCTGGGCTGGCACAGCCAGGGCAGGGAATGGCACAGGGACAGCAGTGGGAGTGATGCTGGGGGTGATGGGGAGGGGAGTTGGTCCATCATTCCTGGGGTGAGGATGCAAGGATGCATGTGGGATGCACGTGGGATGCACGTGGGATGCATGTGGGATGCACGTGGGATGCAC
>JAWWLY010000165.1:593482-608482 GCA_035041215.1 Gymnopithys bicolor
GGGTGAGGATGCAAGGATGCATGTGGGATGCACGTGGGATGCACGTGGGATGCATGTGGGATGCACGTGGGATGCACAGGCAGCCGCACGGCACAGCTGGGTGAGGATGCAGGGATGGACACAGGGCCCCATGGCACGGTTGGGTGAGGATGCAGGGATGGACACAGGGCCCCATGGCACGGCTGGGTGAGGATGTGGGGATGCACATTCCCAGGGAAGGATGCTGGGATGGACACAGGGCCCCATGGCATGGCTGAGAGGGGATGTGGGGATGCACATTCCCAGGGGAGGATGCAGGGATGGACACAGGGCTGTGCAGCCCATCCAGGTGAGGTGGGCAGGTGACAAGTGGGCCACTCCACAGCGCAATATTGGCCAGCAGTCACCGTTATTAAACATACAATATCCCTGCATGGAGTGATGGAAGAAATGATATAAAATTTCATATACCCACCCTGGTGTATAAACAGGCTAAATCCCTACACATTTTCAACCCTCAGCAGTCTAAAGGTTAAAGCCTGTCAGCTGGATTTCACAGATTCCAGGAAGGAATGGAGAAGTCACGCCAACTCCTCATTGTACACCAGTGATCAAACATCTCCTCATTACACTTCAATATTGTTGCCTCTAAAGGTCACCATTGCTGAACATAATCACACAAAATCAAAACTGCAAACTTTATATATCATGGAGGTAGTAAATAGCTTGGAGGTTTATTTTCTGGTGCCTGAACAACACTCTGAGCCCATTTATAAATTCCTGGGTGCTGTGGCATGAACCGAGTGCATTTGCAGGGGCCAACAAAAGCTTCAATTAAATCAATTTCCTGTGAAAAATATTCAAAATAATTTATTAGGTCAGTACCGACTGGTCTAATCAAGCAATTGTTCCTTGGCAACTTTAATTTGCATAATTAAAAAGAAGAATTTTGATTATTTAGAGAAACAGCAGATTTTTAAGAACATGATTTCTAGGTCAGATTCCTTGAAACGTTTCATCCTTGATGCAGAGAGAATCCTGGAATTTATTGAGATGTTTCTAAGATGTGCTATAAATTCTGGACCACTCCATTATTTTCCTATTCACTGGTTTTCCTCAGCATTCATTTAGCTCGGCAGAGCCTTGGCCCCAGCTCAGCCACAGGCACCCTGGAAAACAGTGTTTGATCCTTTCACCTCAATGAAAGACCAAAAAATCTGACCTGGGATGGGTGGACACTTCAGCAGACTCGGGCCAAGTAAAAAAGGAAAATTGTTCCTGAAAAGGGAGACTGACAGGTGCAATGAGCAGTTTGGCAAAAGGAGGGATTCATGGCTGAAAAAACAATTTCCAACAGCCAAAATTATTTGCCAACCGTTTGTCAAATCCAGCTCAGGGCAAATATGGAGAGGAGAAAACATAAAGCAGAAGGATTTCAGCTATTCGATGGATGGACTGTTCAGCCAACCCCAAACAGAGTTGTTTGCACCTGAGGAAAAAAAAAATTCCTGCTGGCCCAAATAGAATTGATTTTATGCCGGAGTTCAGCTCAGCCCCTGAACTAGAACCTGCACCTTGGGACAGAACGTTGTGTCCTGGCTCTGGGACGTGTCCATGGACACAGCCTGGTGACCCTGCCAGGCTGACACAGCCCTGGGGTTCTCCCACTCCTGGGGCAGCAAAGAGGGCAAGGCTGGACACCCTCTGCCACAGAGAGTATCCCACAGGGACAGCCCTCAGGGAGCATCCCTATGGATCAGCCCCTTGCTCTGCCAATGGAGAATGGAATGTGGCTCAGTGAAAGCCCTGCCTGGTTTCTCCATCCAGAGGCCCCTCCCTTCCTTCTCTAAGAGTCAGATCTGACCCACCTGCTTGAGTTCTGTCCGTGCAAAGTCAGGGCTCAAAGGAGATGAAAAAGCCCATTAATAAGATTATTGCCATTCATTCTTGATATCTAAATCTGTGCCACCAGATCGAGCTATCAAAAATCTGAATTCTTGTGGCAAAAATGCCACCGGGATATTGTAATCCCTGCTGAAGTCCCAGCTTTTTACTTCTGCAGCCCACCTGCCCTGCCAGCCTGGCTTGGCCCTGTTCCCACCTCCACCACCTGTGACATCCCAGCTATGCTCCTGTCCCCTTCCCTCCCATGTCCTCCAGGCATCAAGATCCCAGTGAGCAGCTGTGGATTTCAAATGGCCATGGAAAACACAGACAAGCGGGTCTGCACGAGTCCATGTGGGTTTTAACCTGCAGCCTTGGCTCCCTGCCGCGTGTTCTGCTGCTCAGGGACAGGAATCCATCACCTCTTTGCTGTTATCCCAGCGATTTAGCACGGGCTGGGATCCGCCCCGCCTTCCCCTGGCTCCAGAGGAGCCTCCTCATTTCCAGGGACAAACCCGGGGAAGCCCAGGAGGCTCCTGCTTGGCATGAGAGAAGCACACAGCCGAAAAGTCCCTTGGGCCGGGCAGGACAGTGCCCTGGCAGCACAGTGAGGAAATGCGATGCCTCTGCAGGGCCCAGGGTGGGCTGGGAGGGTCCCCCGGCAGCCGGAGCGTGTGCGGGATGCCCGAGATGGACCAAACGGGTGCCAGGAGCTCCCTCATCCCCCGCTCCCGGTCCCCGCCCCGGGGCTGCCCCAGCGGTCGGGATGCGGCGCCAGGAGCGTGTCCCGTGGGCAGACGGGACCTTTGTCCCCCGCATTGTCCCCCATTGTCGCCGGTACGGCCCGAGCCGTGCGGTCCTGGCAGGGCTGCGGCGGACACGGAGGCTCTCGGAGCCGGGGCCTGTGCCCGTGCGGGGGAAAGGTTTGGATCGGCTGCCTGAGAGTTAAACACAAAACAACAGTGTGGGAAATGAAGGCGAGGTCTCTTGTTCTCCCCTGGCGAGGGACGGGGCCCTCGGGCGGGCGATGCCCCGACCGGAGCGGGAGCGGGAGCGGGGCAGCCCCGGGAACATCCCCGTGCTCTGGTCCTGCTGCATTCACCCCAAACTCAGCGCTGCACAAGGGACCCCAAAGCGGCTCCTCCCGAGCCCCCGTGGCCGGGCCCGGCGGTCCCTGCGTGGGCAGCGCAGTCGCGGCCCCTCCTGCGCCCCGGGCCGGGCGGTGCTGAGCAGGACGGACCGCGTGATTTCCTTTCCAGTATCCCTGCTTTAAAAGGCCCGTCGGGAACGCCGGGACAGCTCCCGCGCCAGGGGCAGGCGGTGGAATAAATGGCTCATTCAGAGCAGAGCTGGACAACAGCACATTGATCCAGTGGTTCCAAGCAGCTTTTCAATAGTCCGAGCAGGGCAGTCCCATGGGCTTCAAAGGGTGCTCTTGTCCGGGCTGGAACACGGCCCTGAGACACTCGGACACTCACACACGCTTTGCTGCTTCCCTCCCTCCCTCCTTCTCCTATGGAAACTTCCCCAGATAATTGATCCTTTCAGGGACAGAGAATAACAGACTCGAGGTCCCATCCTCTTCCCGCAGGAGTCAATGGGAATTTGGCTAATGACTCTCCCGGGAGCAGAGCGAGCCTTCGATTTCCGATAGGGAAGCAGCTCCGTGCGGCAGGAGGAGGTTTCAGGCAGTGCTGGATGCGCAGCTGGCACGGGACGGAGCCCCCGCCGGGCAGCACACACGGCGCTGTGCCCGGACCCGCCCGTGCCAGGACCTTCCCACACGGAGCTCCTCCATCGGGATGGGAGAGCACCTTGAGCCCCAGAGGCCGGCTGAGCACGAGGGCACCCTGATAATGCTGTTCCAGCCCCCAGGGAACTCGTGTTTACAAACCAACCCCATTCCCTTCTGTCCCTTCCCAAAGGAACTCAGACACTCCTCGTCCAGAGCCACCATTGTGAATGGCTTTTCTCATCACAGAATCATTAAGGTTGGAAAGTACCTCCAAGATCATCAAATCCAACCTCTTCAAACTTCACCAATATTCCCAGCTAAGAAGGCACAGCCTCACCAGGAGCTGCAGAAGCTTCTCCAAGGACACAGACCCATCGGCACTGCCGGTAATGGGGGTCCCTGGACCCCCGTGCCACGACCCACCTCTGCAGGAGGTGCCCTGACACAATGACACCCATCAGGCAACTCTCTCCCAGGGTGAAAAAATACATTATTTCACTAATGTTTCCATTGGAAGCAACGAGGTGACCTGAAGAGTGAAGTGCCATCTAATCAGCATCAAGAGCAGTGGGCACAGATCACAGGTTTTTCCAGGAAAACTGCACCAGCTATTTTGTTGTGTACACACTCCGAGCTGGTGTGCTGTGCTGGTGCCACAGAGAGCTGCTCTGCACAACCCGAGTTTGCTGCTTTTTACCATGACAAAGGACTCGTGTTCCTATGAATAAATCTGTAACTAGACCACACACGATTATTAGGCTCCTACCAATTGTCCCTCATTAATGATTCAGAGGAGCCATTAGCATTTTGAGGCAAACAAGGTGTACTTAGTTAGCAGGACACGACCCAGCTGTCATTAAATTATATCTATGATTAATGATCTTCAGAGGCAGAGCTTGGAGCCTGGGCAAGGGTGAAGGGCCAGCAAGGGGGGGTCACAGCTGGCAGTGGGATCCTGCAGGGGCTCTCAGACAGAATCATGGAATGGTTTGGCTTGGAAAAGCCCTCTCAGATCATCGAGTCCAGCCATCCCCCAGCACTGCCAAGGCCACCACTGACCCATGTCCCCAGGTGCCACATGCACATGGCTTGTAAATCCTTCCAGGGATGGGGACTCCACCCCTGCCTGGGCAGCTGTGCCAGGGCTGGGCAACCCTTTCCATGAAGGAATTTTCCCTAATATCCAACTGAAACCTCCCCTGGCACAACTGGAGAAGTAATTTCCTCTTGTCCTGTCACTTTTAACCTGGAAGAAGGGCCGGGCCCCCATCTGGTCACTCTGGTACAGGCCAAACTTTGTGGTGGGTTTGGTGCTCACAGACTGGTGGGATCCTGTTGGGGGGATCTGCCCTGGGGGGACAGGTTGGACAGGAGGGATGCCCAAAAATGGGGACTAGGGATGAGCAGGGTCTGCCCAGTTAGTGGTGATGTTCAGGGAAAGCTGAGTGTGCTGGCAGGGAGGGATCCTCTCCCAAAACACCCTCTGTGCCCTCCTGCATCAAAGCAGCAGGGGAAGGTTTGCCAACAGGGCACAGAGTTCCTCTGCCCTCACCCAAGGGTCTCCCAGGGATGGGGAGGCTACACACTCAAACCATGGTGACAAGGGACATGCCACAGCTTGGTTTGGATGCTTGGAAGGCAGAGGGATGCAGGTGGGGATGGAGATCCCACTGCTCCACAGCCAATGGGCACCATTGCTGGCATCTGCCTGGGCAAGTTTCTCAGCACTCTGACTCCTCAGGAACTTGTTTTATTTACAGAAAACCTGACCCCTCCTCAGCAGCTACAGATTGTGATCAGAAGTGGCTGAGGAAACACAGTGCTGAAGGTTGCAGTTGAGGGATGGGTGACAGCAGTGTCAGGATGGATGTGGCCAATGGTTGAGGACAAATGGTACAACATTTAGAGAGAAAACATTATTTTTGCTGTCAAATTTTAATTTAATTAGGGATTGTTTGGGTTGTGTTCTTTTGAATGAGGTTTGTTTATGGTTGTTGGAGAAGCATCACTGCCATAGCAACAGGCAGCAAACACACAGAGTGAGCACCAGGAGCGTGGCATCAAAGGGCTGTCACTCACCTGCCAGGGGAGGGGAAGGAGGATCCCTGACATGATTCCTAACACCAAAACATTGAAAATTCTCAGAATGAATCAGGATTGAAGCAGTGACAAGTTATTTGCACTCATCACAACACTTACAACTTTTTCCCAGTGCTTGTATGTAAGTGCTGACAGGGCAGCAGGGAATTAAATGAGGCTGTGGGAAGAATGCTGAGGTTTCCATCTGATTTTGATTTATGATGATTTTGTGGCAAAATCAGATTATTTTAATTTTTTCTTGCTGGCCACACTTCACAGACACTCCACAATGCAATCAAGATTCAGGGTTTGGCCAAAGTACTCCAAAGTGTCTGCCCAGTGATTTGCTATAAGAAAACTAAAAGTGCTGGTTTTCCTCTCCTTTTTAGGTTTGTGGCAGAGGGAAGGTTATGGAGCTGTGAAAACCCCAGAGCTGAGTTAGCTGAGCAGCAAAAGCAGGGAAGCCCTGCTGAGGCTGGGTGAGCCAGCAGGAGGGAGGCAGGAGGGGTTGGGGACAGGGTGATGGTGACAGGGTGATGGTGACAGGGTGATGGTGACAGGGTGATGGTGACAAGGTGACAGCAGCTGTGGCACGTGCTGAGTCACTCCCTGCAGCACCTGCCACTCCAGCCGGGGCCAGTGAGTGACAGGGCTGGGGATAATGTGATCATTGGTCCATCACATGCAAACAGGAGCTCCTGGGGTGAGGTTTGGGCTCAGTGTATGTTCAGGGACTGGTGCCCACCAAGGGTGCCCTCAGTGCTGGGGCTGATATTGGTAAGGGGGCAGGCAGGGCTCTGGGAGCAGCCCCCATTCTACAGCGTTTTCTGTGACAGGAACCCTGATCCGTGTGACAGGAGGCAGCAGGTGGGGCTGGAGTGATAGAACATCACCACTGGTTGGGCAGCATCTCCAGGCATCCCCATCCCCATGGGGAAAATGTCCCTTGTGCAGCCCCTCCTGGCCCCCACCTGTGGCCTGGCCACTGCGCCCCCAGTTCTGATGCTCCAGCCAGGAACTTCCCTTCCCTGGGCCTGCCCTGCCCTCAGGCATTGCTGCTCCATCTTCTCCACATCCACACTGGGCTGGAAACTTGATCCAAGAGCAAACTTTAGCTTAGAACAAAACATACAGTTTTAGTCTATTGAAATGCCAAAACCCTAAACTGAAACCCAAAGCAATGGTTAGTTCAGTGCAGAGTCTGTGTTTATGTATTTTCCCCACCTGTGTCTGCATTGATGTCCCTGTTTTCCAGCACAGGTGGAACAGTTCCACACTGCCTTACACTCCTTTGCTCTTAAGAAGGTGTTGTGGTTCACGGTATCGCCCGTTCAAACATGATGTGACATGTTTGGGGCTGCTCTCATGGCCACTGAAGTGAGAGAAAAACTTGCCAATGTCTTCAGTGGATCAAAACCTTCATAACTAATTTATAGCTAATTACATTATTAATATTTGAGTCTTAATGAGTGGTCCCAGAAGGCAGCAGCCATTGGGAGGGCACTGCAGGGCTGTGGCCTGTGGCAGGACACCAGGCTGGGGACACAGGGCAGGCCATGGGTTGGTGTTTGACACCCCTGAGCTCACGTGGGTTTGTTTAATACACGACCATCATAGGTGTTCTTTCACAGAATCATTTAGGTTGGAAAAGACCCCCAAGGTCATTGAGTCCACCCTGTGCCCAATGCCCCCCTTGTCCCCCAGCCCAGAGCACTGAGTGCCATGTCCAGTCCATCCTTGAACACCTCCAGGGGTGGGGACTCCAAACCTCCCTGGGCAGATCCTTCCAATGCCTGACCACACTTTTCAGGAAGAAATTCCTCCAGAATTCTTTTGCATCTGAGCAAAACTGCCTGTCTGTGCCACCACCAGTGTCCCTTCAGGATGCTGGCCCAGGAACACGTTCAAATGCAGCAGCAGCTCCCAAAGTTTAAGCTTTCAGGAGAGATTTTTCCTCTCCATTGTCCCCACAGGCTGGAGGAGCCACATGGCTGGTGAGGGGCGTGGGGAGGTGGGGACGGGGACAGGAGAGCAGGGGTGGTGGTGGCAGTGCCATGGGTTTTCCCCTCTCCCCAGAGCCAGCATTGCAGGGGAGGAAGTGAGAGAGGCAAGGCTGGAAAAGGCAGAAGTGAATTTCCTGTAACTCCAACCAACACCCCGGCTGAAGGTGACACCCTCCCTCCCAGGCACATGTGACAGTCACAGCCTGCTGTGCAGGACGGCTCTTACACAAAACCCCAGGGAGCAGCACAGCCCCAGCTCCTTCCTGGCAGAGGAACTGGCCCTGGGCAGGGAGGAGGAGGCCAGCTGGGGTCTGGATGTCCTTGGAGCCTCAGACCCCACACAAACACCCATGAACTCCACCTGAGCACCTCAGTGGTACCCAGAGGGAGGTGACCCCGGAATGGGGCTCCTTGTGAGCCATCCCGTTCCCATTCCCCCTCATCCTTCTGGTAAGGAGTAGCCTGCATGAGACCATTCCATGACCAGAGCTGAGCCTGAGAACCAGCACACCTTGGACACTCCTCCTATCCATTATTTAAATCCATCCTCCTCACAGCATTAATTAACATCTCCTTTCTCGCCTCGCTGGTACGACAAGTGGCACTTTGACAGATGACTGTGGGTATTTTCCTAGAGAGACATAACTTGGGGGACATGAGTCTTCCTTTGTGAATTGTTTAACACAGCTGTACCTGGCAGACACCCAGGAATGCCAAGGCCAGGAGGGTCCAGGTGTCAGGTGCTGCCACCAGGGTGAGAGGGTGCCACCAGCCCCACTGCTGTTCGGTGCTGTATCGTCACCTGAAGCCAAAACATAATGTCATCTTCAGCTGCAGGGGTGAAGAATCCATGGGATGGGCTCCAGCTCCATCCCAGGTCCCAGTCCTGCCACAGTGAGCCCATATGGTCCCACCTCTCTGTCCCATACAACCCCTCCCCAGGACATTGCCACCTCCCTTTGTCACACAGCACAGGGGCTGGAGGAGTGGAGCCAAGCAGGGATGTGTTACAGCTGCCAGTGTCAGGTATTGGGAAAACTCATCACCAAAGGGATCAGTTCCTGCCCCCAGTCACTGCCCATTCCTCGTGCACCAGCCTGAGAAGGGATCGTTATCTATATGGCCCAGTTAGGAAGCTGATGAGCTTTTTAGTCACTTTTTTGGAACCCTTCTCACCTCTTGCTCAAGACACAGAAGGTGCTGCCATGGAAAAACATCTGGAGACTGCACTGCTAAGGAAAATATCTGGGGGCAGCACTGCCAGGCTCCACGTCCCATGCAAAATGTGTAAGGCTCTGCTCTCACCTCCAAAACCCCTCCCAAGCCCCCAGCCCAGCCAGGGCAGGCAGCACAAGAGCCTGTGCCTAAAATCAAGAAGTCCTTAAGGATATCTTTCTCCTATCAAGCACTGAGAAATTGTGCATCCTCTTGTAATGAAGTTCAGGTGCCATTATTTTTCTTCTAGAAAACTGAGTACCCCCATGTTTCTGCTAAAAACAATAAATGCTGATTATCTGCGTGGTTGACAGGAGGGATGCACCAGCCAGGGTACAGTGAAGGCACAGACCTTCCCCACCCTCTCTGAACTAGCAGGTGAAGCAAAGCAAGCCCAACAAGTGTTAAATAACAGGGCAGCAGTCGCGTTGCTGAGAGGGTGGAAGTGTCCCCAGAGTATAATAGGTTTTAAATTGGAGGCCTCTACTTCAACCCCACAGGAAATGAGAGGGGTCACAGAGGCAGAGATTGCACCACTGTTATGTTACTTTAAAAGACAATCTAATTTCTCCATCAGAAATTGCAGTGGTTTTTGGGAGATGCCTTTGACAAAAGATGTCATAATTCTGGGCCAGCACTGAGCAGGAGCCCCCGGGCTCCACTGAGCTGCAGCTTCCCTGGGAGCCTGACTGGGAGCTGGGGCATTTCACAGAGCCTGAGCAGAGGAGGGGAACAGGGAAACACAGACTGCAATGCAGAGACCTTTGCAGGGCTGGGGCTGGATGCTCCTGCTTGGAAAACAGAGCAGGGACACACTGGGGTGGTTCCAAGGCTCTCAGCCCCCACCCACACCCATCCCACTCTGGTGTGGGCATGGTGGGCACCTGTGGGCAGCACCAAAGTCCTGCACCAGGCCCTGCTCTAATGTGCAAATCCCTCTGGCAGAAGCTGCTGACCCACATAGTGAATAAAATAAAGCATCTCCTTTTGCCTGCCCTCAGCCCTCACTCCAGCTGGGTGTTCCCCTGGGCTGTCCCAGGGCTCTGGAAATACCAGACATGCTGTAGAAAGAGGAAGGTCTGTGGCACCCAGAGCCCTCTCTGTGGGTGGAAGCAGAAGCCCTGCAAACACTTGTGTTTTCCCCACTGCTGGGGATGAGGGAAGCTGGGGCTGTGTGGGTGGAACAGTCCCCCTGGATGGGCAGAGGGGACAGGAGGGGCTGAACACGGAGCAGGGACACACACAGGGGGTGGGACAGTCCCCCTGGCTGGGCAGAGGGGACAGGAGGGGCTGGACACGGAGCAGGGGCACACACAGGGGGTGGGACAGTCTCACTGTGTTTGCTGCAGGGATGGGTTTGGGCACCACCTTTCAACCTATGAGTTCTTACCACCCTCATCCAGCAACCTACACAACCCAAACCCACCCAACCCAAAACCCATCCCAAACCCACCCAAAACCCCACTCAAGCCAACCTGACCCTACATAACCCAACTCTACCCAATCTCAACCCAACCCCAACCCAACCCCAACCCAACCCCACCACCTCCCTACTGCTCCTCCACAGAACAGCCCTGGATTTTTACCCCATTTGTCTAAAAGCTGGGAAATCCTAGGAAATAAAATACCAGAGATTACACAAATTAAATTCAATTCTTCTACACACATCTTAAAAGTTTTCCCTTTTCCTGCTGCCTGTGAATTTACTCTCTTGCTCAAAATGTCCAATTCCACAAGTTGGGGTTTTTTTCATTGTTTTAAAGAAGCCACACTCTCTAAATCTTTCTTTGTATCGGGGCAGTACCATCTGATAGGACATGACAGCTTTCACCAGGGAATGTTCTGGCCCTGTGTGAAGGTAATTCCTGGTCATACCATTCTCCTCTTGCAGATATCAAAGGAGGGGGGCAGATTCTCCAGAGAGCTTGAGATTTTACCCATCACTCCCACCCTGCACAGAGGGGCCAACACAAATGTCAGCAGGGTCATAATCACCTCTACTGGGCCAAAGTATTTGTCCATCCTCTGCAAAAACAGAAAACCTCAGTGATGCAAATGTTCTGTAAGCTGAGAAGCTGTTTTTTTACACTTGAAATGCTATTTTGCATTTCCATTTTTTTTCAGAAACTTTTTAATTTGTGAGCTTAGCAGGAGCGTGGCCTGGGCCATGTGTCTCAATTGCATCCCATAAATATTGAACACTACTGGAAAACAATCATTCTCTAACCCAAACCCAGCGTTACACAAATTAAACAATTGCTAAGTGACCAGGGTGCTTTGCTGTGAATCCCATCTCCTTTATTAACCCAAGACAAGCCGAGAGAGCCAATTACAGTGCACTAAAATGTGCCATCAGCTGCCTGGGAATGGCCATTACATTTGCAGCCTCTGTGTAGTTCAATGAAAATTAGAGTTAAATGTGTATTTTGAATGCAATGGGTTATTACTATGAAGTTAATCATACCATTACTTTTATTGTGGGTCTGTGGAAGTTTAAAGGGACCCTGAGAGAGGGGACTAAGTGAGGGCAGCCCTCACTGCTGTCCCCACCAGTAGGGACAGCCCCCCAGCCTCAAGGCACCCTCTCAAATTGTGTCACTTGTAGAATTTGCACTTGACTTTTGCAAACATTAAATGTTCTTGCCACCGAGAACTAATTAAGAAATCTGGACCACTATTGCCAAGCTAATTCTGTTCGGGTTGACTGGGTGTTCAAATCTGACTCTGGATGCTCATCTCGTGTGCTGTGACCAACCATTGCGGTTGGATTAAGGTAATTACCGAGCTCAACACTTTTCTGATACATTTTACAGTAATGGAATCCGAAGCTTTTATGTGCTTCTCCATCTTCCCTTCAGAGGATTGGGAGTGTGAAGCTGGGCTTGAGGACAGAAAAGCCAAAGCCCAGTTAATCACCAGCCTACAGGGCAGCTTGGCTCAGCTCAGCAAAGCTCAGCTCAGCTCAGGCTCCCAAAGTGGGGGCAGCAAACTGAGCACCACATTGAAAGGCTCCAGGAAGGAAGTTGGATCCAGGTGGGGATCAGGCTCTGCTCCCAGGGAACAAGGGACAGGACAAGTGGAAAGGGCCTCAAGCTGTGCCAGGGATGGGACAGGTTGGACATCAGGAGGAATTTCTTCCTGGAAAGGGTGGTCAGGCATTGGAAGGGGCTGCCCAGGGAGGTTTGGAGTGCCCACCCCTGGAAGTGTCCAAGAAATGCCTGGACATGGCACTCAGTGCTCTGGGCTGGGTGACAAGGTTGGCATTGGGCACAGGGTGGACTCAGTGATCCTGAAGGGCTTTTCCAACCTCAGAGATTCTGTGAATTTCACAGACCTTGGGAAGAGTGAGGTACCCTGCTTTAGATCTGGGCACCAGTGCCTGTGGGATTGATCCTTATTCTCCTGGGCAGACATGGAGCTGGAAAAGTGCAAAATGGGGAATGCTTTGTGAAAACTGCCAAAGACAGGAAAGTCATCAGATGCAAGAACCCAAATGCAAATTAAGGCACTAAGAGTGGAACACAGCAGATCCCTCCTGGGACTGGAAGATCTTTGTTCTGTTGCAGAGAGATGGAATAGCCACAGACCTTTCCATGCTCCACAGCCAACATGCTCAATCAGCTGAGCTTGGCCTTCACCCCCCTCCAGCCCTCATGCTCCCTGTCCAGTTGCTAACAAGGGCCATTTAGGATGGTTCTCTCTGGGATGGGGCTGCCTCTACCTTGGGAAATGGGATTGAGCTTATTCCTCATATGCCACAAATTGGGCAATAACTTTCAGCCACTACCCACGAACTGGACTCGAGTCAGTCAGCTAGAACAGAAAGGGCCTCTCCAGCCCATTACCAGCCTCCTGAAATATCCAGGCTCTAAGTGGAATGAGCACATGAGGCACAGGAGTGCCAATACTCATTAGGTGCTCCTGCTGCTTCCCCGATCAATCCTGGTCGTGACCGAGACACGGCAACGCTCAGTGCAACAGCCAGAAACCTCAGCCAAGGCAGTGCTGGGGTTTGCAGAATTCTGGTCCCACAGAGCAGAACTTCAACTCTTATGACTTGCTTCAAGTCCACCATCTCCGGTGGCACAGCAGCAGGTCCCTGGGCAGGACCCCACATGGGGTCTCTGGTCCTGGCTGGCACAGGCTCTGGGGCAGGAGCCAGGAGTGCTCACCAGACACAACCAGGGCTGTTTCTCAGCCCACGTGAGATGCTCCCACTAAACCCAATTTTAAAAGGGTTTGTTAGAAAATGCAGACCAGCATGGATTCCAAGAGAAACCCAACCACACACAGTGGAATGGCAGCCCTCAACCACTCCAGGATGAGAGGATGATCAGTAATGAGTGAAATTAGGTGGGTTGGACCCTGTTGCTTGGTCTTCTTGAAGCCATGACCAAGAGGAGGGATATCAGTGCCAGGCTGGATGGGGCTTGGAGCAACCTGGTCTAGTGGAAGGAAGGTGTCCCTGCCCATGGCAGGGGGTGGGACGAGATGGACTTTAAGGCCCTTCCAACCCAAGCCATTCTGGGGTTCTATTTTCCTATAAATTCATCAATTTTTATTCAATTTTCTTTTATTCTCTCGGTCATTCTGTGATCAGAGAGAGGGCACAACCACAATTTAGCCCATTGGTAGAATTTACTTCAGTGATTACAATAACTGCATGGAATTAGCACAATTCTAACGTTGTTTTTTATCTTGAGTGGCAGAAAATCATTGCTTCTGGGATAATTCTTAACCTACCAGAGTGACCCCTATGAAATACATCCAAAAGTTTTATGACTTTCCCCCTTCATGCTAATTTAATGTAGCCCAATTGTTTAATCTCAAACCAAACACGTTCCAAATAAAGTAATGCAGCTCACAACAAGACACTGCAGGAAATAATTAGGTTGCAAGTTGTGGAGGCTTTAATATGGTTGAAATTATATAACTATCTTTGCATTCCCTGTATGGCCCCATTAAATGCAGTCGGCATTGATGTCGGGAGCTGTCAGGAAGCAAAATGAAAAATAGTTTTAATAGCTGCTCTTTGACCTGTTTTATATTTTATGTCAATTATAACAGCACACAACCATGCATAATTATGAAGCACAGATGCATTAAAATGTACACATAATTTGTGTTCTTATGGCAACCGCTGCTTTAGGATCTGGAAAACAAACGGATGAGTTCCTATTGTGAAGGCATCGGGATATTGAACATGCCAGAGTTCTGTCTCTCTGCTCCCTCGGAGGGATTTCAAGCAAATATCCTGAGGGGCAACAAAACCAGCAGGTCAGAGACCACCTGCCCCCTGTCCCGAGGCTCTGACCATGGGCCCAGCACTCATCCAGCTGCTGGAGGAGTGAATTATGGGGGCTGAGAAGGGTTTTTCACTCAGGTTATTCTGAACACTCTAGAAATGTCCATCCAAGTCCATTCACCACGAGGGTTAATTACCCTCTGCAGCCACCAGCCTGTTTGGCTGGCTCACCTCTTTGCTATGTGTAATATTCTTAAACTTCCTGAGCTGTGTGACACAGAGCAGGGGAGCCACTTCTAAAACATCATCTAAGCAAAACAAATGTTTTAGGAATTCCTGTGGGCTGCTTGGATGCAGGTTGGTACCGGGTTGGTGCCAACGTTGTGTCCTCCCCCTGACAAAAGTTCTCCACCTTTGGGCTTAATGGGACAGTTGTGTTTTACTTTTTTAGTTGCTTTATTTTTTAAACTGCTCAGTTATGTAAACTAGATCAAATCTAAGGGTAATCCCTGGATCAGTTCCTTTTCCTCCTATTTAAAAAAAAACCAAACCAAACCCCCAAGCCCTGAGCTGCCCTTCTGCCAAAAGCTCACTCACATCTGGGAACTGTTGGGGCAAATTCCTTGTGGAATGAGGTGGAATGAGATGGGGTTTTAAGGTCCCTTCCAACCCAAACTGTTTTGTGATTCTATTAATTACTTTTCAAGCTGATTCTGAAGATTTGCACAAAACTGATGTCCTGCCTGAAACAGGAAGCCTGACAAGACCCATTTCCTTGTCCCACTCTGAGATGGGTGACATGTGCAAGTCATTACCTTGATTTTAAGCAGCATCTCTTCTCCTGGACCTTGGCTTTGCCA
>JAWWLY010000165.1:613482-633161 GCA_035041215.1 Gymnopithys bicolor
ATGAAGGGCAGCAGAGCTCTTGGTTTGTTCTGGGGGGAAAAAGGTGGTCGGGGACACCACTCTGGCTCTGTCACTCGGTGTCGGTTTTATGGATCAATTTAATTCCAGCTGCAGCAGTTGGACAAACAGATCAGGAGATTTGGGGAGGCAGAGCCAAGTTTGCCTTATGTAGGCAAATAAAGGCACTGGGGGAGAGGGTGATGTGCACCCAGCTCTGCTCTGAGCCCCTGCACAACTGCACAGCCCAGCTCGGAACATCCCACTGCCACAGGGAAAACTCCCCACCTGGGAAGGGTGGGAATTCTGCCCCCATGCTCTGCACAGCCCAGCTCGGAACATCCCACTGCCACAGGGAAAACTCACCTGGGGAATGTGGGAATTCTGACGCCACCCCCTGCACAGCCCAGCTCAGAACATTCCAATGCCACGGGAAAACTCCTCACCTGGGAAGGGTGGGAGTTCTGCCCCCATGCCCACCCGGGGGGAGCCGGACGGGCTGCGATGGCTCAGGGCACACAAAGCCCGAGGGCTGGGGAGCGATTCAGGGAAATCCACAGCTGAAACTTGCCCAGATTTTCCAGGCAGCAGTGCCCTGCTCACATCCATCCACCGGGATGAGCTCACGCACCAGGCTGTGGTGAACGCACGCAGCAGAATTCCAGCTGTGCCTCCCTTCGCACCCTGATCCACAGGGAGCTGCCCAGCCCGGCTGGAGCCCAGGCACCAATCCCAGTGGATCCGGGTCCCTCCTGCCACACCGACAGCTCCTGGAGCACGGACAGGAGAATGGGGATTGCTGGGACAGTGAGATCAGGGCTCACACCCCGAGGCACAACAGCCACAGACACGAACCCCCTCTTCTTCCTGGAGAGGTCCTGAGCCTGTCCGAGCAGCACAGCCACATCCCTACGGATGGTGTTCTCTCCAAAGGATGCCATCAGTTCCCACCTGACACGGGAAACACCCAGCTCGGGCACCAAGGCTGAAATATTAATGCTGCTGTGATACTGCCCATCATATTTCTAACCAGGCTGTGGAGCACCAGCCGCACAAGGTGCAATAAATCTGAATTTCTGACCATTCCATGGAGACACCGGAGGAAGGGACAGCCCCAACACTCCTGTTCCTCCCAGCAGCAAAGTCAGGAGCGTGACCCAAGGCAATTCTAGTGCTGCAAAATATTTGGGACAAAGCTGATTGCAGCAAACACTGTGTGACATATCACTTACACACCACAGACTAGAGAAAATCCGTCACCTCGGTGGTTTCCCTCCGATCCGGTTCATCCCCGCACAGAGGGAGCCGCTCCAGCCGCACATCCACAGCCCTGCAGCAGCCCAGCTCCGTGGCACTTGTGGAATATCCCCACTACAAGTGTGAATTAAACCCTGTGAAATAATCTGGAGATTATAAAGATCCTGCTCACCCTGATAACGGCGCCGCTGATTTACTGACAGGGAAAATGGATTTGTTCTGTCGGAACATTCATCAACACGGGGCAACCCCGGGAAACCTGACATGGAACATGATCCAAATGGATTAGGAAATCGCTCCCGTTCACTTCTATTGATTTTAGTCAGCATCAAACTCATCAATGTGCAGGGACTGCTCACGGCTGGCATTTCCCCCCCAGCCCAAGCCAGGTGGCTGCTGCAATTCCAGCCTGAGAGGGCAGTGCAGGATTCCCCACCCTGTCACCTCCCAGGAATGCCAAATGCTGCGGTAACTCCTCGTTTTCACTTCGGAACTACCGAGTGCTAAATTCCAGCTCAGATGGGAGAGCATGGGAAAGCTGGGCTGTGTTTGCCAAATCATCTATCCCAACATTCTTCCTTCCCAAAGAAAGTTTTCCAAGGCTATTTTTGCACCTGCTGTAACAAACTGCCAGTGAGAGGAGCGTTTTAAACCAGTTTTATTGATTCATGCTCTCAGTCCTTACTCAGTTAAAAACAAGGCACATTAAATACATCCTCTTATTGCTCAATAAACGCATGCGGCTCATTCCAGATATCAAAGGTAATAAATAATGGCAGGAAAACACCAAGACAGTTATAAAAATGACAACCCAGCCTCAAACACAGCATTGAACAGCCCAGGCTGCAACAGGAACCTGACAACAGACGTAAGTGCCACGTGTAAACCTGCAGTGAGTGTCTGGTCATGTATTATACACATGGACCCACACACTGCATGGATCCCCCCAGGTGTGCAGTTTATTTAGAACACAAAATAACCCCAGAAAATCCAGAAATCTAAGTCTCATCTCACAAAAAAAGAGAAAAGAATTACCTTATTCCTGCTTTTCCACCCCAGATCAGCACAGCAAGACAGTGACATTGTACAACTCTTCCCACAGTACATTCACATTAAAAAACCCCAAACAACAAAGCCAACATTCCTGCAGACAGAGTGAGGGGATAAATAAATACTTTAGATTTCTCCATGTACAGATTCAGCTGTTGAAGGAACACATGCAGTTGTCCCTGTCACTCCAGGGCCATACAGGGGAGCGAGTGTGACATAAAGTGCCCGAGACACAAAGCGAATCCATGTCCAAGGACACACAGGCAGGAGAATCCCAGAGTCACATTCCAGATGCAAGATCAGCAAAACAAGAGAATCCCAAAGTCACATTCCAGATGCAAGATTAGCAGAGCAAGAGAACAAAGAGCATACTTGGGGTACAACACAGAAAATCCTGCTTTCCAGGTAAACCAGGGTTATTAATTTAACAAAGCCAGTCAGAGAGAAGTGGAGGAGGATTCCTCTTTAAACCATACAAAAGGTGTTCATTATTGGAAATATTTTCTTTACATGGCCTGGAAAAGGTCTCATGAGTTTTACTTTGGGTTTTTTCCCTTAAACTGTTGGTAACAGTAGAATCCCAAACCCCTTCCCTTGCTCACTGAGCCAAAACAACCTGTGTGTTATCCATTCACTTCCCTCAGTTCTGCAGGATGTGTGAAATCTGTTACCGTGGGTTTGGGAATACAAAGCTGAGTCAAACATTCCATCCTTCTCCTGAGTATTCTGGAACACAGTTCAAAAGGAGAAGTTTAGAGGACCACAGGAACAAACCCCTTTGTTCATTGAAACATCCTTGTGGTGGCTGATATGCCAACTCCTCCTGCCCCTGCTCACAGCACAGAGCTCAGAGCACAGAGCCACAACCTGAACAGTATCTGCACCAAAAAACTGAATTTAACATGCAAAAACCATCTGAACTATTTTAAAAACTCTTTGTAGATGAGCCTTGCCCTGTTTTATTTTTCTTTTGTATCTACTATTTTTCAACACCTGTATTTTTAATATTTTAAAGGACTCTGTTTCTTCAGCCAAACACAACATTTTTACTCACTGTGCTATATCCCACCACTCCTCAGCATCTCCATTTGTGTCTGGAATAATTTTCCATGTTAAAACATCCAAGGAATCTTTGCTGTTCACTCCTGTCCTGTTATTTTCCATCAGTAAATGTGATGACACCAGGCAAAGACAACCGATTTTCCTGATCAGAAATTCTGACCCTTGGGAAGTGGAGCTTGGTTTGAGGTGGAAACTGCTATTTCTACTCAAGGAATAAAACAGATGCCAAATCCAGCAATAAACCAGTTTTTCTCTGCCTCATTCAACAACAGGCAGAAATCTCCCACCTGATCTTGACCCAATCCAGCAGCAGGAAGGCAACAGACAGGTACAGCAGTGCTGGAAACAGCTCCAGTGAGGGCTCCTTGTTTTGGTTTTTCCATTAATCTGCTGAAAAATAGCCCTTTCTCTAGAAAAGTTAGTGGAATGCAAGAAAAATTTTGTTGGGGTTTTTTTCACTCTGAAATTTTAAATTTTTAAATTAAGACTGTTGTGCTACCAAACCCTGCCCTATCCTACATGTCATCAGGATTTGTCCTGAACTTGAAGCACTTTTTAGCATAAAGCACCTTTTACCTTTATGGCACAGCACAAAGCACCACCTGCCAGACAATGCCATTTATTAAAGGCAGTTATTTGTGTTAATACAGGAGAAGGGAAGCTGTCCCCAGTTTTTAGCCAAATTATTGCCTTGGGTGATTCATCAAGATGTCTTGTTTTCCAGCTGCTACTTTTGTGTGGCCAAGAATTGGCACCTCTGGAATAACAAAGCAAATCCAGCCTCCTGGAAGGCTCAGGACAGCTCTCCACCATCACCACCCCCCCAGGAAGTATCAGATTTGTTCCTTTTGGGATAGCATGTCCAATTCAGAACACCAGTTTCCCCTCTCTTGCTCTTTGCTGAGGACACAGCAGCAGCTTTGAGACACCAGGTTTTTGTTTGGAGAATTAAACACATTTCAAGGCAGGATTCACTCTGAGCATCCTTTGCTTTAAAGGTAGAGGTGAACAGTTAATGACCAAGGCAGCACATGCTTTTGTGTGCACCCAACCCCTCCCAGCCTGCATTGCTGGACTCTTGCTAAGAAACCCCCGGGACTGCGGAACCCCCAACCCAAAGGCCACGTACCGGGGTAATAAGGGAATCGTTAATGACAAGGAGAGACGCACCACAGTATTTTGTAAGAGCTACACCGATGGCAGGCTCTGGGCACCTGGGCCAGTGGGATGGGCAGAAGCACTGGATGTCCTCAGCAGCTCCGGGCACGTGGCTGGGGGGCTCACACGCCGCCGCCACTCCGGTCCACCGGGATGGCCGCGCGGCGCCGCAGGTTCTCCTCGGCGCTCTTCATCAGCACGGCCAGCCTGCTCCCCGACACGTGGCCCTTCTGGATGGCACTCATCAGCTGGGGACACAGGGACAGCACCTGTCACCTCCCTGCTCTGGGCAGCACCCCAACCACTCAGGGACTCCACGATTCCTAATCCACCACCGACTCCAGACCATGCCCTTCTCCACTCACAAGCCCTTCTCTGTAGGGACACTGTACTTGACTTCCACAATTCTTTCAAATCCAAATTCCTTTACAGACTTTTAAAACTAATTTGCCTTTAAGTCCTGGGAGCTGAGCTCAGCTCTCTCTCAACGAACACACACTAGAGCTAAGATTTTAGTTAATTCTTTTTTATCCCATGGATAAAGTGAGCATTAGATGTGAAATTACTTGCAGTCGGCTCGACACAGAGCACTGGGGAAGCAATTGGCACTTGCAAAATGCAATTTCTTACTCCCACTGAGAGTAGGAATCCTTCAGATTCCTTCCTTTCTATAGGAAAATCTATTCATTACATCTGCAGTAGGACCTGTGCAAATATGGTGTCAGTCCTGCCAAGGCTGAGTTGGAGAACGAGTTTGGACAAGTCCTGGAGGACCAGGACACAGGGAATGGCTTCCCAGTGCTGGAGGGCAGGGTTAGATGGGATATTGGGAAGAAATTCTTGGCTGTGAGGGTGGTGAGGCCCTGGCACAGGTTGGGCAGAGAAGCTGTGGCTGCCCCTGGATCTCTGGAAGTGTCCCAGGCCAGGCTGGATGGGGCTTGGAGCAACCTGGGCTGGTGGAAGGTGTCCCTGCCCATGGCAGGGGTTGGAATGAGATAAGCTTTAATGTCCCTTCCAACTCAAACCAGTTTGGGATTCTGTGATTTCTTCTGATTTAACATGGAGAGGATGGTTGCCTTTACATCCCAACACCAGTTCCCAAGGTTCTCTCCCTGTCCTGAGCATCACTCCGTGGACACGTGTGGGCAGCAGGAGCTGCTGGGCCATTATTTGGGTTCCCTCAGCACTGTGCAGGTGGCCAAAGGACAGCCCTGCTCTGCTCCCACCTGGAGAGCCAGGCAGCCCCCAGGTACATCCTGTTCTATATTCGAACATAAACCTCCACAAATATTTGCCCAGGGCTTGCACAATCACTCTGCAGTGAAACGCAATTACTTGGAAGTTTTCAGAAAGCAAACACCCAACTATTGGGCACTGACTTAACAGATCCATTAAAAAATTAAACAAACATTTAATGTATTTTGCTCCTTCCATGGCAACCCCCTGTTCACTTCAGGGCCAACCTGCCCACTTAGCACTGGGTTGTGCAGCAGTTCCTGGGCTGCTCTACCTTCCCAGGAGTGGGTAGGACGGCACAGGTGAGGAGGGGCACAGCCCTGCAGTGCCATCCCTGTTCCACAGCCAGGTTGCTCTGTGAGATGTGCAGGAGCCACAGAATGACACAGGTTTGCAAAAACTTCAAAGCACTCAACACTGGTAGGACTGGTCAGCCCAGTAAAGCAAAAGCCTCAGAATACCCCCAAGCCCCCACAGAGCACACAATTACTGGCTGCTTCAACTTCTGAACTACAATGGACCCAAACTCCAGCTAACACATCCCTTGCAGCTCCTCCAGTTAAAGGTTTCCACATGCCAAGGGAGGTAGTAGAGTGATCCTTTCCAACAGCCAGAACCAGCTGGGATTATCTCTCCCTTTTGGATAAAGCACCATAAACTCCCAAAGCCATTGGTTCTCCTTCCCCCTGGTTTGTTTGGTTTGCTTTTTTCCCTTCCCCCCAAGTTCACTGCAGCTCCCCAGTCCAATTGCTTCATTTTAGGCAAATAAATACTCCTTTTTGCTAATGCTGGACACAACCTGTGAAAATTTTCTGCATTTAGATTCAACAATGCTGCTCTTATCCCCCAGCTCATCTCCAGAGAGACAATTACCATTTCCTTCGCCTTGATCTTGTTTGTTTAACTTGACACAGTGAAGAAAGGGCTGACATTGACCAAAATCCCCAGCATTAATTTCTCTCCTGTTCCGCATTCATCACTGCCATTGGGCAGGGGAGACACAGCAGGCTATGAAATACCACCCCAAAAAACACTCCTCAGACACAGAACCAGCTGGCAAACCACATGTGCAAAGAGAGGGCCCTTGGTTTTCCTTGAAAGCACCCCAAAAGGCTTTTCTTTCATAGAAACTGGGATAGTTCAGCCAATCCAGGAGTTAAAATGGGTTATTGGGCCTAGATGGGCTTTATAATATATTTATAATATAATAGTAAGTTATTTAGTTTAGTATTTAATTTTTTGGTTTATTGTTATTATAGCCATTTCTTATTTATTATATATTATTAATATTTAGTTTTTTCTTATTCAGTTTATTCATATTTATAATTACTAGTAGTTTAGAAACTACTAATCCCATCCAGCCCCAGAAAATGTCAGTGTGCACAGCTGTGCCATGCACCTTCCAATGGCAACTCTATCATTTTTAATATGTTCAAAAAGCATTTTTGTGCTAAAAATGAAAAATTCAGGCCTGTACTGGGGCATAACCTGTAAACGGGACCTCTTCTTTGGGTCTCATTGGAAAAAAATCCTTGAGTTTCAAATCTGCTCAAGGATGGCTCCATGTGTCCCTTAGTACACTACAGGTAACACCCATCTGGTCTCCAACCCAGCCCCAAGCTCTACCTGTGCCTTTGCTCATTAAAGAAGCAGCTTTTTGGAACAACAGGAATCACCCACCTGCAGGAACTCATTGAGCTCCACCTGCCCGTTTTTGTTCAGATCCACCTCGTTCAGGATCTCGTGGAGTGTGTTCTCAGCAATCTGCACGCTGATGCTCTGCACACAACAAGCACAGGGGCATTGCTCAGCACGGCTCTGCACTGAAATCCAGAGAAGCTGCTTCAAAAGGAAACCCAGGAACATAAAGCAGCCTCACCTCCAGCACACGCTGCACGTCCAGGATGGTGATAAACCCCTTCTTGTCCTTGTCAAACATGTGGAACCGCTTCTTGTACCTGCGAGAGAAGGGTTATCCATGGGGAACTGCACTGGGAGGGGGACAGGGGCTCATTAACTCTCCTGCTTCACTCACCTCTCAATATCTGAAGGCACTAGGCTGATTTCAGAGCTGTCTGTTAATTGATCTGTTTTGACTTTGTAGCCCATTTCATAATAGAGAAATTTTTTAGCAGTTTCAAGCTCTTCCTACAACAAAAACAGAAAACCTGTGTATCTGAGGAACACCAAGTTCTTACACAAGTATCTTTCATGTAGTATTTCTTATTTATATTTTATTATTAGATTCTTCCATTTAACCAGAATTTTTCTAAGCTCTCAAAATTAAGCAGATGGCAGCTGAAAAGTATTTCAAAAGTTAAGCTTAGGCACTTTTTAGTCTTGGAAAGAGGAATCAACTTGTAATTTCTGTGTAAAGACTTGTAATTTCTGTGTAAATGCTCTCAGGACCATTCCACTCCTTCAGTCACACATGGTGTGTCTGCCCATTGCAGGAAAATGTGGCCCTTTCAGGTCAGGCCTACAACATGTCATTTCCCTTCCAGTGTGATGTTTCACCCAGCTGTCCAAAATCAGCAAGAAAATCAGGAGGCTCAACACCACAGAGGCTCTTTATGGTCTAAACTAGTTTTCCTGATAGTAAAATTACTTTATTACCTGAAAGTTCAGTGCAAGGTCCTCCCTTGCCAGGTTTTAATAAGTGATAAACTCCTGACATACATAAAGCACTGTAGTTTTCTCTGCAGCAAGGGGTCCTTTTCCAGAACGAAGCCCAGTGGATACCCAGGGGATGCAGAGATGCCTTGCTGGCATTCCTGAGCTCACATGAGCCATGGATGACTTTGGAACTCCTACAGGTGAGTGCAGGACTTGTCCATATTCCTTCCTGCAGGTGAGGGTGGGAAGGGTGCCCAACTCCCCTCTGCAGGTGCTGGCCTTGGGGCTGTCCATGCAACCCTAACCAGGTGTTCATTCCAAATTCCTTGCCTTGACAGCTTCCCATTTGCTAAACTATTTTTAGGGAAGAATTGGTGTAGCTTTGTTCAATCTAGAAAATGATTCCATAAGCAAACCTCATGAGGTAAGGGTGAGGCACCTCTGATCCAGCCATACTATGAGGCTGCCCATCAAACATGCACCAAGCAGCAGCAGCAGCACCCTCACATCTGGGACAGGAGGGGATCCCTTTACTTGTGCATTCCTGAGGGCAGGCTTTAGGATCTCAGCAGGTCCTCTGGCTATGAGGACTCAAATAGGCTCCTTCCGGAATGTTAATCAAGCTTTTGACTGGCTAAAAGGTTTCATGAACACTCCAAGGCAAACTCTGGGGTGGAAGTGCCAGGTGAGCATTCACAGGCTCTGTTTGCTACCCAGTGAAAGAGCTCCCAGAGCCCTACCCTTCCTTTCCTTCTGTTCCTCCACCACACTCAGGACAGTGTTCCAAGTGCAGCCTCCACTATTCTGGGCACTTCTCTCTGTACAACAGCAGCAACAAGTGCTGGTTGGCAGCTTCCTGATGAGGCAGCTCAGAAGGGGCAGGATTCCTGCCAGTGGATATCCATGTATGTCCTCAAAATGACAGAGAGGGGTGAGCAAGTCCCACAGTGACTCTGAGCACAGACCCACTGGGGGCAAAGGAAGCCAACAACAACCTGAAACATTAATTTAGGTCAGAGAGTGGTGTACCATCAGTATCATCACTTCTCAAAAGACACAGGGATAAAAAGGGGTGATACAAGATCCTCCGTTGCTGAGGCAGACCTGATGAAAAGTGTCAGTAAACACAATAATTGATAGGAATAGGATAATAATACCAAGTCTGCTTTCATTTTTAAAGCAAGGGAACAACAGGATACAGATCTTCCCTTTCCCTCCACCCCCTGGCCAATCCCAACTCATTTCACAGCTATTTGATAAAGTCTTTATAAAGAAATGCACCAAGTGACTCATTCTCTCAGGAATAAAACATCTCTTGTAGTTTTCTATTCAACTAACTTGGATCGTTAACATGGAAACTCCTTAAGCCAAACAGAGCAGCTTCAGCTGAAAAAGGCCCTTTTGTACCTTCTTTTTCTGCTCACTCCAGTTGAGTTCTTTGCCCATGATGTCCACGATCCTCGGCAGTGCCTCCTCTGCCGCCTGCACGTTGAGGAAGGCCAGGCGGGTGCGCCGGGAGATGATGTCCACGGCCGTGCGGGCGTATTCCTTCACTCCATACACCACCTGGGGCAGCCAGCGAGGGGAAGGCAGGTGAGACGGGCACAGCAGTGGTGGGAATGGCACCCCAGGGCACCCTGCTGGGCTGCCCACACAACAGCAGCTACTGGAAACCAGTGCCCACCTGGCCATGAGAAGGGCTTGGAAAGTTCTCTTTTCCTTGGGGCATTTTATAAAACTGGGAGCAAATATTTATATATAAAATAAAGAACAGACACTATATAAATATATAAATATATAGTGTCTGTTCTTCATTTTGTATATAAATATTTGATCATATAAAAATATATTTATATGCATATATATAAATACATAATGATAAAGTGTGACCCAGGAAAGGGGAAAAACAGGCATAGAAAAAAACCTGGAACTTCCCAAAGGAAAGAGCTTAAGGAGATGTTTCACAGAGCCACAAGCTGCTCAAGAACCTGCTCTAGAACCTGCCCATCCCAAGAACAGACTCAAAGAATGTGATGTAGTTTTTCCACATACCTCGGCTTCAATATAGGGGAATTCAGACACGAGACGTTTCCCAACAATAGGCCACCTCTTCCCTGTCACCTGGGCTATTTTGGCCACCTCAAAAGCCTTGTCTCCATAGGTGGAAGCCAAGTGCTGAGCCACCTGTGGAAAGGAAAACAAACCCTGTGTATTCTGAAAGCATCAAATACTCACATTTGCCTTGTCCGTTCCCTCTCAACCAATAACAAACTGGCTGCAAAGGGTGTCAGATGGTGACCGTGTGGGAGGAAACTCTGTTGTGGATGGGCTGGACCAGCACTGCCCCACCCTGTGTCTGTATCACTGGGACTGGTAACACCCCAGATCTTCCGCCATGCTGTGATCATGGCTCATCTATAGCTTTGGGGGCTCCAAGGGAGACAGACCCCAGCATTTTAAAGCAAGAAACAGTCAAGATTGGAAGGAAAGAAAAAGGGATGATGAAGAACAACTACTAGAATTTATTAGTGTTAAAACCATCTTTGCCTCAGCCAGACAACAAGCTCTAATCAGGCTCACCAGATCTTTGTCCAAGTTATTTTGGTGTTAGAATTAGAGGAAAACCAAACACCACTACTCACCTCACTTTCCAGTCCATAGTCTTGGACCAGCCTAATGTAGAGTGTGGGGCTCCAGTCCCGAGCCCCTTCCAGTCGCAGCCCCATGGTCTTACTGGAACCTGCCTTCAGGTTGTGCTCCTGAACGGCTGCATCGATGGTGTCCCGTGCCATGGCACGGTAGGTTGTCCATTTCCCCCCTGTGGGAACACACATGCACCTCTTTATTTGGGGAAAGCAGGAAGAATGCAAAGTTGCTGTGTACTATGTATGTATACATATTATATATCACAGGATTCTTGCCAGTCATGATGCCACTGACAGATTGGTTTCCAGTTACAGGAACTGTGGGGTTATCCTGCAACAAGATTTTTCAACCAAGTGCCCTGGGGAAGCCCAGCAGAGCCCCAGTGCAGTACCTGTGATGGGCACTGTGACCTGCAGTACCCAGAGCCCTCGCAGTACCTGCGATGGTGACAAGGCCGCTGTCGCTGATGGTGACAACGTGGTTGCGCGAGATGGACTGCGTGTCCTTGGAGTTGGGGTCTGTGACCAGCGGCCGGATCCCGCTCCACGCTGCCAGCACGTCTCCTCTTCTCACTGTGCAGACCAGGGATCAGGCACAGTCAGCCCAGAACTGAGGGGTGCTTGGCTCCCACCCCTCACGGGCTCTGGGCATTGCCAAGGGCTGCACCGCACTGTGCTCAGTGACTCCCAAAGCTGGGGGACACTCCAAAGTCAGGGAATAAGCTGGGCTATGGAATTACAGAATCATTGAATACCTGAGGCTGGAAAAGTCCTCCAAGGCCATAGAGTCCAACCTGTGCCCAGTGCCCAACTTGTCACCCAGTTTGGAGGCACTGAGTGCCACGTCCAGTCTTTCCTTGGACACCTCCAGGGCTGGGCACTCCAAACCTCCCTGGGCAGCCCCTGCCAGTGCCTGCCCACCCTTTCCAGGCAGCAATTCCTGCTGTTGTGCCCCCTGCCCTGCCCTGCCCTGGCCCAGCCTGAGGCCGTGCCCTCTCCTCCTGTCCCTGTGCCCTGGGGCAGAGCCCGACCCCCTGTCCCGACTCCCCCCTCCTGGCAGGGATTGCAGAGTCAGAAGGTGCCCCCTGAGCCTCCTTTGCTCCAGAAAATTAAACTCAGAACTGGTAATAATCTCCAGCCCAAAGTCAAGTCAGACAGACAGGTTTGTTTGTTACACTGGTTAAAAATCCAACAGAACAAAGACATCCTGGAAATGGATCAACCCAGGGAGATTTAACTGTCAAACTCATGCAACAACCCAAGAAAACCCCAAACTGAAAGAACAAACCTACAAACCTACAGCACCAAGTCCTCTCCCTGTCTGCCTGTGCTGACAGGACAGTCCTTATATTACATTTTAAAAGCCAAAATAAAGTTTGTTCCATGAGCACAACATTTTCTTTTAGGACTCCCCAGCTTTTTCTCTAGCTTGTAGGTTATTTTTCCAAGATTTCCTCTTGACAAGTCATTTTTACCCACAGCCCTCACCCTAAGTCCAGTTACTGATTTGCTTTGTACCGAAGTCTTTGGAACGTGGTTTTAATACAACTTTCAAATAAACGATAATTGAAAAATCACTAAAAGGGTGTAAAAAACATCCCCCAAAGAACATGGAATAGATTTCCAAAATCAATGGTGCTCCGCCAGCATGTTTAACCTGCCAAAATGAAGTGTTAATCACAGCAATAAGATCCCATACTACGTTTATAAACTAATGAAACTAGAGGAAGCAGCACGCGTGACGCTGTAATTAAGCAGCTGGAAGGTGTCCAAGCCTGTGGAAGTTGATAACCCTGGCTCTGGTTCTGGCAGCACAGGCAGGGCTGTGCAGGCTTGATATGGGCAGAGCAGTTGTTATTTCAGTACCAGCCATCTATAAACCCAGTAATTGCAGGGGTGAAAAACGCTGAGTGTCCAGGTGGGCTGGAGTCAGAGGGATTGAACACTGCAGGATGCACTGCTGGAAAACACCTGTGAAATCATGGAAAGGCTTGGGGTGGGAGGGGCACTAAAGCCCACCCAGTGCCACCCCCTGCCATGGGCAGGGACACCTTCCACTATCCCAGGTCGCTCCAAGCCCCATCCAACCCGGCCTTGGACACTCCCAGGGATCCAGGGGCAGCCACAGCTTCTCTGCCCAACCTGTGCCAGGGCCTGTCCACCCTCCCAGCCAGGAATATCTAACCTAATCTCTGTTCTACTCACATTTCCAACTCCCTGCCTGGTCTCCTGCACTTCCAACACCAAATGCTGCTCAAGAAACTCAAGAGGACATTTCCTGAAGATTCCTTCATAACTTCATACAACATGGAGACATCAATTGTCCACCTCAGGAAACAAGGAATCCAAGAATTTCCCATCTCCACACAAGCAAGTTTTCTGAAATCTAAGGATGTGGCAATGTTCCTGACTGAGTGCTTTTCAGATTTATTTTAATGCTGCTACTGCAGCAGAAACACAGCAGTGTTCCATGGAGGATGGCAGAGCACTGGAACCAGCTGCCCAGGGAGGGTGTGGAGTCTCCCTCCCTGGAGACATTCCAAGCCAGTGGAATGCATTCCTGTGTCACCTTCTCCAGGTGACCCTGCCACGGCAGGGGGGTTGGACTGGATGATCTCCAGAGGTCCCTTCCAGGCCCAGCTATCCTGTGATTGTATGATATCAGCTGATTTCCACTTAAATAGTCCAAGGAGTGAGCGCAGGTGTGTGTGGAAAAGCATCACTGCACAGCTCTGAAACACAGCTCATGCTGCCACTTCACCCCTTTAGTTTTGGATACCCAGATCTCAAGAACCACAGTTGTCAATCACAGGAAAACCAGGAAGCAGCACTTGCCCAAAATGGAATACCCAGATTCCTCAGCACCTTTCCAGGGAAAAGAGCCCTCCCGGGTTTACCTTCCACGTCGGCGCCCAGGTAGTTGCGCACTTCGCTCAGGATGAAGTTGATGTCCTCCTCCGTGGGGATGGGGTGGGAGGTGACATCAGTGGGGCTGTCCGTGGTCCCTGCGATCGTCATCTTCTCCCAGGGCAGGAAGAAGATCACCCTGCCATCACTGGTGTCTGGGTCCAGCAGCCCCATGTTGTCAGGGCTGAAAGAAAGGAGGGACACGGTTCCCAACAGGGTGGGAGCTCTGGGGGTGCTGTTCCTGCACACCTGGTACCCCAGGGAAATGTGGGAACAGAGCCTTTGCTCTGAGGCCAAATGACTTACTAAATAAATAAATAACAGATTTCCTGTGTGGCCAAGACCTGACCTTCAACAGCAGTCCCAGGAGTTTGGGGAAACAAGGCCCTTGGATGTGATGCTCAGCAATTACTCCAGTTCCCAAGAGGGTGAGCAGATCACAACCTTAAGTGGAGCAATCCTGCCTTTGGCCTCTCCCATCTCTGTTCACTTGGGAAAACCTTTGTGTTGGAATTTCAAATATGAACAATTGGAAATATTAAACTCACAATGACTTGAAAGTCCTCATGGAATGAATACCTGCTTTTAAATGACAAAATGGGCAATCCTTTGTATTATGCCACAAGGGAAAGGGAAGGCTGAAACAGAACAAGCATTCCCAGACTGGGTTGGGTGGGAAGGGACCTTAAAGACCATCCAGTCCCACCCCCTGCCATGGACAGGGACACCTTTCACTATCTCAGGTTGCTCCAAGCCCTGTTCAACCTGGCCTTGGACACTTCCAGGGATCCAGGGGCAGCCACAGCTTCTCTGCCCAACCTGTGCCAGGGCCTGCCCACCCTCACAGGGAGGAATTTCTCCCTAATCTATTCAGATGGAAGAAAGAAGAACAGAACCCTGATTCTGTTTTGATGTGTCTAAGTACAGAACAAGAAATATTAAAGATTAGATATTATTAACCTGAGCTGTCAATTATTTGCACCTTAAGCAGGGGGCAAAATTAAAGACATACAAAATGCCAGTGACTCCAACCTGTCTCCCCAGTAAATGTGGGGGCAACTCAGAGAAAGAGGAGAGAAAAGAGGAGAAATGAGGATATTTAAGGAGTCCTTCCAGTGACACTAAGCCTTAGTCCATCACCACCTACCACTTCAACAGGAAGGAACACCCACAGACTCCCAGTTCTGAATGGGAAACTGTGCTATGAGGAAAAAAGGCAAAAGAGACACCAACATGATGCTGCTACTCAGAGATTTTTCACTAGTTCTGCCAGTGCTACAACAGAATGGTTTGATACAAGGAAGAAAAACTCCTTTGGACAGGAAATTTTCATTTATGTATCAGTGGTTTCTGGTATGATGTAAAATAAAATTCACAGGTACAAACCCAGCTACCTCCTCATGGCTTATTAAAAAGTTCTGCTTGTATTTCTGAGAATGAAAGGCTTTTATAAACACTTTAAAATAAACAGCTTTTATGGAGAAAAACACTAAACTGCCCCCTCTTTTGTTAATTTTTATTTTAAGGGCAGATCCTGACTTTGATTTCAGGTGCTGCAAGTCCCTATAAAAACACCTGCAGTTGGGTAGGGGGTCCCCAGGCTGTGCACCTGCTCCTGGGAACAGGAGGAGGATAAGGAGGATACAGGGAGCCTGTGGAAGGAGCACAGGAAATGGAGATTTAGGTGGCAATGAGGAACTTTAGAGAATAATTCAATGGACCCAAACAATTCCTAACAGCATCTGAAGGCAAAGACCTCCTTGGGTGAGAGCTACTGATTGAAGCTGAATCGATGAATACTCCATTTTTAGGAAGCCTGAACTAATTACTGGAGGGAAGTTTGCAATATCTGGCAAGGCTGGAAGGGAAGCTGAGAATTTCATACCTAGCATGTATATTAGAACCTCTTTTAGCTGATATTTAAAGACAGCTTAGGACTACAGAAGGAGAGGTACAATCTAATAGGGGAAGTCAACACAGGTTTGGGAAAAGTAAATCACTTCAGACAAATGATTACTTTTTAAAATGAAAAAGCTGTTGATTTAGAGACAGAGGAAATCAGAGATTTAATATACAGTATCAGAATTCAGAGACTTCATAGACACTTTCTCAAAAGTATGGAGTGTTTTCTTATGTGATTTCATAAAAACTGTTAAAAATAAGGAAGAGAAACAAGCAGAGACTTCTAAGTAAGTTTTCCCACAGCACCTCTGAACTGAAGTGTTTTTAGATTACACAGCAAGTGCTGAGGAAGGATGAAAGTCTTCCATGAGCCAATTACTTACTGAATTACTGATACCAGCTTTGCTGGGAGGATCTCTCTCTCCATGCCCACTGCAGGGCTTGTTCCAGCTTATTTAAATAACTGAAGAGCCACCCAAACAAATGCAAAATAAGGTGTTTTGCATCATAAAGCATCATCTTAACACCCAAACACTGGCCTTTGGGAAGCCTCTGGAGTCGTGCTGCTGCACACCAGGAATACCTGTGAAACAACGCGGTTTTCTAAGGCAGGAACTCCTACGATTCCAAAATGGATGGGAGAAGGGGGTATGAGCCCCGTCAGCCACGGGGAGTTTCTCTTTAAAGGCCGCTAAAAAGGGCAAGTTCAGGATTGCAAACTCTAATATGAAGCATTGAAGAAATCCTTTCGTACAGAAATGTAGAGAGAGACGGTCTGGGGGATACGTAGAAGGTCCACCCTCATCTCCAGCTGAAGAAGCGTTTGATCAAAGCACCACAAATGCACTTAAAAAAAGTCACTTTCCACAGAGCAGAACTGAGTGCAACAGAAAAGTTTATCTGGAATCCGAAATGCAGAGCAGAGAGGAAAATTCAAGAAAGACTGAAAACATCTGAAATTGGTCAGAAGGGAGAGCAAAAAGCAGTGTATTCACAGACACATTCCAGGCTGGAAGCCTAATTAATGAGGGGAGGAATTCTGGGACTATTAATGAAAGACATCAATGAGTAAGAGACCCATGGGAAGTGAATGCATTAGGTTAACATTAGGTTAACATTAGTTTTACAAAATCTTAATTATGTTTATAACTAAAAAGCTCTGAATTTTTAACATTTAATTTTCGTGAGTATGGGTAAAAATTCTGTAAAACATTCAGCATGGGGCACATGGACTCGGTGAAATGCCAACCCTCCTGTGCTGAGCAGCGTTCCCTGGCATCAGGAGGAGACCTGATACAACTAAGATTAAATCCCACGAGTATTTTCTAATCAGCAGACAGTTCCCTGCTTTCAGCTATCCCACTCCAAGGAAATTCAGTGCAGTTTTCTCTAATCAGCTGTGCTGTGGAGGCAGCGTGTGGGCAGATACTGTTTTCCAAGGAAAGTAATGCCCACACGCTGACATACACCGGGGAACACGGAGAACAAGAATTCTCCACATTTCCAATTAAAACTACTGGGTTGTTACAGAATAAATAAATGTATATCAAGCCATTTTCTACTTTCAGTTTACAAAGTGAGTGCAAGTTTTAAAGCTTTCTATGTTTTTGTGTAAGGCCATAAAGCCAATTGCACACATCCTCCTCCTGGCATATGAGGAAACTGGGATTACAGCCCATTTCTCCACATTTTTAGTACTTTAAAGCAGCTATCAGGTCATTTTCCCATTTTTCATGGGGAAAGATACAAAAAAACCAGAACAGAGTGCAGGGATGATTTTACACCAGGCCAAAAATGCCTCCATTTTAGTCTGTGGTCATGTCCTGTTGGGCCAGCTCCAGCAGAACACCCTGTTGTGCCCTGGAAGGCTGAATTCCCATTCCAAGGAGCACGATGGTGCTGTGGAAGGCATTACTGCAAGGGCTCTGTATCAACAGAACTGGGCTAAGTCCATAAAGCAGAATTTCCATTAGGATGCTAATGACTTCAGGAACCAAAGGTAATATTTGAGTTCCAACTGACAAGGCTGACTTGGGAGAAGGGGATTTGGCTTTGCACAGCAAATAGGGAGGGAAGCAGGAGACTGCAGGGAGCAGAGTGCCATGGGAAGGTCTCCTGGAATGAGGGAGGCCGAGGGGGGCACATCCTGACCATGAACACCCCCATGGGTGGGTGGGGGGTTTGTGGCCACAGCAGTGCCAGAATGTAATAGTGTTACTCTGAACTGCTTCTACTGCCTGTGATATTACCCATTATTACTTATTATTTTGCCCATTATATCATTTATTCTGTACTTCTGCATTCCTGTTTATGCTAAGCTGTACCCTGACAGTGTCATTGCACAGGGAGTTTCATATTTATAGGCAGGGGGTGAAACGAGATCATCTTTAAGATCCCTTCCAACCCAAACTATCCTGTGATTCCATGATTTAATAGGAGAAGGAGATTCCATATGAAGGTGCAACCTGGCTGGGAGGTTTTACATGCTGCTTGTTTTCCTAAGGAGGTGACCAAGCAGGCAGCACACACAACTCAAAGGCATTATTGAAATTGGAGCTTTCACATGTCTGGTGATGCTCTGCCTAAATGCCTTCTGCTTCAGCAGGAGTCCTGCCTTGGGGAGCTTTAACTAAGCACTACAAGACTTCAGTATTTTCTGAATAGATGAAATTGTTCTTCTCCTCGGCACAGTGCCAGAATCCTCTTTAAAAAACACAAATAAAAATCAAAATCAAACTGTGCATCCCAAAGTGCTGTAAAACCCACCAAGGCGTCTCTGCGAGCTTATTTATTCCCCAGCAGAGACTGTTACAAATGGTGCTACAAATGGTGCAGGCTCCGAGCACGTTACCTGTAATAACCAGGCATCACGATGTGCACTCCTGCACTGGGCTGACAGATGTTGGGCACTTCCTCATCATCCATTTTGCGCACGGAGTCTGTGAAAGGTCCCGTAGCATTGATAACACACTTGGCTCTGACATCAAATTCCTTCCCTGTGAAAGAAAACAGTATCAATCACAGACACCATTTGTTTCCTGCTCGCTGATGCTCTCTGTTATTAATCTCTCTATGAACTCAACCTACTGTAAAGTGTATCCTGCATGTCTGAATACAACAGCTGGCGTGGGCTCTAAAAATTAACAAAGTGTTCACCTAACACCAGATTTGAAAGAGAATGTTTTAGAGTGAAATTCCAGCTTATCTGTGAGGGCAGACGAGGTGGAAGTTGCTCAGCTGAAATCTGCCTCTCAAGAAGAGAGACTTCAGTCTCACCCCACAGACTCAGTAAATGGGATTATGACTGTACAGCACGGAGCCTTTTACAATGTCATCTTCACTTGACAGAAGGGTTTTGATGCAAAGCTCCGTCTGCCCTGCCAGAACACCGGGATTTGAGTGAGAAACGTGACAGAAGCTCGAGCTGAGTGACACTAATGGCACGGCCTGGGAAGATGTCTCTTTTGTGGTTTGCTGATGTTCACGCGTGGCAGTGGCTGCGCTTCTCCCTGCCGAGGAGATGTGGCTGTGCCGGGGGGCTCGGTGTGTGCCAGGGTGGGCTTGGTGTGTGCCGGGAGGGCTCGGTGTGTGCCAGGGTGGGCTCGGTGTGTGCCGAGGTGGGCTCGGTGTGTGCCGAGGTGGGCTCGGTGTGTGCCGAGGTGGGCTCGGTGTGTGCTGGGAGGGCTCAGTGTGTGCCGGGGTGTGCTTAGTGTGTGCTGGGAGGGGCTTGGTGTGTGCCGAGGAGACATGGCTGTGCCAAAGGACTTGGTGTGTCCCGGGGGGGCTCGTTGTGTGCCAAGGAGACATAGCTGTGCTGAAGGGCTTGGTGTGTGCCGGGAGTCCACCTCA
>JAWWLY010000165.1:633185-649239 GCA_035041215.1 Gymnopithys bicolor
TGTGCTGGGAGGGCTCGGTGTGTGCCGGGGTGGGCTTGGTGTGTACTGGGAGGGCTTGGTGTATGCTGGGGGGCTTGGTGTGTGCCGGGGGGCTTGGTGTGTGCCGGGGGGCTTGGTGTGTGCTGGGAGGGCTCAGTGTGTGCCAAGGGGCTTGGTGTGTGCCGGGAGGGCTCGGTGTGTGCCAAGGGGCTTGGTGTATGCTGGGGGGCTTGGTGTATGCCGGGGGGCTCGGGGTGTGCCGAGGGGCTTGGTGTGTGCTGAGGGGCTTGGTGTGTGCCGGGGCGCTCGGTGTGTGCCAGGAGGGCTCGGTGTGTGCCGGGGGTCCCACTCACCCGTGAGGACGTCCCTGCAGCGCACCCCGCACACGCGTGGCTTGCCGGTGGCCGGGTCTGTGGTCTTGAGCAGGCGCCGCACCTCGGTGTAATTGGCGGTGGCAGCGCCGTAGCGCGCGGCCGTGAGCGCGATGGCCAAGTTCATCCGCGCGTCGTTGTGCTGTCCTGCAGGGAGGCACCGCAAGGACACCCGTCACCCCCAGCGCCGCGGCCGCGTGTCACAACCCATCTGTCACGTCTGGCCCTGTCACATCCCATAGCCCGGATGGCTGCTCGCCCTCACGGGGGTGTTCGCAGCCTCAGCCCCTCGCCGGGGCCGCGTGGGCAGCGCCGTGTCCGGCTGGCGCCCCTCGGGCCTCTGCGTGCCCCGCCACACACACCCACCTCAAACCGAGGATTCTCAGCCCTTCCCCTGCATTTAGCAGCAGGCAAACCACTTCTTTCTCCCCCTTTTCCTCTGCAATCCTGCTGTAACGCTGTACCTGTATCTGAGAAGCCTGTTGACAATCCACCTGCTATCAACCAACAACTCTGATCACCAAGTGACCACACACCACTCAACACCCAAAAACATTCTTTCACAGACAGTGTCAAATTTAACTGGTTTTTTGTTTGTTTTGGATTTTTTTGCACATTCCTTTTAGCTTCCCAAGATACAACATAAAAGCACCCAGAAATAAGTGGACAAGAATTAATGAAGGATTCTTAACATATATCATTAAAGATTTATTACTGAAATTCCCTCGTTAAAGAAAACCAAGAGAGAGGCGGAGGGACCATGAGGGAAAGATGATTAATTACTCTGAAATACTGGCTTCACCTGAGACTTTTCCTATTTATTATTGTGCTGAAGTTGGAGGCCTGGATGCTGGCTGGAAAGAATTACTATACATTGAAGGGGCCAGGCTCTGTGTGTCCTGAATAATTAATTTCTGAGCAGGCTAAACTTCCTGAGGTATGGTCCACTTCCCCACCTGTTCGGACCACTCCTATCACAGATGATACTGATAAAGTGATAAATTTCTAATAGATACTGTGGTTGATTTATGTTGCCAGCATCCCCAACGTTTAGTATAAATGGTTTATGTAAAGTTTGGTCCTTCGGATTCTGCCTGCAGCATCTCCAACCCCTGCACAAATCATCTGTTCCCAGCTAAAAGGGCAAAGTTATAAAGATGGGATCAATGGCCTTGCAGGCGCCACCTCCCCTCCCCAAAGCCCTCATTCCAACCCAGCCCAGGCCCTGCAGCACAATCTGTCTTCAGCTATGAGAAAAAAAGTTACACCAAGTGTACAGAAACGGCAGCATGATAAAGCACCGATGAAGAAACAAACAGTAACTCCAATTCCACTCAGCAAACAATGCCTGGAATCAGCTGCAAAAAAAGAACAGCAAAACAACTGAGCAAGATGTCAGGAAAAGTTGGGGATGCTCCATCACATGAGATGCACGAGGGGGAACAACCTTCGGTCAGAGGTGGTAGGCAAAGCATTCCATAAATGCACCAGCATTGCTGCTGCTGTGGTGGCAGGGAGGGAGAGATGACCTTATGAGGTTCACCTCAAACCTTCCCAGTTTAAGGCAGAGTTGAGAGAAGGTACAGCTTGTGTGGAGAGGGAGCACTGGGTGGAAAAGGGACAAAGGACAGCGACAAGCTGTGGTACAGTAGCTGCTTCCACAAAATGACACATATTCCAAAGGAATAGGCTGTTCAAGGAATGACAGGATGTGGCACTCAGTGCTCAGGTCTAGTTGACAAGGTGGTGATCAAAGGCTGTACTTGATCTTGGAGGGCTTTTCCAGCCTAAATGAGTCAGGCACTCTGTAATCCAGGAAATGCTCCTCCAGCCCAAAGTTGAGGGCCTTCAGGAGCAGTGTCCTGGAGACATCCCCCCTTGTGGTGGTGCTGAGTTTGGGGCCTGCCTGACCCACAGGCACTACAGGGCTCAGCTGTGCAGGGCCACACAGCAGGGACACCACTCTCAGACCCGGGTCACCTGTAAATCCAGCCCTGACACACCACTGGCACATGGGGGGATTTATGCTCCTTCCATAGCAGGACCCGGGGGCAGGGGGGTTTCCTCAGAGACTTTCTGATGCTCCTTCAGTCCGTCCCTGCCACCAGTGCCCAAGGTGGCACCGAAGCAAACCAGTCTCCTGTGGCTACCCCAGGGTGGGGACTCATCACACAGCAGCACGACTCAGCGTCAGCCAATATTAGCTTTGGTCTGTGGGAGCTCTGACTGTTTAAATTTGGCAAGTTTGCCTCTGCCTGGATTTGTCACTTATTTGTCCAGAGCAAAAGCAATCCAGAGGAGCCAATCAGCAGAATAAATAACGTGGAAATGGGTAATTTCTATAAAACCAAACTTCTAAGTAACCATTGTTTAGCAAGCCCCAAATCCAAAGGCTGTTTGGTGCCCTGTTGAGTCTCCCAGTGCTCCTAAAGTCAGAGTGAGCTCAGGACATGCTCAGTGCACTTCAGGATTTGGTTCAAAACAACATTTTCCTGCTTTCTCTGAACCTCTCATCCATTTCCCCCTCATCATTATTCTGATATGAGAAGCCCTGTGTTATTACTCACTTCTCAGCTCTCCAAAAGGAACTGAGTGCCCATGGAATTCATTTGCAGGAAGAGGACTGGGAAATAACCAGTTCCTGATGAACTACAGTGGCAGAAAAACCCACTGGCTTCAGATTGATGTGACCTACAGCATGGAGTCCTCAAGTATTTCACAGCATAAATAACTAAAGATAAATAAAGATCTGGAGAGGTCTGGATTTGAAAGGAGTAAGAGTGACTTCCCAGCTTGGGAATTTATCATCTGTAGAGAACAACACTGAACAGTTTGGGACAGATGGGGTCATAGGGAAATGGTTTTATACTCAGGAACAACTGGGTTTTGCTTTTTTTTTTTTTGGTTTGGGAGTTTTGTTTAAGGCCTCCAACTCACATGTGTGTGTTTCCCCCCAAACAGTTACATTAAAATCCTGCACTTGATCAGAGAATTAGAATATCTTGAGTTGGAAGGGACCCACAAGGACGATCAAGTCCACGCCCTGGCCCTGCACAGACACACCAGAAATCCCACCCCATCCCTGAGAGTGTTGTCCAAACCCTCCTGAAGCTCTGGCAGCCTTGGGGCTGTGCCCACTGCCCTGGGGAGCCTGGTTAGTGCCCACCACCCTCTGGGGGAAGAGCCTTTTCCTGATATCCAGCCTAAACCTCTCCTGACACAGCTCCAGCTGTTCCCTTGGGTCCTGTCCCTGCTCACACAGAGCAGAGACCAGTGCCTGCCCCTCAGGAGGAAGCTGCAGACCACAATGATGATCCTGAACACTTCAGAGAAAAAGAGAAGGATGAAGCAAAGCAAAGACTCTGCACTCCAGCCTTGCTGACCTTACAATCAGTGCCATTCTCCCCAGGTAGAGAGACCCTTCAAACCCAGGATAAAAGCACCTCCAAGCTTAACCTCCTCCGGACCAGACATGTTAAGCTCTGTTGACATGAGTACTACTGCCCCCTAAGAATATACCCATTCTGTGCTTCCACTCTCTGACACCCAGGGTACAGGTGTGTGACCAATGGCAAGGCAGCCTCAAGCTTCCACAGGAGGCCCTGGATTACCCACCACAGCCAGCTCAGCATCTCTGTCTTACACAGCAGCACTGGGGCTCCAAGGCCAAACAAAACAATGACCCCACACTTACTACCAGAGGTGACCCCTTGGTGACACTTTGGGGTTTTCCAAATGTTTAAGCCAAAAAGTTATTTTATAACAACAGAATGGCTAAGCCAAGTTAATTTGGCATCCTTCTCCACAGATGAGTGGCTTCTGGAGACCACCCAACTGTGGGCAACACAGTGAAATGGCAATTGTGACACTCACCAAGAACAGATGTTCACCAACACCCTGCCCTGGAGAGGTCACTGCTGCTCCAGGGCTGTTTAGAGAGCACTTGCTCCTTGCATGATGCCAGTTATCACCTGGTGCATCCCAATAAAAGGCAGTCACCCCTCAGCATCTTTGGGAGAAGCCTCCAGGAGCCGACTGATGGAACATGCAGAGTTCTCTTTGCAACTCCTCCCATGGCACCTCTCAAAAACGAGATGTTTAAATCCTTTAAGTTATTTCTAGCAAGAAAAACTGAAAGAATCATCCACCCTTTAATCCACTGTTGTCACTTGGTGTATTGCAGTGACAATGGAGAGATAATTTAATTTTTATTAAGGGCAGTCAGCCCAGCTTTTCCCAAAACACTGGCTGAAGTGCCTTCACTAAATTGACACTGAATCCTCTAAGAACTCCTCATTTTTAGAGGCCACACTGCTGAGGGCATTTAGTGTGCAAAGACATTTTGAATAAGTGTGTCCTACATCACGTTAAGCCCAACAGTGATGCCATTTATAATTTTGCATTTCTTCTTTTTGTGTAATTTAGGAAAATTCTATTTTCACTCCTTAGCAGCAAATGCTGGATTTCTTTCTTCAGATCTGAACAGACAATGTTTCCGTTGGCACTGGCAGGATCCTCCCCCAGAGTGCACACAGTGTACGTTCAGTTTTATTTTTATCAGTGCCGAGCCCCAGCCAGGGAGTGGTAACAAAGCCCACACACTGGAGAGGTTTGTTTGGGGCTGGTTGTGTGAAAACCAGAGTAATGAGGCACTCTGGCAGTTCTAGTATGTTCTGTCCTGTGTCGCTCTCTGACAACTGTTACTGTTAAACCAACTCCCAGAATTCCAGAATCGTTCAGATTGGAAGGAACCTCAAAGCTCATCTCGTTCCACTCCCTGCCATGGGCACAGACACCTTCCACTAAACCAGTTTGTTCCAATTCCTGATTTCTCCTCTGCAACTCTCTTCAGTTAACACAAACAGCACCCAGTGACAGCAGTTTTATTTTTTTTAAGAAGCTGGAAGCTCTTTTAATGTTCATGTCAACCTTTTTGGGCTAAGAATTCCCACCTGGTTATCCCCTGTACCTGCCATAGGACAGTTATCCATGTAATGATGAACACAAGCTTTGCAGCAATGGCCCCAAACACACTGCAAATAACCACACATGCCACATTTTAGTTATTTAAGATCTGCCCTAAGATGCAGGCACTTCCAGCCCTTGCCATGTAGGAGCTTTCCTGGGAAGGGAAGCCTTGAGCTTGGCCTTCTCACAGGTAAATTGATTCCAACAGATTCAAAATCAGATTTGACACACCCAGTTTAAATAATCCAGAAGCATCCAGTCATCCTAAACAGTTTCTAGCTTAATCCACTTAGCACCAGCTCAGACCACAAGAACTAAACCTCCTTGGGATTTCACACTGGTTTGGGTAGAAGGGATCTTTAAGTCCATCTCATTCCACCCCCTGCCATGGGCAGGAACACCACCCACCAGCCCAGGCTGCTCCAAGTCCCACCCAGCCTGGCCTTGGACACTCCCAGGGATCCAGGAGCAGCCAGAGCTTCTCTGGGCACCCTGTGCCAGGGCCTGCCCACCTTCACAGGGAAGGATTGCTCCCCAGTATCCAACCTAAACCTGCGCTCTATCAGTTTAAAGCCATTCTGCCTTTTCTAGTATGAATTGTTGCAAATTACATACAGTTATAAACAAACAAACAGCACAAGCAAAAGGCAGGAAGTCCATCAAAGTATTTTTTTACAGCAGAAATCCCACTCCCCTGCAAATGTCTGTCTGATCGAGTCTGCTACCAACTTACAGCACAGCAGCTGAAACTTGTACTGAAACCAGGATCCCAAAACACAGAAATAAACCACAATCTCCACCACATCCAGCGACAGACAAAATTTGGAATTCTGGCTCTGTGCTTTGTAATTATGTTGTTTCCCACTCCTGTGGTATCAGCCTTCAACTTGTCACTACACTGTGAGTGCCGTGTCAGTGGCAGGAAAAGCACCGTGTTAAAATGAAACTAAACATTGTCACTGTCAGTTTATGGAACCGGCACTAAAATGTCACTGTGAGTGCCTGTCACGGTGCGGCTGCTGCGGCTGCGCCGGCCGGGGACACGGCAATGGCACCTGGCAATGGGACACGGCAATGGCACCTGGCAATGGGACACGGCAATGGCACCTGGCAATGGGACACGGCGATGGCACCCAGTGATGGGACACGGTGATGGCACCCGGCGAAGGGACCCAGCAATGGGACCTGGCAATGGGACACGGCGATGGGACCTGGCAATGGGACACAGCGATGGCACCTGGCAATGGGACACAGCGATGGCACCTGGCAATGGCACTCGGCGATGGCACCCGGCGATGGGACCCGGCGATGGGACCCGGCGATGGGACCCGGCGATGGGACCCGGCGATGGGACCCGGCGATGGGACATGGATGGCAGCCCTGGGACATCAACCACTTCCACAGAGGAAACTGCATCGGGGTAAACTCCCAGCAGGGCAAACTTTGGTGTGATGGATTTAACAGCCCCTGCGTGCTGTGTTTGGCCACTGTGTGACCCAGCAGAGCCCTCACAGGGGACAGGACGTGGCAGGAGGGATACAATGCCCTGCCAGAGCTGGAGAGAGGCAGCACTGCTCCCATCCATCACAGAATCACACAATAATCAAGGTTGGAAGAGACCCTCAAAATCATCTCCAATCACCAACCCAGCACCACCATAATTGCCCCTAAACCATGTTCCCAAGTGCCACATCCAGGCTTCTCTTAAACACTTCCCTGGGCAACTTACTTGAAAGCCTGACCATTCTGTAGTGAAAAAAAAATTCCTAGTATCTAATCTGAACCTCCTCTGGAGCAACTTGAGGCCATTTCCTCTTGTCCTTTCACTTGGGACATGGCAGAAGAGCCCAACCCCTCTGTGGGTACAACCTCCTGTCAGGGAGTTGGAGAGAGTGGGAATGTCCCCCAGGTGGGGTCAGGCTCTGCTCCCAGGAACAAGGGACAGGACAAGAGGAAACAACCTCAAGCTGTGCCAGGGGAGAGTCAGGTCGGACATCAGGAGGAATTTTATTCCTGGAAAGGGTGGTCAGGCACTGGAAGAGGCTGCCCAGGGAGCTCTGGAGTGCCCAAGGCAGGACTGGCCGTGGCACTCAGTGCTCTGGGCTGGGGGACAAGGTGGGCATCAGGCACAGGGTGGGCTCCATGGGCTGGGAGGGCTTTTCCAACCTTAATGACTGGTGATTCTGGGAAGGTGAGCAACGTGCACCTCCCCAGCCTTCCCAAGGACCAAGAGGCTGTTCCTGCCCTGTACACTGACAGACACAGGGAGCAGGAGAAGGAGCAGGGGAAGGAGCAGGGCTCATCACCCCCTTCCCTGCACAACCTCAGCCCCAACAGGGAGCAGTGCACCTGTTACCTCATGACCAGCTACTGAGCTCACACAAAACACACACACCTGGATCACAGCACAGCTCCTTTCTTTCCTCTAAAAGCCACGACACCACAGGGACCACTCAGATGTTTGTGCCACAATGTGCAAATAACAGCATTTTGCTCAGGAATAATCTTAAATCTTTTGGTAACATGATCTGAAGAATTATTCCCTGTTCACTTCTTAAGGGACACAAACCCCCTCCTTTGCTTATACGAGCATTAAAAAAAGAAAAGAGAGAGACCTGGAATTCACTGGAATATTCATCATTTCCAACCTTAAACCCACAGCGTACAAACAGACGAATCCAGCAAGTCAGAAAGCAAAGCCAATTTAATCTGTGGCTCCCCTGAGGTAAATGTAGTTCACAGTCCTGCCCCCACCCCAACCTCAGCCATAATCCCTGCTTCCTGGAGGTACGAAAGCACTGGAGTGAGGAAAATTCTGCAGCAGGATATAATGATCCAAAATGACAGGGACAATAATGACAATGAATTTCATGTCTCCCAGTCATAAGCTGGGGATGCTTGACTGGGCTGACTCACACAATTAAATTGTTACAGGTACAGCAGGATGCAGTTACCAACCGCCTGCTTTTGGGAAGGAGCCTCCAGCACAGGGAAGGGAGCGCTGTGGATGCACAGCCCTTTTGTTGGGAGCAAAGGGCTCATCCTGCAGGGACGTGGCTGAGCCTGCACCTCTGACAGAGGCAAAACTGGGTTAAAGATGCAGCTGGTTCAGGCCATTGATTTTATCCCTTTTGAGAGGGATAAAAACGCTCTGACGGATAAAGCACGGCGGGACTCGAGCGGCATCCCAAGCCATCGGAGACCCACGGGTTGTGCCAGGGAACGGGGAAGCCAGGGCTGCCCTGCAACCCCACCAGTGTCTGTGCCAGCACCAGCAGGGAAAATACTCTGCTGCTGTGGGTTTTCACTGCACCTGCATCCCCTCTGAATTCCTCACATCCCAGGCTGCCCATTTCCTCCAGGGTTTCACAGACAGCTCTATTATACAGAACATGGGGCAAAATGTATTGGAAAACGACAGGATATGGAGCATACACAGAGTATTTCCCCAGTTATACCCATGGTTAGTGTGCCTGCCAGGCTTCTCCCACCCATCCAGCCCCAGGTCTGAAACACCAAGAAATATGAGAAGCTGTGTGTATTTAAAATCACCTATGGAAAGTCTTTTTAGTGACAAACTGTCAGAGTTTTTATATCCAGGGAAGGAAAAACAGCCACAGAGTTGTCTGTAATACCCCTATTACAGCTCAACATCTCCAAATATCCATTTGTCAAACATGAATTATAAAGCTATAACATTTCATAATTCAGGACACACTCAAATCCTAGGAAAAATAGCTACAAGAGCCTAAATAAAAAAAAGCATTTATTCCATTTTTGACAGCTTAATGAATGCCCTACTCTTTTGCATTGATTTTTGTGTGTGTGTCTGTGTGTGCACGTGTGCCTGGGAAGGATTTCTCAGGGGGTTTGCTGGAAAGAGGGAAAGCAAAATCCTCTGCCAAGGCTTTTTATACTTTTAAATAAACTCCATATTAAAATATTTCAGCAGAGTATGTATACAAAACTACTGAGAATGCAAAAAATAAAAGCAAACTACTTACATCCCAGTAAATATTTTAGGAAATTCATAGAACAAGACATTAAATAACCCAAGACCCTAATGTGGCAGAGGAGTCCAAGAAGTCGTGTATGTTAATTCCTGCTTTCAGGAAACAACCTGGAAATTCAGAGAGCAGGATCAGCAAAGCCCTAAAATCTTAAATACACAACTGATTCCGGAACCCAGATTTTCCTTACACCCCTAAAGGCTCATCTTGCAAGGCAAAATATGTTAAAAAAATCTGCAGCACCCAGAAATACAAAAATTATGTATCTTGAAGAAAACCATGCCACTAGGAATTGCTGAACACTTTACACTGAGACATGCCAGCCAGCTGGATCCCTGCTGTAATGGTTTTCCTAGTTTTTACTGTAATGAACTCCACATAATTCAAGTAGAGATGAATTCTTCCCTTTAAAGGGCTTTAGAACAATCCTGCCCTGATCCTGAGCCAGCCCAGCCTCTCCACTGTGCCTCTTGCCCAGTTCTCCCTGAGCCCCCTAAGTGGATCTGACAGATCCCTGCTCACATAGCAGCCGCCTGCTCCCCCCAAAATGTTGCCTTTTTGCTATTCAGGAGTATCCTCATACCAACAAATGCTAAATGCAGTCTGACATGTCCCCCTAAGAAACAAACTTGTAAGTTGTGGCTTCAAAGCAAACCTTGAATAAATAGGACACGTTGTGTACACCCCGGCTAACATCCAACATATGCTTTGGCTTCCCGATGCTCAGGCAGAGCAGGAATAGCCTCTGGACAAGGCTGTGATTTGCTCTTGCTGGTACTTCCAACATTTATAATGTACCATTTTTTTTTGCCTGTATAAACAATTTAAAAGATGTAATGAAGACGACCCCGGCGCCGTTTGGGAACAACATGCTCATGAATTATGGATGGCTGGACGTGCCCTGCCCCACCGCCCATTCCAGACCCACACAAAGAGCATCCCTGGGCTGCCCCCTGCAAAGGGACGGGGCCACCACTGGGGCACAACTGGGCACGGGGCCACCACTGGGGCACAACTGGGCACGGGGCTTGGGCACAGAAAACACTGACTCACATATGGAATGTTTTTAATTCCTCCCTTCGGTGCCGGGATCAACATCTGTGATCATTAACAGCCCTGTTAGCAACAACTACAGGGACAAAGGGTGATGGACAGGGAAAAGGGAAAGCAAGAAAACAGGATGAAACTACATTTAACTGCAACTACATAAACAGTTAAGACCAATTTATTGATTAATTATTTAGGGTAGAGAGAAGAGATGGACAGAGAAGAGAAAGATATCACTGACTCTAAGACTTGTTTTTTTTCTTTGCCATTATTTAACGCTCTATTTTATGACTAATCATTCTGAAAGTACTAAAAGCAGTTTAATTCCATCTTATTACCCCCTTCTCTACTTTCAGTTCAATTCCCCTTTCCTTTGCCCTCCATTCCTCTGGATTTAGGGTGTGAAATATATCATTAAAATTCAAGTATAATAATTTACAAGACCTAAAGGGTGCCTGCTGAAACATTATGACTTAAAACAAATTTCCTGTGGCCAGAACACAAGTTAATTGGTCAGGATAAAACAATTCATGTGCTCCAAGCCCATGTGAGTCCACCAGCCCCAGGGGCTGACCTGCAGAGGAGGCACTGCAGGCAAAATTGAGTTGAAATGTGGCATGTTAAGAACTGATTTAACATTTTAGTTGAAAAGTCTTTATTCTGTGTTAGGTGCAGTCTCAAAGCACCCTGATGTGTATTATCAACACACAAATTTCACCCTTTAGACCTTCAGAACCACTTTATTCTTCAGGAGAACTGACGTTTGGTGGAGCTTTGAGAGGTTTTTCAAATTTTTTTCACTGCAAAACTCCACTTCTTTACATTCTGCCTAAACCCCTATCTTATAAAAAAAACCAAAATAAGGCAAGAGCAACTAATATTTTTTCTTTTTTTTTTCTTTTTTACACTTCTTCCTTTCCAATATTCAGAGTATGGGTTTATTTTCTTTTGTTGGGATAGAACCAAAATCTCCAGAGACATCTCTCAGTCCCTCAGGCCGCTGCCCTGCCCTGCCCTGCCCTGCCCTGCCCTGCTGGTGTTTGCCAGCAAAGCCCACGTGCTATCCTGGTGCTCAGTCTTTAGATTTTTTGCAACACTGTTCAAAATAATTATTCATCCAAGAAACCTGAAGACTAATTTTAAGGCTATCCTGGAACTGTATCTTTGGAATGCTGGGAGTAGTAAATAGCCACAATACAGCCCAATTATATATTTAAACAGAAAAAAAAATCACTAGATTATAAATAGATTTCCAGCTATAGTGCTCTTCTGAGGAGTGTAATTACAGTTAAGAGAACCACTCCATTCTTCTGGCATGCTCCTGGGATCCCTTAGAGCAGGCTAAGGGATAGCTTAGGAAAAGGAATAAAGAAATCTGAATTCCTTGTCTGTATCTACAGCACCTCCTGGTACAGTGCACAAAAGTCACCACATAATCCCACAGGAAATTTCCTCCACACCTTAAAAATAAGCAGACAAGATGCAGCCTCCATGAGAGGTAAGTGAAAATCAAGTTCATCCTTTAAATCCCACCCTACTCTCAAACAAGAACCTGCACATACATATTCCCAGAGATATATATGAATTCTTAATTGCTTTTCATGCTGTTGGGCTCTGTCTGGAACACCTGCAATGACCAACACCAGCTTTAGCCAGAAGCCTCACAAACACTACTGGAGCCCAGTGTGTTCCCAGAGTTCTTCCCAGACCAGAAGCCCCTTTGATGAGCTGATGAAGTGTAAATACAGTTCCACAAAGGGGCAAGAACTCCCTTTATAATCCATCTTGTGTAAAGACCCTTCTGCTGCCAAAAGGTCAGCAACCACATCTTCAGGTAAAAACCAGCTGGAATGGTCCCACTGGGGCAGTCAATCTGTACTTCAGCTATTTATTTTGGAAGGCTTCTCCAAGCCTGCAAGGAACCCATGGCTTGTTGCCTTATCCTCAACACACTGGACCTTCTGCTGTTACCTGCCTGGCCCCATTTCCAAGGAAGCCTTAGCAAACTTTCTGTCCTGGAAGCAGAAGAGGAGGAAGAACACCACCAGTCTAATTAAAAGCACACTGTGGAACAGCACCCCAGTCTGCTGCAAAGAAAAGCCAGTTCACTTTCTAGAAACTTTTCCCTTCAGGAATTTATAACTCATCATTTAAAGCAGTTTTAACAGAAACCACTCATGTCTTATGGCAATCTCTAGTCTTTCATTGTAATTACCATGAATGCTGTTTTTGCAGGGTAACTAATTTTACTGGTGATACAAAAACTAATTGATTCAGGCCTCATCCAGCCCAGTGTGAGAACCACAACCAGATCATCTAGAGGGCAAAACATGTGACATTGCTGGAATCATCACATTTTCCTGACTTCTTCCTCAGAAGAAGTGTTCAATCCAAGAAGTGCAGAGCATCATGCCCAGCTGGAAAGTTGCAGGGAAACACCAGAACACTTGCACACAGCACTACGCCCACTAGCCAAGAAAACCAATATATTTTCTCCTACCTTCAGTAAGCTTCTGTCCCAAAAATGTAATTTATCTACCAAATTAATTCTTAAGAGGCAAGCTGAATCCTTCCAGCTTCTGTTCTTGCCTTTAGAGATTCAATGTACCAGATCATACCCATGTTTCTGACCCCAAACCCACTGGAAGCACAGAGAGGCAACGTACCATCGTAGTAGACAATGGCTCCAACCAGCTTGTCCTTGCGCAGCATTGGGAAGAGCTCCAAGGCTCTTGACTTGGTGAGGACATAACTGCTCTTTAGGCACTGGCTTCCTGCCACCAGGTCATAGAGTTTTATTCCAATCCAGTAATATGGCAGCTGCCACCATCTGCATGGAAAAAATACCCATGAAGTGAAAAAAAAGAATTGAGAAGTACTTGCACACACTGTTCTTGTAATAAAGAGCACATTGAGTACCAGTGTGTTGCTTTACACCAGTTCTACCTTGAACCATCATACAAGCTTGGGGTACCACAATGTAATGTAAATACTCAAGAGTTAGCTATTGTGTGCTACTGTTTACAACAGAGATACTCACTGCAGTGAGTCAAGCAGATTCAAGGCTTTGTGTGCTCTAGAATTAGGATCTAAACTGGCTGTTTGTACTTCAGTACCACATAAATACAGTCAAGCACTGACCTATGTGAGCTCCAGCTGTTACAAGCCCCCTCCGCTAAGTCAGGAATAATAAAGACAGGAAGGACCTTAATAAAACTAAGAACATTCAACAAAACCTCCCTGCTCTAAGTAGGCTATTCCAGTAACTGTTCTTTGAGATCTGAAAATCTAACACAAAGCACTTAGATCAGCTCTCTTCCTCAGGGGAGAAGGAAACTGTTCTCTCCATACCCAACTGTTCTCTCCATACCCATTGCTGAGAACACTGTGATGGTGTGTGTTGAAGACAAGGGTGTACTGAGAGAATAGAAAATAACATCCTGGGAATGAGAGCTCTTTCCAGCTGCTCCCACTTGGGGTGCTGGAAGGGCACTGAGGAGCTGCACCTCAAAGCAGCCTAAGAGAATGTCATTTTTCTACAGTCCAGCAACATCTCACCCGCTGGGGAGCAGAGCTTGGGACAGCTTTAGGGACAATCTTTGGGAAGAGGGACCTGGAAACTTCCCCAGGGAGGAGGTTTGCCCGTGAGAAGCCAAGGAAAAGGAGAGATGCCCCAGCAGAGCTTACTTGTAGATGGGCAGCATGATGGGCAGCGGCGCGGAGAGGTGCGGGGCGCTCTGCAGAACGTACGCGCGCTCCTCCAGCGCCTCCTTCACCATCCTGTACTGGAAACACGAGCACCTGGTGAGCCCCACCTTACCCAGCCTCGTCCCCACGTGCAACACTGAGCAGCAAACTGCAGCAAAGCCAGTTCCTCACATGAGTCCCACTGGTCTTTCAGAGACACACTGAGATCTGCTGAAAAATTCAAACTAAGGAAAATGATGCCCAAGAAAATTAAGTTTCAGTCATTTAATCTTGGTGCCTTGGCTGGTCAATTGGGTATTTTTTAATTTGAACATAAAGCACAATAAGCCACATTACCTTAACTGTGGGCAGGAGACACTTAGGAGGGCTAAGACTCATCCCATGACACAGTTTCCAAGCCAATTCCCACAGTTAAATCCCATCCTCACTCCAAGCTGCAAATGCAGACGGGTTCTTCTCCAAACCAATCAATGTGCATCAACATGAAGTAGTTCTTTGGCAAAAAAGGTGGGTTTCTACAGCAGGATAACTGCATGGTTTAGATATTTTCCCCTGTAAAATTACCATTTCTGTAGCAGTACTACAACCACCAAAACATACTTTGAGAGGGTTCAATGGGAAGACAATGCAATTCCTCAAAGCAGGAATACCAGGCTGCCCACAGCACAAGAACACACAAAAGCATTTACATATACTCACCCATTTACCATATTTTCTATGCCCTTGCCAAAATTCATCACTTATTTACCATCTTTTTCCCTGTTACAAAATAAATCACTCATTTACAGTATTGTTTCCTCATTTCAAATTAAATCACTCCTTTACTACCTTTTCTTTGCCCATTCCAGAACAGGACAGGCACCCACTCTCTCAAATTCTTACCATGACAAGTAGAAAGCTGTTTTTATTCTGAGACCAGCCCTGTCTCTGCCTTCCTGGCCCAAAATCCACAGCCTACAAGGCCTGGCCATTACACTGCCCACCAAAGAACTGAGCAAAGGCAGCAGTGGTGGCTTCCCCAGCCTGGGCAGCTCCCCTGCAGAAGACACTTCCCATGCACAGTGGCTGTGCAAACCAACAGTCAAGCAGTGAAAAAAATCAACAGGAGACTCAGATCTACTTGGGACAGGGGAAGTGTCTACCAGAAAATTGCTTGACCACCAGCACAAACAAATACCTGCTCGAAATCCAACTTCATGATGGCCTTCTGGAGGTACCTCACTCCACCATGGATCAGTTTGGTGCTCCTGCTGCTGGTCCCCGATGAGAAATCGTATCTTTCTAGAAGGGCTGTTTTTAGTCCTGTGTTACCAGAAAACCAAATTAACTTCTTAAATTACACAATTTGTATGTAATTCATTAAAGACACTTCTCTAGGGTAGAGACAATCACAAGAAAAATTACTCTGTACATGGATAAATTTGTATTCAAAGTGTAATGCACTGTCTATATAGTAATGAAAAATTTTAGCCTCCTTCCTGAGGGAAAAGTCAAACCAGAACTTAAACACAAGCACATTAAAACTGGTGTATTTCACAATGGGAAGCATTACAGTGGCCATGCTCCTGTAAGCACATGAGAGCTTAGATGGACACTTTAAACTCCTTGCAGAGAGCTCTCCACCTCTTGCACTAACAATTGAGACAGCATTCCACAGAGGGAGACAACTGGCAGCTTTGCTTACTTGTGGTTTGCTTGAGAGCTGCCCAAAACCAGGGGAGAGCCAGCCATGGGCTGTTTGGGGGGAGCTCACCAGAGAATGTGGGCACACACAGAATTCTGACACAGACAGGACATAGTCTGATCAGCCTCCCCACAGAATCCTTTGGGTTGGAAAAGGCCTCCAAGATCATCCAGTCCAACCTGTGCCTGATGCCCACCTTGTCACTCAGTTCACTGAGTGCCATGGCCAGTCCTGCCTTGGGCACCTCCAGGGCTGGGCACTCCAAACCTCCCTGGGCAGCCCCTGCC
>JAWWLY010000165.1:649339-713490 GCA_035041215.1 Gymnopithys bicolor
CCTGGGGCACAGCCCGACCCCCTGTCCCGGCTCCCCCCTCCTGGCAGGGATTGCAGAGCCAGAAGGTGCCCCCTGAGTCTCCTTTGCTCCAGCTGAGCCCCCCCAGCTCCCTCAGCTGCTGCTCCAGTCCCTTCCCAGCTCTGCTCCCTGCCCTGGGCACCTCCAGCCCCTCCGTGTCCCTCCTGGCAGGGATTGCAGAGCCAGAACTGGACACGGCACTCGAGGGGCCTCAGCACTGCCCAGCACAGAGATTTTAACATCTATTGGTCTTCCAAAAACTTTTTTATTCTTAAAATTCTAATTATTACTGGTAACTTCCAAAGATCAGAGCAATTTATTTTTGTCAAATGTGACCAAAGATTAATGGACACAATCAGAAATAATTTGGCAAAGATTTATCAAACACACGAAAAGCAAAATTTGTTGTTAAGTGAAGCAAACACAATAAAAGAGCAAGTTCCATGAACGAACAGCAACAAGACACAACTCATTAACCAAATGCCCAGGAATATTTCACACCTCAGAAATCTACTGACAAAATCAGGATATCCAAGAAAAGGATAAACAGAGATTAACTGTGATAATTTCTGTCTGCTTTACAACTGCATTTTCTGCCACAGCGTAGCAGAGGCAGAAGTGAAAAGATCCCAAGTTCTTTTTTGTCCTGTGTTATTAAATATAACAATCAGGCTGGAGTTTGGGTGTATCTCCCAATGGGCAGATATCACTTCTTTATTATAATGCATTTCAAACTCTCACATCTTCTGGACAAGTGTTTTCCAACTCAAACTGCAAAGCACACCTGGAGGCAGGTTTTGCACCTGTTTCTGGGGTATAACTACAGGTTAAAGAACCTGAAGGACTTTAGGGCTCTCTACTATGGTTTACACTGGGTGTTTTTCCATTTTAGTTTCAGAAGCACAAACAAGGTCTGTGAACACAGAATTTAAAGTTGGTTGTGTCTCATTGTCTGACTGTACTGAAAATAACAACTGAGGGAACACATTCCAAGACAAACTTCCCTCACAAATATTTTTTTTGTAAAAATATGATATTCTGGAGGAATATACTTAATATTGCTATTAATAGCAATAATATCAATTAATATTTAATGTGCTACTGGATAGCAGAGAAGCTGATACAGGCACAGCATCCATGTGTTCTCACCTCTGTACCTGCACATCTATTCTCATTAAACTTGTGAAGTGATTTATTCTCACTGAAAACTCTCAAATTTGACAGAGGCTGGTGGTTGATTTCAGAGTTGCTGTGTGAGGAGGATGACAGAGTGGGCACTGGTGTCCTGCTTCTGGACAGAGCTTTTCACCTGTGTGACCAGCTGAGTGAGGGACTGGGCAATTCTGCTCATCCACCGGTGTGTTCTCTCACCTGTGTCCTCACAGCCTCATCCTCTGCACGGGCCAGTTGGACGTGACATGAGATGAGCTTTAAGTTCCCTTCCAACCCAAACCAGTCTGGGATTATAAAGTCAGGTAAAAACCACTTGCTCAAACTCATTTTTCCTTCAAACTTTCTCTAAGTTAAGGCTCCATGGAAAGTTACCATCAATCCTATGGTTCCCAGTAGCCTCTCAAACCAGTTACCAGCTAATTCCCCCAAGGTGGGGCAATGGGAGATCTGCTGTTATGGGCCTTCAAGTTCATTGTTCCTTCTGAGAACAGCATTGTGTAACCTCTGTCTTCAGGTAGTTTTGAAAAGCCAGTCTGGTAAGTTTATTATAAGGAATAAGCCTGCAAGTGAGCCCTCACCTCTGGTGGCTGCATCCAGAGCACAGCCACAGCCCGTTGCTCCTCCTCCTATGACAAGGACATCAAATTCAGTGGTGGTTTGCAGGGCCAAAATCTGCTGCTCTCTCGTGGGGAGATGGTTCTTTACTGGAACATCTTCTGCAGCCTCAACCTGCACCAAGGCACCCTGCAAAGATTACACACAGCCCATGACAAAGGGAAATAAAGGGAAAATTAAAATTTAGAAAAACTAAAGTTGGCAGGCCCTGGAATGACCACTGGCTTTTCCCAAACACGGTGCTCGTGGTTCCCATGGGATCACACCCACCCCACCAGCCCCAGCCCTGCATGGCCTCACCTGAGAGCTGCATTAAGCACTCAGACAACTGTGCCCAGGCTCAGCCACCTCCTGCAAACGCTGGGAACAAAGGTCTCCTCATTAGAAGCTGTTTAAAGCAGCTCAGCCCTCAAACAGAGCTGAGCTCCCGGTGCTCCAGGCACACACAGACAGTGGAGCCGAGGCACAGGGAAGCAGAGGTGAATCCTGATGAGCCTCCCCATCAGTCTCCCCTGGCTCTCCTGTGTTTACACACCAACATGTGGCTGCTGGCAAAGATCATCGGGTGAGGGACAAAGTCTGGGCACTTCAAAGAAATTCAGCTTCCACGTTATTCATTTGGCCATGGAATTCTTCCCATTTCCAACTATTACTGCTTCTTGCCCCGCTCTCTCCCCAGCCCTGCCCTCTCTAGCAGTGCTAAAAACTTTTATATCCCACAAACTACAGTAGAAACATATCACAGAATTCCAGACTGGTTTGGGTTGGAGGGGATCCAAAGCCCATCCAGTCCCACCCCCTGCCATGGGCAGGGACACTTTCCACCAGCCCAGGTTGCTCCAAGCCCTGTCCAACCTGGCCCGGGACACTTCCAGGGATGGGACAGCCACAGCTGCTCTGCCCAACCTGATTTTATATCTCAAAGGGACCCAACCTCCAGTGATGAGAAGTTCACAACCTCTATAAAGCATCACAACCCTGATACAGTTTCAGAACGTGTTTTTCAAGGGAGTGATGGACACAAGGATGGAGACAGTGAGAGGACCCATCTGTTCCTGTCTACGCTCCCTCCTCTGGCTCTAAGACATCCCTCTGCACCACACTCCACAGAGGTTTGCTGTGAACCTCCCAAAAGGGGACAAGACTTGAAGCACACCAAAGACTGTCCCGTGGAACACTCAAACACAGCAGCGCTCTGGGCTGCAGTGCAGGGTCACAGCCTGGCTCCCAACAAGCTCCTGCTTCCCCTCACTGAGCTGCTGCTGCAGCACTGCTGGGTCATCCCAGGCAGCTGCTGCCAACTTCCAGCTTCCTTAACACCACCTCGTGACTCCGAGACAGCAGTGGCAAGCAGGAAATTGGGAAGACTGAAAACACCCGTGGCTCAGTCTCACACGTGTTCTGGCTGGCCAAGCTCAGCCACGTGTGCTCAGCTTCCCTGAGCTTTGGAGAAGGGAAAATCATCACCTCCAAATCTGCTTTGCACTGTGTTCCCAGACAATTTTCCAGGTGTACAACTTCAGGAAAACGAGAACACCAGAAAGGCCAAACTCAGAGCACAGGAAGTACTGTCGTCCACTGGGCTTGACTGTATGTTTTGGTTTGGTTTTAAACACATTATCTACAACAAATGGCTGGAAACAAAACCTGAGCAGAGTCCCCAGCCCTGGTATAGCCAGAGTCTGGAGATTAGCCCTGGAATATAAGCAGAGTGATTAGCACCAGGAATTGATATAGATATGATGCATCTTGCTGTCAATTAAATGGGGGAGTGAAGAAAAGCTGCACATAGGGATTCCATCTGCAGTAACGTGATTAGTTTGGCAGTGAACAAGTGTGTTTACTGAAATAAGCAATTGCTGTTTATATCTACAATTTCTCAGGCAAGAGTTCCCTGAATGGTTTTGATTACACTCTTAGCGAGAGGAATTTAGTTTGGCAGTTTGAATTTAATCATCAAGTTATAGAGTGATCTAGTAATCCATAAGCCAGTGCTCTCGTTAATTTGCTACTGTTAATCTCTGGGTAGGTTTGATAGAGTCAAATTCATCATCCTTATTCACTTAAAAAAATAAAGTAATTAAAACTCCCCAAAGCAGACCCCAATACATTATCATATTATTACACCATTGGATTCACCTTGCTGAGCAATTCTGACTGACCAAAAATGCACTTCCACACTGGGAGAGCAGGACTGGAAAGGACAGCAATGTCTTACAACTCCACACCAAAGCAGTGCCTCCCCCCTTACTGCTTACAGGGAGGGAGGGGAAGAAAAGCCATCAGTGGTCTCCAACTCCACTTGGCACACCTGAAAACACCCCCTCACACCTGGCCCCAGCCTGCTTAGGTGGATGAATTAAATACAGTCCCAAAAAGCAAGAATGCAGCAATTCAGTCAGGAAGTAAGAGGATCTGGGACTTCCCATCCTCTGTCATGACTTGTGCTGGAAGTGCTGGGGAAACTGCTGGCAAAGGTTCACTGTGTCACCTGGGCCATTCAGAGGTCTGAGGACTTGGGCCACATCATGGAATCCCAGACTAGTTTGGGTGGGAAGGGACCCCAAAGCTCATCCAGTCCCACCCCTGCCATGGGCAGGGACACCTCCCACCAGCCCAGGTGGCTCCAAGTCCCATCCAAGCTGGCCTTGGACACTCCCAGGGATCCAGGGGCAGCCACAGCTTCTCTGGGCAACAAGGGGTTTCCATTTACAGCAGTGCCACTGAGAAAATATCAGTCTACACACACTTTTGCTTTACCCTGAAGCAGTTCTGGAGGGACCAGTACACGTGTGTGTATAGGAAAATCAGTTGGGATAAAAAGCAGGACAGACCTGGACCAGTGGACTGTTTTGTTTCCAGTGTGTAAACACTTGATACACAGCCAAGGTTAGGGGTGCTACCTGTGCCACTTTCCTCCCAGCACACCCACCAAGGACAACTTCATATTCTCCATCAGAAATTGCCAACACTCCTCCCTTTCAGTGGGCAAACCACTCACTAGTGTTCAACTAAAAATCCAAATGACTTCCTGTCTTTTCTTAAGGGCCAGAACTTCACCACCCTTCAGGTTCTCCCTTGGAACTACCTGGGACAGCCAAGTTTCACATGAAAACCATGGAAGACAGAGCCAGACAGACCACCCAGCCAGGGTCTGTATTCTGTAGCTGGTGCCCCCAGTTCCAAGAGCCACAGCACTATCAGTCCCTGAGTGAAGCTGTACAAACATGGGTGAAAACACTGAGCATTGGATTGCTGTCTCATTGGATTGCTGTCTCATTGGATTGCTGTCTTATCACGTGATGGATTCTGGCCTTGAGATAACAACACATTTCCTACAGTGTACAGCCAGTTAGTACATCCTGGGCAACCTCCCTCTCTCACACAGGATCCAAGCTCTCTGTCCCAGGAGCTCTGACTGGTAGGTGTTACAAAGGAGGGGACCCTGGGGCTGGGGGATGTGCCCTCAGCTCAGACATCTCTCCTATGCCAGTCCCCCAGTTTGTCCCATCTGCTGTCCCATGGGAGGTGTTTAAGGCCACAGCCTTAAGGGTGGGCAAGTGGGTACAGATCCATGTGCTCACACAAACACTGGAAATGTTCAGATCCTTTGCTGACTGATCCTACACAACAGGTTTAGAAACCAGGGGGACACCTGGTTCTGACACTTGACACCATGATGACATTCAGTAAAACCCTGGGGTTCAGTTGGACTCTGGAAGTTCATACTGGCCATCCATTCCCAAAAAAAGGGAATTCCTTGAATTCTGGAATACTGAAAATGCAACAGGTGAGTTCTCCAGGTGACTTTTCCTGTACAACCCCTTCTCTTATTTAACAGTCCTAAAATTTGCAGCTGGCATTTGTGGCAGAAATGAAGTCAGACTGTAAAACCCTGGGATAAAGGCTCTGGGGAGAGTTCCAAGCAGCACCATCAGCTCAGAGCACGGCAGGAAGCCTGAAGGGGAGCTCACTTGAGACGTTGGGGTTTATTTTCTGCAACACTATCTGAAGCCATAAGGATCCTGGCTTATCCACTTCCCAGCTAGGCTCCCCAGCAATGACTCATCTCATTCCCAGCTGCTCCTCCTCCTCCCCACAGAAACGGCCAGAGGATTTAAAAGCCGTGTGGATGTGGCACTTGGGGACATGGGTCAGTGGTGGCCTTGGCAGTGCTGGGGGATGGCTGGACTCGATGGTCTGAGAGGGCTTTTCCAACCCACACAAGTCTGTGGTTCTGTGATGGAGAAGGGAGTTACAGAGCACAGACCCTGCTGTGGGAGCAGATATCCCAGTGAAATCTGCTACAACAGCAAGATCCAATGGACAAACTGACACTGGAATCACTGTTCCTTTCTGCTACCACTACCCCATTGCAACTGCAGGGCTCCAACACCTCCCTCCTCTGCAAAGAACTGACTCTGTGCCAGTTACCCCGAGCACAGCTCTGAAGTGACCCCGGGCTCACCAGGGACAACAGGAGCTGTCCCACAGACTTCCTGGGCACAGATCCTGCCCCCAAACTGTTTCCAGCCTCATGGACTGAACAGGAGGGGGCACCACGACTGTTTGAAGCTGAGATGCTCAGAGGTAGCAATGGTGGTTTCACTTCCACCTTCCAAGCTTGAAAATACTGTCCAGACTCAGCATTTATACTTCCATCAGGACTTTCCACTCCTGTAACTAAGTAAAACTCCCAGTAGCACCCAAAGGTCACTTTTTAAACACCAAGAATGACTTACAAGCACCACACTTCCCCACCAGTCACAAACCCATGAAACTGAGGCAGCCTTTAACACCATCCCCAGAGCAGTGCCTGCCAAACCAAGCCAAGAGGCTCTTGGCACTCCTCCCCAAACACAACTATTCCTCCGAGCCTGACATACGCTCCAACAGATTTTAAGTTTCATATTTTATCAGAAATCATAATTAATACTTACGTGTTTGTTTCTATACTGAGAAAATTGAGAGAGGCCAAAAACTGTTGCTATGGCACCTCCTCCAATGAGAGCAGTTCCTTTCACTGCCTTCCGAAATGCCATTTTTTACTGGAAGAAAAGAAGATAAAAATTAATCGGCAGATTTACCCTGTCAGGGTCTGGGCTACACAGAATAGACCATTTGCAGAAACTAATGACGATGTTGTGACAAGCTGAAATTTAGGGTAGCAATGTCTTAATTAGTGATTTTCATTGCAATATTAATAATTTCTAAACAAAGTCTAGACAGAGGCAACTGGAGTACTCTGGTGCTTGCTGTGAAAGCTGAATGACAGAAGAGTATTTAGATCTGAGGATTTCTGTACACACACCCCCAGTGACACTCCTGTCCGTGACAAGTATGTCCAACACCACGGCAAAGGCAGACCAGGAACGCCCTATCCTGGGCCACCAAATCCTTAACCCAAATCCCACAGATCTGCTCCACAACATCACTTTTAGCTCCCCTCCCATCCCATCAACCACTGCTATGATCCCATTAACCTCGGAGCACTCCATGCTGCTTTCCAGCTGGGAATTGCACACCAGCACAGCCCATCCTACCCTGGAGTGACGGCTGGTCAGGATGCAGGTCCCTCAGTGAGAAGCAGCAGCACAGACAGGGACAAGATTAAGTGGCTGGAAAGCAGTGCAGCACTTTATCATCCAGCTCCAGAGGGTTTAAAACCAGCCCTATGTGGGTCAGGCAAATTCTTAATAGACCCAGTGTTCGGATCCTGAATGAAAAATTTGCATGGGACTGACCTGAATCTTAAGCAGGCACAGCCCACTCCATCTTCCCCGGCCCGTGGGGCTCGTGCCATGCTGGAGACAACACCCACCCCTGGTGCGGGACTCCTGGCGGCGCTCTGGGCCCTCCGGACATGGACACAGCCCTGCCAGGGCACAGACTGCCCCGCAGCCCCCACATACAGCACCAACAAAGCTTAAAGCAGCTGCGGGCAGCGTGTGCAGCCCTGTGCCAACCCCGGAACACCAACGCATTTACAGCACAGCGGGAGCAGCTCCAGGGCAGGAGCAGGGGCCAGGACAGACCCCCACCCCGGGGCTGGGCTGGGCTGGGCTGGGGGTCCCTGCAGCCTCCCCCAGTGTGCCAGGACCCAAACACACAACCAGGGCACTTCCCTGAACTGCTCCTGTATAACTGCACAGGCTGTACGCAGACCCACATTCCCAGGCTGGATTGTCCCAAAGGAAGGAATTCTTGGCTATGAGAGTGGTGAGCACTGGCACAGGGTGCCCAGAGCAGCTGTGGCTGCCCCATCCCTGGAGGTGTCCCAGGCCAGGTTGGATGGGACTTGGAGCAACCTGGGCTGGTGGGAGATGTCCCTGCCCATGGCAGGGGGTGGGATGAGATGGTCCCTTCCAACCCAAACCTCATCCTCATTCCTGTAAGCACAGCCAACACTCATCCCTGCATCCTGTCCCTCGCTTAGACCTCTCCTGACACTTTGAAAACCAGGGACATACTTGCCAGAGTTACACCTTTACCTTTTCATGGAATTAGAGCAGCACAAAGTACACAAACCACTGACTAAAAGCCTCAGTGATCATCCTCTGCACCAGCTTGCTTTACAATTGCAGCTTCCCAGACAGCTCTGAATGTAATTTCTTTTTGTTTTTCAAGCAAGAAAACAATTATCTTAGGACTGTAAGTTCTGCTGGGCCTTTTTAATGGACATTTTATCAATACTTCTAAAAAGCCCCCAAAAATCACCCCGTCAAGTTTTTAAAACTGAAGAAATATTGTGGCTATTTGACCTCCTATGCCTTCAGTTTTATATTAAAAAAATATTACTTCACCAACCTAAATCTATAGTTTCTCATTGTCAATCACACTAGAAATGTCACTGTATATATAGAAAAAATCCCAAACAAAAATCCCCCAAACTGGTGTAGCAGATTTCCAAGTTGTTTGTAGGACAATTCTGCACAATCTTATGAAATCAACCAGCAGAAATCAGCTTCACAGAAATCAACTTCTGTGCTGAGCTACAGACACTTTCTGCCGTGTGTCAGCACCCAACAAGCTCCCCTGACAATTTCAGCCATTAATTTCCCCTGTGTATAATAAGGGACAGCCAACACTCAGACTTGAAGCAGCTGTTTACAGCAACTCAGGGAATGCCAACAGCAAGTGCTGGGCACGACCATGGTGGGCATGAAGGTGCCGGCACACAGGGAAAGGGGTCAGGATTGCTCCCAGCAGGAGCTGACCCCACTCCCACTGTGGATGCAGCCATCCTAACTGTGCTGAAGTGACACTGGATGTGCCACAAGGAACAGCTTTGCCACGTTGATCACGCAGGTAACATCTATAACACACAGAAGGGGGTGGGTGTTGGCTGTACAGGGGGATCTCTGGGATCAGCCACTGGGAAGGGGCTCCCCCCTGCTCGCCTGATCCTGGAAGCGTTGGCATCAGCTCTCCTCAGAGCTGACAGCCCAATTACAGGCAATTCCCCAGAGAAAGGACCTCTCCCAGGAGCCCAGCTGCTCAAATTGCCACATCAGTCTTGCTCACCATCCCTAAGAGCAACTTATTCAGGGACAGAAAGGAAAACAGGGCTTAGCATAAGCCACACCAGTGCAAAGCCAGACAGGCATTCCAATATACAGATGGTCCTTTTACACCTAGAACAGCTCAATTGCACCCCAGGAACCCACATTTGGGAGGTCTGAGCAGATGTGCATGGATGAGGCTGGATGAGCTCAGGGCCTCTGCAGGGGCTGCAGAGCCCGGACAATGCGCTGGCACTGACACGGCACCGACGTGCCAGGCTGGCCTGGCCTCTGCCCCGGGCTCTTCCACGGCTTCCTCCAGAAAGGATCAGCATGGCATGTGGGAAATGGCACACAAGGCTCCTCTGGGCAGGAGGACAGATCAAACACTGCCTCAGCAGCCACAAAGCCAGAGGGAAATGAGAGGCTCCCAACACACACTTGGGTGTTCCTCAAGCGCTGTCCCAGACGGCTGGAAAGGCTGTGCCTGCTCCGAGCAGGAGGCACCAGGGCACAGATGAAAGGGCAAGGAATGCAGCCCATGTCGTTCCCATGAGGGCTGTACAACACAGGGAAGAGCCTACACTTAGCAAACCCCTCCTCTTCTGTGAGCAGGTACTGAAACCTGCCTCTCTTCCAAGCTGAGATCAACAGCTTGTGATGGAAAAGGAACTTTAATGACAATTGTAACAGCAACCAGCATGAGAAGCACCACAATCAGAAATAAGTCATCTTTCCATCACACCAGTGTTCTGAGTCACCTTTCAAAAAGCAGCTCAAGCAGTGTACAGAGTGTTTTAGTGCTGTCACTGCCATCTGACACTGTAAATCTGCGTGTCAAGCCTGACTCTTGCTTTTGATAGAGGCTGCAAATGGCACTTTTGGACCTATGCCCTCACTTGGATGGTGAGCTGAGGTCCCTGACAGGCTCTAGAACAAGCTGTGGCAGGAGCAGGAGCCCTTGACTGACAGAGGAGGAGCCAGGGGCATGTCACAAGGAGTTGGTATTGCACAGAGTGAACTGTCCAAGGAGTTCAATAACCCTGGGGAACAGTTCCCAGGGAACCAGCTGAGCACTGGTAGATTCACAAGAACATTAGCTCAAACTGCTACTAAAGAATCCTGATTAGAAGAAATAGCCTTTAAATCTAAAAGGAAGTGAAGGGGCAGGGAGAGTTAGTGTAGGTGAAACAGAAACTACGCTAAAGATTTGTCAGCACAAGCTCCTTCTTTCAGTTTCCAAGAGTTAGAGAAGTTAATACAAATCACCTCACAGTAGGAACTGCTCCCTCCTCAGTGCATTTCTTAACCAGTGGCCCTGTCACACTTACTTGGCCTACAGCAGCATGGAAAAGTCACTTCCAGAGGAGTCTCCCACTGCAGATCCAGGCTGGTGACCAGCTCCCTGCCCCAGGGAAATCCCAGGTGACCTCACCAGCTATCAGACCTTGGGCCTCCTGTGGCACAGGAAGGGCTCTGCTTCATCCTTTAACACATTCCTTACACTGCTCCACTTTCAGTCCCACGGCTCAAACCCAAAAGCCTATGAAGCAGCACTTTTTAAAGAAGGGATTTCAACACCTGTCATCAGTAGAGGCTTTGACAGAGTACCCCAAGTGACAAACCTCGGCCATGCGCAGCCCTCGTGAGACTGGGATCGTGGGAGGGACCTGCCTTCCTTACTTCCCGTAATGCCCAGCCCAGGCAGCTGCCAGGCTGTTGGCTGGTGTCATGTGGAGTTGTGTAACCCCCTCCCACCCCAGGCAACAGGTGACTGTAAGGGAAGCACAGCAATCGCCAGCACTTGTGTGCTCAGGTACTCTGTAATGACGAAGATAAGGGCTGGATCTGAGCAGCACATGGGCAAAGCTGGGGGAAAGAATGAGAGGAATGAGGGCAGGGTGGGGAATTCAGCCACAGAACCACAAGTCAGGCCAAAGCAAGATGACAGTTTAGCAGGAGCGAAGGCACAGATGGATCCAGGCAGCAGAGCTGTGCCACAGGAGCGTGTGCCGCCATCAGACACAGAGCTGGTAAATTAGGAGAAGAAACCCAATCTGTTGTGCTGAATATCCGTGTGCTTTCCGAGGCCATTACCATGGAATCCGGGTGCTTCGCATTCCATTTCCAACGAGCATCTAATAAAGTGAGTCACTCAATGCAAGACTTAAAAATAGAAAACTTATAATCATCTCCACTACAGTTTGCATAACTTGCCATTGGTGTTGGAGCACTGTCTAATTCCATCTTTCCCCTTCCGGCCCAAAGTGTCTCAGGGAAGTTTGGGATGATGAAAGGCCCACACTGATGTCCCTCCAGGCTGAGCAGAGAGTCCTGCACTGGCCCTGCTTCTCCAAACAGCTGCAGTCCCACCTCAGCTCTCTAATCCAGCTCTCATCCCTCCTGCAGGACTGCTCAGCAGGTGACCACACTGACAGAGCAGCACTAAAGCCACAGTGAGGTTCTGACTGTGCACAACTCCAGCCTTGAAAGCTGCACCCTCCTGTCACTGGCAGTTTGCAGGGTGTGTCAAGGCAGGAAGCAGCCAAATAAGGAGAAAAAAGGGAAGTAACCAGAAAATACTCGAATTAGCAACCCCTTAACCAGGTCACCCACCAGCTGTTTCTCCCTTACCTTCCAGAAAGCTGGGAGTGGTTTATGTTGCACAGGTTAATGTTGCCAGACTAAATGAAATAGCTTAAAAAGAACTGATTAAAGCCTAAACCAACCCAAAGTGGAGGTGCTTCCCCTGAAAGGCAGATCTTTGATGAAGGACAACATGCCCAAAGAAGAGTTCCAGTGGGTCCCAAACACAGCACAGCAGTGTCCACCCTTCAGGTTCTCTCCTAAAGCTCCCAACAGTTTTCCAAGTTCTCAACACAAGTTCAGGCACTGTAATAGAGTCACTATCCAAGAACCACCTCTCCAAACAAGCACAGCACCGTACCCTGCAATACCCAGACAGCTCCCAGAGTCCCTGGTCCCCTTCAGTCACCCCACGGACCTCTGAGTTCCTACACTGAGGATTTAAAATTCCAAACCCTCTGGGCTACCCCACACTCACAAGTGGAAGCCATGCAGCACTTTACCATATGAGGAAAATCCTTCCCACACTCCAGTACAGGCAACCAGCTCAGCTCTCATGCCCAAAAGTGGTTGTAGCACTTGTCAGGCACAAAAATAAAGGAGAAACAAAGCAGAAAATAGACATCCTATCCTCATACCTCCTCGTGGTCCCACTGCTTCCAACTACTTCCTTCTGTAATCAGACACCAAGATATTCCCACCCTTCACTAGATGACACAACAACTGCTCTATGCTCCCATTCTACAGGGAACAGACTTTTTTGGCTCCTCTTTTGACTATTTGCATTTTTAACCCAACCACTTCTTTTTCTCCAGTTTCATTAACCTGCTAGAAAGAAAAAAAGTTTTACAAATGATGATGGGAAAAGTCCAATGTGTGAATCCTTCTTGGGATTCCAATAGCAATGGCCTTGCCAGAGAAAACAGCATGTTCCTGGGAATGAGGCAATACTACAGTCAGGGATGGCTGTAATTCCAAGGACTGTACCTAAGGACTAACAGGAATACAAGGAAACACCAACATCAACAAGTATTTGCAGCTTTCCCACCACACAAACAAAGCAATTTATTTATCCAGTTCTAGATGAAAGTATTTAAATTCCCTCCTGGCCTACTGGAAGGAGTGGGAAGCCTCATCTCCAGCCTGAGCACTAACGTGAGCAGATGATTCCCACACCTTTGTGTTCTTGTGCAAACGCTGGTTTAGCTTAAACAGTTCAAACAGTGATTTTTGCTTTCCCTTTAGAGGAGGGTTAATATCACCCACAAAATCCACCAGGCACAATACAAACACTATAAGCCAATTACTGTAATTAGAAAGAAATGTTCTTGTTAGCAACAATTTATAGCTGCTCAATTTTTTCTGATATCCTTCATTCTGCTCATTTTCAATGCAGATATTTTAACAGACAGGCTACCAGTTCAGCTTGATCCTAAGGCAGGTTTTCTTTCCCCTCCCCAGCCAAACACTCAGGGAGCAAGGAGTAGAAAATAAGGTGGTTTTATTACAAGACTGGACATAGACCTGCACATACAAACAGGAACCTGCTCAAAAAATAGCTACAAATCAGGTGATTACTGAGGTGTGGCAAGAAAGTAGCCCAGTTTTCCACCCTGGGATAAAGATTGAGACCTGATAGCACATGTAAATCTTATCCTGGAGGAGGGGCCTGCATTCTGAATCACTTTGAAATCAGAATCAACACTTGATTTGAGAAACCCTTTGCTAAGCACATGGAACAGCCCAGTCCAAGCCTTTGCACCCATCCAGTGGGGAACTGGCCCTGTGGGCTCCATCCACGGGACCCGGCTGGGTCTGGGGGTGAGTCCACCTGGAAACCCCTTGGAGACAGAGCTCCTCATCTGTAGGGAACCTGGCTCAGAGACAGTTACTCAGGGACAGGGAATGTTTCCAAAATCAATACTGTGATGCTGTGGAAGAGATTTGATTACAAACTGTCTGTTTGTTACATAACAAAAACTGTTTCCTAAAGTAAAGCTTTTTGGCTGAAAGGGGCTGCATCTACATCACCAAGAGCTAATTAGTGGAGCCCTAAAACCCAACAGCTGCTGCTGAAAACAGCCTCAGTGGTCTCTGTGCTCTGCATTGTTTACTTCCAGTAGCTCCAGCGTGGACCACAAACACCCACGGAGCAGCAGAAGGGCAGGAATCCTTCCCTCCTTACAGGCTGATCTTCCACTTTTGTCCCACTTGCTTCAGCTTTGTATTTCTAGCCTCTAATTTTTATTTCACAAATCTCAAAATCACTGAGGCTGGAAAAGCCCTCCCAGACCATGGAGCCCACCCTGTGCCTAATCCTCACCTTGTCCCCCAGCCCAGAGCACTGAGTGCCACAGCCAGTCATTCCTTGGACACGTCCAGGGATAGGCACTCCAAAGCACCCTGGACAGATCCTTCCCGTGCCTGACCACCCTTTTCAGGAAAAAAAATTCCTGCTGATGTTGAACCTGACTCTCCCCTGGCACAGCTTCAGGCCCTTTCCTGTCCCTTGCTCCCTGTCCTGTTCCTGTTTCCCCAGCTTGGCCACGGTCTCCCACTCTCCCAAGCACACCCCAAAAGGCAGGGCCAAGGCCCCCAGGTGGGTGGCAGGGACAGAGACCAGCCCCCTCCTGCTCACACTCTGTGCCTCCCTCAGCTGCAGGAGCACACCCAGGATGGTACAGCTGATTCCTGCAAAAACACAGGTTCAGACTACAACCGGCAGGCCAAGAACATAGAGTAGATTAATTAATCTATACAACCAGGCTATCAGAGCTCTGGGTTAGCCTGAGGGCAGCACAGGCCATAAAAAGGCAAAATAACTCCCCAAGTTCCATTTGCCAGCACATAAACAAGCATCAGGGTACGAGGAAGCTGTTGCTTAAGTGAGTTACTTGGAAACGCCAAGCCCTATTTTGAAACCATCAACGAGTGGAAGGAGAAAGTCACAACTGCAAACTGAGAGCAGAAAAGGCACATTTCTTTTAAATATTTCCTAAAGCTTGCAGAGACTTGTGTGGAGACAAGCAGGCAGCAGTAAGGAACGTGTAGGAGCTTCCTTTGGGAAACTGCTGTGCACGAATGGCCTCTGAAGTGACCACATCCAGCCAGCTTTGTGTGTTCCCAGCAGGGCCAGTCACCAGGAAGTGATGGAGCTCGGGGGAAAACACTCCATGATGCAGCAAGGCCTAGCTCAGAAACTTGTTATTACTGTGTCCTGTGCACACACATAATTAAACAAAATAAAGTGTGAATCCACATATACACAACCAAAGTAATGCTGTAAGTTACATACATTGTAGATGTGCCTACTCAGAACTTCCATCCAACATCAGACTAAGTAAATTGCTAATGGTCCAACATTAAAATTAATAATATCCTCGTTGTTGCTATTACAGAAAAGGCAATACTGGACTTTGCTTTAGCTATTGCCATGCAAAGATCCTTAAGTATCAGACCAAGTCTTTACCAGCTGATTGGGGTCACTGCTCATCACTGAAAATTCCTGAGGACTGTAACTGAGGTAAGGGAGGAAAATAAAAGGGTAGAAAGACACGGAAGAGAAGACAATGCAATGCCTGAGTGGAGCAGAGCCCCCAGTTCCAGCAGCAGGCAGAAGGAGCTGCTTCCAGCACACCTGTACTACCTGTTTACAGGCAACAGCAGAGGAAGTTCAGCAGGGAGGAAATCTGGCTGGCTTAAACCCGAGCACTTCACACCCATATTTATCTCCTTTCCCATAGTATCAGGCTTACAAACGTTTACTGATTGCTTAGGAGAGATAAGAACTCAAAAAAGTTTAGGATTTGATATGCTCTCACCCAGCAACGGTTCCCATGTGTATGCTCAGTCCTGGTAGAAGTTACTTTCATTTTCCAGAGTTCAGTGAAACTACAGATATGCTATTTCTTTAACTGGAATTCCCATCTTTCAGTGCCAGGAGATGCTGTTTCTACCAAGTCCATCCAAGAAAGGAAATACAGTTGAAGAGCTCTGCAGCCCCCCTTATTTGCTATATATTCACACCTGCCCCTGGCCAGGGCCACAGGGGTGGGATTGCTGCCTGTGGGGCATCATCAGGGGCACAGCACACACGGGGCAGCTGCCAGGGGCTCTGCACCACTTCCAGAAAACTGCCCACACTCCTTTTTTTTGGTCTTTTTTCTTCCCATCCAAAAGCTTAAATAAAACAGTGGGAGGAGGCTGGGAGCACTTGGGAGTGAAAGCTGCTGTGTAAGATCACAGAATGACAGAATGGGTTGGGTAGAAGGGACATTAAAACCCATCCAGTGCCACCCCCTGCCATGAGCAGGGACACCTCACACCAGCCCAGGTTACTCCAAGCCCCATCCAGCCTGGCCTTGGACACTTCCAGGGATGGGGCAGCCACAGCTTCTCCGCCCAACCTGTGCCAGGGCCTGCCCACCCTCCCAGCCAGGAATTTCTCCCCAGTATCCCAACCAGCCGTGCTGTTCTGTGAGCCTTACACACAGAATCACACAATGCCACACTGGACTGGGTTGGGTTGGAAGGGACATTCCTTAAAGATGCTCCAGTCCCACCCCCTGCCATGGGCAGGGACACCTCCCACCAGCCCAGGTTGCTCCAACCTGGCCTGGGACACTTCCAGAGATCCAGGGGCAGCCACAGCTTCCCTGGGCAGTGGCAGATGCGGGGCAGGAGCAGCAGGAGATGCGGGGCAGGGGCAGCAGGGGCAGATGCAGGCATAGGAAAAGGCAGAGGCAGCAGGAGATGTGCGGGCAGAGGCAGCAGCAGAAGATGGGGCAGATGTGCGGGCAGAGCCATCAGATGTGCGGGCAGAGCCATCAGATGTGCGGGCAGAGGCAGCAGGAGATGTGCGGGCAGAGCCATCAGGCGCTCGCTCCGCGCTCCCAGCAGAGCCGGCCCGGGCTGCCCCCGGGGCTCCCCCCGCGTGTCCGGGCCAGCCCCGCTCCCGTCCCGCCCGCGCCGCCCCCGCACCCTCCGAGACAGCCCCGAGCGCCACTTACTGCGGACCCGGAGCCGGAGCCGCGTCCCCGAGCGGGCTGTGCGGGCTGCGGGAGCGGCGGGAGCGGCTCCTCCTGCCCGCCCTGCGCCGGCAGCAGCCCCAGCCCGCCGGGCTGCCCCGAGCTCCGCCTCGAACGCCGCCCGCACTCCCCGCCCTGCCCTCCGCCCGGCCCCGCCGCTCCGGCGCTCCCGCGGGCGGGCCCGGCCCCGGCCCCGTGCGGCCTCCCCATCCCCGGCCTCGCCTGATGGGGGTCCCCGCCCGACCTCCCCATCCTCGGCTTCGCCTGATGGGGGTCCCCGCCCGACCTCCCCATCCTCGGCCTCGCCTGATGGGGGTCCCCGGCCGCGGCGGGCCCGGCGCGGCCTCCTCATCCCCGGCCTTGCGTGATGGGGGTCCCCGCCCGGCGCGGGCCCTGCCCGGCCGCCCGGCCCGCGGGCTCGGAGCGCTTTGCGGCTGCCCAGGGGCGTTTGGAGGCTTCAACAACCGCAGCGGGTGATTTCAGGGGTTCTGCAGCCAGTGATACCCAGGCCACCGGGGGCAGTTTAATCTCACTGGTGATGGGGGCAGTGTTTATCCCACCGGTGATGGGGGCAATTTAATCCCACCGGTGATGGGGGCAGTTTATCCCAGGCACATCAGTGCACTTAAAGCTGGAAGTAGTAGTAGGGCCAGCTGGAAGTAGTAGATACTCAGGCTTAGAAGCCCTCAGCTGAACAGAAAGAATATGAAAGGAAAAAGACCAAAAAATGATTAATTATTTTTGAGGTTATGGGTATGGAGTGGTTTGGGGTTTTTTTGAGAGAGAGATCGTGAGAAAGGAAGCAGAATTAGGGGGAAAAAAAGGATTTAAATGCAGTTTGTGGTGAATAATTGCAGCATGATCCAACACACATGGTTCTAGAAGTGAATGCCTACCCCATATATGTGTCCTAACAAGTTCTGGGTGTGAGTGCCTACCCCATGTATGTGACCTAATATGGCACAAAATGTTGTTGTTTCATCCATCTCTAACAAATATTCAAAACCTGATCATAAATTTGTTAGAACTGGGAAAATCCCCTGCCCTCCCTCCCATCCCTCTAGGGTGCTGTCTCCCCACATGTGGCTGCACTGTCAGTATTAATTTATGACCATTTTTTAGTGACTCCAAACAAGGCAGTTCATGAGCACTAAATGTGTCCACATCCAGTTTCCAGGTGAACATTTCCTGCACCTCAGCACTCCTGTGTCTCACCAGCTCTTCCAAACCAGCAAAAACTTGAAGGGAGTAGGAGATGAGAGCATTGTACTATTCTCCTCACAAAGAGGAATCCAGGAATGAGTGAAATCTTCATTAGGATCACGTTTCCCAAGGAATCTCACTTTCCAAGAGGAGTTGTCCACACATTCACGGTGCCACTGCCAATAAACAGGGGTGGGCTGTTCTCTCCTCCCTCCATTAGGCTTCTGTTCAACCACTGCTGTCTTTTTATCTTAGTTTTTTTCACCTCTGTTTTCATCTTAGTTACTCATTGGCAAAGGTTGGGCTTCATAAGTTTGAAAAGTGAAAGATTTTTACAAGGTGAAAAAAAAATGAGATGCCTGAAAATATGGTAGAATTCCTCCCTCTTGCCTGTTTTTTATTTAATGCCTAGATGAAAATATTACCTCCTGAGTCTCCGTGCGTGTGGCCGAGTCCCCGGGACAGCTGCCAAGACAGGAGTTTTAGCTGCCCGAAATCGTGTGCTCAGCAGGTGTAAATTGTGTGCAGGGAGAGTTCACCTTTTGTCCTGAAGCCCAGAGGCAGTTTCTCTTCATTAGCAAGGGAAGATGGGGAAGAAGATTATCCTGGTTTCCTGACTGCATGCCAGAGTTATGTATCATAAGGAGAAAATCTGTTCCTATGTTCACAAATATGTTTTCTCCTAATCTGCCTTCAGGAAAGTGTCTTTGTGAGGAGCAAGAGGTGCTGATAATCAGAGCAGAGCTGAGACAGAGGGACAGGAACAGACACAGAATTTCTCTGCCGAGATTTTTTCCGGGGGGATCCACAGTAAGTCCTCCAGTTGGAAAATAAAAGTCCTTAGTCATGGCTGTAATTAAACATTCAGATTGTTCCCATCTCGGGCTGTGGGTGTCAGGTGTCAGTTGAAGTCCAACCCTGTGGCTTCCCCTCGGATGCTCAGTTTGCCATCAAACCAGGATGTGTTGCTGGTGTTTGAATGTTTCCCCTGCATGCAACAGATAAATCCATCCAGTGTGTCTGAGGAAGAGGCTCGTTTTTCTATTAAACTGCTGTAATGTGTTACCATCATAACCATGTCTGATTGTTTGCTGTTCCATCAAGATCCCACATCAGGGCTGAGCCTCAGAAACAAATGCAGAAATTGCAGTTTTACAAAAATAAGGTCACAGGGCACGTTCTTTGTGGCAGAACAAACACCACCATTAATTGGCCTCTCCCTGCAATGGCAGCACAGGCAGGGAATGGAAGGAGGGGATGTGGGGGGGGTGTTTCTGGGGCAAACAGCCAGGCTAGGGCTCATAGAAAACATGGATTTCCTTGTGAAAGAAAAGACAGACAACATCTTTTAGAAAGCAGCACTGCCTGGACTAGTCAGGAGTAGTTATTTTCCTCTTTAAATGTTTAAAGATCATCGTTGTGACAGGAAATATTAAAAAAAATCTATTAAATATGTTTTCTCTACATGTGCCAGAGTGAGAGATTATATTCAACAAATGGGCTGCAAAAGGCTCTTTGGAATTTGTGCTGTATTTTTTTTTTCTCTCAGACAATGACAGACCAAAATCAGCCCCAGTGAATATACATGTCTGGTGTTTATCCAGGTATTTTCTCCATTGAATTGATTAGGAAAAGTGTAGAAAACCTGTTCAAAGATAGACAATCACTTTGAAAGCACAGCCTGATATCCCAGCACATAATGAATAAATAGAGGATTTGAGTCTCCTGTTCTCCACTGCCCATTTCCCTGGCATTGCCTGCCTGGTGGTGTTCCTTTGGGGCCACTTGGATGGGATCTGGAATGAACATTTTTGGGGTGTCCAAGGGTTTATAAGGAACTTGCACAGATTTCCAGCAACATCATCAGTAGTTGTATTGGGAAAAGTTATTTTCAATAACCACATTTATCATTGTCAATTTGGTTTTGGTGACCTTTAGTGATCCAGAACTGTTCCATTGGGGAAAAAAGGGTATCACCTCCTTGATACCTGAACCAACCAACATTCCTGGATGTCTGTGACCCCTCTCTGTGTCCAAAGCCCGTGGATGGGATCTCTCACCCCATCTCCTTTAGCACCATTTCTGACCACACCAGCCATCCTGCAGCTTCCCTGGAATTTCAGATCATACCTTTTCATCTACAGAAATATTTCTCCCTGCAGATTTAAATAATTAATTGGGACGTGCCTGGTGGGTCTTGAGCTAAACTTCAGGGAGGCAGCAGCTACGTGTGACCAAGTGACCTTTTGCTGTCCTGCTCGTCCCCGCGCTCGCGCTGTGCTCAAAGGGACGCTGTCAAAATTGCTAGGCCTTAAAACTTTAACCCGCTCTGACAAGTTGTTCTACATTATAAGTCTTCCCTAAAAGATTACCACGATTGTTTTGTTTGTTTTGTTCCAACAATCTTTGCTGAAGGCTCCACAATACAGATTCATTTGTCCTTTTGGGTAGGTGGATATTTTTAAATGCCCAGCTTATTCCGTGACCTGTTAAAATGGAGTTGATGTGTGTGTGCTCCACTCGGTGGAGAGCTCGCCAGGGATGGAGCAATTTCTCTGTACTCCAGAAGAAGAAACAAGAGCACACTCTGGGAGCCTTTATGAGGAGGCTTTTAGAAGCCATTTTGAATGGCTGATTGTTATCTGTAAGTTCTGGAAGTCTTGACTGGACCTCCAAGGTGATATTAAGTATGTGTTAGTGAAACATGAGTTGGTTCCTACAAAGAGGTTTGGTGTATGTCAGAGTGCTCAAAAGTATTCCTTAGGCATAGTTTCTAAGATCTCCACTTACAGAATCACAGGATCATTTAGGCTGGAAAAGCCCTCCCAGCCCATGGAGCCCACGCTGTGCCCGATGCCCACCTTGTCCCCCAGCCCAGAGCTCTGAGTGCCACGGCCAGTCCTGCCTTGGACACCTCCAGGGCTGGGCACTCCAAACCTCCCTGGGCAGCCCCTGCCAGTGCCTGCCCACCCTTTCCAGGCAGCAATTCCTGCTGCTGTGCCCCCTGCCCTGCCCTGGCCCAGCCTGAGGCCGTGCCCTCCCCTCCTGTCCCTGTGCCCTGAAGCAGAGCCTGACCCCTGTCCCAGCGCCCCCCTCCTGGCAGGGATTGCAGAGCCAGAAGGTGCCCCCTGAGCCTCCTTTGCTCCATCTGAGCTCCCCCAGCTGCCTCAGCTGATCTTTGTAGGACTTAAGTGATTTAATACAACTCTGCATGAGAAGGTGGATCAGAGCCAGCAGCACAGGTACGGCTGTTTCATCACACTTTCTCGTTTTTATGTGTCAGGACAAAGGTTGACACAACACCCATTTTATACTGGGTGGCTGCACATCCTCCATCCCGCTGCATGACACAGGAACATGTGGCTGTGCCAGCCATGGAGGAGGGAATGAGTGATATCCACTGGCCCCACCCCAGGTAAGCCACACCTGTACTTTTAAGCTTGAATTGACCTGTTTTACCACTGCTATGAACTGTACCTTGTTCCTATCGCAGCTGCACCAGCTGAACTTGGGGTGTGTGAGGCTGCAGGTGCCCTGGAACTGCAGCACCTCCTGGGAGGGACACAGTGGGGTCACCAGCAGCACCTGGAAGTGACATTGGAAGTGCAGGAAGATACTGTGTCAGGCTTCAGTCAGAAGCATCAAAAGAAGAGATCATGGAGATTTTTAACCAACTGAACCGATCCTGTGAATTTTTCACCAGTTCTGAGGTGCTGGACCACTCTAATATTGCAGGTCTCAATTCTCTCCTCCATTTATTACTTTCCTACTCCCAGTCAGTTTTAAGGGAAGCCAAGTGTGAGCCTGGGTCACACAGCTTGGGAAAGGATTTCCAGAGCATGTTCGAGAGTGACATTTGGTCCCCAGGGAGGCCTGGGAGTTGCCAAACTCCTCCTGGTTGACAGAGTTCCCTGCACTACGTCAGCCAACACCCCCAGATGTTCTGAGCAGATGCAAAACATGCTCGAATGGACATGAGGAACTGCTGTATAAGTTACTGTGAGTGCAAGGACAGTTTCATTTCTGCCCTGAGAGCAAGTGGGACTTGCCAGTAGCGCAAAGTGTGTCACTGTGGTGACCCTCTGCGTAATAATTCTCTAAGGAGTGGCAGTTCCATGGAAACAGTGTGTTCCACAGTGCCCTGACCTGCCCCAGAGGGCTGAGGGGCACCTGGGGACATGGCTCAGTGGTGGCCCTGGCAGCTCTGTGAGTGAACTGTTGGACTTGATGATCGCAGAGGGCGTTTCCAGCCCAAACCATCCTGTCATTCTGTGATTCCATGGCTATGAGGACACACTGCTGGTTCCCATGTGGCTGTGAACAGATGTTGCCAGCTGTCCCCTGCCAGATGTCCCCTCAGCTCACCAGGAATGAGAGGAGGTGAGAGAATAAAAGTAGGGGAAAACCAGTTGGTCAATGATTTTTGTTTACCTCCTCATGGCCAACTTCCAGACACAGTAAAATAGGGAATTAGGGGCTTCTCAATATGGATATTTCTTGTGTAAGTGCTTTGGGATTTCTGGTACTGGGCTTGTCTGGGAAAACAGTTTTTCCAGGCTGACTGATGCAGTCATAAGCAGTAGTCCAAATTATGTTATTACTTGAAGTTCTGACGATATCACCCTCTGCCAGCAGGAGTTAAGAAGGAAAGGGGACTGTGACATTGCAGTGTTCATGTGTGTCCACACAGTAAACTGAAACAGTATCTGTAGTGCCAGTTTGCTGTTGGTTGGAGAAGAAAACACCTGCTTCCTCCTTTTCCAGAGGTGGTTGGTGGTCGGTCTTCCTCCTACCTGGGCTGTGTTCTTAAGCATGATTATTCTTTGTGTACATAAATCTTAATGTTCCCTTGATGTGCAGCTCTTTATGCTGCTCTCCCTTGAGCTCTCGACTCGTGTGTGTCCACTCGTGGGAGCGTGTCCAAGGCAAACTGCACGTCAGGGGAGTGCAGTTGATTTTGGGACAAGGCATTGTCACCTCACAGCGTGAGCAGTGCCACACTGTGGGTGTCCCATCACCACACACGGGTGGGTGTGCTGTGCTGGCACTGGCACCACATCACCTGGCAAACCACGGGCACATTCCTTGGACACTGTGATTCCTTCAGGTGCAGATCAGCTCACCCTCTGAGCCTGTAACCAGCAGCCTCCTCTGGCAAAGTCCTTCTGGGGTAGAAAACAAACAAATACACATTTGTGACCCGGTCTGAACACTTTTAAAGGTAAAGACTGATCACAGAATCACTCAGGTTGGAAAGCACCTTTAAGAATGAGTCCAGCCACAGTGCTGGGTGTAAAGGTTTTTGGAAGCCTCCACCTGAAACCTCCTAAAGTTCTTCCATTAAATAACTCCTTCTGAATTATGCAAGAAATAATAGTTATTTTTATCCCTGAGAAGATACAAACAGAATGCTTAGGAAACAAAGAAGTTTTTGAGGAATATGCTGAGGAAAAGAAGTTTTCAAACAATGTGCTGAAAAAAAAAGTTTCTGAACAATATGCTGAGAAAAAGAAATTTTTCAAACAAAATGCTGAAAAAAAAAGTTTTTATACAATATGCCGAGAAATGATCACTGAAATAATGATTACTGAAATCTCATGTCTGTGGGGGATTCAACAAGACCAAAACCAACAGCCAGACCAGGCTCTGTGGGATGTGTGATGGGGTCATTATACAGTTTTCTAGGGGAGTTTGTAATCCTTTAGAGGAAAAATGTGTAACCGGCATTGCTAAGTTTCTAACACCGCTTTTCCCCGGGAAATGACGGCTCAGAAGTGCTGCCTGAGGACGTGGAGCTGTAAAGAATTGGGCAGGTCGGTGAGAGGCGCGATGTGCGCTGGTTCACGGAGGGGCGGGAAGGGCCCTCCGAGCGCGCATTGGTGGTTCAGTGGTAGAATTCTCGCCTGCCACGCGGGAGGCCCGGGTTCGATTCCCGGCCAATGCAACTCGCCTTTTGCCGGCGGAACCCGCCTCCTCGCCCGGTTTGGGACCGCCGCTCCTGCTTCGGGCCTGCCTTAATGTTCTGGGGCCGCCGCTCTTTCGTTTTCCTTGTGGGGCTCCTGGTCTGGAATTGGCGACGGGCCAGGCCTTGCCGTGCCGGGCGCAGCCACTCCCTCAGAGCCGCAGCGGCCGCGCGGGGAGACGGGAAATTAAAAAAAAAAAATAGAAAAAAGAGGCAGAAAAAAGAAGCGCCTGGAGATGCCGGGGATTGAACCCGGGACCTCACACATGCGAAGCGCGCGCTCTACCACTGAGCTACATCCCCGGCTGTGGGGGTCGTTGTGCCGGGCGGGGCCATGTGGCGGGACCGGGGATAAGCCCTTCGGCCCCGCGCGGCTCCCTCTGCCGGGAGGGGGGACAGGGATGCCCCGGGAAGGGGAACAGCATCCCCCGGGAATGAGGACACCTTCCACTATTCCAGGTCGCTCCAAGCCCCATCCAACCTGGTCTTGGACACTCCCAGGGATCCAGGGGCAGCCACAGCTTCTCTGCCCAGCCTGTGCCAGAGCCTGCCCACCCTCCTAGCCACCAATTCCTTCCCAGTATCCCACCCAACCCTGCCCTCTGGCAGTGGGAAGCCATTCCCTGTGTCCTGGCCCTCCAGGCCTTGTCCCCAGTCCCTCTCCAGCTCTCCTGGAGCCCTTTCAGGTGTCCCTGGAGCCTTCCCTTCTCCAGGGGAACATTCCCAGCTCTCCCAGCCTGGCCCCAGAGCAGAGGGATCCAGCCCTGCAGCATCTCTGTGGCCTTCTCTGGACTTGCTGCAGATATTCTGGGTAATTCCCAAGTGTCTCTATTTATCCCCTCCCAAGCAGCTCTGCTGGTCCTGCAGACCAGGAGGGCCCATCCCCACCCAGCTGCCCCTCAGTGTGCCCCATCCTGACATCCACAACCTCAGCCACTCACCTGTTCCCATTCTCTCAGAAAGCAGCATTTACAGCTGCACTTTCTTCTGGGCAGATTTTCAGAAGCTGCTTTCTAGGAGTTCCTGAATCTGGTTTTCCTAATTAGCACACAGGCTCTTGGACTTGTGCATAACCCAAGGTGCAGAGCAGCTGTGGCTCCTCACCAGACCGAGCCAAGGGCACTGAGCAGGTTAATACCAACCCTGCAATAAAAACACGGCGCAATTGAAAACCTTCTCTTCGGGTTTTTCTCTTTTTGTTTACCTTCCTGTAGAGTTCAGAATAGCCAAAAACGAATAATACAGATATTACTGTGCTGTTATGGATTTCTCATATGTGATGGACAGTCACCCAATTGTGAAACTTCCTGTTCAGGAGCTGGATCCAGGCAGAGCACATTCTGGCTGCTCAGGAGAACAGCTCCACATCCAAAGCCTATCAGCAAGTATTTAATTACCATCTCTCTGGAAGCTGGACAAGTGCTGCCTATATTAAAATGAAACAAGGCTTCTATTCCAGCCTGGTCTAAATATCCTCTAGACCATCACCTACCTAATACAGAATAAATTGAATTATTGAGGCAGGACACAACATGAAGATGCTTTAGGAGAAAATAAGATGCCTTAAAGTGAGCTGTAAAGGAAAATAAAATGACCATGGATGGCTGTAAATTACTCGGTGGAAGGCTGAGCCTACCAGAGCTGCATGTCCACAAAGCAGGAGGGAGCAGAACGGGCCCCTGTGGCTGCTCCCAGCACAGGCACATCTCCCCATCCTGCCCACCAGCCGGCCCAGCTGTCCGGAGCCAGCCCCTGCTTCCAGGAAACACTTTGTCATCTTGTCTCAATGCTGCTGGATGCCGGCACAAGCTCCACATTCAGCTGCCTCCAAGGACTACATTCACCTCTTTGTGTTTGGGTTTCTGTGCTGACATCAGGGAAAAACAATGTCACTCTGTTATCTGGCAGCTCCTCCACATTCCTTGGTGGGATTAACTCATTCCTGGTTCCTCGGGGACCTCACGCCTTTGGGGAGGCCCTGAGAATGGGTTTTCTTTAAACTGCTCGAGTTTCTATGTTTGTCTTCAGTCAGATACACACACAAACTCCCTCGGTATTTCCCACAGCAACTTCCCTCCATGCTCATGGAGCCCTGTGGTCCAGCCTGACAAGAGCTCCATTCCGAAGCTCCCTGGACTGCACGGGAACAGGGATCACAGCGGGATTCTGGAACAGGGATCACAGCGGGGTTCTGGAACAGGGATCACAGCGGGATTCGGGAACAGGGATCACAGCGGGGATTCTGGAACAGGGATCACAGCGGGGATTCTGGAACAGGGATCACAGCGGGATTCGGGAACAGGGATCACAGCGGGATTCGGGAACAGGGATCACAGCGGGGTTCTGGAACAGGGATCACAGCAGGATTCTGGAACAGGGATCACAGCAGGATTCCAGAACAGGGATCACAGCATCACAGCGGGATTCTGGAACAGGGATCACAGCGGGATTCTGGAACAGGGATCACAGCAGGATTCTGGAACAGGGATCACAGCGGGGTTCTGGAACAGGGATCACAGCAGGATTCTGGAACAGGGATCACAGCGGGATTCCGGAACAGGGATCACAGCGGGATTTGGGAACAGGGATCACAGCGGGATTCTGGAACAGGGATCACAGCGGGGTTCTGGAACAGGGATCACAGCAGGATAATAAACAGACAGATAGGCATGTCTGTGTTTCCTCCTGGTACAGCTTCTCACCACTGCACTTGTTCCCAAGATTCATTGTTTGTCAGAGCAGAATTCCAAGCCAAATCCCAACTTTTACAAGACAAGGAGACTCAGGGGGTACCTTCTCACTCTGCAATTGCCTGTGACAGGAGGGAGGAGCTGGGGGGGAATTCTGAAGGATTATTCATCCTTTACTGAGCATTCCTGTTCCCCTTCAAAAAACACTCTGGTTGGAGATTAGGAAAACCATAAAGTGACGAATATCAGAGTCAGTGTGTCAGAACAACACTTAAATAACTAATACCATATAAATATTACATAAATATGCCACTTACCAAACCATTTAAAATAATAAAGTTATTAGAACAAAAACAAAAAAAAAGGAGGACGGAGTTGTGATTTGCAGAGAAACAACAAAAATTGTCAATGTTATATTTATTGGAATCACAGAATTGTTAAGGTTGGAAGAGACCTTGAAGATCAAGTCGAAATGTCAGCACAGCTCCACCATCATGTTCACCACAAAAAGGTGTCCTCAAGTGTCACACTGACACATTTTTGAAACATTTCTACCTACTGCCACTAGTCAGGGAATACAGTGCTGGGAATAACCTGTAGGAGGGTCTGCACACAGGTTCCACCAAGTTGGAATGAATTTACCTTCTTAAGGTTTCCAGATACAAATGGCTTTTTCTCCTGGATTTTTACGTCTTTGATTTTTATTGACTCAAGTCCCTTGTTTGTTGTGGTGAAATTGAGGAATAAAGCAAGGAAGGCTTTCCTTAGTTCCCATTCATGAAGAGAACTAGAGAGTCCAGATGTTTGGCTGGGTTTTGTTGTGAGAACTAAAACATGCCAAAAATACAGGTTGCAGATCAGCCCATAGCAAACAATTAGGAAAGTCAGAGTTAAAGAAGAAGATAAAAAGGCAGAAAACATGAGTAAAGGACTGAGCTGGGAGATTCATTAGGGTGGCAAACTGGTAAGTAAATCAGAGCCCTGCAGAAATTATTTGACTGACAAATTAATTACACAATATTACAATGGCTTTCTGAGCCAAATTTAGCCCTTGGGAAGCAGGTAGGTCTCTGCCTGACTTAATAAAAGGAGCCTCTACTGGTCTTCAGCTTAATCAGAGGTGAAAATTAACATTTCAGGATTTGAAGCAAAGAGGAGGTTTCTGGAAAGCTCAGGAGGACAGGCTTTAGCACGACACAGATTCCACTGCCAGTAGGGCTGCCCAGGCAGGGGGATGCTCCTGCTCTTTCATGGGCCTTTAATTCACTGACCTGCTCGGGAAGCCAAGGCAGGAGCTGATTTGGAACCCCATGTGGATCCTCATTAGGATGGATCATCCAATGGGACACTTCAGGCTTGCTTAGAGAATGCCAGATGAAAGTATTGCACCCCAACCCTGAGCAAGTACACTACTAGTGTTGCATTATTGTTACTGTTGTGACTGCTACTTCCACTACTATTACTGTTGTTATTATTATCATAATTAGTTCCTAAAGTGTTGACTTATTCCCTGAACCTTATTCCTGATTTGCAGCTCACACTCTGTCCCCAGTAAGAAGAAACTTCACTGAAAAAAAAAATATTTATTTTGTTTTCTTGCTAAGTATCACATTTTTAAGGTAGAAATATTAGGAACTTCCTCTTGGAACAAATGTTCTCTGTCGTTCCTGGAAAAGCTTTGGAAACATGTACTGTGTGTAGGTGTGTGTGTGTATCTGGATATACCTCCCAACTGAAACACCTCACCTGCCATGATAAGCACCAGATGACACACTCATTATCCAGGCTGGCCCATGGTATCATTTCAATATTGAGACCTCAATACCTTTACAAACATTAAATAAAACCTTTGCTGGTCTCCCCCGCCCCAGACGTGGGACTGTCTGTAGCCACCCTGAGCTGGCAGCACTCGCCCACCTGGGCCCAGTGAGCGATGGTGGGGCTGTGAACCAGCAGCAATAAATACATTTACATCTCATGGCCAATGTGTCAATAGGGGCCAGTCCTGGGGGGTTGCCTGCTGGGAAGTGTGGCCCATTTCCTTAGGACCTGACTGATGTAAAAATTGACTTGGTTTTCCAATGATACTTTGTAGTGGAATGTTGTGAGCTGAAAACTAATATATTTCTTGCTTATCACATCAGTATGGCCTAATTTTGTTGGCTTTTAAATTGAACAATCTGTGGAACATACAATCCAGTTTTGATTTCCCTCTCTATGACACCTCCTATTATTGAAGCTCCCTCATCCAAAAAATAATGTATTTTTTTACTAGTTATACTAATGGGATTCAATTTTTGTCTCAGATTTAATCTAGTTTTCCAGTATTGAAGAACCAACCAGAGTCCATTTAGTTAAAACTAAGCGAAAACCAGTTTTTCCTCCATTCAGTGACAAAGGCTGAACTTCAGTTTGGGTAGGTTTTTATAATATTACTCCTCTCAAGTCAGTGTTTATTCCTTACTGTGCTTCAAATGTTTCAAGGAAGACTATATTATTTATTGTGCATCATTAATTGCCTCTTTCTCCATAATTATTCCTTGTCTGGACATGGTGAGTCCGTATTTGTGTTCCTTTGGGTGGGGGTCTGTGCTCTGCTTGTGCTCAATTCCAGCTGGAAGAAAAGGGGAGCTGCCAGACCCCAGCACTGCCCCAGGACCCCGCGCCAGGACGGGGGGACAATGGGGAAAAGCCACCAGCCCCAGAGCTGCTGTGGGGGGACAGCCAGACCACAGAAAGCCAAAATGGCAGGTCAGAAATGGGATCTGAGTGCTCCTGACCCACCACCACAGCCATGCCCAGCTCGCAGCTCCAGAGAGCCCTGGGGAGGAGCAGGATCTGCACAAGAGGGAAACGCTCTGGAGAGAAAGTAAAACTCAGGCTCAGCTGATATTCTGTGACAGTGTATTAAAACTGATAATTAAAAAACTGTCTGAACAATTTTAGTAAAGCATTTGCAGCTTAGAACTCCTTTTCTGAAGCACTGGAAATAATTAACTTTTTAAAACATAACTCCTCCATATCCTGTACTAAAGTCAGGCATTTTAAAAAGCAAAATGATATTTTAATAACTATTCTCATAATTACAAACCCCATTCTCCACACAGTCCTGTTTTGAATTAACAGCTGCATTAATGGGTTTGTTCTCCTTGCCATTTCCCTCTAATGACAGCAGCCATCACAGACATGGAGAGTTTTGCAAATTCACAACTATCAGGAGCTGTTTTCTCTTCATTTTAGCCCTATTTTCTGAAGATTGCAGCACAGTATGAGCCTTTACCAGGAGATAACATTGTCAAACAAGTGGCTGGACAAACACACAATGCTGATAACTATTCCTGGTGGCTGTCACTGAATCACAGAATGGTTTAGGTTGGAAAAGCCCTCTCAGACCATGGAATCCAACAATTAAGCCATCACTACCAAGTCTACCACTAACCTTGTCACTAAAAGGAGGTACCAGCAACTCTCTGCCCCACGGGGCAGGTATCTGGAAGAACCTGAAGTCTGTCCATGCTTTGGAAGATGCCCAAGAGGTTTGACTCAGCCATCACTGAGTCTGATTGCTGAACCTTGACAAGGCTTGAATGGGTCTCACAGGTTCAGTGCAGCAGCTATTGCAGTCCATCCACTACCACTGGGACCTTTAGCAGTGAAGAAAAGCTCCAACAGCCTCTTGCCCAAAGGAAACTGTACTTTGTAAGTCAGACTTAGAATCACAGAATGGTTTGAGTTGGAAGAAACCTTAAAGCTCATTTTGCTCCTGCCATGGGCAGGGACACCTCCCACTATCCCACGTTGCTCCAACCTGGCCTTGGACACTTCCAGAAACTTATTTCAGAGAATGAATTCGAAACACAACTTCAGCACCACAAAAAAATTAATCAAAATTAATTGCCAGCAAACCATGCTGTCCCTGAGGCTCTCTGAATGAACAGAGAGGTGGAAACTGTCCATCCCTGGGGACAGCCCCTCAGCTGGGACACATCCCTGGGATGGGGACACATCCCTGGGATGGGGACGTGGCTTCCAACAGGCCCCGTGTGACGCAGGACAGCCACCCACCCGCCCAGAGACAGCCCAGAGACAGCCCAGGACAGCCTGTGACTGGGGGGGTTGTGCTTGTGGCACAATTTCAGCACAGACTACGCTGGAGGGAGGAGGAGGAGGAGGAGGCTGGCGCCCGGCAGGGCTGGCACACTCCATCAGAGCTCTGCGGGATCTGCGCACACGGATCTCCCACTCACTAGTCATGAGCACAACAGTGTTCAGAGATGCTGTGGAAAACACTCAAAATAGCTCACTTTTGGGAGGCCTCGAGGCTTGCAGCCTCAATGGAAAATTATTTTGTTAAGAAGTGAATGAAGGGGGAGAATGGGGCCCCCTCAAGCACCAGGGCAGGGCAGGCCAGACCCCCCACATGATGGCAGTGCTGGGGATGCCGTGGGCACCGTTCCCCCCTCCCTGCTCTGAACCCCCAGTGCCTTTAAACCCGGCTATGGCAGCGAGTGAGGGGTCAGGGTTAGGGTCAGGCAGCAAGTCCATCCCACAGAAAATTGTTTGAGACAACTTCAAATCGTTTTGGGTTGGGATGGCAGAAATAGACTGGTGGTGACTCGGTCAGACCAGACATTCCTGCAGCATTGTCTCACATCTGTGAGGCTTTGTGCAAACGGCTGCAGCTGCTGTGGGGTCCCCAGGAACCCCCTCTCCCACACAGGAGGGTTTGGCACCCACGGATGGGGCTCCTGACACGAGCCCTGAGCGACCTCATGCTGAGGTTCTGGTAATGAAAAACATCTTGGAGGAAAAAGCCTGGGATTTACATTGAGCTTCTTTCCTGGTTCCAGCTCCAAGCAGCAACAGCCCTGGGCAGATCAAGGGGCACTTCTGGAGCTCATCATCAGCTCCCCTGTGTGTCCAGGGACCTCCAGACAGTGCTGTCCATTTGGAGATGGGGTGTTGGTGAACACCTCTGAGTATGACCAGTTGCAGAAGAGAACTGCACTGGTATCCTGCCCCTTTTCCCAGCTCCGTGGGTATTTGTTTTCCTACTTCAAATATGGCAGTGTCTTCCAGGGAATGGGTTTCTCTGGGGGAAGGATCCCAGTTATGTTGAGAAAATCCTCAAAACAAACCCTCCCAAAACAAGAAAGGATTTCACTTAAAACAACAAAATACATTTCACTTAGTAAAAGCAGTTAATTAAACCAGATTTCTTTGTGTTGTGTTGGTTAATTCCCAAAATACAGGGAGAACAATATGTAATTATGCTATTTTAGAGTGTTTGTGGCGTAAGTACATCACTCAAGTGTCATGTTTTGGGGGTTTCCAGAGCTGGCAGAACTGCCTGGAGCTGAGACAATCCCTGAGAAAATTCCCAGCAAGAAGGGGATGGCTAATGAGGACCCTGGGCACCTCCACAGGCACCACAGCCAGACCCAGGCCCCAGACACCCATCCTGGTGTGTCCCGTGTGGCTAACGCTGCTCATCCACTAGAGATCCATGTGCAGCTCCATGGTCTGTACATGGGAATTCTGGGGGGAAAGGTGTAATTATATCCCTATAATCTGTTGGGAAAGTGGGAATGGAGCAGCTCTGTGGGTCTTTCCCTGTGGTGGTGGGCAGCTTCTGCCTGATCCTGATCCCTTCCCTATCCCATCCCCAGCAAAGATGCCTGTTCCATTCCTGGGACAGTCTTGCCGTTGTTTTTCCATGATTCCATCCTGGCTGGAATCCTTGTCAGAGAGCAGCAATTCAGAGCCGAATAGCAGATGAGAAGCTGCAACAGTCTCTGCAGCGTAGTTACTACTTTTGGCATTTCCAAACCTTTTAGGAAAATGCTGCCAAGTTAAAAGCCCAACCAATGCCTGCCTTCGAGCGTGTGTGCGTGGGGGGCGAGTCTGGAGATGGGTTTTATGTAAGAAAACTTCACAAGGCACTTAAAATAGGCTGTTTTCTGGGATCAGTTGCATCCAGAGGACGTGAGACTGACATCAAACCCCGACGATGTTTTTGCTCCTCACTGCAGAGGCGAGAAGCTGCTCCCTGGGCAGGGCTGAACATGTTCCTAAAGTCATGGAATCACAGAATCGTTTGGTTTGGAAAAGTCCTCTGAGACCAAGTCCAACCATTCCTCCAGCACTCCCAAGGCCACCACTAAACCATGTCCTCAAGTGCCACATCCACACGGCTTTTAAATCCCTCCAGGGCTGGGGACTCCACCCCTGGCCTGGGCAGCTGTGCCGGGGTTGGGCAACCCCTTTCGTTAAAATTTTTTCCTGAATATCCAACATGAACCTCTCCCCATGCAACTTGAGGCCGTTTGCTCTTGTCCTGTCACTTATACCTGGGCACAGAGCCCGATCCCCACCTGGTTCCCCCCTCCTGTCAGGGAGTTGGGGACAGGGAGAGAGTCCCCCTGAGCCTCCATTTCTCCGGGCTAAGCCTCCATTTCTCCGGGCTAAGCCTCAGAGCCAGAGCCAGAACCGGAGCAGGGGCTGTGACTTCCCCGGCGCGAATCCTCCGTGATGAAAACATTTTGCGTGTAGGGGTACAACGGGGGGCCGGGGCGGGAAAACCCAAACCAAATAAATAAAAAAAACAATCTAAAGACTCCCCAAACACATCAAACGTTTCACAGTCCCTGGCCGTGCGGGAGCGCTGAGCGGCGACGGGGAGAGTGGAGGGGAGTTCGGGACGGGGAATGGGGGAGCCCGGAGGGGAACTCGGAGCGGGGCAGCGGGACAGCCCGGCCGGGCAGCGGGGCCGTGCGGAGGGGGAGCTCGAGGGGGAGTACGGGGCAGCCTGGGGGAGAGCGGGGCAGCCTGGAAGGGATCGGGGCAGCTCGGGAGGGATCAGGGCAGTCCGGGGGAGATCGGGGCAGCCCGGAGGGGATCAGGGCAGCCCGGGGGACATCGGGCCAGCACGGGGACATCGGAGCAGCCCGGGGGAGATCGGGACAGCTGGGGGTGGATGCGGGACAGCCCGAGGGCATCGGGGCAGCCCGGTAGGAGCGGGACAGCCCGGGGCCGTGAACCCCCCCGCGGCGGCCCCGGGCCGCTCCCCCGGCGCTGCCGTCACCGCCGCCGCTGACGGGCCGTGACGGGCGCTGACGCGCGGCGGCGGCAGCTGCGAGGGAGCGCGGCGGCCCCCGGCTCCGGGCTGCGCTCCCGGCTCCGGGCTGCGTTCCCGGCTCCGGCTCCGGCCGCTCCGCCCCGCTCCGCGCCCGCGGAAGAGGCAGGTAGCGGCGGGCGGGCGGCGCTGAGCGGGATGGGGATGGAGATCGGGATGGAGATCACGCCGGGGCAGCGCCGGGAGGGTCCCGGGGCCCGGCCCCGCAGCCCGGGCTGGGTCGGAGCGCGGCTCCGCCAGCGGTGTCCGCACAGCTGGATGCGGGCGGGCAGATGTTGCTGGCGGCAGCTGTGGCGCGGCTGGGCAGGGAGCAGATGGGCTGCAGCGAGAGCCATATGGCCCGTTTAGCCTTTCACCTCGGGGATATCAATCACAGCCAGCCCGGGAACACGCACCGGCTCCGGCGGGAGCACGGGCGGCGCTCCCCGCCGCAGCATCGGGCGCTGAAGGGATCTCGTCGCTATGGCACGAAGGACGTGGCCAGCTGAGCCAGACATCAAGCACCATGAGCATCGCTGCCTTCGGGGCCCTGGTGGCTGTCAGAGCAGGCAGGTGCTGACGTGTGGCCCGACGTGCTGGCCAGCATTGATGAGGGGACAACAAGGCTTCGTGGGCTTCCATGGAACAGTCACGTGCTAATGAGGATCTGAGTGGGAATCAACATTACTCAGATTGTCTGATACACCTGCACGACCGAGAGCAGGAAAGAAGGGAAAATGATGCTCCATTGGAAGTTTTAGGGAAATCTAAGGTGGAAAACGGTGTGCTTGTGAGATGGTCCATTCACACTCGGGACTGGCAGTGAGACTCCAGCACCCTGATGGCTCTGATGGCTCTGCCTCCCCATCGGGGCTCCAACTTCACAACAACATCCAACTCCTTATGGACACCCAACTTCATATCAACACCCAGCTTCGCAGTGACACCCAGCCTCACAGCCTGGCACAGCTGCTCACTTGCCGTGGGGAGAGCTGGTGGGTCTCATGGCACATGTGTGTATGCACTCTGGCCATGTGCTCTGAGTGCTCTAGGGCTGGAGATGACAGTGTGTCTGGAGATGAGCTCAGGGCTGATGCTGTGGTTGTGAAGATGCTGATCTTCAGCTGATGTCTGGTGGTGCTCAGACCAGGCACTGCCCCAGTGGTCAGCACAAGGCTCATGCCTGATGGGCAGCCAGCCTTGTGCTCTACTTGAGAACTTTGCACCTCATGTGAAAATGGACAAAATTGGCTTTAGCCCTCATGCCCTCTGGAAGGCTCTCACTGGGGAGATACCTCTCATCTTGGATTGATCAGTGATGATAGCAGTGTAAATGTGTCCATGAAGTGAGGATGGATTGTGGCTGTTCAGAGGGCCTGGCACTGCCTCCTTGCCCCTCTGGGCCCCAGGCAGGAGAGCTGGCCCTTGCCTGCAGAGAGGATTCGTGATGCAAACAGCATCAGCCGCTGGTACATTGTGTCTTCTGATAACTGGTACCTTGCTGTAAGTCTGAAACTTGTGACCTGTTGAAGAAGAAACAAGGCTTTCCTCTCCCAAAACTCCATCCTGAAACACTTGGCAAGTCAGACAGGGGATATGAGTAGAGAAGGTAGTGAAAGCGTGTCCATGTAGGGAAGGGCTGGATGCAGAAGCTGCGCTGCTGCTGTAGGACCCCCTTTGTACGTACCCTGCAAACACAGACCTGCCGGGCTGGCAGGAGGGAAGGAGCGACCTGTGCCACCACCATGGGAGCCCATGTGACCCAGGAGCTGGCGCTGGGGCTGCCCATGTGCAGAACAAATGAGTGCTTTGTCCATGGCCAGACCCTGCAATGCCCTGAGCCCAGGGCAGCTGGGCACACCACGCTGGAGGTGTGTGTTTGAGGGAGCTGATGACGTGCTGCACTGACCAGGGGTGCTGGGCACAGCACTGACCCTGCCCAGCCGTGCTGGCTCCTGCCCTCTGGGCTGGCTGCCAGGCTGATGCTGCCCCCTGAGTGCTGATGGTGCACCCCACGTGCTGCCCTTGGGGCTGCACAATGGGAACTTCCCCATGGTGAGCCCGTTCGTCTTCCTATGAACAGAGGCACAACCACAGCAACCACCCATCCAGTCCTGTGCTTCTTAATCCTAAAAAGCACTAACTTTCCTTTGGAGTTTGGTGTGCTCACAGCCTGGACTGACACGTTTTTGGGTTTTTATTGGAAAAAGCAGTGCCTGACACAGTCCCATGCACAGGTGGGTTCCAGAGTAGGGTCTGTGGGGTTTGTGGCAGGGCCTGATCCTGTGGGAGCCATGGGATGGAAAACCTCACTTGTGGTGATGGGATCCTGCCAGGAGGATGGACTTGCACTTTTGGGAGCTTGCTTGGGAATGGTCCTCCCATACAGGCCATCTAGGGACAGAAGTGCTTGTGGTTCCCTCTGGCCTATCCATGTGCCCTGTTTCCTTCTGTTTTCCATCTTAAATTCCCCAACTCTGTGGCTTTGGGTGTTGCTTTCCTCTGGAAGCTCATCCTGTGAGTGAGGGGACTGAGGGGCTGTTCCCAGCTCTCCACTTCCAGAGGGACCAATGCAGAGCCAACAGACATGGGACACTCCATCACCAGCACTTTGGGGGAAGACAGACAGTTCTCTGTAATTAAACATGTTCTTTGTGCTCCTGCGTTCAAATACCCAAATCCAGCATTTCCCCACATGTCTGGAATTGTGTTTGCAGTTATTTAATTTGGAGTTCTTTTTTAAAAGCATGGAGTCTGGAATGTTTGTTCTCTGCTTTTTTTCACATCATTACTCTGATACCGCTTGATTAGCTCCCTCCCCAGTCATGATTGGTAATTAAAATAGGCATTAAAATTAGTCACTTAGCAATTTTGCTGTTCAATTGGCAATTAAATTACTTAATTGCAATTAAAGTCCTAATTTTAATTGGCAAAATGATAGATGTAGATTTAAGATAATATGTATAAATACTTTAATAAGTGTCTATATAAGGATTACTTAATTACTCAACTTCAAGTTTATGCTGTTAACTTTAGAACTTTTAAGTGAGTAATGAAATTTATATTAACTCTATTCTAAGGATATGGTAATTAGATGTATCACTTAGCCCTATAAGGGCCTGGGCTCTAAGTTGCTTCTGTGGTGTTGAGCTCCAGCCTGGACGAGCTGTTGGGATACGAGTGACGGTGATGGTGACGCTGCAGCCAAGGGGACACACGGGGAGGTTGGCTGAGCTCCTCTAGTGCCCTTTGGGTGGACCCCATGGAGACAAACCCAAGGCAGCACCTCAACCCATGAAAACACTGCTCTAAACTGCCCTCAGTGGCACCTCACAGTGTTGGGTCGTTTCTTTACTGGTCGGCACCGCCTCATCCTGCTGGGTAAATCCCCAGAGGAACTCTGCAGGAGCAGGACAGGAGGGTGGAAATGGTGTCTCGGGGGGGAGCAGTTTGTCTCGGGGGTTGAGTTCCCCCAGTGTTTGTGCAGTGAGGCCAATGAGTGACTCCAGTGAGAGCAGCGGGTTGGGAAAGGAACATTTGGGATTTCACACAAACATCGTCATTTCAGTCCCCGTTTCAGTCATTTCAGTCATTTCAGTGTTTCGGAGAGTTTCCTGCAGGGGGGGACTTTGGGTGGAAGGTGTTGGGTTTTAGCTCCAGGTTGCGCCGTGTTGGGTGTGTTGGGTTTTATTCCAGTTGGATATTTGGTATCTTTTCAAGCTTTTCCTGCTCCTGGTGTGCTGCACTCCTGGGAAAGGTGCCTGGAGCAGCCGTGCTGTTCCCGGGCTGGGAGGGCCTGTGGCTGCTCCAGCTGTGTTGGGAAGAGCCTCCATCTTCCAAAAAATTTTCCATTTTTTTTTCCAGGCTGGAGGCAGAAGAGTGTCCCATGGGAAGGTGAGAACTCAGGGCTGGAGCCCCTTCCCAAACCCAGCAAGGGTCTCCCTCCAAAACCTCTTTGTCCCCGTGAGCCATTGCTGGATGGAACCAGAAACTGAGACTCCTGATTGGGTTTTATACAGGTTTGTTTTGTTTTTATTTTAATAAATGCAGCACTTTTAATTCTGCTGACCCAGCTCTGCTTTGTGGCTTTCCCTGACACTTTCCCAGCCAGGATTGGGGCGGGAATGATGGAAATTGGGAGGCTGTGAAGGTGTTGGTGGGGCAGAGTTAAGTAAAAGAGAGCAGTACAGAATAATAAAAATAAACAAATAACTGAAATTTAAGTAAATACATTATAGAAAAAATAAATAAAAATAAATAAAAATTTAGTAAATGAAATACAATAAAATTAAGGAAACATATTTAATGAAATAAAATTTAAATTGAAATAAAATTAAAAATAACAATAAAAGTAAATAAAAATTAAAAGAAAAGAATATAAAATTAAAGTAGGCGACAAAATAAACTAAAATTGAAAAAAGTTTTAAAATACTTTAATATTAGATAAATAAAAATTAAAGTTAAAAAATAATATTATAGGACAAGTAATACAATAAATAGAAGAAAAATAAATAGAAATTTTAAAAGTACAAAAATAGAACAAAAATAAATGGAAGTAAATTAAAATGTAAAAGTACAATTATCTAAAATAAAGCAGATTAAAATCCATCTACATTTCATGTGGGCGGTGGGAGCTCAGTGTGTGCAGGGACGGCCCCCAGCCCGGGGGTTTCTGTCCCAGATGGGGGTTTCTCCCCCAAACCAGAGGTTTCTGCCCCAGACTGGTGGTCCCAGCCCCAAACTGGGTTTTTTCCCAAATAGGGGTGTCTCTGCACCAAAAGGTGGGTCTCTCCCCCAGACAGGGGTGTCATCCCCAGGCGGAGGGGTTTTCCCCCAAAAGGGTGTTCAGCCCCAGACCGGGGGTCTCAGGCCCAAAGAGGGGGTTCTCAGCCCCAGAGAAGGGTCCCAGCCCCCGAGGGGGGTCTCAGCCTCAAAGGGGGGGTCTCAGCCCCAAACTGGGGTCCCAGCCCCAGAGGGGGGTCCCAGCCCCAGACCGGGGGTCCCAGCCCCAGACCGGGGGTCCCAGCCCCAAAGGGGGGTCCCAGCCCCAAAGGGGGGTCCCAGCCCCAGAGGGGGGTCCCAGCCCCCGCGCGCTGTCGGGCGCGCGCTATTCCGGGCGGGCACGTCACGGTGACGCGCGCCGTGGGGGGGGGCGGGGGCGGCCCCGCCCTCTATGCAAATCAGGCCCCGCCCACCCGCCGCGCGCGTGCACGGGGCGTGTCCCGCGGGCGTGACGTCACCGGTCGGAAACTTACCAAAAGGGCGCGCTGGCGCGCGGCGGAGGGGGCGTGTCCGGGGCGGGGCGCGGGCGGCGCTGATTGGCCGAGCGCGGCTGACGCGCGGTGACGCGCGGGGGGCTCGCGGCGCACGTTGGTCGGCGGCGGCCGCGGCCACATAAACAAAGGCACATTGCGGGCGGGCACAGTCCGGCCGCCCGCGCCAGCCGACGCTGTTCGCCGCGCCCGCCCGCACCGCGCCCGCCCGCTCCGGGGAGCGCGCCCGCTCCGCGCTCCGCTCCGGTGAGTCCCGCCGGGTCCGCCCGTCCCTCCCTCCCTCCCGAACGGGGTCCCGCGCGCGAGGCGCGGGGAGCGCCCGCACGGTCCCGGGTCTGGTCCTGCTCAGGGTCCCCCGCACGGGGCGGGTCGCGCTGCCCGAGGGTCCGTGTCACCCGCGAAGCAGCCGTGCGGAGTTGTCGCCGGCTGTCACCCACCCGTCTGTCACCCTCGCCCTGGCTGTCACCCACCCTGTCTGTCACCCGCGCCCGCTCCCCCGGGGACACCCCGCGCCTCGCCCGCTCCCCGGGGACGCGCCGCGGCTTCCCGGTGGGATACAGAGGCGGACCTGGCACCGGGAGCGCTGACAGCCCGCCCGCCGGGACATCCCTGCCCGGCTGTGGGGAAAGCAACCCAGACCGAGCCCAAGCCCTGCCCCGACACCGCTCCCGCAGCCGGGCAGCGCCGCCGGCGCGTCCGTGTGACCGCCGCTCGTCCCGGCTCCCCGGGTTTGTCCCCGTACGAGCGCGTCCGTGTGTCTGTCCCCGCAGCAGCGTGTGTGTGTGTCCATCCCCATCCCCATGTACCTGACCAACGCGTCCGTGTGTCTGTTCCCGTACGAGCGGGTCCATGTGTCTGTCCCTGTCCCCGGTTCCATGAGTCCGTCCCTCGCCGCGGCTGCCCGGCCGGCGGGTCCGTGTGTCCGTCCCCCGGCCGGCGGGTCCGTGTGTCCGTCCCTGACCGGCCCTCCCCGTGTCTCCCGCAGCCGTCGCGCCGGGCAGGCTGGAGCCGCCGCCGCGCTCCGACCCCGCGGACACTTCGCTCCCCGCCGCGCTCCGACGCTGTCCGCCCTCGGCTGCCCCGACGCCGCCGCTCCCCCGGCTGAAGGTTGGTGCGCTCGGGGCAGGGGGGACCCGCCGCTCGCCCCCGCAGCCCGCGGTGCCCGGCGCGGGGCGGCGCGGGCCGAGTCTACCTGACGCTGTTTCGTTTGCAGCCATGCCCTGTGTTCAGGCTCAGTATGGGTCCTCGCCTCAAGGAGCCAGCCCGGCCTCCCAGAGCTACAGCTACCACTCCTCGGGAGAATACAGCTCCGATTTCCTAACTCCGGAGTTTGTCAAGTTTAGCATGGACCTCACCAACACTGAAATCACTGCCACCACTTCTCTCCCCAGCTTCAGTACCTTTATGGACAACTACAACACAAGCTACGACGTGAAGCCCCCGTGCTTGTACCAAATGCCCCTGTCCGGACAGCAGTCCTCCATTAAGGTGGAAGACATTCAGATGCACGGCTACCAGCAGCACGGCCACCTGCCCCCCCAGTCCGAGGAGATGATGTCCCACTCAGGCTCCGTCTACTACAAGCCCTCGTCGCCCCCGACCCCCTCCACGCCCGGCTTCCAGGTGCAGCACGGCCCCGTGTGGGACGACCCCGGCTCCCTGCACAACTTCCACTCCAACTACGTGGCCACCACGCACATGATCGAGCAGCGCAAAACGCCCGTGTCCCGCCTCTCCCTCTTCTCCTTCAAGCAGTCTCCCCCCGGCACCCCCGTCTCCAGCTGCCAGATGCGCTTCGACGGGCCCCTGCACGTGCCCATGAACCCCGAGCCGGCGGGGCCGCACCACGGCGTGGACGGGCAGGCCTTCGCCGTGCCCAACCCCATCCGCAAACAGCCGTCCATGGCCTTCCCCGGGCTGCCCCTGGGCCACGCGCCGCAGCTGCTGGACAGCCAGGTGCCCTCGCCGCCCTCCCGCGGGTCCCCCTCCAACGAGGGGCTCTGCGCCGTCTGCGGGGACAACGCAGCCTGCCAGCACTACGGCGTCCGCACCTGCGAGGGCTGCAAGGGCTTCTTCAAGGTGAGCGGGCACAGGGGGGGGCGCGGCGGTGGGCACGGGGGTGGGGAGATGGGCACAGGGGTGGGGAGATGGACAGGTGGGCACAGGGGTGGGGAGATGGACAGGTGGGCACAGGACTGGGCGGGTGGGCAAGGTGGTGGGGAGGCAGGAGGGCAGGGCAGTAGGCAAGCAGGGGGGAGGGCAGGAAGGCAGGACAGGGTGCTGGATGGGGAACAGGCACGACAGTGGGCAGGCAGGGTGCAGGCAGCGCAGGGGCAGGGTGCAGAACAGTGGGCAGGCAGGGCATGGGTAGGGTGCATGCAGGGTGCAGGACAGCGGACAGGCAGGACAGAGGGCAGGGGCAGGCAGGGCAGAGGGCAGGGCCGGGGTGCAGGCAGGGTGTGGACAGGGCACACGCAGGGCGTCGGCAGTGGGGGACCCGCCGGGGTGAGGAGCCCGCAGATGGAAATCGGTTAGGACAGAGAACTGCGTCTGAGCTAACCATGTGGAACAGAATTCCCTGTGGTAAAATTAAGTGATCTCTTTATTTCACCATCCTGATTGAATAATCTTATCATTTTAAATAGAGAAGGTCTCCAAGGAATGTAAATAATATGAATGCCCACGGATTTGTATTTACCGAGCGTCTCTTTCCCTCCTCTCGGCATATAAAACGCGGCCAGGAGCTGCGAGGTTACAGCGGATGTTAACGCTGTCAATTTGCTCCTGTTAAATGCCCAGGAAAAAAAAAAAGAAACGAAAAGAAAGGGGGCAGGAAGAAAAAGATAGAAAAGGGAAAAGGAAATAAAAGGGAGGAAAGGGAAAAGAAATTAAGAGGTAAAAGGAAAAGGTAATAAAAGGAAAAAAGGGAAAATAAATACATATTAAAAGGTGAGAAGAAAAGGGAAGAAAGAAAGGGACAAGGAAATAAAGGGAAAATGGAAAAGGAAATAAAGTGAAAATGGAAAAGGAAATAAAAAGGGGGGAGGGAAGGGAAATAAAGATAAAAAAGGATAAAGAAAATAAGGATAAGAAGAGAAAAAAAAGGAAAAGAAAATAAAAAGAAAATGGAAAATAAATTAAAAAGGTAGAAGAAAAGAAAGGAGGAAAAATAACGCCGGGAAAACAAAATAAGGGGAAAAGGGCAAAGCATAAAGCCAAAACCGGAAAAGAAAATGCAAAGGGAAAAGGGAGAAGAAAATCAAGGGCAAAAGAAGGGAAAAGAAAATAAAAGCAGGAGCTGGGGAGGCGGTGGCGGCAGAGCGGGGCCCGCAGCCCCGTCTCGCCGCTCACGCCGCCCGTCCCGTCCGCAGCGCACGGTGCAGAAGAACGCCAAGTACGTGTGTCTGGCCAACAAGAACTGCCCGGTGGACAAGCGCCGCCGCAACCGCTGCCAGTACTGCCGCTTCCAGAAGTGCCTGGCCGTCGGCATGGTCAAGGAGGGTGAGTGTGTGTCTGTCCGTCCGTCCGTCTGTCCGTGCCGAGCGCTCCCCGCGGGGCCGGCCCGCGCTGACCCCGCTCTCTCTTGCAGTGGTGCGCACAGACAGCCTAAAAGGCCGGCGGGGCCGCTTGCCGTCCAAACCGAAGAGCCCCCAGGAGCCTTCTCCCCCCTCTCCCCCGGTGAGTCTGATCAGTGCGCTGGTGAGAGCCCATGTCGACTCCAACCCGGCTATGACCAGCCTGGACTATTCCCGGGTAAGCGGGACCGAGCTCGCGGAGGGACCCGCCGCCGCCGCCCGGGGAGGGGGGGCCGCCGGCCCCGCGGCCGCTGCGGGGGGAGCGCCGGGCTCGGCCCTGCCCGCCCCGCCGGGGCACCGCACCGCGCCCGTACCCGCACCCGCAGCGCTGCTCGGCCCCGCTGGCACCGGGACTCGGCTCAGTCCCGACGGTACTGCGGCTCTGCTCGGCCCCGCCGGTACCGAGGGCCCTGCTCAGCCCTGCCGGCCTCGGGGGCTCGGCCCGGCCCCGGCGGCCCCGGGGGCTCGGCTTAGTCCTGCCGGTACCGAGGGCTTAGCTCGGCCCCACCGGCCCCGGCGCCGCACCGGGATCGAGCCCCCCGCGCACGGGGAGCAGCGGCCTCGGAGCGCCGTTTCCTAATCGAATTAATTGCCCCGGAACATCTAATTTCCTCACCGGTCAGAGAGAGGTTTAATTGTTATCCCAGCCCGCTCCCTGGCCAGGGACGGGGTGGGCAATTTCACGGGTTATAGACTTTAGAGAACCTCATTAAGGGCTTTTTAAAATGAATTTCCAGTTCCAGGCTAACCCCGACTACCAGCTGAGCGGTGACGACACCCAGCACATCCAGCAGTTCTATGATCTCCTGACCGGCTCCATGGAGATCATCCGAGGGTGGGCGGAAAAAATCCCCGGCTTCACCGACCTCCCCAAAACCGACCAGGACCTGCTGTTCGAGTCTGCCTTCCTGGAGCTGTTCGTGCTGCGGCTGGCGTACAGGTGAGTGGCGGGCAGGGAATCAGACCCCTTCAAGGTCCACTGATCTGCATTTTATTAACTCCTCGGTAATTAGGTGCCTCTTAAATCCTTCATTTATTGCTCCTCAAGTAATTAGTTGTTTAGCTTTTCTCCCCCATCTCCTCCTTTCTTATTTTTTTAATTTCTTTCCTTTTTCTTTTTTATCTTTCACCTCCTTCTCTATTTTATATCTCCTCCCTTCTTTCTCTCCCTCCCTTCTTTCCTTCTGCTCATTCTCTTTCTGTTCTCCTTTCCTCTTTCTTTTTTTTTAATCCTTTGTCTTTTTTTTCTCTCATGCTCTTTCTTTTCCTCCTTTTTCTCTTTCTGTCTAATTTTCCTCCCTCTCTCATTCATCCATCAGTTCATTTTGGGGTTGTCCCCTTCCTTCCAGGTCCAACCCCGTGGAGGGGAAGCTGATCTTCTGCAACGGGGTGGTCCTGCACCGGTTGCAGTGTGTCCGTGGCTTTGGGGAGTGGATCGATTCCATTGTGGAATTTTCCTCCAACTTGCAAAACATGAACATCGACATCTCTGCCTTCTCTTGCATCGCTGCCCTGGCCATGGTGACAGGTCAGTGTCTCCCCTTCCCGCCCGGCCCCAGCTCCTGTTCCCCTCGCCCGCCTTTCTCGTGTCAGGCCGGTAACATCCCGCACCCTTCTCTTTGCAGAGAGGCACGGGCTTAAGGAACCCAAGAGGGTGGAAGAGCTTCAGAACAAGATTGTAAATTGTCTCAAAGACCATGTGACTTTCAATAATGGGGGGCTGAATCGCCCCAACTACTTGTCCAAACTCTTGGGGAAGCTCCCCGAACTCCGCACGCTTTGCACGCAGGGGCTGCAGCGCATTTTCTACCTGAAACTGGAAGATTTGGTGCCACCACCAGCAATAATCGACAAACTTTTTCTGGACACTTTACCTTTTTAAGACTCTTCCTCTGCGCTTCCACTGACCCGAGGAGAAGCTCCGCCTGCCTGAAGGGGAGCTGGTCTGGGCCCAGGGCAGCACCCCTGGGTGTCAGCTCCCACCCCACCCAGTGTTGCAAACTCCTGCAGGCAGAACGCGATGGGCATTTTGGCTCTGGGGCATCATGGATGCAGCTCATGGACCACACAAATACCATGGTATAAACTTTTTATTATCGGCTTCTAAATGAATTTATCATTAAGGACTTCTGATTCGAAAGATGAACCAATCTGGTGCACAGCTCAGACTCCCACGGTGCCAGACCGAGCGTTGAGGTGACCCACAAGTCTCACCCTCCTAAAGACTAAAGTTTTCTGCTGTAAAGGAAAGCTGTAACATACCCAACCCCCAAACGTTGTGTGGATGGCGTGGCATTAATGAAGGCGAAGGCTTGTAAATTTATCTGATGCAGTTTGGCTTTTAAAGAAATTATTCTGTGCCTATTTATGAAGAAATACAGAAAACAACTCTAAAAAAAAAAAGCTAAACATGTTTGGGAAAAAAATAATTAAAAAAAGAGGAGAATAGAGAAAAGAAACCCCAATCTGTCCATACCAGGGAAGCATGACGATTCCAGGGTGACAACGTTATAGGCACTTGCTATTTCAGTAATGTCTATATTCTATAAATAGTATTTCAGACACTATGTAGTCTGGTAGCTTTTATAAAGACTGGTAGTTATCTAAGCTTCAAACATTTTCTCAATTGTAAAATAGGTGGGCACAAGTGTCACCCCCCCGAAATTCCCCCCAAAGAGACACATAGTGTTTGTAAACACCGCCCGACACCCCTTGTTTGTAAGTGTTGTATGTACTGTTGATGTTGATTAAAGAAGAAGTTTATATCTTGATTATTTTGTTGTCTAAAGCTAAACAGATCTTGCATGCAGCAGCTTTTGACTGTTTCCAGAGTGCTTATACTATACATAACTCCCTGGAAATTACTGAGCACTTTGAATTTTTGGTTTGTTTTGTTCCGGGTTTTTTTATGTCTAAAAATTGTCGGTTAATATATTATTTTATGTTCGAGTAATATTTTTAATATTGCCATATTCTGTAGTATTTTTCTTTGTATACTCCGGTTTGGCACACGGAAAAGTCGCTGCCTTTTTTTAATATGGTGTAAGACAGTTAGAAACGCGGATTATAATTATTATTATTTTTTCTCCCGAGAACTCTTTCTTTGAGAAAGACAATTTTAATGTTTACAACAATAAAACATATAAACGAATCGAATTTCGTCTCCTTTCTGCCGAAGTGCGAAGCTGTCCCGCAGCCCCCGCCGCACCCAGGGGACAAAAGCCTCTGCCCGTGCGGCGATCCCGGAGCGGCGATGGACGGGCCGCTCCCGTTCGGTGCCGCCGGCGCCGCGGGAGGAAGAGGAGGAAAACCCGCGGCTCGGAGGTTGGTCCTTTCCCAGGTTTTTCCGCGGTCGGTCCTCACCGCATCCAGACTCCGCATCCTGCGACACCCATCCCTCTCTCTCTCCTCCCGCACCGGCGTTTGTTCAGGCACATCCCTTCATCGGGGGGTGAATTCCTCCGGAAAACACCTCTAATTTATGGGATTTAATTTCTAAATTTGCCCCTGCGGCTGCGGAGAGGCTCGTGGGGGCAGGACGCGCAGCGCGGAGCAAAGCGGGGCGCGGGGTACCGGGGGCATCCTCCTCGGGGGCCCGGGAAGTTTTGGGGCAGGACAGGGGGGATTCTTAGACCCGGCGGGACCGACCCCGCTCCGAGAGTCCCGCGGGGTCCCGGCGCTCGGCGCAGGAGCGGGATGCGCTCGCGGGGTCCCACGCGTGGAGAGGGAGGAGGAATCAAAACTCTGTGTTTCGGCTGGGGATGGACAGAACTTCAGCTCTTGCCTCAGCGAGACACAACAATGCCCGCGGAAGGCTGGGGGGACACCAGTCCCGAAATCGGTTCCAACGCGCTCTCTGCCGCGCGTCCCGCGGTGCCCGAGCCGCAAAAGCCCTCACGGACCCAGAGTTACGGGTGGGGAACATCCCGGTGCTGCATCCCCATTCCCGGGATGCGGGTGGGCTGCGATCCGCGGCTCTGCAGCCCCCGCCGCAGCCCCGGCAGCCCCGTTTGCTGCACCCCCGGTGCCGGCAACCTCCGAGCCCCCGGTCCGCCCGGGGAAGGGGCTTTGCGCCTCGATTAGGCGAAAAATTCTTAAAATAAAGGGTTGTAAGAAGAAGTAGAAGTCGACCTCTTGGCAGGCGGGTGCGGGGGCAGCAAGCGGGGCCGGGGCACAATTAGGCGCTGCCTAATTCATGCTGAGCGGGGTATTGAGCTTGGGCTTGCCACGGACACAGGGCTGGAGTTGCTGTGACTTTAACGTAGATAATATATATGGAATATAGATATTCCCTAAATATGTGTAGATAAGTAGATACAGGAGTGTAAACGTCGATGCTGTAGAAGGTTTTTAAAATGTCACCCCCTCCCGTTTATAGAAAGGATTTAACAACTCGACACCCCCCGCTCAAATACCCCCACACCTGTTCCCAATTGTCCCCATTAATCAGCTGCAGCCACTTTCCTCAGCGTCCTCTGCAGTAACTTTTCTAACAGGTTTAACCCTCTGCACCTGTGGAGAGGTGGATTTATCCTCCTCAGGCAGCCATTTCCCACCTCCCTCGTCCTTTCCCCCCCGGCCATCTCCTCGTTCCTGCAGGTTTCCCCCATTCCTCAGTCCCCTGTATGGGGCTCATGCCCCGTCCGTGGCTCGGTGGGTGACCGGGCAGAGGAGCCCTGCACGGAGGAGCAGCTGGAGGCACCCTGTCTGCCCTGCCTGGGCACGGGCATCGAGGTGGGCTTGGGTAGGGGGTACAAGAGGGAATGCTCCCAGGGGCTCGGGGTGGGGGGCTCTTGATTTAAGGGCAGGCTGGAGAGGGGAGGGCTGCCGGATGCTCTGTCCTCCCTGGGTCTGCTGCTCTCCCTGCTCTGCAGGCTCTGGGAAGGAAGGAAAGCAGGGAAGAAGCACTAAGCACCGTATAGAGACATTCAGAGAAATGCTTGGAGTGGAAGCTCAATGCAGAATATAGAGCTGAAGGAATAATTTTTAACTGGTGGTATCAATGGGAGGATTTATTAAAAGATTTCACTTCTCCAGGCTTGCAATATTCCAGATCAATAGTTGTCTTAATTATTTTAGCTGTGTGCTGCTGCTGGAATTTGTTAACTGCTCGTTCTTCTGGGCTCGTGTAAGGAGCAGCCAGACCTGTCCTGGTTTGTTCCTTGGAGGTTTCAGGTTTTGTACTTTGTTATTAGCCCACTGGGCTGATTTGAACCCAGCTTTTCTTTTGCTCATACAATTACACCGTTTTCTACAGACTTACTCCTCTGATGCACTGATGTGTAAGAATGGAGTCTGTTTGTTCTGTCTGAGAGCCACACTTGTGTTCCCAGGGAGGCCTCACTGTTGAGGTGGAGCAGGGCACCTTTATCCTCCTGGTGTTGATGGATGAGGAGCTTACACCAAGGACAATTTTCCCAAACATGCCAAGATTCCCAAACATGACAGACAAAGTGGGGGTGAATCCAGGTTGGGTGTTTGCTTACACAGCCCGTTGTGTTCTGCTTGTGACATTTAATTTCAGCTTCGTTTATGTGAGGGCCTGGGCAAAGTGATGCTGTCCTGAGTGTTTTGTGCTCTGAGTCCCATAAAACTGGGCTGATATAATTCCAGTATAATTCTTCATCAATGACTTAGGGACAAGAACTGTCGTGTCGTGTTCTGAATCCACCATTCTGAAGATAAATTACTGCAGGCACGAGACCTGTGTAGGAGCTTTATTAGTTTGGGATTGCAATCGGCAACACTTGCTTTTAGTCCTTTCCCTAATTATCCTCATTGCATATGTCATGAACACCGGGAGCAGCCAGGAGGAATTTATGTCTGGGGTAGGCAGAGCTGGGAAATCTGTGTTCTGTGTGATTTTCCTCTCCTGACTTTGCTTCAGTGAGAGAAAGCCCCGGACTGGCTGCATGCAAAAAGCACTTTGGATGCACCTGTAGCTGATTTTTCATGTATAAGTAAACCCAGTGCTGCATAATCTGCACTTGCTGAAACGTTAGCCCTAAGTAACCTTTGCAGCTGGGGACGGTGCAGAGGGAGATGTTGGTATTCGTGAATGTTTTGACATATTTGACATTTCCTATGTGGTGTGCTTTCTCTGTTTTCCTGATTTCCTCCTGTCTTTGCTCCCCTCTTTTAGCTGTAAATAGTTGCCTTTGCCGGCATTGTGGTTTGGAGGCACCAGGGTGGATCTGTGGAAAACTCAAGCTTTGTGCTTTTTTTTTTTAATTTATATTATTTAAAAGTATGTGTCTGGCTAAATAATGGGATTATTGAATTTTAATGGATTAGTGCATTTCTGTGGAGGGCAAGGATGACCAGGAGAGCTCGTTTTGACAAAACAGGTGATTTGTGTTCTCCTTCCAAAGCAACATGCCTGGAATAGAAATCTGTGAGATCTGAAGGTGAGGGGTGTCTGCACGACTGGAGCTTTCTGCAGACACAATATAAATGTATTTGGTTTGTTCCAGCAGTAGCAAGGCAGCCCTCTTGATCCAGAGAGGAGGTTTGGGATTGCTGTGCCAGGCTGAGTGGCTGAGGAGAAATCTGGGTTTGGATGAATGTAAACAGCACATCTCACTGAACAACCCTCATGCCTAGTCAGAGAACTTCTCATTTTTATCCAAATCTGTAGAATTTTCTGTAAGAACCCAAACCTCATTTGTAAGTCTGGGACCTTGGTAAAGATGAAAGGATTTTCACAGTGTGATTTGGGTGTTTTGGGCACTTCACCTTTTCCTCCTCAGCTCTGTCACTTAGAATTGAGCTGCTTTTGAGAGGTGGAAGAGTTTAATTCAGATGAATGTTTCTATTTAGGGGAAAAGATGTTTGAAGAAGTTTTGTGTGTGGACACTCAGCTTTCCTGTGTAACCCCCTCGGGGAGGCTGGAGCCTGGTCCTCTGATCCCAGCATTGGGGTCACTGTGGTGGGTTTTTGGCAGGTTCTGGTTGTTGCTGTGTGTGCTGAGTTGATGTTCTGGATTGCAGCACTTCAGCTTTGGTGATGACTTAATTGTTTTAATAGGAGAAATCTGCTCTAAAACACCACAAAAAGCAGCTTTTAATGTTTGTTGGGTGTCTTACTGAAGGCACAGGGGCCTGCATGTGTTAATAAACACTAAATAACATTACTTAGCTCATTTTTTTGGTTAATTTGGTTTTCTACAAAGAGACATCAACCCAAAATTTTAATTATTCTGTCATTTTAATGTACCATGTGAATTGCACCGTAAACTGCAACAACCCAGTAGGAATTGCAGACAATAAAATGTAGCTGTAATGCAGGTGTAAAATAAACAGCCCAAAGTCTTTTCTGTGTGCTCCCAACCTCCAACAAACCCTGTGGAATGGCTGGGGGTTGCAGTCCTGGGGAAGTGCCTGTGTTTGGGCCCCGGGGAGCTGCTCCGGTGGTGGGTTGGTGATGGCTGTGCCGGTCCTGGGCGAGGTGCTGGTGATGCTGGGTGGGGACAGGGCTGGGCCCGCGGCGCTGGCTCGGCTCTCCAGAGCAGTTCAGGTACGAACCTCAACCCAAGACACCCTCCAGCTGCTTCATGGAGAACTAAAGGGAAGCGACAAGCTCTGGAGCTAAACTTAAAAGGCCAAGATGCGGGGGCTCAGTGCGGGAGGAGCGAGAGCCGCCGTCAGCCCCTCTGGAAATGTTCCAGCTCTGGGGAGGGAGTGTCACTGTGAGCACGGGATGGGCTCAGGGCACGGGGTGGGGAGCGGAACCTCTGCTGAAGAGGGTGGGTTTGCTGCTCAGATCAAAAGCACAGTCGCAGTTTTCACTTGGTTGGTTGTACTCGGTCTGGCAGAGAACAGCAGACGGCGATGGAGGAAGCGTGGCCGAGGTGGTGGGCAGGGATGCTGCAGCCCAGGGCTCCCTGGCACAGAGCCCACCCATGTGCCAGCTGTGGCTCCCTGTGCTGCACAGAGGCAGGGGACACACTCCTCTGGGGTACATGTAATGGCTTCTCTGCAGAGAGAAGGTTCTGCAGGTGGTTGGTACCTCCAAGGTACAGATGTTGCTCCTGTAACACTGACAGGCTAATCCTGTAAAGCTCCTTCTGAGTCTTCTCTTTAAGACTGTTGGTTTTTGCACAGGTTGATGTTTTTTGTCCCAAATATTTCTTCTGTTTTTACCCACAACTCACTCCCTGCCAGTCTGCAGAGCAGCTTTGGCTGCCCTGTCTCAGGAAGTGTCCAAGGCCAGGCTGGATGGGGCTTGGAGCAGCCTGGGCTGGTGGAATGAGATGAGCTTTAACCTTCCAGCCCAAGCCTTTCTGGGATTTTGTGATTCCATGGTTCTAAAAGTCTGTTCTGTAGCAGCTGTGCCATCATTACATTGTTGGTAATTTTCTTTCAGAGCCATCTAAATACTTTGGGATCCTTAGCTTTGACAGCTTTACTCCCCTGTTGTAAGAAATGGCAACCACAGAAGTGTAAGAGCAGGAACCTGCTGAGTCCACAGAATCAGAATTGGCTGCTCCTGCAAACAGGTATTTTGGAGGGGGTTGTCTGTGCAGTTATTTAGTGAAGTTTTAGGACTCTCATGTTTAGAACATGTTTCCCCACAGCTGCCTTTAAGCATTTTGAGAAATGAAATGACTGGGTGCTATCATGTGTTTTTTCCCTGTTTTACTGTAAAATTGGGTAATGACACTTTGTACTAGTTCCTGAAGGCAGAGTTTATAGAACCAAAAGAACTGTTAGATTTTTATTTCATGGCATTTCCTGACACAAACAAATACATCTCATGTGTTCACAACACTTCCATCATCTATAAGTGAGCAGCAGGGCTATGGGAATAAATGCATGTTCCCTAAAACACGTGGCTTTGGGATTGGAGTTTTAGCAGATCTGCAAAACAAATAGGAATTAATGGCATAAAGTTATCAGGAAGAAGTTGCTGACACTGATGAGGTTGTGCTAAAATGAATTCCAAACATCTGCTCTCTGCCTTTGGTGACATCTTAGGGGAGAAGGCTCCAGGTTCAGTAAAGCAGGGGCTGGAGAGAAACCTCTAGAACTGTAATCCCAGAACTACCTGTGCTGTGGGAACTTGGAGCAAGTTTGTTTCCTGTGGTGATCAGAGGGTGTACAAGGGCCAAGAATGTTCCCAGGTGTCTGTGCTGGACTGTACTTCCAGGGAGGAATCCTGTTGTTTTTATTTGTCCATTCCCAATCCCTCGCAGTTGAAGCCAATATTTAATTGGAATTAAGACCACAATGAACTTTATTTAGAAAAACAGGAAAATAAAAATAGGAGGGGTTGGTTCTTTTGGTGTAGAAAAGTCATGCCATGGAGTCCCTTGGTTTAGACTGAATGTCAGCCCAGGGGATGGGAATGTGCTGGAACTTCTGATGTGGTGTCTAACAAAGTCCTGCTTGAAAGAGGGATTCAAGAGGGGTGGGCTGGGAGCACTTTCCCAGCCTTTAAGGTCTTTCCAACCTTAAGAGGTCTGTGAAATTAAAGCTGGAATTGTCCCATGAAGGGGTGAGAGGGAGCAGCCTGGCAGAGTCCAAGGGAAGGCAATGCTGAGCAGCCTGTTCTGGGGGGTTGTGTTTGTGAGAGAGTCAATATGATCATTTCTATTGAACTCCTGCCTTCTCTCCTGCTCGTGCAGGGTTGTTTCCTGCCCTGGCCCTGCCTGCTTGCAGGAGCTGGTGGCTCAGAAGTTCAGCAGGTGATGACAGTGAGTGTGTCACAACCATCAGTGACACTTCCCTGTTTAACCTGAGTGGGCTTTGCCAGGCGCTTTTTCATGGATTCTGTTTGGCCAACAGGCTCTTTCCATGGGTATTGCTCAGGATCTGATTTGAATAAGAAAAACAGTTCAGGTGTGGCCACTATTAGCTCATGGAGCACACTTGCTTCCAACTCCCAAACCCCTTGGAAAACTGATTTTTAAATGCAAGTGTTAATGTGGCTCTGAGCGTGTTGTGGCAGAAATGGATCATTTTCCTCGCTGCCATTTGAAAAGACCTGTTTTCAAGCCCTGCTCGAGTCGCAAACAGAAGTGATCTTGAGAGTCCTCCTAATCCCTCCTGGATATCGCTCTGTTCCATAAATAATAACCCAACCTCTCTGCCACCCGGTTTGGCACAGCGAGGCACAATTGGCAGCTCGCGCCGCCGAGGGCTGGGAGCGGGCGAGCAGATGTGTGGCAAGTCTGCTCCATGGTGCGGGGGCACAGCTGTGCAGGAGGCTGGCACGGCACATGGACACATGGGCTTGGCTCCAGTTTGCAGCTCCTCCAGCCTGGCATCTTGGACGCAGTAGGATGTGTAAAGGTAAGGGATCAGCCCGTGCTCTTTCTTTGCAAATAGCGGCGAGAAGAGATGATGCTGCAGAACTGTCTTTAATGAGTGTGTTTTGCATAAACAGTCATGTTAGAAGTAATGGGGAAAAAGGAGCAGTTGGTCATGTGAAAAGTATTTCTTAATTAAGCTGGAGAAATGTTAGAGAGCTGAAAGCTGTGGGTTTTGTCAGGAGGGTGTTTGGGATGGCTCACTCCAGTGCTGGGGATGCTCTGCTGGTCCCAAACACCGACGTGCTCCTCTAACCCCTTCTCTGAGCACAGGGGGACATCCTGCCAGGATGGGGCTGAGGGGATGTGGCTCCATGGTGTGCTCATTCTCCTACCTGTGGTATTTAATCTCAGCACACCTGGAGAGCTGCACACCTGCCAAAGCACAGCACCTGAGTCCCAAGAGCACTGAGGCCTCAGCACTGGGACTCTGGCATGAGGTGCCTCCATGGTTGGTGGACAGGGCTGGAATTCTCTCAGCTGTTCACACACCCCATGTGGATCCTGGGTGTTTGGTCTGTCTGAAGTGGACACTGTGTCCCTGCCATCCCCAAGAGTGTGGCAGGACCGTGCTGGGATGGCAGTGCTGCCAGGAGAAAACAGAGGTTTGGGAGCAATAACACCTCCATGTTTGCAGCCTTTCTGCCTGGCACTGACTTTGGCAGCTCCTGTGACACTGGGCAGAGGAGCACCTGACCTGCTCAAGGAGCCACGATGAGCTCAGGAGCCTCAGGGAGCCCTTGGGCAGGGAGCTAAGGCTGAGTTTTTGCTGCCCCCTTTGCTGGGCTTGGTGCAGTTTGCATTCCCTGCGCGTGGATTCAAGTGTGTGACTTCATTTGCTACCTCCTCTTTCCCTCTGAGGTGTTTGCAGAGCCGCTGACCTTTGCAGGAATGTCTCAGCCAGAGCTGCTGCAGGATGGCTGCGTTTCCCAGCCCCTTCCCAGACAGCCTCGGCTGGAGCATTTCTGGGCTTTTCTGGGCTTTGGGGGCTCTTTTGTTTTATCCTTCCCCTAGTAAAGCTTATTGGAAGCCAAGACATGTCAGTTCTTTTGTCACAACTGGTTCTGGTACAAGTTGGGTCTGGTAGAGGCGGCAGGTAAAGAAAATATCCCAAATAACACCTCCAGTCCCATCCTTTCTGCAGGGACAAACAAGCACTTGCTGTGCTGCCAAAACAAAGTGTTTTCCCCAGTAAGACAGGGAGAAAAAGTGTCTTTTCTGTGACTTAGGGAGTTCTTATCCTGATTTTAATCAAGCAAGTTAGCACTTGGATAAAGGGAAAGCTTTCCTTTCAATTGTCTGTCTGTGTTTTAATTTTCGTTTCCCCTGCCATGGCAGGAGTTCGTCTCATGTGTCAGAGGCTGTTTCCACAATTATGGTTTGCCTAATGGTCCTTTTGTTGTAATTCATAGGCTAATAGAAGTCAGAGATGGAAAAGACCTGTTAGATTATGGAGTCAATGCCCTGCAAATGCAGGATATAATCTCCAAGATAGAGGATGTGTTGGATATTATTAAACAGATTTTACACTTGATCTTCGATAAATTGTGGTTTGGAGTCATTTGGTCCCTCGAATGGTGTAATAACAATGGCTTAATTTCAGGGTTTGGGAAAGCAGATCTGTATTTAAGTTTACCATTTGGCATTTCTCTGTCTTGCCTCTAGATGAGCCTGATTTCCAAAGGGAAAATTAGAGGTTCCCACTAGACATCAGTGTGGGGGGAAAATAAAATCCGTCACATTTCTCTAAAAAGTCTTGTATGTCATCCTGGCTTAAAGAAGTGTAAAACATCAACTTTTTAGGATAAAGAAAGCTGAAGAAGTAGAAAATCCTCATCAACATAAGCAGCAGCAGTAAATGTTTATGAAACCCAGCTGGTCTGGCTTTGGTGTTGAGCTGAGCTCTGAATGCCTCTGGATTTGGGCACAAGTGAATGCAAAATATTAAGGGAGACTCGATTAAAAAAAGAAAACCCCAAAAATGCACAGAGGCAAAACCTGTGCAGCCCTACCTGAATGATTTCACCTTGAGATGTTCAGTTTGATGTGAGAGAACTCCCCCACCCTAGTGCAGGAGCAGGCAGGGATTTGTGGGGCACTGGGGACCCTTAACCAGACTCTGGCTGTTTAGTTACCTTGAGTTCCAAGGACTTGGATCTTACAGGATGGGGACTTTCTGTTCCACTTCTTTCACTGAATCACAGAATGGTTTGGGTAGGAAGGGACATTAAAGCCCATCCAGTGCCACCCCTGCCACGGGCAGGGACACCTCCCACCAGCCCAGGTTGCTCCAAGCCCTTTCCAACCTGGCCTTGGACACTCCCAGGGATCCAGGGGCAGCCACAGCTTCTCTGCCCAACCTGTGCCAGGACCTGCCCACCCTCCCAGACACCAATTCCTTCCCAATATCCTACCCAGCCCTGCCCTCTGGCAGTGGGAAGCCATTCCTTGTGTCCTGTCCCTCCAGGCCTTGTCCCCAGTCCCTCTCCAGCTCTCCTGGAGCCCCTTCAGGCCCTGGCAGGAGCTCTCAGGTGTCCCTGGAGCCTTCTCTTCTCCAGGTGAGCCCCCCCAGCTCTCCCAGCCTGGCTCCAGAGCAGAGGGGCTCCAGCCCTGCAGCATCTCTGTGGCCTCCTCTGTACTTGTTCCAGTGAGTGAGTTCCCTTTTTCAATATGTTAATTATCCTGTGACTGTTTAGAAGAATAAACAGAATTACTGTGCAGGCAGTCACTGCTCTGTCTTCAGCTCCTGCTCTCTTTTTGCTCCATTCCTGGGTGTGTTGAGATGTTTGGATAATGCCTCGCTCTGTGATGAACATCTGACTGTGATGGGTCTCAACCTGTCAGCTCCACGCAACTGCCAGCAAGGTCTGGGTTCCTCCTTCCTTGTTTGAGAAGGCCTGGAGAAGTGGTCCTTGTTTGAATGGGGTAAATTAATGTCTTTCCATCTGTCATTTATATGAACTGCTGTAAAACACAGCGAGTGAGGCTGTTCTGCCATCAGAAGGACAGGGGAACAGGGCTGGTGCTGGCTCAGGCAATATCTTCCTGCTTTGGGAGTCATTCCACAGTTTGGGAAACATTTGGAGGAATGAGAGCTGGAGTGGGGAGGACATTTTGGTTTAAAAAGCTGGAGTTAAAAGGTGGATTGGCTTAGTTGACTTGGAGATGGTAATTTAAAGATGGATGAGGTTTCTTGCAGGAAAAATGCAAGGTGGAATTCTTCAGCTTTGGAAAACTGTCTCTTCTCTTTTAAGTTCTTAATTGGTGGGATCTTGATCCAAACCCATTATATGGTTAAAGGCACCCACCCTCTTACTCCTCTTGCATTGGATGCTGCCCAACCTTGGCTGCTTTTCCCAGCCCAACTTCTGAAGGGCTCCAGCACTGGGTCTGTGGGATTCTCAGTAAATCTTCTGTCAGTTGCTCTCAGAACTTCCTTGCAGGAGATTTCCAGAGCTGCAGGGCAGGCAGGGAGACCTTGGTAGTGGTGACATGGTGAGAAGATGGTGGTGTCCTGGCTGGAGTTTGTCCCAGCAGAAGGAGCAGGGCTGAGCTGAGAGCTGAAGCCTCACTCCCTGTCTGGACTCTGCAGGAGTGGCTGGGGCTGCCTCCCCTTGTTAGGTGGATTTTTTGGGCATAGTTTGACTACGAACTGCATTTGATCACATGAAGCTGCTACACCATAATGTGACCTCGGAGTTATTTTCAGTGCTGCTCTCATCTGCTTTTCCCATCATTAATTCCCCGTGTAGTATCTCTGGAAGGGAGTTGGGCCCTTCTGCTGGTAAAAACAGTCGTCATCAAATATGTGGGGAAAAATTGGAACACAAACATGAGTGTTGCAAAGGCTGAGCAGCAAGTTCTGAGAATTTTAGATGGAATTGTAGGAATAGAAATTATTGCAGCAATAGTTTTATGCCCTTTTTAACATGATGTATCTCAAAAGAGACATCCATTACAGACTATTTTAGAGCACTTTTCTTCCTATGGCTGTTACTGCAGGAACCCTGCTGAGCCCAACAGCTTTGTCAGGAAGAGAACAACATAGTAGAGTTTCTTGAGAGTTATGTTAAGTACAAACCCCATTATTTATATATATATTTCCAAATGCAACTTTTAAAGCAAGTTGATGAAGCGTTTTCTTTCAAAAGTGCCTCGAGCCTGTTGGTACCCAAGCTCAGACATGCCAGAGGTGCCTGGTTAACAGGAGATGCACCTGGGGTAGTGGAAGGTGTCCCTGCCCAAGGCAGGGGGAGTGGGATGAGATGGGCTTTAAGGTCCCTTCCAACCCAAACCATTCTGGGTTCTCTGTCGTTCAGGTACTCTGAAGTCTCCTGCATAACTTTGTCCATCGTTGATGAAAATTAAGTTTTCATTCTGGCTGGATCAGTGAAAAACAAACACCTTTTAAAATGTCCATGTTTTTAGGTTTTCTCCATTTGCTATGAAGTAGTTTGGTGTTTGTTTTTTTTTGTACAAAGGGGTTTTGTTTTAAGTGCATTATTTTCCATGCAAAGAGGAAATCTGTGGTGCTGCTTTCCCCCTCTTCCCTGCTTTGGTGTTCCTGCAGTGGCCCTGCACAGTGACAAGGTGACAGCAAGGGGGAAAGCACAGAAAAGGGTAAGGCAGTGCTTTGCCTCACATCATGAAACGATGATTTTCCTGCTCAGTAGCACGGAGTGCCTGGACAAACGTGCTTGGGGGCCGTGGATGTGCATGGCACAGAAAGGGTGTTCCACATCCTGAGCACATTCCCCCTGTAGCGGCGACGCTTATGGAGCCTTCACGGTGCCCTTTACCTGTCAAACTGTATCGGATCCAAGTTTGCTCCTCGGGCTCCATAAGAAGCTTTAAAAACAATATATGAAATATGCCTCGAGGATGGCAAAACACGGGGAGCCAGAGCTCCTGAAGCATTAACAGGGGCCAGAGTGCTGCGTGTCCTGCAGGGGTTGGTGCTCACCCCCCGTCGCGGTGCCCGAGCCGCCCGTGCCCGGCGCTCACCGAGGCACAAAGAACAGATTGCTCCCTTTTCCTGCTTCTCTCCTGCACAGGACTGGGCAAACATTCATGACTCAGGTGCTGGAGTGCAATTAGAAGTCTCACAATGATAATTTGTCTGTTTCATCACAGAGTGGCACCACTGGAAGGCACATTTGAAGCTCTCGGAATGGTTGGGGTATGGGAAGGTACAAAGGACATGGATGGTAAAATTTGTTAGATCTGTGATGCCACATCTAAGAGAACAGACCTTTCTGAGCAGCCCAGCCCTGCAGCTCTCTTTGGAGTAAAATACCAGATTAGGAAGGACAAAGAGCCAGAATTAACACTCTAGCTTGGAGTTTCATTGTATTTATTAATAGGAATAGTGGTGCAATTTTTTTATTTAATGTAAACTTGAGGTCAAAAATCTCAGACAAAAACTTCTATAAAAAGTTTGTGTTTTCCTCACACCTGTACAAGTATCAGCAGTAACAGGCAGGATGAGTGCACAGTATAGGATATTTCCAATTTCTTTATTCCTTGCATGTGAAGAGCAGTCAGGGCTGATAAAAAAAAATCCCAACCACAGTCTTGCTGCAGGTGCAGCACTTTTCTCCAACCCAGGATCTATTTGCAGTACTCATGACAAAAACCTTCCCTTTTGGATGCTGCAAGTGAAATCCACGTCTGTTCTCATTATTCCTAAATAATTTTACAGTGGCAATTGCTGCTCCCTGCAGAAGGTGAAAAATCTGACTAACGAGACACTCCAAGTCCAGGTTTCCAAAGGGCATTTGCTGTAAATATCTATGAGTCAAAATAATTAAACAGATTAAAAACATATTTCAGAGGACTGTAATTTTTGGGCTGAGAAGTGAGGAAACAGTCTCTGCACAGACAGGGCTGTGGCACAGGGGTTTGGAGATGAGGTTGTTGTCAAGTATTTCCGTGGTGGGACTGTTGGAGCACTAAGTCAGAGTAAGTGCTTCTGAGCTACTTGGACTGGCAAGTTATGGCCTGGCTGCCTCCACCTCAGCAGAAAAGGATAAGAATTTAAAAATGGGATTGTTATTTTTGTGATTTCTTTTTTTAATAGAAGGTCCTGTTTCAGTTGTTGCAGCAGAATTTATTGTATAGAAATTTTATACCACCCTGTGATCCTGCTCTGAGATCAGTCCTGGAGCCCCCCAGCTCCTCCCAGAGCTCTGCCAGCCCACGACCGACTCCTCCAGTTCAACTAATTGTAGGAAAGTCCTTCTTGGCAATCAAACCAGCTCCTGCCTACAAACATTTAGCAAATAGTCAAGGAATAAAAGCACAAGCGTTATTTAGTTACACTGAAACACAGAATGGTTGGGGTTGGAAGGGACCTTAAAGCTCATCTTCCACCCCCTGCCATGGGCAGGGACACCTTCCACTATCCCAGGTTGTTCCAAGCCCCATCCAACCTGGCCTTGGACATCCCCAGGGATGGGGCAGCCAGTTAGGACTCAGTTTGTGGGTCTCACCTGCTGGGTTTGAAGACCAGGTGAATGGGCAGAGAGTTGTTCTTCCCAATAGGTACCTGGTCATTGTTCAGAAGAATTTGATTTATTCCCACTGACTAAGTGGACCAGGGATCCAAGTGCTTTCTGTCTGCCCTCTCAGGGTAGATTATCTGCAGTGACTGGAAGAACTAAATATTAATCCATGTCTGGCTTTATAATGCAAATTTGAGTTTGTTTTACGTGGTGCTCTGCCACAGTTGGCTAAAATCCCCCAACCCAACCCGTGGTAGATCTACTCAAGCCCTTGATATTTAAACAATTCATCATATCAGCAATTCAGCTCCTGCTTGTTTGGTTGGAGTCAGTTTTGAGAGGAAGCCTCATGCAGCCCAACTCTGCCCTAGTGCAGATCCCACCTGTGGCTCTGCTGACAGTGCTGTGCTGGAGAACACACCGGTAGTTCCCAGGCTGGCAGGTGAATATGGAATTAATGTCCCCAAAACCTTTGGGGCTTTAGTCTCAGGTAGTGCTGCTCTGAGGCACAAGCAGGAGGGTTTCAGTCTGCAGGCAGGGCTTGCTTTGTGGCACAGCACCTCAGCAGCCACAGCTTCCTGCTGCCAGAACACATTTAATACTTCTGCTCCATAAAAGATCGTTTCTTTCCAGGGAGAATTAACGCAAACGGAATGAGAAGGGTCCATATGTACAACCCATGCACGGTTATTCCTACCATTACAAGTAAGAGAGTGATAATTACCATGGCAATTTGTTTCTTTATGGATGAGATTTCTTCAAATAGATGCAGGAATATCTCCTCTCTGTATCCTTATGTTTAGCTTTTCTCTGAGATAAAGGTTCCATGGCAAACATTTTAAGGAAATTGATGGTGCTTACTGGAAAACCTCGTTTTTAAAAATGTTCTAACATTTTTCACTAGTCATAGAACTATCTAAATAAAAAAAATTGTCCTTAAGGGTTCTCATATCTTATTTAATAGCCAAGGGGGATGTTGGGAGGTAACCAAATGAGGGAAAAGTATCCAAGTGCGTCATCATCGTCCTGCTGGTTGGAATGAACGTGGGTTACCAGCAGCTGAAAACTCCAGGGGTTATTCTGTGGTGCTGTTGATCTCCTGAGCTGGGCTTTAACCCTCTCCTGACAGGCAAGGTGCTGCCTTGGTCACCTGCAGATCCATCACCACCAGGTCCTCTTCCTGGTTCCCCTTTGTTTGCCTCCTCATCCACCCTGCCTTGTTCTCTCCTGGTCCCAAACAACACGATTAGTGCCAAAAGAAAAGTCAGTTTTGCCCAGAGAGGGGGTCAATGGGATGTAGAGGTGGTTATTTACCCAAGGAATTGATTCATTAAAATTATTCACTAAAGATGGCACAATTAATTGGATCCCATGTTTTAACAAATGGAATCTGACTGGCTTTATTGTGCATGTTCATGAGACCAGCAGTGGCTCTGCCCTCTGATTTGGGTTCCCCTGCTCAGTTGCTTGGCAAAAGAAATCTGAGTGTCTGCATTCCCTGCTGGATTTCACTCTTGCTCCTGACTCCATAGAAATCAGGATTGTGTTCCTCAGTTAAGTGATCCTGAAATCTCCTCCTCACACCTGGCCAGGAGAGGGTTGGGCTCTGCTCCCAGGGGACAAGGACCAGGGCAAGAAGAAATGGGGTGGGGGAAATAGGTTGGATATCAGGGAAAGTTTCCTTGTGGAGAAGCTGGGGCAGCTCTTGCACAGGGCTCTGTCCCTGGAGGGATTTAAAAGCTCTGGATGTGGCACTTGGGGACATGGGGCAGGGGTGGCCTTGCAGTGCTGGGGTGTGGTTGGACTTGGTGATCTTAGAGGGCTTTTCCAATCCAAGCCCTTCTTGAATTGCAGTATTTAAAACTGGTAGAAATTGCTTTCTCCAGGCCTGTTGTATATTTAAGAAGTGATTTTTCTTTGTTGTTCGAATCCAGTTCTGATTTCCTTAAAGATTTTCAGTAGATTGTATCTCCAGTAAGACAAATCTGTTAGGTCAGCTTTGATTACATTGGAGAGACATATTCCATTATATAATTCACTGGGGTCTGCACTATTCCTAAAGGGAAATATAAAACTCCCTCAAATGTCAGAGTGTGATGGATTCAAAATGTGTCCCCTCCAAACTCCATCAGGCCTTCAAATCTTGAAAGCTCTTTGTGCTCCTCCCACACAGAGTTCTGCTCCATGTTGGAGGCACCTCTGCCAGGAAACACTCTGGACAGTGTCATCTGCTCCCAGGACCTGACTGGGATGGATCTCACCTTCTGCATAGGGGAAGGAAACAGCAATTATTTAAGTGGGTTTTTTCTTTCATTTAAACCTAATCAAATGTTTCAGATCAAATGTCTAACACAAAGCACAAAAATGTAAAGTTGTGTGTGCAGAGCAGTGGAAATCAAGGGCAAATGTCACTGAATGGTGTGAATATAAGGATGTTCTCCAGCATGAGAGGATTGGCAAAGAGATCAAATGGATCTGCAGAAACACCAGCAATGATTGTAGAGTTGAAAGCTGTTTCTATGCAGAAATGGTCTGGATAGTAAAACAAGTGGAAAACATGCACAAAAGGAGCATTTTAAGTTGAGAGGAGGGAAATTCTGCAAAATGATTTATTTGTAGTTTTAAAAAAAATTATCTGGATCCTATTTCATAAAAAATATTTGCTATTTGCAAGCAGATACGGAGCTGGTTGTGGGGCCTGCACGTTGCACGTGTTTGTGCCTGGCACAGGAGCTTCTGTCACTGCTGTCACTGTGACACATTGAGGTTGTAGCATTAGTAGGTGCTGTGGCCAACTGTGGGAATTGCCCTGGAAGTGTCCAAGGCCAGGCTGGACAGGGCTTGGAGCAACCTGGACTATGGGAGGTGTCCCTGCCCATGGCAGGGGTGGCACTGGTTGAGTTCTAAGGTCCCTTCCAACTCAAACCATTCTGTGACTGTGAGAGGCAGGAAGTGTGGCCTCCCAAAAACAGTCAGTTGTCTCCTAAATAATCAGAGGAAACTGTTACCAATATCAAAAGGCATCTTGAGGTGAAGCTGTGACTAAGTTTTATCAAAACAGAGGAAAAATATTTGTCTTTGATACCTTTGCTTCAGTTCTGTTTCAATATGAGACTAATAAAGGGTGAGTTGAGCCCTGATTGCAGCGTGATTTCCCTGATTACTCCACACAGAATTTAAATTGACTAGTTTTAGTTTTGTTAGATAGAACTGGAAAGTTTCACATAGTTTGTTGTGACTCTGTTTTGTTTTTCTGGCCTGAGGAACAGAATGCCAGGATGGTTGGGGTGGGAGGGACCTTGAACCCCCCTACCCCATCCCACCCCCTGCCATGAGCGGGGACCCCTTTGCCCAGACTCCCCCGTGCCCAGAGCTCTGTGAGCTGAGCCCTTGGGAGTAGCTGCAGTTCTGACTGGCTGAACTTTGTGAGGAGCAGCGTTTTGTCAGCAGCTAAATCTGTTCTCCATGTGAACTGCCAGCTCCTCGTGTTGTATAATTACCCAGTTCAAAATGGATCTCGGAGCTGAGAGCTAAAGAACAGCTTGAGCCCCTGTTCTCCTCCAGACAACTTGTGTTTCAGCTCAGCCACAGCCCAGCCGTGTTCTTATGACTATTTTTCATCTGCTCCTTCAGGGATAATTTCCCCACTGATCTGTGCAGTTCTTGTCCCTTGGGCACGACCTGACCCTGTGTGTGAGACTTGGTGGCATCCACAGGGACTGAGCCCTTGGATTCTCCACTGTTGCCACTCCTGCACCTCAGTGAGGGACAGTGAGGGACTGTCCTCTGCCAGGGCATCCCTGGCACTGCATGGATGACAGATTGAGGGAGCAGAAAAGTGTGTCATGGAATCAGTGCCCCTGACATTGCAAGCAAATATCTTAATTTTGAGTTGTTTGTTTTATTTTTTTTAGTGGAGTTGTGTTGTACAATAGTGATGTTCTAGTGTATTAACAACATCTCTGCTCCTTTCTCAAGCTGAGCTCTAGAGCATCATGGCAATTGCACAACATTCTGTGATTTCCAACATCAGCAAGATTCAGGGATCCAGTGCTTGGCTTCAGCAGTCACTTAATCATCTTATTAGTGATTATATTGATTCTAACTATGATCTGAATTGATCTGAATCACAGCATCCCAGAATGATTTGGGTTGAAGGGACCTAAAAGCTCATCCTGTTCCACCTCCTGCCGTGGCCAGAGACACATTCTGGTAGATGAGGAGCCTTGTGCTGTCTGTAGTGAGATTTCTGTGGACAGTGGTGCTAAAAATTGCCCTTTGTTTGTGTTTTATCCTCCTGATATTTTATTGGAGGCATTTTCTTTTATATGATGAACATACAGACAGTTTGTTCTTGAGAATTCTGGGGATGTTTTGGACTTCTATGGTTTGATCTACAGGACAATCTCTCCTTACACTTCTACGTTTGTTTTTATTCCTGAATATACAAACCACAAAGGGATGTTGTAACTCTTATATGTAAGATCAGTAAGGGGGGACCTTCTGGCTCTGCAATCCCTGCCAGGGACAGGGGGTTGGGCTGTGCCCCAGGGCACAGGGACAGGAGGAGAGGGCACGGCCTCAGGCTGGGCCAGGGCAGG
>JAWWLY010000165.1:713590-727431 GCA_035041215.1 Gymnopithys bicolor
CTTCGGGCACGGGGGGGGCTCCATGGGCTGGGTGGGCTTTGCCAAGGTGGGCATCGGGCACCGGGTGGGCTCCATGGGCTGGGAGGGCTTTGCCAACCTTAGGGATCCTGGGATTCTGTGTAAACAGTGTGCTGACAGAACAGCCTTCTCTTAAGTCTTTTTGATCATCAGACTCCTTAGAGCTGCCTCTTGCTACTTCTTTTACTCTTCCTAACATCCAGTCCCCATCCTGTAACCTCCCCCTGAATCAAACAGGAAATAAAAGGAAGAAACAGTTTCATGGGGTGAGTGTTAAAAAGGCTTTTTTTCTCTCAGTTATGAAATTTGTCAAATTGCAGAGGTTGTGTAAAGGTGCTTGACTATGTAAACTCCATCTTGGAGCTTTCAGGTGGACCAGAGCCTTGTTTGAGCTCTGTGCCCAAGAGCGAATTTCACTCTAGATGTTATTAAAAGTTTCTGTACTTAACTGTGGCCATGGCTAACAGCAAATGATCACTTAAATCTCCAAAGTAATAAAGACAGAAAAATTACAGCAATGTGCAAATCTGTGCCTCTGCAAAACCCCCAACCCACCCCCTGTTATATTTGCATTGAATCTGACCCCCAAATACTCTTTCAAAACTGAACTGAAACTTGGTGTGAATTAAACCATTCCAGGGAATTCAGGGTGTGAATTGTGGTGCTCAGACAGGAATCCAAAAATATCAGAAATGGTAAAAACTCGTGGCATTTGTTCTGTCTGAAATCGTTGTGGCTTTGAGCTGGAAGTTGGAAAGGCTTGTTATGCCCCTTTCCAGGGGTTGTGAACCTCTGGGTACACGACTGAGAGGCATCTGCTGATGGGCAGGGCACAAAAGGTTGATAAATCACAAAAAAAGATGTACTTTTATGTGGGAAAAAATGCATTCAGCATTTTTCCCCAAGTAAAGTATGCAGAAAACCTGCTTAAATGGAGCATATAATTTCTAATGAATCAGACCCTTTCTCCCAGGAAATGAAGCAAGTATGATAAATATGATGGAAACTGGTGAATATCCAGGCTCTGGTAATCAGATCCACCTGAGGGTTTGTGTGAAAGGTGTGGCAGCTCCAAGGGCTTAGTCTTTAGACCAGCAGACTTTGAGGAAGGTGGAATCAGTTGAAGAAATTTGATGGTAATCAATTAAAAAATACTGCTGAAAGTAGAGAGGTACTGGAGGCACAATTAGAAAGACACGAGTGATTCAGTAAATCAAGAGCCCAATGCCTTCAAAATTTGTTTTTGAGGGATCCAGGCATTGCTTTCTGGGGAATGTCCACCCTGCAGTAAAACTCCCCTTACCCAATTTCCTTCACTTGACCAAAATTCTTGTGTTTGCTGAGCACAAACAACACGAGTTGTCCCCTTTTGGACCTGGCACCCACCCTCTGAGGGGCTCAGCAGCTCTGCAGGAGTTTGTCCTTGCTCAGGGAGACCGGGCAGGGCTGTGCCATCCTTCCCAGGTGTGATGGAGGGGAAAGTGGAGGGATTTGGACACAAATCTAAAATTAACAAGCAGTAAATTCAGAGACAAGCTCTGAGCTCCTGAAAGTGTTTTGAGTTTCCCATGTTTGTAATGCCCTGGCCTGGCCAGGAGCTGTGGGGCAGGGAGCAGGTAAATGTAAAAATTGAGTTTATCCATCAGCATGAGCACATTTCCTGTGGTTCCAATAATCAAGCACACCAAAGCTCCCCAACAGTGGCATTCCTGTTACTCTCCTTGGAGTACAAAGAAGTCTGGAAGTCAGTGAGTTGCATCCACACAGTTTACTGTAGCTGCCTGTTCCCATGGGCAGGGCTGTTCCATGACTTTAAAGGAATATTTCCTAATACCAGTTCCTCACACTTTAATAATTTGCTATGTAGAATTTCCCTTTGCATGTATTGATTGGGTTTCTCTCTGACATTTTTAGAAATCCTACACTCTACAGAAACTCTTTGGATTTTATGGCTTCTCACTTTATGATTATTTCTCTTTCCAAGATCAAATACTTGAATGGGAGTTTTAGAAGGGGGAGATCTTTCACCTGCCTTGCTGAGGTTCCCACATCTTTGGTGGCAGAGCAGAAGTCATTGTGTGTTTTAGTTTCTCACTGATGCTTAATAAAGCACATTCCTGGGAAGATGGGGCTTCCTGGGAAGGTTTCCCTGTGAAAAGGTTTTAAAGAATTGTAATACTTCACAAACAGTTTGTGAGGCTTGGCCATATCTGAGTCTGTGGCACGAGGGGCAGGGATTTTATGCAGACATGTGAGGTGTCTTTATTTCCATCTCTTTCTCTCACAGTCTGCATCTATTCCAAACTCTACTTTGAAATCCTTGGGTTGTCATTAACTGAGTGTTCTTGAGGTGGCCAGCAATGGGCTTGTGTACTGTGAGACAGTCAGACTGCCTTGGGACTGTCTACCTGGGTTGTTTCAGTTGAAATTTAGAGGTGTTTGACCATAAATCTTGAGGTGTTTAACCATAAATCTCAAGCCTGAACTGGCTGAATTTGATAGGAGTCCATGGACTTGGAGCTGATTTACTTATTTAAAGGCAATGGTTCCTGCTGAGTGCAGGATGGAGGAGGAGTGGATTGGAACCCAGCAGCCACCAGGTGAGCTCTGCCAGGGACCACACGGGACAGCAGGACATGTCAAGGGCTGCAACACTTAAATATGAAGTTGTGGTGAAAGTGATGGAGAGAGAATATTTTTATAGTGAAGATTTAATGAGGGTTTGGCCTTGGCTGCTGCATGAAATCAGATACTGTGTGGGGGAGTTTCCATGATTCTGGAGGATTTGGAAATTCTTTAGATGAGAGAGGAAAAGTGGAAAGTTTGAATTGGGGGATTAATTTTGTGTTTTGGAGAATTAATAGGGAAAAAACTGGAATATTCAGTTAAAATCAGTGTGTTTTTTCTCTCATGTAGGTTTGGGATAACTTATATTTGAACGCTGTTCTTTTTTATTGTGTGCAGCTCTGTCCTTATTTTGGTTGTTCATTTTCCTGTTTTGTTATTTGTAACTCCAGGAGCAGGAGTGCCACAGATGTGGGGTGTGTCAGAATTGCCATTCCCTGTGTCCTGTCCCTCCGTCCCTTGTCCCCTGTCCCTCTCCAGCTCTCCTGGAGCCCCTTTAGGCCCTGGAAGGGGCTCTCAGGTCTCCCTGGAGCCTTCTCTTCTCCAGGTGAGCCCCCCCCAGCTCTCCCAACCTGGCTCCAGAGCAGAGGGATCCAGCCCTGCAGCATCTCCGTGGGCACCTCTGGGCTCCTCCAGCAGCTCCAAGTCCCTGTGCTGTGGTTCCCCAGGGCTGGGGCAGCTCTGCAGGGCGAGGGGTCTCACCTGAGGGGGCAAAGGGGCAGGATCTGTTATCTATGATCCCTTCTTGCCCAGCGCACGTTGCCAAGTCCTGTCGAGCTTCTCCCCCCCAACACGCCCCGGCCCCTCTGTCGCTGCCCGGGGTGAGCGCAGGTGCCCTCGGGGGGTCTCTTAGAGCGCTCCCGTCCGTCGGTGCGGGCTCCGGGCGTGGGGCTGCGCCGCCGGGCGGGCTCCGGGCGCGGGGCTGCGCCGCCGGGCGGGCTCCGGGCGCGGGGCTGCGCTGCCGGGCGGGCTCCGGGCTGCGCTCCCGGTGGAGCCGTTCTCTGCCGCCCTCTCCCGGCAGCGGGCTCAGCGCAGGTCGGAGCTGCCCCGCTCCCATCCCGACGGGATTCGCCTCTTGCCTTCCCTGCAGGAGCGTCCCGGGTGCAGCTCCAGCTCCCCGAAAGCCTCTGATGCAGGATGGGGCAGCTCTGCCCCGCAGCACTGGGAGAAACTTCTGTTTCTTAAAGAATAATGGAAATGAAAATCCCCAAACCTTGACGACTCCAGGTTTTGAACGTGAGCCCCGCCGTGCCCGAGGGTCCCGGCCCTGCCCTGCCGACGGGCAGTTTGTGACCACAGGGATTTTTTTGGGTTCCCCAGCGGGTGCTGTGCCGGGGGTGGGTCACTGTCCCTGTGCCTGCCAGGACAGAGCAGAAGGGAGGATGGTCCTCCCTGAGCTGCCTCTGCACGGTGAGGCTGTTGGGGTTCACTGGGAATGGGTGGCAGGGAGGAGTAGGTGACCTTATCCATGTACTTCCTGGGACATCAGAAGGATGTGGAGCTGCTGAAGCGAGTCCAGAGGAGGTCATGGAGGTGCTCCAGGGCTGGATCCCTCTGCTCTGGAGCCAGGTTGGGAGAGCTGGGGGGCTCATCTGGAGAAGAGAAGGCTCCAGGAGAGCTGGAGAGGAACTTGAGACAGGACACAGGGAATGGCTTCCCACTGCCAGAGGGCAGGGATAGATGGAGTATTGGGAAGGACTTGCTGGCTGGGAGGGTGGGCAGGCCCTGGCACAGGTTGGGCAGAGAAGCTGTGGCTGCCACTGGATCCCTGGAAGTGTCCAAGGCCAGGCTGGATGAGGCTTGGAGCAACCTGGGACAGTGGGACCACAGACTGGGGCAGGGGGTGACACTGGATGGGCTTTAATGTCCCTTCCAATGCAAATGAGCCTGAGATTTGGTGATTCTCAGCACTGATTGTGACTCTGCTGTTTGTGACAGTGTTTGTGTCTGTTCTCGTGTCCTGAGTTTGAAACATGGGTGGCTGAGGCCCATGAGGTGTTTGGTACAAGTGCTCAGGCACGAGCTGCTGAGAAACCTGTTTTATTTCATGAATCTGAAGCCGTGGCTGTTTCTAAGAATGCACCACAATGTGGTTGTGTTATTTTATTCAGAAATGTGCTGTGGTGATTATGCTCCATTCCAGGAGATGTTCTGTGTCTCCTTCCCTTTGCACCCTGCTCTGGGATCACAAGCAGTGCCCAGCTGCCAGATTTTTATGTACCAGTAATATACAGCCATTTTTACAAACCACTGTGATGCAGCCAAGCGAGTCCTATTAGGTTGTTTGTTTTGATCTCCCTGGTTTCAGGAATCCAGCAGTGGAGCTGTGGAGCAGTTGTGTGTTGTGCCTCGACAGAGAGACATCCATGAGTGCAGGCAAGGCTGGTTATTAGAATGTTAGTAAAATTTATTTAACCAAATCAGAGCTGCTTTCTGTGTGATATACAGAAATAGATACTTGGGGCACTCTAGGTATGTATAGATTAAAGTGTAATGTAACTCCCACTGCTACAGTAACAACAACTAACAAAACACAGAAAGCCAGGCCTGTGTCCCAAGTCCCTCTCCATCTCTCCTGGAGCCCCTTCAAGCACTGGGAGGAGTTCCAAGGTCTCCCTGAAACCTTCTCTTCCCAGGATGAACACTCCCAGCTCTCCCAGCCATTTCCCCCAAGGATTTGGCATCAGAATCATCCTGATCAATTTCTTGTTTAGCTCACTTAGTTCATATTCTCCTGATCCTCTCAGTTACCAGTGCCACAGTCTGGGTCACTCTGCACCACGGAGGCAGAGGCAGTAAATTGGGATTTTTGCCAGGTAAAGGGATTCCAGAGAGGGGGTGTGTGAAAAGCTGATCCTTAATAACCCTACAGGACCAGGGCCTCTGTTTTGAAAGTTTTGTCCAGAAGTTTCCCAGCATGGTAAACTGTGTGGAAATTTATTGCCTTTCAAAACAGGAACTGAGATGTACCTGAAATTTGGGGGTTTTTTTCCATTTGGGGAAATCTGCATTGTTTAAATCCAATCCTTTGAGCTCCTTTTGCTGCATATGGTGGATGCAGCAAAAACACACTAAACAGATTTTGAATGTCAATTGCTGGTGGTGGCACAATGGCAAAAAATTTGGTATGTTGGTCAAAAGATGGATAATTGTTCACTCTCTAACTCAGTCTTGTGGCTGGAAATGAATAGAAGTAGCTGAACAAAGCTGATATTTATAAATATTTCTCAGACCTCACTTCTTTTTGAAGGTATTTACCATTTCCAAGAACTTTCACATTCACTTGCTCACAAGAAAAGCAGCTTGGTAGGACTAGAAGACAGACCAAGTTGTGTTGGGGAGGTTCAGGTTGAATATTATGCAGAACTCCATGAAAGGCTGTGGATTCCCACGTGTGTAGGTACTGGAACTGCCCTGTGTTCCTTTGGAAGCTCCTTGGCTGGGAATCACTTCCCACCAATGCAGGAGCTGCTGTGGCACCACCTGAGGTGTGTTGGTGGTCTTGGTCATGCACTGGTGTGATGGTTGGAGTCCCCTCTGGCCATGTCCCTGTGGAGCCATTGCCAGAGAGGTTTGTCATGACCTGAGCTCTCCATTCCCTCTGAGGTCCCTCCAGAGCTGATTTCTCAGGAGGAACATCTTCTGTTTTTCAAAGCTCATCCTTCAGAGCTGGTGTTAAATTGTTCCTACCAGAGGAAAGAGTGTCTGTAATTTTTTACCTGTGTAGCCAATTCATCCAGATTCACATTTTGCTGTAATTAAACACATTTTATATATCAGGTATAATTAATATTCCAGGACATCCCAAAGACAGTGCTTAAGGAGCTCAGTTTTGTTAATGATGCCCTGGGTGAGGCTGGTTTGCCAGCACAGGGTGCAGAGTTGCTCAGGGGTTGCCCCAGACCCTTCATCAGTGCTCCAGGGCCCCACCCAGGCTCCAGCGCCCATTTCTCTGGAGGGGAATTGATCACAAACACAGATTTAACTAACAAATCCATCATTAGAGCTGAGATTACTCTACCAGTCCTCTTTTAGTGGATTTTTATCAATTAGCACCTACAATGTCACTTCTTGATATCTCACACACCTTTGTTGACTCGACAAAATGCGAGTAGGAGATTCTTGTTTTAAAAAGTAGTGGAAATTCTGTATTTTTGGGGCTATCCTGTAGCTCTGGCAGTGATAGAGTTGTCTTATCAACATTCCTCTCTACTTTCTGCCTGGTCAGTTGTACCAAGGTTTCAGGTTGTCATTTTTTCAGAGACAAAATATGTTCTTATAAAGGTGAAATTAAGAGCTTTCAGTACTTTTCTTTTTGTCCCCTTCTATTTCTTTTTTTCCCTGTTCACTCATTGATGTCACGAGTGGAGAAGGTTTAAAGGCTTTGCCTGAGATCTTTGTTTTGTGGAGGCCAAGTGGGAAGATGGTATTTTGTGAGAATAAAGTCTCTAAATATTTCCAAGTTCCTTTTTCACAAATACTTGCCTGTAACTTCTGGTCTTAAATTCATAGCACAGGGGAGATGATTCATGGCTGGGGGATGTGTGCACACCTTGAGCTAATGTTAGATAGTTTTTATGGATATGTTGAGATTATGATGATCACCCTGGTAGCACATTTGATAAATGAACATAATTACAAATACAATAGCAATTGATGTGATCACAGTGTTCACAAAGTGAGGCTCATCTTGAGTATTGATTGGGACTTTCAGAGGGGCTGTGGGTGTGTTGTGTGAGCCCTCAGAACACACAGAGCTGTGGCCCTGGAGGGAGAGCTTGGTCAGATCCACTGACCCCTTCACAGTGAGGACACTTTGGTTGCTCTTTGCTCAACAACTTTTTGAGCAGAGTCACAGAGCATGTTCTGGTGTCTTGCCTATGAAACCTCCTTTTCAGAGACTGGCATTTGCTTATTTTGCCTTTTTCCTTCCTTGTAAGCAAATAACAAAAGAGACTCTGCCTTGCTTAAAACACCAGTCTTGGTCCTCCTCGACAGGAGTGAGAAGGGACTTTATTTTTTAATTGCATCAAACATTTCTTTTTAAAAATCAAACCACAGAACATCCAAACAAACAGTTTTATTCTATGCTTTAGCTTATGGTTATCAATTCTTACATGCAGTAGGATGGTTTTGAAAGCCCATTTTCTTTCAGCTCAGGGTAGTTACCATGATTTAGGATGTCTGAAATTATGGGATGTGTCCAGATATAAACCAGTGAGGGATGGGAAGTGTTTTCCTGTTGGGATACACACTCCTCATACCAACTGCCACATGAAAAGAAAAGCTGGAGAGAGGAGAGATCAAAGTTAGAATTGCTCAAAAGGCAGGAGATGATCCTGCAGCAGCCACAAAGGAAATATTGCACTAGGTCAGAGATCAGCTGGGAAGTGGCACCTGGGGAGACTCACCCAGAGGAATCAGATGAGAGCTGGACTCATCCTACAGGAGGGAGACAAACTGGGTTTAAGAGTATTTCAACAATGGGTGAGTCTGTCCTTCAAGCTCTGTGCATCCTTCTGGAATCAGAAGGGATTCTTCATGATGAAATACCAAGTTTTATGATTTCAAAAATTGTGTTATGTGTCTGTATATTCAGTGATAACCAGTTTGTGATGTATTTGGTCTCCTTTCCAGTGTTTGTGTAGCAGCTGGTGATTTTTAACCCCCAGATTTTGCAGTTATCTGGTTACTTTATTCCCTTACTGTGTCTCCTTTAGTGTCTACTGGTTTATAGACCAACAGGTGTGGCTTTGCACTGTGCTGCTATTTTTTAGCCTGTGTTTTGGTCTCGTTGCTTCTGCTCCCCCTTGTCCTTTTCTCTGTGAAACATCCTTTGTTCTTGCCCTTCTCTTTAATCGTGGGTAAATCCAGTGACTTCAACAGGTAGGAACTGATGAACAGTGAAAATAAGGAGATCTCAGTGTCTGCCCCTGTAGTAAATCACACCTTGCACAGCCTGCAATGCTCTTTTGTTCCCACGTGCTGAAAGGCAGCAACAAGTTAAAAACCACGTGAGCATCAGCTTGTGGAGCAGTCAAGTTAAACGGGGGATAGTGGGGACCAGGGGCTTCTCCTCCAGCCAGGCTCTTCCCCTGGGAATTGCTGACAAACAGGACTGTAGGTCAGTACCAGTCTGTGCTGTTTAGGGCAGCCAGTAGTTACTGGGACCGGTAGTTCAGAGGGGCTGTGGCATATGGAGACAGGATAGGAGTATATTTGTATTTCCTGCCATAGTGGATGAAAGACACCCCATTTTTGCACAGAATGGTAATGGAACAACCTGGGTTTGGGTGTAATTCTTTTAAACAACTTTCGGTGGTGAAATTGCAGTTCAGGTCAAGTTTTCCCTTCCTATTAAGTACTTTGGTTGTACTGCTCAGAAATTAGGATGGAATCTTTTACTTCAGAGAGAAATTGCTTCCTGTGAGGGTGGGCAGGCCCTGGCACAGGTTGGGCAGAGAAGCTGTGGCTGCTCCTGGATCCCTGGAAGTTTCCAAGGCCAGGTTGGAGCAACCTGGGCAGTTGGAAGGTGTCTCTGCCCATGGCAGGGGTGGGACTGTGTGGGCTTTAAGGTCCTTTCCAACCCAAACCATTCTGTGATCCTGAGAAAGAGGACCATGCTGTGAGAGGTGCTGTCTTAAAATTAAAAATTTGGAACTGTTGAATGGATAAATTATTATAAGTATCAGTGGTCTCTTTCCTTCCAAATCATTGAAAACCAGCCAGTGATAGTCTCGGCGTACTTATAATCAGTTCACTTATTACATAGCCAGGAGTGAATGGGAATGGGGCTGGCATGGGAATGGGGCTGGCATGGAAATGGGGCTGGCATGGGAATGGGGCACACATGGGAATGGGGCTGGCATGGGAATGGGGCACACATGGGAATGGCACATTCAGCATCACAGTGCTCTGAAACCTCTCATGGTAAGACAGGACAGAGGAAGAGGAGGATTGTGTGTTCAGCTGAAATGAAGGGTGAGCTCAGCCCACAGTGCACCCAAGTTTTCTGCTGTGTGTTCTGGGGCAGCAGCAGCTGGGCTGCCACATTCTGCAGGGGCTGTGACAGGGGAAGCCTTCAGTGCTTCTGCTTCTCCCTGGCTTCCCATCCCAATGAAGGCACTTGGGAGAACACTTCAGTCTCAGCTGAGAGTCAAATCAGAACAGGTTCTTCTTGTGAAGGGTTGATCAGCCTCAGCTCGTCTTGGCTGAAATGTGATTTAAGAGTACTTAGCACCTTGCATTAATTGGCTCTAAATGGGCAGAAGGCATTAAAATGAAATCCTTTTAATTAAGTGACACTGAGCACTCAGTATTCTGACACTCAGTTGTGAATGGTTTTGGAAGCCCTTGCCTGGGAAGCCAGTTGGTGTGGATGTCCTGCCCTGGACAGGGCTGCTGCTGGCAGGGCTGGAGCTGCTGCCTTGGCAGAGTTGGCACTCACAGCTCAGGTGCATCTTACTCAGCCCAGGCAGAAAAACTGGATGTGGAAGTTCTCGTTTTGCTTGTTTTTCCCTTCCTCTGTTTGCAGAATTCTTGGCTTTGGCTGCTTCAGGAGCTGGACAAACAGGGAAGTGTTTGTGTTAAATGCAGCTTTTCTTAACATTTCTTTGGATTTTCTCATTGTCCTGGGTATTTTTTTGTCTTTAGAAAGGCAATAATATTTGGAAAACTCCCGCAGGTTATGAAGGAGCCCCATGTAATGAGGGGCTCTGCTGTCCAGGGCTCGGTACAGGCGCAGTGGCTGCCAGTGGTGTTTGGGGAATGCCAAGGAGTGGCTCAAAACAGCCACCTTAAGGTATTTTAACCAGCCCCTGACCACGAGTAGCTGTTCCCAGGCCCCAGCAAAAGGTCTCTCCCCACCAGAGGCGTGTCCCTCCTCAGGCTGTTGTGCTGTTGTTTGATTGCCCACTGCAAACACGGTGTGTGTTACGGGCACCAAGTTTCTGCTCCTTTACCTGTTGTACCCTCGTGTTCCTCCTGCCAAATTTCCCCTGCTCTGTTTAACTAAGATTTATCCCCCTGATAGAGCAGTTGTACAAGTGCTGGTGCAGGAAGGAGGAAATCTTACCCCACGTAAGCTCAGCTTTGCCTTTCCATCCCATTTGGATGCAACGAGCTCCTCAAACCGCTCCCCTCCGTGAATGTAAATCTCATTAAAGCCCTCTTGGTTCCCTGCCCACTTCTCCACCATGAATCCAATCGCTGTCATTATTTCTGCCTCTGTCACTTTTATTTTCTCTTACCTTTTCCCCCTCGGTTTTATGTAAATAATGTTTGGATAATGGAGTGAAATGGTTTCCATGGTGCTGAACAAATACAGGTCACAGTGTGTGGGACTCCTCTGCACCTGAACATAAAGGTGAACACGTATATAATTTTTAATTATTTGGTTTCTTACAACTAAGAAATAAGTTTCGTGTGTCTTGTACCATCATTTTGCTGATGAGAAAAAATTAGTTCATTATAAATTCCGCCAAAAATAGTTTTGCTTTCCAAATGGTAATTTTTTTTCACTGTATTCATCCATTTTATTTTAAATGACACTATCATGCATTACACCATCTGATTAAAAAATCTGCTGGAATAATATTTACACTGAACATCTGTCATTGGCAGCTGTAAATATGTTCTGTATTTATCTACAAGAGATCAAGCTCAGAGCCTGTCTCAGGCAGCAGAACTTCCACTGGAGGATGGGAGGGTCTGAACTCCTGGGTCTCATGGCTTTGCTTTAGACAGGGATGTCCTGGAACAGGTTAAATGCCTGGAACACACCCAGAATGTATCTCCAGGGATGTTAGAACACACCTGGACCTGGAACATGCCTGGAGCACCCCTGGAACATCTTTGCAGGTGTGTTCAAACACCCCTGGAATGTGCATATGAAATGAACCGAGAATACACCTGGAACACACCTAAAGTACACCTGGAATGTGTCTAGAACATACCTGGCAAATCTGGAATGCACCCAGAACATGTTTCCAGGCAAGTTAAAACACACCTCAATCTGGAACACACCTGGAATGTTTCCAGGCATGGTGAAACGCAGCTGAACCTGGAATACACCTGGAACATGCATACCTAGGGTGTACCTGGAATGTGGGAAAGCACTGGGAACAGACCAGAACACTGTCAGAACACCTAGACCATCCCTAAACTGTACCTGGAACATGCTGTCAGGCACAGGGTGGGATTGGTGGGGTGTCCTGTGCAGGGCCAGGATCTGGACTGAGGTCCCTGTGAGTCCCTCCCAATGCAGGAGATTGTGAGTCTGTACCTAGAACACACCTAGGACACAAGTCATGGCACCTAGAACACACCTAGAAAAGTTGCTCAGGGGACATGGAACATACTCTAAGGAACAGGGTGTGACTCTTGGGGATGGTCCTGGGCAGGGCTAAGGGTTGGACTTGATGATCCTTGTGGGTCCCTTGCAAATGAGCATATTGTGGGATTTTGATGTTCCAAGGACTATTTTAAAAATGCTCCATGGCAGTTCCTGTCAGAGAGAGAAGTTGCAAATGCCACCTCTGCAGGAAATTCAGGTTTTGGTTCAGTGTTCTCCCCAGGGCGAGGCTGGGAACCCCAGCTGGATGGGGCCTGTGCCAGGGTCTGTGACATCAGGGAGAGTCTCAGGATTGTGCATTTGCTGAGAGCTGGAGCCCCACACTGGTGCTGCCACTGCCATGTGGGGAAGTGAGCCAGAAACTTCCTTGGAGTTACTGTCCCGTGGTGTTTTTCCATGCTGGATGTGAATAATAGCCTGGATGAAGTCAGCAGGGCAGGTCTGGTGAAAAGAGAAACGCGTAGTAATGACCTCCTGCCCCATCCTGTGTGCTCTGTCTGCGAGTTTCATACAGCTTTCTCACGCTCTGCAAACAAGGAAAGAGGATTTCATTCATCCTCAAAGAAAGAGGATGATAAAACAGAGTTTATGAGCTTTATCTCATTGTCTGAGTTGCCATCTAAATAGGATTTACATTGTCTAACCCCACTTAGGCTCTGTCTTTCCCTGTAAACTCCACAGAGAAGCAGAGTTGGTGGGTTTGGAGCTGCTTCCTGCATGGGCCATGTCAGTGCAGGTGTGAGTTACAGACTGCCAGGAGGGAGGGAACAGGCACAGTCCCTGCTCTGACTCACCTCAGGGCACTCCCAGCTGATGTGGCAATGCAGCATCACCCTGGAGAGGTGCTGCAGGAAATCCTGGAGGGAACAGTTAAAGTCTTGCAAGATTTAATTTAAATGAAGATTAAAATTTTTACCTGATGTTTAACTAAAAGGTAGCAGTTGTTTTGTGGCTCACAAGCTTTGTCTTTCTTAAGAAAAGCTTAGGCTTAATTTTGGAGTGAAGCAAAACTGTAAATAGTGAAATCTGCAGCAAGTGAATACCTTGAAGAGCAGGTGAAAGCACCTTCTCAACTCCACACTGTGTGAACACTCGCAGGCATGAAGTGCCTCTCTTCTCTTCTATGGGTTTAAAAGTTCTCAGTGTGCATTCTGAAGCAGAAAGCAGAGGAAACTGGTGACTCTGCAGCTGGTAAATGTGAGGCTGTCCAGAGTCACTGAGGCTGGGACAGGCTGCCTGCATCGTTACACCTGGTTAGGGGATCTGAGCTAAGAACAACCCCTTTCTTACAGGGCGTGTGTGATGTACAGTTGCCCCCAAGTCGACTTTAATTGAGATCCTACAGATTCTGTTTCTAGAGCCAGTCATTAATAACAGAGCAAGTCATGTGCAATTAGAAGTCCTTTGCTTACATCATTGAGGATATCACTGTCACTTGAAAATATCCTGCCTGTGTATGAAGTCTCCCATATCCCTTTGGGGTATTTAAAGGGGCAAGGGACTGAATTAAGGTTTTGGTTCAAGGCTCTATTCAGCCAATGTTGTAGTTCATCAGTTGGAGAAAAACCAAAGAAAGATGGAATTTATGTAAGTTGATAGGTTAGACTGACCCTCATCATCCTCATTTTTTAAAGGAGCAACTGTATGTATTCTTATGGAGTTGTAGAACCACAGCATCATTCAGATTAACATCTCCCAGCCCATGGAGCCCACCCTGGGCCCGATGCCCACCTTGGCAAAGCCCTCCCAGCCCATGGAGCCCACCCTGGGCCCGATGCCCACCTTGGCAAAGCCCTCCCAGCCCATGGAGCCCACCCTGTGCCCGATGCCCACCTTGGCAAAGCCC
>JAWWLY010000165.1:727531-743293 GCA_035041215.1 Gymnopithys bicolor
TGGCAGGGATTGCAGAGCCAGAAGGTGCCCCCTGAGCCTCCTTTGCTCCAGCTGAGCCCCCCCAGCTCCCTCAGCTGATTCAGGTATTTCTATTTTGGGAGAAAAAAAAGTCCTTAGATTTTTTAATTCTTAATTACACCTTTCTATAAATGTTTTGGCAACTGAATATAGAAAATCATCCCAGAGCTGTTCCACAGCTCAGAGATGAGTCAGTTCAGAGAGCAGCCCATGGGCTGGGACTGGGGAGAGAGATTTTGGTCATTACAATGTGCAATTATAGATGGTCAAGAGGGGCCAACCATCCCAGACAAGGCCTCAATCACGAGGCTTCATCAGGCAAAGTGTCAAGTTCTGCATTAAGATCATTGTTGGGAGATGGAAATAGTCCTTTCCATCAGAGGAGAAATATCAGAGCCTTTCTGTGCTTCTGTGAACCCTTCACCTCAAGCAGCAGCTCAGCCAATCCCACACTGGGCTGGGCTGGAAGGGACCTTAAAGCCCATCCAGTGCCACCCCTGCCATGGGCAGGGACACCTCCCACCAGCCCAGGTGGCTCCAACCTGGCCTTGGACACTCCCAGGGATCCAGGGGCAGCCACAGCTGCTCTGCCCAACCTGTGCCAGGGCCTGCCCACCCTTCATTGTAAAACACTTCTCTATATCTGGCCTAAATCTCTCCTCCTTTTCCCCTTGTCCTGTCCCAACAGGCATCTCTGGCATCCTGCAGGGGGGCAATGCCCCCCCATACACGTGGGCACCAGAGCTGACATTCCCCAAACCAACCACCACCATGGGAGTGTCCACGGGAAGAACCTTCACCTCTTCCAGCCTCAGAAAAGTAACTTCAGATTGCAGGTTTTAGAGCAAATATTACCATTTATTTTATTTTAAATCCTGGCGTTGTTCTCTTTGTGTTTATATTGAGATTTACAAATACATCACCCCAAAGTTCTCTCTATTTCTAAGGTGGTTTTATTTTTGAAACAATGTTTTAAGGGAAAGGCAATAAAATCCTGTGGGCTGTAACAGACACCAGGCAGTGCCCAGAGTGTTTCACTACTCACATTCCTCAGCTGAAGGTGCTGGTTTTCCTCCCATGGCTCTCCCTCCCTGCACTTATCCCTTTGTTCCAGCTCTGTGCTCTCCTGGGCTGTTTGCTGAGCAAAGGGAGCTGCCCCCAGAGTTTGTATTTCCTGCCAGTCTCTGCCTTTATTTTCTCTCCTACCTGTTCCAGCAGATTCCCTGAATACCTCCTGGGATACACCTGGAGCTCATTAAGGGAAGAGCCCCGAGTTCCACCTGATGTGTCACCACTCATGGCTCAGTCTCCAGAGACTCCTTAATTTGTACAAGAAACTTCTCCCTCCTGAGCGCAATCCCTCAAACTCCATAATCATTAGGACAAGGTGTTAAAAAACAAACCAGGAAGCAGAAAAACACTCAGCAGTTGTTAAATGAAAATACCTTAATTAACCAAAGAAAGTGATTATTATTAGAATCTCATTTCTTATTTATAAGCAGCATAAAATGTTAATAAGGATAAAGTCAGCAGTTGCCTAATGAAAGCCAAAGCAATTGGGTCAAACAAGACTAAATCACACAAGGAAAAACAACATCTGGAACAACTTCTGAGCTCCAGGAGGGTTCAGAGTCACCCTGGAGTCAGGAGGAGGCAAAGCTCAGACCTCAGAAGGGCGACACGAACACCCCAGGGGGGGCTGGGGCTGTGCCCAGTGAGAGCCAGGCTGGGGCCTCACTGCTGATCCCAGATGTGCCACCTCTGGAACCACTGTCTGCAGGATCCCTGAGGCTGGCAAAGCCCTGCAGGATCACAGAGCCCACCCTGTGCCTGACACCCACCTTGGCAAAGCCTTCCCAGCCCATGGAGCCCACCCTGTGCCCGATGCCCACCTTGGCAAAGCCCTCCCAGCCCATGGAGCCCACCCTGGGCCCGATGCCCACCTTGTCCCCCAGCCCAGAGCACTGAGTGCCACGGCCAGGGCTGGGCACTCCAAACCCCCCTGGGCAGCCCCTCCCAGTGCCTGCCCACCCTTTCTGTGATGAAACTCCCCCTGAGGTAACTCTTCTTCCCTGTCACGTGCCAGCATCGTGTTTTAGAAATCCCATTTAATTATGAAGTTAAGGCAGCTGCCTCCTTTCTGCTGCGTCATGTTGTGGATTAAGGAGACCAGACTGATAACAACAGTCTTTAATAGACATTAATAAACATGATTTCCCCTGAAGTTTTGACATCCAAAAGTTTGTGAGGAGAATTATGACCCTTATTATCAGCAATATGTTACAGTCTAAATTTAGTTACTGATGTGGCCGGAAACTGTGGAAGTATTTTTGGTTTAGGCTGAGGCTGACTCAAGGAAGCCCACCCTTCTCAGGAATTAATGGGGGCTTTCATTCCTCCTGGCAGAGCTACTTTATCATTCATATGACTAAACAGACAATCAATTTAACAGCAACGTATGGGAATGGAGGGAATGAACAAATAAGCCATGAATGATGAGAACAGAAAAATCAAGACCCCCTCCCTTATTCCCTTTTAATGGCTGATACCAACAGGGACAAGACCAGTAAAAAGAGGTTAATGAATTGCAAAGATCCTTTAGAAAGTGATTGACTGGTATTGAAGCTCAGTCAAATCAGTCATAAATATTTACTTTTATTAGCAACAGTGGGTTGCCTGTTATTTTCAATTGATTTTTAAAGTTGTCAGAAATCTACCACTGACTCTTATCAAGTGTTTTATCTCATCGATACTTTCAAGCTACAAAGAGCTGGATGAAGCTCTTCCCTGATCTCTTTGGGAAGTGTTGCCCATCAATGATTAGGAGGAGGCAGTTAAAATAAGGTTCACATTCCCCCAGCATTCCCTGAGACATTTCACCCCTCGTGTTTGAGTCGTGCCCACTGGGGGTTTGCTGAGCCCCGAGACCTCGGCCGGGGTTCCCAGCCCTGGTTTGTTGGGAAGGATCCGCTGTGGGTCCCTTTCTGCCCCAGCCCTGGGAGCTGAGCCGTGGCTGGGGGGGATGAGCCCCGCACTCGAGGCACCCCCAGGGAATAAATATCCCTGGGGAAAACCAGAGGGACAGGAACCTTCCCAAAGCTGCTGCCTGAACAGTGAGAAATGAAAATATTTTCAAGGTGGGGTTGGCTCCGTCAAAGCCCGAGCGTGTAATTCAAAGGAAAATAACAAAAGGAATTTCCCAGAGATAACAACAAAGAGTTAACATTTCCCAGGGCAGACAAGTTTCCAATTCAATTAGTTTTAATGAACCTTCTGCTCACTGGTTACTGAACTAGAAAGAACAGCAATAAATGCCCAGAGGAAAGAGAGAGAGGATATTAAAGGAGGGTTGGTGTATAGTATATAAATTTCCAAGTTGACTAAAAGAGTAGCCTTGATATAGTTTTAGGAACCAAACCTGCAGTGCTGTATCTGCTTCCCCTTTCCAGCTGACACAGTCCCTGGATAAACCATCCTCTGTCTTGGTCCTGGCCAACTGTTGACCCTCTATTGTCTCTGGAAATGCTGAAAAAAAGACAAATTGTATTTTCAGTAATTTTAAAAAATCAACTGAACAGCTTTTTAAAAATAAAGTTACAGAATTGGTATTTCCTAAGTCAAGCAGAGAGAAAACAGGAGTTAATAGGAAAATGAAAAAGCAAATATAAATTCTGTAGTGGGAACTCATATTTAATGTATTTTAATATAAAATGCACAGTAATTTTTTAAAACATTAAAGCTTTGAGGCTGTTATTCAGCCTCTTATTAACAGCATTTCCATGCATGTTTGCTTTAAGGTTAAATATTCATTTTATATGAATTTTGGTCACTGAAATGCTGCAGTGTGGGCTCTCCCTGCTGTGTTTCCAGAGCCCAGAATTGCCAGCCTGGTTACTGCAGCCACCCCGTGCATGTTTGCACACCCAGCCTGACTCAATATTTGACAGAAATAATAGATTTTAATAAGTGCTGCTATTGCATTATTGTTTCAAATCGCATCTTCTGTTACATGAAGGGTTTTTTCTTCCACTCACTGAATTTCCTTGGAATTAGCAATCTGTGCTTAAAATAGTTCATAACCTGCTTTCCTCTATTAGCAATGAAAATATTTATGGCATTCCAAGCATATACTTGTCATTCATTTGTAATCTCATATGAATTTATACAGAACAAAATCTGGGTTTCCCTTTTTGTATTGGTAGAAGTTGACAGCAAAATTCTGGTTGCTGTGTTTTAATAATGATATTTATGTCCCTGGTCCCAGTGCTGCTCAAACAAGCAGATTTGCCATTTTCTGTGGTCCTCCTCAGCTCTGCCCTCCATGCAAGCCAAGCTCGTGTCCTTTAAGCTCCTGCAGCACAGGCAGACGAAGGGAATGTAAACCATTTTCAGTGCTACCTTTAAATACTAAAAATACATGTTCTAAAATGAAACTTTGCCAATGTCAAGGTTTGAAAAAATAGATCTCACCTCCTTTTCTTACTGCTCAGTTTGCTGTATCAGTACCAGAAGAACTGGGGCTTTTTAGGCTGAATTTCTATTTAAATTTAATTTTGTATACAGCAGCTTGACCAAGTGTTGGTTTCTTTGTTTTCTGTTTTGGTTTTGTTTTTTTTGTTGTTTGTTTTAAAACAGTAACTAACCACAAATAGACTTTCCCCCCTCTTTGTTGCAGTACTAAAATAAACAAGTTGCATTTCCCATTTAGACAAAGTGCAGCACAGAACAGCCTTTTCCACTCTTGGCAATCCAGATTTTTTTTTTTTTTGCACTACAAGGCACCGACCTCTTCTTTTAATTGTTTTATTCTCCAGTGTTTGTAACAGGATAGAAAATTATTACAGTGATTTTACAGGCTGTTTGCAAATGAAGAAATGAACAGCTGAGACAAAGTTCTCGAGGAATACAAATATTCCTGTTGAGGGAAAACATTTTGGGTCGGGGCTGTGGGTGCTGAGGGGCAGGGCCACATCCTGAGGGGCAGGGCTGGGTGCTGAAGGGCAGGACTGGGTGCTGAGGGGCAGGGGTGGGTGCTGAGGGGCAGGAACACATCCTGAGGGACAGAGATGGGTGCTGAGGGGCAGGGCTGGGTGGGTGCTGTGGTCCTGGATGGGTGCTGAGGGGCAGGGCTGGGTGCTGAGGACTGGTAATGGCTGGGTGCTGAGGGGCAGGGCTGGGTGGGTGCTGTGGTCCTGGATGGGTGCTGAAGGGCAGGGCTGGGTGCTGTGGGTCAGGATGGGTGCTGAGCAGTGGAACAGCGCCAGTCTTGGGCGTCTGAGCTGAGCCAACTCCTCCTTTGGGTCCCACCCACATCCTGGTGTGGGAACTGGGCAGTCCATGGGCAGGACTCCACTTCCAGCGTGGAAACTGGGAATATACGGACACACCTGAATCCAGCCAGTGGGTCTCTCACTGATGCCCTGTAGACTTGTCTGTGATTCCCTGAGTTTTGCCTTGGTGTGCACTGGGAATGTTTGTTCTTTCAAGGGAGTCAGGGGGAGTCCCGTGTTCATTTTTCACAGCAGGACCCACCCTGCTGGTGCAGCACAACTTCCAGAGCGGGCACTGAGCATCCAGCAGCTGGGAGCTTCCTCCTCACATCCCTAAATCCCAGTAAATCACAGTGGGGAATTCTGGGAAGGCGAGCAAGAACAATGGAGAAGATAAAATAACCCTCCCTTCCAGTTTCTGAAATAGCAACTGGAACTCTAGAACTTGCCTCTAAGATATTACAAGAACTTTGCCAAGTAGCACATGAGAAAATAGAGCCCACAGCCATATAGTAAGCAAAAAAATTCTGTTTGAGTATTGACATGACAGTTTTTGAAAGTTCAAGCAGAAAACCAATTATAATGAGCACTGAAAAGCCTGAAGCCCTGCTGTTCAATAAATAAAAAAGTACAACAAACTATTTTCCAAAAAGGTTCTAGAGAGTTTCTTCTTGTCCCACTACTTACAATATGATTACATAAATAGTCTCTATTTGCTGTTGAATTGCCAGGCAGCTGTATTAAAGTACAAATCAAATCAAGTCAGGATTAGAAAGTAAAAGAGCATGGTTTAAAGTAATCTATCCCCCAGGAACTGTGCTCAGATTCATCAAACAGAGCTTAAAGTACAGTATATCTTATACCCTTGTGTTTCCATGCTGCACTGCTGCACAACCAGTTATTATTTTTGATATCCAGAGAACGTTGCTCGTAGCTTTAGGAGGCTCACTTGCTTATTTAAAGTACCAGAAATCTCCTCTGTCACTTATTATTATTTCTCTTGGTTAAGATTCATGAGAAGGACGTAAGTGTGGAAGGCACGAAGCTGCTTTATTGATCAGCTCGTCTTTGCCTGCCCTGAATTACTCTAAGTATGCACTGTGGGTAAAGGAGTGATATGTTTTCCTCCTGGTTCCTGGTGATCTGCAGGTGCAATATTTTTAAAAGCTTAAGCCCTGTGTGTGGTTCTGCCTCATCAGCAGAGTTTCCCTCCTGGGCCGTGGGGAGCTCTGGGAACCAGGTCAGTGGTCTTAGGTGAGCAGAAGTCTAACACCTGGTTACTGGATAAAACAGATTTCTGCTGGTTTACAAGTATAATTGGCTCTCAAAATGAGTTGAAATAACATGATAATAATGACTTTATAAAGCTTTTCTGCATTCCTATTTTGAGACCATGGAAGTGTAAAATACTTTGTGCAGACCCTCTGTGTGGGAGGGGACCCCAGTTTGCCAGAGGAAGGGCAGAGCCTTGGCCTGGTTTAGTGTCATTATTCCATACTCTGGGACTTGTGCAGGGCAGATCCAAGCTCAGATCCCTCCTGATTGCCAAAAGGCAACATGCAGAAATGAACATTCATAAGGGTGAATTTGAATAAAAGAATAGTGTGGTTGGAAACTCAGCAGCTGGTTGGTAACAGGTACTTTCATAATCCCCTTCTGAGGACAAAACAGGTGTTCATAAGCACCACTTGTCTCTTCAGTAGCAGCTCTTTGAGCTTCCAAGGTGGATCCTGAGGCAGGGCTGGCCCTGGATGGGCTGGGGCTGCAGAGTGTGCTGTGCCTGATGGACTTCCAGGGCTTGTCTTGCTGATCGGCACGGGCTGCTGGGGATGAGTGAAGAGGAGGAGTTGGGAAACTGGAGATCTGATGCCACCTGACAATGATTTCCTGCATGACCTGTCGTGTCAGAACAACTGTCTTTGTGAGTGCCTCCCTCAGTACAGAGGGAGGATGCTGACATGATGACAGTGTCCCCACACTGGGCTGGGCTGGGCTGGACTGGGGGGTTGATGGCACAGGGTGGTTGTTCAGGGCTTGGAACACGATGTGTTTGGGAGGCACAAGGGGTTGGTGGCGTGGGGAGAGTGTGCTCCTTCTTGTTTGGGACACACTGAAATCAGACTAAATGCAGGCACAATGAGAGACTCCAAAACATTTCTGCAATTTAAGAAATACAAGCGCTGCCCACATGACCCAGTGGAGGGGAGATGCTCTTTTGGGGTTCTTCAGTGCTCCCCTTGTGTGTCCCAAACATCTGCCTCCTCCCAGACAGCTGCTCTACTGGTCCATCACCCCAGACCTCCAGCTCTGCACTGGTGTTCTCAGGAAACTGCCCCAAGTGGAACCAGGGGAGCTTTTGATTGGACATCAGGAAATATTTCTCCATGGAAAAGGTGTCAACCTTTGGAAGGGGCTGCCCTGGAAGTGGTGGAAGTGTTCAAAAAATGTGCAGATGTGGCACTTAACATGGTTAGTGGTGAACATGGTGATGGTGTTGGGTTGATGGGTGGGCCTGATGATCTTAAAGGTCTTTTCCAACTTCAGCAATTCCATGACTTGTGATTGTTGTCACTCTGTTGAGGAAGATCATCCTAAATTAAACACAGAGTGGTGCTGGGACAGAAGGGGGTGGATTCATCAAGAAGGTTAAAATAGAGGAACTGAAAATTAAGTTTATTGGCAATTTTTGGGCACTTGTGGCCTGGGCTGGGGACAAGGGCCAAGGGGTGAGAGCGAGCACTTGTTGCAGCTCTTCCCAGGAGTTTCATACTCGGACTGGCTCCCTTCTGTTGTTCCTGGTTATTTCTTTGGCTTTGCAGTGAGGGAACGGGGCCATTCTCCTCCTTTTGCCTCCCCCATGATGTCCATAAATGGCACATCTTTATCCCTGTCCCTCCATGAGCTGGCAATGGACAGCACAGCAGCCTCTGTGTGGTTATATAAATGTTAGTGCTTTAGGTGCAACCCCCTTCCTTCTCCCCCATTCCCTCTCCTCTGCTGAAATTGGTTTGAACAATTTTTGGGGAATCTTTTAATGAAGTATTGATTTTTATCAAGCACATCAAACTAAAGGTAAATGTACCATCGTGTCATGTTTAAGAAAAACAATACAAAAAACCCCAAGCCCCAGTATATTACAGATAAACTAAGATAAATGACTTAAGTGCTCAGTTTGTGGAGTAAATTGAAACCATACATCACAGGCTTTCATTATTTTATATTATAAATACTGTAAAGAGTAGGAAAGATGATTGAACAGTAATACAAAATTAGTACTAATTGTCACGACACCCTTGATGAGGAAATGTGCTTTTAATACAAATAATGCAGAGTGATCATTATAACAAAAGTTAATTTTTTATCGCTGGTGATTGCAGGGTGATAATCAGAAGACTCTGACATCCATTAAATTGCCCTTCCCCGATCCTGCATGAAGAAATGAAGGGATCTGTGTTAATTTTAAAGCTCCCTTTGATTGGGTGAACCTGTCTCCGTGTTGTGTGACACTCCTGCCACAGGTCATTGCCTGGTGCAGTGTACCATGAAACAAACAAATAGAAAAAGGCACCTTCTGGCACTTTAAGTTTCTCTGCCATCTGAGTGCAGCCCCGGTGGGGTGAAATGATGAAAAGCACAGCCTTGGAAAAATCTTCCTATGGTTAGATTGGGAAAAATGAGTATGATTATCACATGTGCTGGGAAGGGCAGGATAGACAGCTGAAGTCATCTCAAAACTCCAGAGAGAGGAAGCAGACAAGAGGTCACAATTATATTCTGGTATCACACTCCCTTTCACGGAGATCTGATCTATTCGGTTTGTTCTTGGACGGTGCTTAGGGAAGTTCTAATTAAGGGAAGAAAGAATTTTGACACATGTGAAGCAGAGATCAATATTTAGCACTATAATCAGCAATTCCTGATGGTTTGACAATGTCACTGTACACACTGTAACTATCCATTATTCCCCGAGAAGGGAGCCAGGCGGAGGCTAACAGGCTTACTGCAGGCTATCATGAATCACGGCAAGCAGTGCCTCATTCACTTCTATTTGTCTTCCTTTTCATCTTCATTCATCCTTATAAAGCAGCCTGGGCTGCCACCAGCCTGGAAAGCCCCCAAGTGTCTGTGCTGTGCCGGGATGGAGCGCGCCCTGCGCGGGCACGGGGGATCCCGGCGGGGTGGGAGGGGGTCTGTGCCAGCTCGGGGCATGTCGTGCCCTGTAACGTTGACAGCTGGTGAACAATGAGGGGTTTGGCAACTGATGGCACACCAGAAACCAGTGAGAGGTGCCTTACACGTGTCCAGGCCCCTGACTCGACTCCTCTAACAAGAAACGGAGAGATCAGGCAAGTTATTTTTAGGGTATGATCCTGTACCTGCTTAAATTGATGGCATCCAACTCTAATGGTGCAGCAGCAAAAGAAAAATGGGGCAGGAGAACAAGCTGAATCTCCAGTTTTCCCTACTTGTGCATGGAAGACCATCAATCATCCTGTTTACTGCCTGAACTCTGAGCAGAGCTGGTGGAGCATTAGAGAGAAGGATGACACACAAACCAAGCCCCCATTTGTTTTTGTTTGTTCTCCTGTGATTGTGGCTTTAATTGTTCAAGGTGGAGATCTGTGATCACAGATCTCAACATTTTACCCAATTTCCCCCCAAAGGGTGTGTGAATTCTGCCCTGCTCCAGGGATCATTAACTGTTTCACTAAAAACTGGACCCCTCCAGTTTGGGAGCAGAAATAACACTGGTGGGTGCTCATGTCTGAACATACCCTGAGCACTGCACCTTCAAAGCACAATAATATGGAAGAAATTCTGAGCTGAAAATTATGGGAACTGCTCAAGTTCCCTCATGGATTATGAAGACATTTGCAGATGCCCCACTCAGTTTATGAATCTTTCATAAACAATGACAAATTTGCCACTGGAAAGTGCCATCAGCCCCACTTTGGGTCTAGTGTTGATCATAATCAAATGAGAACATAATTTGTCTGGGTAGGAACATATGAATGATGCAGAGCTTTGGATGATAGTGCCTGGCCTGACAAGTTGACATTCCCACCTAATTTAAACTGAAATTCATATTGTTAAAATAATGAAAATGAAAATGTGAAATTTGGGAGGCCTTCACATTGGTCCTTGGAAACATCTCCATTGCAAGGCAATGTCAAGGGGATACAATTTTGCTACATTTTCAAACATTTGGGTATTTCCTGTGGAACAGCATGTCCTAAATACCCATGAGAATGCAAAAATTTAAACATTGCTCCTTGCTTGTTTTGAATAAGAAATAAGGATTTCATATTCAAATAGCTCAAAATCAGTATTTTGATTTCCATCCTGAGTCTTTAACGATCTGAAAAGTGATTTTGCAATTTATCTGTTTGTTCTTCCTTCTCCAGCCCTGTTTTGGCAGGGCAGGTGCCCTGCATGGCTCAAGCTTAGAGAAATGGAGACTTTGTAAACTGTGATAGAAAAATCTGAGGCCATTTAACATAAAGAATGTTACTGCCACATTTCTCCTACCCCAGGGTGCTCTGTATTACTGTGGGTGGGAGAGTGTGCTGCAATTCCAGTTGCCATCTGGTCCCAGTGCTCCCTTCCTGCTGCTGAAGGGTCAGACTGGGCTGGTGCTGAGCTCATCTTGCCCACCCCACACTGTGTGTCCAGCTCACCCTGCCCACCCCACAGTGCCCATGGGTGCAGCTCACCCTGCCCACCCCACACTGCCCGTGTGTCCAGCCCATCCTGCCCACCCCACAGTGCCCGTGTGTCCAGCCCATCCTGCCCACCCCACAGTGCCCATGTGTCCAGCTCATCCTGCCCACCTCACACTGCCCGTGGGTCCAGCTCATCCTGCCCACCCCACACTGCCCGTGGGTGCAGCTCACCCTGTCCAACCCACACTGCCCGTGTGTCCAGCTCATCCTGCCCACCCCACAGTGCCCCTGTGTCCAGCTCACCCTGCCCACCCCACAGTGCCCGTGTGTCCAGCTCACCCTGCCCACCCCACAGTGCCCCTGTGTCCAGCTCACTCTGCCCACCCCACACTGCCCCTGTGTCCAGCTCACCCTGCCCACCCCACACTGCCCCTGTGTCCAGCCCATCCTGCCCACCCCACAGTGCCCGTGTGTGCAGCCCATCCTGCCCGTGGGTCCAGCAGCATCCCGAGGTGCCCCCCCCGGGGATCCAAGTGAGATGCTGACACAGACTCTTATCCTGCCTATCCCAAGTAGCACTAATTAAGGGCTGTCCAACTGTGCTTTCTGTTGAGCCGTTTGCTCTGGTGGGTGACAGGGAACAGCCTGGGATCTGTCTGCAGAATGACATAACAAAGAAGGGGGAAAAAAATCCAGCCCTCAGAGAGGGTGGGCTGGGAGAGAAAGACCTGAACTAGGCTTGAATTGCATATTTTGTTGTTATAAATATGTAATCTCAGATTAAGCACCGCAGTGGGCTGTGTTTTTGCTTTCATTATATATTTATTAGTGCTCCAGTGGTTGCTCTAAGTGATAATTATAGAGGAGCATAAATTAATAAGGAACTTGGGGAATGATCTTCCCTTTGTTAGAAAGGTTATCAATACATCTTCTTTTTTATTTTTTTAATAAAATGATGGTCAGCATTCCTGGTCTTCATGTGCTAACCTGGGGACACAGCAGGGCTGGGCAGGAGGGAGGAGGACTCGGTGGGTGCCTGGGCTGCTCCTCAGAGGGCTTGGGAAAAAGGGCTCACTGAGCAGTTTGGCTCTGGGACTAATTCAGCCCCAAGTTTACTTTTTTGTTTAGAGGCCCTTCCCCAAAGTGATCCCCAAGAAAGGCTTGTCCAGAAACCACTTTGTTGCTGGTGGTGCCCCTGAAAAAGGGACGTTGCCAAGGACAAGGCACCCCAAGTGTTTCCCGGTGTCACTCCTGTCCCTGTTGTTGTCACCCTCCGAGGTGACAGCAGAGCGGGAGGTGTCACCAGCCCGGGGCTGTTTCTGGGGAGCCCCAGCAGTGACACCTCCTGGGTGGGTGCAGCTGTGCCTGATAAATCCTGTGTGTCCCCCACGTCGCTGTCCTTTCACAGCGCCCTCATTTAATTGTAAACCAAAGATCAAAGGTCTTTAACTCTTTAACCAAATTCCAATGTCTGCCGAATTCAATCGCTGTCATTCCCTCAGAAAAAGACAGTGTAATATGTGCGTTCTGATCCAATTTTATAGAAAAAGACAGAATTTACATACTGTTTATTTAGTTAAGTCTCTAAAATCAATACCTTTGTCTGTAGCTCTTTTATTTAAAATACATCATGACATTGCAAACTGCTGTATAAATGAATTTTTCCAAACCACACATGTTGTTAATGTTTTTCTATTGCACATTTTTTTAGAACTTTGAATCGTAGCATTTAATAGATCAACTTAAATGTATTTTAATATTGGATTACTAAAGAATGTTAAGTTTTACATTTCTAAAATTATAAATATTATTTCAAAAGGTCAGTCATTTGCCCAAGACTTATCTGTCCAATGGAGAACATATTTCAAACCATCCAGACACAGAAACTGATCATGTTAAATACTAAGAAAAAAATGAAATGGCTTAATTTTTTATTGTTCAGTAGTGGAGGGAGAGGAAAGAGCAGCCTGAGACAACCAGCCTGATGAATATTTCTGTGGCTGCCAGCAGTGCTGCAGAAAAAGAGAATGCTCTTTTTGGGGAAAGACCTGCAATTCATGGTCTTCATTTACACGTGGGTTAAAGTGCATTCTGGAGTCTGCAAGCAGGTGTGAAAGAATCCCTTTAAAGAAAATTTATTTTAAGGAAATCTGTTTAATAAAACTTAGTGAATAAAAATGTACTCAATGAAATTATCACTGTTGGTTTGGCCTGAGCTGAGTCTCGTGGCTGTGCTGCTGCCAGGGCCCAGCTCAGCTTTGTTCTCTCTGTTGCACATCACTTAAGACACTTGTTTGTGTGTAAACCAGGTGAGCACCAGAATGTTCTTGTGCAGATTTAGGTGAAAACTGTTTTTCTCTTTAGCTTTTGATCAGTTGTATGTGGGGTTTTGGTGCATGAAGATGCCACAGGAGCTGTGCCATGTGATGTCCTTTGGGTACAGGACTTGTGGTATGAATTTTTTGGGCTTGGTTTGATGGAACTTGGCTATTTTTGTGTGTGTTCAGAGGGACAAAGGGTCTCTCTTGGTGTTCCAGCACAGAGTGGAAGGGGAGGTAGAAGGGACTTTGGCTATCACAGGGGCAGCTTTTTAAACCTCTGTGGGGTCACTTCTAGACATGCTGGGTAGTGCCACTGAAGGCAAAAATGTGTCATTTCAGTTGTTAGAATGGATGATCTGCTGAGGTACCACAGTGGTGATCTCGTGAACCTGCAGGGGCTGATGGTGTCAATGGAACGTGACATCAACAACAACCAGCAGGTCAGGGGTGTCTTGTGCACCCTTTCTGTTTGTGTCACTGGTTTCCACCCCTGTGGGGAATGAAGGTGCCATTTGTGACAGGAGTTGCTGGGAATGAGATCTGGTTTCTGAGTGCCCTCAGCTCCAGAAAGTGAACTTTGGAAGGAATAAGAAGAATCCATTCCCTGATGCTCAGCTGGGTGTATGATGTGATGCCAACCCTCAGGGGAGCAGAGAGGGGATCTGGGCAGGGAAGGTCATAGAAGTGTCCAAGGCCAGGTTGGACAGGGCTTGGAGGAACCTGGGACAGGGGAAGGTGTCCCTGCCCATGGTAGGGGGATGGAATGGGATGAGCTCTTCCAATCCAAACCACTCTGGGATTCTGGAATTCCATGACTATCCTTCCTGTTAAACTTGAGTTCTTGTGGGAGTTTGAAGAAGTGATGGAGGAGTTTAAAGATCACATGTGGGTGCTGTGGATTTCTGCAATTTAATACTTGTGTGCATGACCTGGGAGAAAGTGTCAAATCATTCCTGGGAAAGAAAGTCTGCAGGTCATCCCAAGGATCAGAAAATACTGAATTTGAGAGGTATCTGAAACAAAGGAACTTGGCAATTTTTGCTTACTAACATGTATCTAGGCTGCATATCTGGGAATATAAAGAAGTTCAAGGCCTGAGGGCATGGAGGGAGGAATTTGTCTCTCTGACAAAGGCTTGGTAACCACAGTGAGGTGCTGCAGAACCAGGGCCACTGGTGACATTGATGAGATGGATGTTAATGAAAGATCTAAGGAGAAAAAATAACAAACCACGATTTTTAGCTCCCGTGATTTATATGGAAAGGCCAGAGAAGTTCCCCTGCCCTTCTGAGCAAGGACAGGGCCCAGGAACTATTATCAAAACCCAGAGGGCCTTTCTTAGAATGAGGAGCCTCTTTAAAGAGGTGGCTTTGTAGATGGACATCACTGCCTTGTCTGGGATGTTCCCTGGAAATCTCTTATTCTGAACATGGGATTGTGTCACCTTCTGGATATGAAAGTTTTGGGCTGTTCTTAGTGGTGGAAAATAGAATCAGGCCTCAAATGTCACTTTCTTAGTTTCAGTATTTGAGTCCTTGCCCTGCTTTTCTTAGAAAGTGGATTTATTCTTTTGTGATTGCTCATTTAAAAATGCAAACAAAACCTTTTTATTGATTTGTGTGTATTGGCAGAATTACTGTAATTGCATCAAATGACATAATTGGTGTAAATAGGTATAATGATGTCATTAGCATGTGTGATTGTGACATTTAACAGTGTAATTAAAATGTATAATGACATGGTAAAAGTCCTTATTAAAGTGTGTGAGAAAAGCTCTGCAGGTGGACAGAGCAGGAATTTAAAAATTCAATATTGCTGTCACTCTTTCATACTCTTTTCAAAGCAGCAAAAGCCATTAAGTCACATCAAACCTGAGTTTAAACCCAAAGGTCTGTTCCTGGGAAGCTTTTCTGCACTGGGTGGGTTCCAGTGGCACCTCAGAGACTTCAGGGACCTGCTCTTGGTGGGGAAATCTCCTTGCCCGACTTGTGCACTGTTGTGTTCAGCCTTTCTGTGGGACGTTTCTCCTCAGGGTTCTTGTCTCTGAGCACTGAGGGTTCATCGGGATAACTCAGGTTGGAAGGGACCCCATCGACACCAACTTGCTCAAAGCAACCTCAGCTGTGAGGTGTCAGCTCCAAGGGTGTTTAACACAGTTTCCAAACCCCCAGATGATGAATTGATGTTCCAGACACAAAGGAATTTTATTATATTCCCCTAAACACACCTGGGAAGGTACAGCAGCTCCATTCCCAGGGGATGATGCCCCATGTGTTGGACAAGTCTTTGTCCCAGGTTTGTGATGGCACTTTTGCAGGCTGGTCCCCAAAATGGGTGATGAGGTACCAAAGTTTTATGGAATCATGAAATTCCAGAATGGTTTGGATTGAAAGGGACTGTAAAACTCATCCTGTTCCACCCCCTGCCATGGGCAGGGACACCTCCCACCAGCCCAGGTGGCTCCAACCTGGCCTTGGACACTCCCAGGGA
>JAWWLY010000165.1:743393-763733 GCA_035041215.1 Gymnopithys bicolor
GATGGATGGATGGATGGATGGATGGATGGATGGATGGATGGATGGATGGATGGATGGATGGATGGATGGATGGAGCAGACAAGTGCCCATATGTATCCTTGCACGCACTTATGTGGGTGTAGAGAGAGGAAATCCTCCCTCCCTTTTACATTTCCACCCCCAAGCAGGTGCAGAGTCTGAGCCTCTGCCTGAGTGCAAAGAGCTGCAATTTATTGCACGGGGGAAAAAACACAAACAAACACAGAAATTTGGGTGAAAAAAAATGCTCGGGGAACTGACAGGCCACTCAGGTAAACAAAGAAATCATCTTGTGAGAGGCCTGAGAAAACCAAGGGTCTCGTTGTAACCAGGATACAGAATAATACCGTGAACAGGCTGCGCTGAACAATGAGCCGATGAACTGCCAAAGCACCGGCACAAAAGGCGTCTGGCTTGTCTAAGGGGCGTTTCAAATCCCCAAGGTCACCGCGGCCAAGAATTACAGAACGAAACTAAAATCAACCTTTGGCAGAAGCAAATCGGAGATGGTAGCCGAACAAATAATCCCTCCTCTTTGTCAGGCCCGCGGCAGACTCGGGGTACGAGGGATTTACATGTGCTAAACCCCATTTCCCCCAATCACTAAAACAACGGGGCTCTGGTGAAACCCCAAGGGATCTTTTCCTAAAGAGAGCGGTTTCTTTAAATGAGTTGAAACTGGTTTAGGTTTCCCTTGAATCTCTCCCCATCCTTTGTGTTCTGCCGCAAATGTCAGGACCCTGCCTGCTTTGAGAAAGCAAAGGAGGTTTTTAACTCTTTCAGCGCCGTTGCCTGGAGAAGGGATGTTTCCTGGGGGGGAAGCAGCAGTGATTTCCCAAACGCTGTGCAGAGATCTGCGGGTCCAGGGCTCCTGGTCTTCCCGGGCTCTGCAACCCCTTCACAGTCAGGGAGGTGCAAGGTGGGACCAAGGAGGGGTTAGAGTGGTTATCTGGGAAAGTTCCTTCCCCAGAGGGGCTGTCCAGCCCTGGCACAGCTGCCCAGGGCAGTGCTGCAGTCATCATCCCTGGAGGGATTTAAAGGCCGTGTAGATGTGGCACTTGGGGACATGGATCAGTGGTGGCCTTGGCAGTGCTGGAGGAATGGTTGGTCTCAGTGGCTTTAGAGGGCTTTTCCAACCTTACCAATTCTCTGATTCTATCAAAAGTCCTTGCAGGGACATCTCTGGTTCAGTGATGTTTGGAGGTGTTTTCCATGCAGCAGTCCTGTCCTTGTTGGAGCCCAGCCATGCCAAGGAGCTCTTTTGGTGTTTGCAACTGAAAAGGGTCACTCTTGTGCCTTGGGGACACCCAGACACTCGGGAAGCATTTTCTGCTGCCCAGAATTTCAGACTAAGCCCTAGAGCAGTTGTATTGCCTATTCCCAGAGCAGTTGGATTGCAGAGTCTCAGCCCTTTGCTTGTGGCTGATTCTGACAAGCAAAGCCCATGCTCTGGATTCATCATTAATGAGGCGGCTCCTTGGAAGGGCTGACCAAGGAGTGAAGCAAAGCTCAGCTGGGTAATAAATATTTATGCCCTGCTCTGCTGTGGTTATGTCATTTGCTTTCTGTCTGTCTGCTTTCTTAAATCAGGAGAGTAAAACACCTACTAATGGAGGGCTTAAGTTAGAGAGGGATCACAGATTTCCAGACAGTCAGGAGGAGCTGGGAGAGATGCATCTCGCTGCTAAGTGTAGATAAAATACAGTTTGTGACTTAGAATCATAAAATCACAGAATCATTTAGGTTGGAAAGGCCCTCTGAGATGAGTCCAACTGCTGTCCCAGCACTGCCAAGGCCACCACTAACCCATGTCCCCAAGTGCAACATCCACACAGCTGTTAAGTCCCTCCAGGGATGGGAACTCCAGCACTGCTCTGGGCAGCTGTGCCAGGGCTGGACAACCCTTTGGGGGAAGAAATATTTCCTAATTTCCAATCTAAATCTCTCTGGCAGAACTTGAGGCTGTTTTCTCATCCTGTCCCTTGTTCTCGGGGGCCAGAGCCCGACCTCCCCCTGGCTCCCCTCTCCTGTTAGGGAGCTGCAGAGAGTGAGAAGGTCCCTCTGAGCCTCCTTTTCCTGTTTTAGGGAAGAGCAGTTTTGTTCCTGAAGTACTGAGCTAGCTAAGCAGTAGGTGCCATGCCCCAACACTGAGCCCTGGTCTCTGCATCCCATATCCTGATTCCTCAGTCAGCCTCATTTCCTGACACACTCAGCCACTCACACGCGTATGGGCTCCAGCTACATTCCCCTTGGCTTTCCCTTCTTAGTTATTTATAGTCATTTATCCATCTCCTATGGCTTGCATTTAGTCTGGGAACATTAAGTTCCTCTAATCCCTCAATAAGTCATCCCCTGTAATCCCTTTATCAGTGCCCCCTGTGACTCCACTGGGCAATGTCCACCCGGGAGCTCGGCAGGAACCCATAACCCCTGAGTCAGAGCTGGAGGCTTTGCAAGCCCCCAGGCTTTGCAGCTCAGCACGGGGGGGATGTGCCCAGGAGCCTGCCCAGGTTGCACAAGGAGAGCTGGCCAGGCTCCAGGATGAGGGCTGGGAGCCCAACCCAGAGGATGTGCAGGAAGCAGTGCAGGGAGCAGAGCAGTGGCACGTACAGGGTGCCAGGACAGTGCCCAGCTGCCAGGAAAGTGCCTGCCCAGCTGACAGAGCAGCTGCTCATGGCTCCTTCAGAGTCCCTTGAGGAAGCCACAGCACAATGCACACCCTGTGGGATTTGCTGTCCCAGCAGCAGAGCTATAAGCACTTCTCAGCCCACTGCTCCTCTCTTCCAGTCACAGATAACATTTGATTTACCCTAAAGCCTCTCAGTGATTCCAACATATTCCTGGAGCTTCCCAGCAAACCAATTACCCTCCAAACTATCAGAATTATCAAAATTATCAGAAGGAAACTGAAGGTATCTTAGTAGGAGTTGTCCAGTGGTTTCCCTGAGTTCCATTCCTTCCTGACCTATCACTCCCCCAGCAGTGTCTCCCCTGCAAGGTCCTCCTTCTCCCCATCACCCCAAACCTACATGATGCCATTGCACCAAGCTTGGTCTTGGTCCCTCCCCAGCTCTGAGGGAGGGTGTGGGTATGACAGAAGTCCCCTTCTGCCTGCTGGGTTTTTGGTTTTGGTTTGGTTTTTAATACAAATTCTTTCAAAATACAGTACTTCAGATTTTACTCCCTGTTCTACCTGTTACAAAATCACTTCATCTGAAATCTGTCTCTGGTACACCAGTGGTTTTCATTAAAGAATTTCGTGTCCTTTAGAGCACTTGAATTATTGGTCAAATTATTCTTTTCATGCACTTCAATTATTCCCTTTTTGCAGCACTCTGATATGGAGTTGCTTTGGCTCCTGTCCCATTGGCCTTGAAACCCTCTCCCAACATATATGAATCATAAGCAAAGTTGACAAGGAAAACAAGAACACCCCAGGCAGAACCTCATTACCAGAAGTTGTGTGAGATTGCAAAATGATTTAAGAAGAGGGAGGCCACTAGAAGTCCTCTCTAATTTGTGCCCCGCAGTGTTGTCATGTTCTCCTGTCCCTGGAGATTGATGCTGGGGACAGAAGCAGTTCAGAGGAGCCTCACCACGCAGGGACATCTCCTGCAGAGCAGAAGGAGTGTGTGGGACAGCCCTGTCATGGCAGGGCACAAAGGCAGCAGTGCTGTTGAAGAGAAATATGGGTGAACAGAGCTTTCCTTCATCTCCCTGGGTGATGTGGAGGTGACCACCCTTCACAGAGGGGCTGCAGGTGTGGTCTGGGTCTGGCTTTGGAGCTGGAGTCTCATCTGCCTTTAGCCCATGGAGCTGCTGCCCAGGACCCCTCTGTGGAGGAGGAGAAGGCTCCCAGGGAGATGTGGGGTTGCTGCCAGCCCCAGTGGTGGGTCAGGTGCCTCCCTTTGAGGTGGCTACCACTGCAGGGAGGTTTTTCCCTAAATAAACCCACCTGCCACTCCTGCAAGGTCTTCCCCTGAGCTTTGCCACCTCATTTGGGCAGGATTCTGGTACAGTCATGCTGTGATGTCCTTGGCCACCCCAAGACCAACGTCCCACCATGTGGCATCACATGGCCTTTCCCAGAAGAGGCTGGAAAAGCACAAGGCAATTCCTGCTTCTTGCCATGGTGGCTGCAATTTAGAAACAGAGACATTTTTATTTATTTGGCTCCCATCTCTCTGAGAGAGGTTTGCAGCCAGCACATCAATTCTGCTGATTAGAGCTAATGGATTTTGCCTGCTGATGCTTTTCCACAGCAGATTCCTGAAAGTGAAGGAGCAGCCATGTTCCAGATATATAAATACAACCAGAGATCTCACTGCAGGAGACACTAAGCAATTTTTTTTCCTTCTGCAGCTTCTAACACCACCCAGGTCTGCCTGCTCTCTGCAGAGCTGCAAAGCCTCCTGATGCTGCAAACCCTCACAAGGCAGCTCTGCCCATGCCCTTTCCCACAAAAAGAGGAAGGATGGCCAGTGCATGACTGAGCATTTTCGTGTGAGGGGAGTCCAGACTGGCTGCACGTGAGGGATGCCAAAAAAAGGCTCAAATCCCTTCATGCACATTCCAATGCCCAGTCCCCAGAGGGGTGCCAGGTGCTGTGCACACCCCTGTGTGATGGCACTGCTGGACACAGAGCTGGGACACACCTGAGCCCCACGGAGGGAGCTGCTGTAAAGGATTCATATGGGCTTGGAACACACTGATATCCCAGAATCACAGAAACAGAGAATGGTTTGGGTTGGAAGAGACAATAAAGCTCATCTTTTTCCAACTCCCTGCCATGGGCAGGGACACCTCCCACTATCCCAGGTTGCTCCAGCCTGGCCTTGGACTTTCCCAGGGATGGGGCAGCCACAGCTTCTCTGCCCAACCTGTGCCAGGGCCTGCCCACCCTCCCAGCCAGAAATTCCTTCCCAATATCCCATCTAAATATAAATATCTCAGGGCAGTGTCACTCCTGGAGTGCTGGTAAATCCCACACCTCCTGCTCAGTGTGTCTGTGGGGCTTCAGCTCGTGTGGACCATCAGAGCTCCTTGCCTTGTCCAGTGTTTCTCTCATTTGCCATCCTTCCAGATACATAACTGGATTTTTGGAAATTGGATACTTTAGTGAGTATGGGATTGTTTAAGAGCAGCAGCAAAAGTAATGCTTCTAAAATTAATCCTGCTCTGCCTTTTATCTTGAGAGCTGAACATTTTGTCTCCCTAGAAAGTGAATACAAACCAGGAATAAAATGCAAGACTCAGGTGATTTTTTTATTTCTTCTTTTTTAACTTTATTTCACATGTTGGCTCTGCCTCAGGTGCAGGTGGTGTAATGACCACTCTTGTCAGGCACAATCAGTTTTTGAAGGTTGTCTGCTATGGATTCCCACTGCAACACTCCCTATTTCAGCACAGCTACACCTGATCCAACAAGCCATGGTCATTTATTTCTCTGGTCTTGAGATGATCACAGTCATGTAAATTAAAATAGTTGTTACTTTGCTATATTTAAATATTACAGTTCTGACAGTTCTGTGAGAGGAAATGAGGCCTGAGGTACAGCTGAGATATTTATTTTCATTGACTCATGGAATCGTTAGGGTTGGAAAGGACCTTTAACATCATCAAGTCCAACTGAGCTCATCAAGCCCAACCAGAATCCAACCAAGACTTGATGTTCAACTGAATTTTTTCTGATCTAATAAGTTGCTGAAAATACTATTGTGACATATCTGAAATAGTATCTGACATCAGGCAAGGTGTGTCCAGTTGGTTTGACTGAAAAAGGAGACATTTTGGAAAAGTTGTTAAATTTGACGTGTTCTTTCATTTTCTTTCTGAGTTTTCCAAATGGGAAAATAACAATTTTTCCCTTTTAACACTGACCAAAATAAATTGAGAAAAATAAAAGAACTAAATCACAGAATCCCAGAATGGTTTGGAGTGGACTTTGATAGAACCAATAGCCAGTGTGGGATCCGTGGAATGTCACAACATATCATTGCATTCACTTGTGATGAGTCCACATTTTGCTTTGAAATCTGTTTCTTGTCCAAAATCTGTTCACTCTGGTGATGAAGGGCTGAAGCTGTTGCTTTGTTCTTGCTCTCCCTTGTGCTGAGGAAAGCAGTGGATTGAACCCTGGGAGCATTGGAGTATTTACTGTTCATAAATGATGAGGCAAAGTCCAACCACAATGTGAATTCTGGTCTCACTAATTCAATAATGTAAAATGTTTTTTCTCACCTAATGTGTTAATCACAGCCTGTGTTGACACCACACAGACAATTTCATTCTGAGAGTAGTTTCTCTAAGGAGCTCATGGGAAACTCTCAGACCTTGGGAGCAGGCATTGTCATCCCACATGAGGCCAACTAGGGTGGCACAAGTTCTGGTGAGAAATAGGTATTTTTCAGATAAAAATTACTGGTTTCCCAGAGCATTGTGTTTGGTCTGCAGCAGCACTAGGAAGAACAACAGACAGAAAATACTCCTGCCCCAGGAGAGGAAGTTTGAATGGGTGTTGAGTTATTTACAGAGGATTAAAGAGCAGGCACAAGAAACTGCACTCAAGCATTTGTTCTCCTGTTTGAGAGTCCACTTTATTTCTCAAAACTTTAGCTGGGAGTGGATTGTCCATCTGTGCAGATGCCCTGCTGGTCTGAGGTGTATGGACATGGTTGGGTGGGAGCTGGTGGACTCACCTCCAGGTAAGTGGGAGGCACCAGCTGCTGGATCAGAAGCTGACTCTTTGTAGAATCATGGAATCTCACACTGGTTTGGGTTGGAAGAGACTTAAAGCCCATCCTGTTCCACCCCTGCCATGGGCAGGGACACCTCCCACCAGCCCAGGTTGCTCCAAGCCCTGTCCAACCTGCCCTTGGGCACTTCCAGAGATGGGATATCCCCAACTTGTCCAGGCAACCTGTTCCCTTGGTCATGCACACCACCCATGGAATGGTTCCTGGTGAAATGTGTTCACTATTTCAGTGCTTTTCCTAAAGAAAATCCTTGTAGGAACCTGCAGCCAAGTGCAAACTCCTCGGGATTGAGGAGCGTGGCACTGCCCCGGCTCTGCTGAGCTGCCACCTCACCCAGGACTCCAAACACACACTATCCCTTCACTGCCAAACAAAAGCAGTTTGACAGCAGAGAGGGCTCAGTCCAGCCTCGCTGCTCTGGCGCTGGGGAGGGGGAGCTGTTTGCAAAGCCCCCTCTCACCCCGAGTCCCGCCTGCTCTGTCAGGACGCTGTTTAATCCTCCCCTCCTGCCCCTCCGTCAGCGCCTGACACAACTTCGGGGCCTCGTCACTCTCAGGGCACTCAGTCAGGCTTTGATAAGGTGTCTGTCATGGTGCCAAAGCAGTCATGTGGTGACACACTGGGTGGGCACGGACGTGGCTTGGAGAGGAACAAAAAGGATTGGCCTTTAGAAGGAGGCGAGAGCAGCCTTTGCTTGCAGCGAGAAGACATATAATTTGAAATAATAGTGTGTCAATAGTGCTCATAGGAAACTGGGGTGGAACAGCAATTTCAGACTCAGCTTTCAGCCAGGCAGGAAGACTGAGGAGCTCTGTCCAAGGCTCCCCATCCAAGTGTGGCCCCCAAAATGTTTGTGCTGGTTGTCCCGGTGGCTCCACTGCGAGTGCTCAGCGTGGGGCTGAGCCCGGTTGCATTCCCTGTGCCTGGAAATATCCCCTAATTTCAGGGTGATTGGGTTGTCTCGGGTGTAGAAACTCACACTTGGGATTTTATGCACATATCCAGTCCTGAGCTTACCCAGTGCTTTATCAGGATGTGTGTCTGCATATGGATTATAGATGGAACCTTAAGTGACTCTGCTCGTTAAGACACAGATTATCCACTTCTATCCCAAACAAACTGTCCACACTCAAGGAGGCCACTGGTAGTCCAGCGAATAATTAAAAGTGCAGAATGCTGTAAGGGGCTTTGTGGCCACTGGGCATCACCCTGTAATTGTTAATTTCACTAATTTAACAAATCCCCAAACAGCTGCAGAGTTTTCTATATTTAGATTTGGATTCTGTGTTGTTTAAAGATGTTTTATTAATGTGATTTTAGGCTGATGACTTTAAACCTCTACAAAGAGGAGATCCAGGTCTCATTGTGGTTTACTCTTCTTTCTTTTCCTGGTTCTGTATTCTGTTTGTGGGAAGCTCATATTTCTGCTCAAAGAGGAGAATTTTATTACTCTAATTATTGTTTGCTAAATTACAGAGTTGCTCATAGTTGTTTAAATTGTGACTAAATAGTTCTTGTACCACCTCCAAGTTAAAGTAGTTGGTAATACAGTAAGTAAAAGGGATAATTTCAGCTGGATATGAGGGTGTATCAAGGCAGTTAATTTAGGAGTTTGCTTAATTTTCTGACTGCTTCTGTTTCCTTAATACATTTCTGCTATAATGTGCTCTAAACATATTAAAATGCATTATCAGTCGCTTAGCAAACCTCCCTAAAGATGTTTGTATTCATGAGGCAAGTGTAAGCAGAAGAAACACAGCTTTATTTCACTTACTCTGCTGCTTTGTTCATTAAGCTAATTACTGTATTCTACATCCCTCTTTTTCATCTCACTTGTTTCTGGAGCTTGATCCTTTCCCAACCCTGAATCGACTGTTACTGAACAGTTGAAGCTGAACAGGAAGGAATTGCAGGTGTCAACTCACAGTTTACAAATATGACATCTCCTCTGGCATAGCTGGAAATATGAAATATTGATTTATGTGCAGTAAAAGGTCTTATAAAAATGATCACATACACATGAGAGATTAATGCGCTGGAGATCAATAGAAATTTCATTCTTGACGCTCGACTGTCACCTATGGTGAAATGCTAAAATACAGAAATCAATATTATCTATGAAATGTCAAATTTATTATAATTATGAGGATGAAAGCTGGCCAAGTGGCTCCCAGGAGAGAAGGAAGGATAGGTTACTGTGCTGAAGCATCCTTCATGTCCCTTGTTCACTTGCTGCCAATTTGAGAGCAATATTGGTGCAGGGGGTTTCAGGCATTATGTATCACCGTGCAGGAACAAATTCCTCCTGGAATATTTAACTCTTGGATCTGACAATAACACAGGCGTCTCTGCAGCAGAATGGTTTGTGGGCTTGGGGGGAATGCAGTGCCTGGGGGTGTCCCTGTGCCAAAGGCAGGGACATTTCTCAGCCTGCAGAGGAGCTGAGCCCGGGGGGCTGCCCAGCCCTGGGATCATCTCCCTGGAGTTCAGTGCATGGGCTCTTCTGTCCTCCACGGGCCTGTGCTGGGAGGGGGTTTACCTGATACCAGGATTTACAAGTTCTGTAGTCTTAGACATCAGCTTGGCTCTTAAAGTGTTGCCCCTTGGGCCCTTCTGCTGCCCAGGGATTCGCTGGAGGGATTGGGATGAGTCCATGGCAGCCCATCTCGAGTGTGGGGTTTACAGAGTCTCCCCAAACTAACCCAAGGCTAAAATGCTTTGAGCTCTCAAGTAAAGAGTAAGAGATTATAGTTCTTCACAGTTTTTGTCTTGTTTTAGAGCTCTGAATTAAGTGGAAATGTGCAACTCATAAAATAGGCAATTAGTAAAACCCATTTGTACATGAGGGCTCTGCATCAGCCAGGGAGCCCTTCGGATACTTGGGAGTGCTCTAAAATATCTGATGCCATGACAAAGCTCCTGAGTTTGACCTCTTGCAGGTGAATTGTACCTTTTCTGATAGCACTTATGTTGCCTTTTATTTCTGTTACATAAGGTATTTGATTTCAGTTATCAAGTGTAGGAAAATTCCCTTTTCATTCCCTTCCTGCCCTGAACCTCTTTGGCTCTGCTTTTACACCTGCCCAGCCAAAATATCCTTCTGAAGTGTCCACATTTTCCACTGGAGTTTTGTGTTCATGAAAAGTCCTTCTGCTCCTCAAGCACCACAGGTACCATCTCTAACCCTTTTTGAACAGCTGCTCTGTATAATTTTACTTTTAATTTCATAGTTTTGCTTTGCTTTTCTTATTTTAGACAGGAAGGTGAGAACACACTCAGTCATGCAATGGGACCTGCTGCTGCCTTTGTCTTTGAAAGGAAAAATATCTTTTGGCTTATCAGTATTTCCTTTTCCTAATCTGCTACACACAGTCCTGATTTTGTCTGCCTGGTTTGTGGCTTATTTGGGGGCAGCAAACTGGTATTCTCATAGATCAGTAAAAGACCATCCTGGTGCTGCAAAGTAGTGAGTGATAAATGAGGGTTACAGCAAGACCTGAATTCCCTGTGCTCTTGGAGTGGGCAAATAGCCTTTAAATTGCTGATTTATTATTATTTTTTTTAATAATTGGAGAAAGACCACTGGTCCTCGTGCCAATGCCAAAGAACGTGGTGGACTGCCAGTGACACCTGTGGTGGTGCAGACTGAGCTCCTTCTCAGTTAGTGGGTCCTGGGAAGGACAAGTCCTGCTTTTCTACTACTTTTATCTGCTGCAATTGCCTAAAGAACATTGCTTGGTCCTCCTGAGAAACTGGATTAGAGCTGGGAAAATGCAGTTAATCCCTTGGCTTGTGTTGTTTTTAAAAAGAGTGATATTCATGAAGAATAAGGTGCCTCCCATCTTTTTTTTGCCAGGGCATCACAGTTTGGGCCCAATGTTGGTACAAAGGTTTTAAGTTGACATTGAAATGTTTTTACCCCATTTTACAGAGGATAAAATTGGTGCACAAAGAGATTTGGCTCCATTTTTTCAAATCTATTCTGAATTTAGATGTCCAGCTTATTAAATCACAGAATTATTGAGGCTGGGAGAGACCTCCAAGGCCACCAGGTGCAACCTTTGACCGGAGCCCCCCAGCCCACCAAACCACACTGCAAAGCACCATGTCTGCTCATTTGTCAAACACTTCCAGGGATGGTCACTGCCCTGGGCAGTCTGGGCCAGTGCTTAACCTACTCTTCCAGGGATGAAATTTTCCCTACTATCCAAGCTGGACTTCTCTTGGCACAACTTGGGGCCATTTCCTTTTGTCCTATCTCTTGTTACTGGGGAGAAGAGCAACCCCCCCATCTGTCTCCAGCCTCCTGCCAGGGAGCTGTAGGGAGGGTCTTCAGACAGTTTCAGATCAGCTTTCAGGGATATTGTTTCCCAGGAAAGTCCTGAAAAATGGGAGTCCAGATCAGGTTCTGGGCTTTTATTATAGATGGACGTGGCCAGGGAGTGGAACATTCTGCTCCTGAGGGTCCTGCTGAACACAAAGTGAGTCTGGAGGGAGGGAGCAAGTGCATGGCAGAGCACCAAGAGAGAACCCAGATCTGCCACAGTGTGTCTTAGCCCCATGGAACTCCATGCTCTTCCCTTGGAGTCCTTCTGGGCAGGGGAGGTTCATCAAACACAGACACTTCTCCTCCAGGGGTGTCTGTGGCAGTTCCACACCTGCCTGTTCCCCCTTGAGGATATTCGGCTGCTGCCGTTGACAACTGAACGGACTAAGCGGATCATTCGGTGAGAAAAGAATTCTTTACCACCTTTAATTGTGAAATAATTTCTCATTCATACACAGTCATTTCATAACACTTTCCTTTCCCAGGACCTTTCCATTTTAATGCGTTTCCAGTTAAGCAAACACATAGATGGAGTTTGTTTCTGCTCATAATACACACTTTCCTTTTCTGTTTTTCTTTTCACTTGTGGGAAGAGGCAGAGGAGGAAGAAAGAGAGATATATTTTTTTATTACACTGTAGCATTTACACAGTTTTTCTAAATAGAGATTTGGAGAGATTTTTTCGCCTTTTTCCAGCTTCTTAAGGTTTTTCTGTACCTCAAGTAGCCAAAGCAGTTCAAGTTAATACTTAATGCACCACACTTTAAGAGATAGGCATTTCTTGCAGTCAGGTCTCAATTAAGAGATAAAAGACAAAAAGTGCAAAGCACTTGATAAAGCTCAGAATACAAGGACCAGCATGGAAGTGCTTGAAGCTGTCCATAGCGATAACTGGATAGCCAGCTGGAATCTTCTTGAAATGAAGTGGGTGCTCTAACTTATCAAATTCCACATATGGGGAAATTATTGGTGCCCACAGGGGTGATTAACACCAACTCAGTGGGTCAGAAACAAGCTGGGATAAAGGTGAAAACTGTATCTGACTATCACCACCAAATAGAGCCATTTAGAGGGAGATAGCGGCGGGGCTTTCGCCTCTCTGTATCTCCAGTGGTGCAGGTTGTCAGGGGAGTGGCACAGGGGAAGCTGCATATCCAGAGTGTGCTGTGTAATGTGCAAATTGCAGTGCACATTAAAATGTAATCTATTTTAATAAGTCATATTAAGATTACATTTTAGGTAATTGTATGTTTATCTTATACAACAAATATTTGCCCTGCTGTATATAGTCCCTGTCACTCTCTTTAAATTCCAAGTGCCAGCACCAAAAGAGAAAACAACATTAACTGATAGGGTGAAACAATCAGCTGCAGCTCAGGTGAACAAATCTGGAAGGTGAGGTGGGGCTTGCAAGTCAGTGTGTCACCACCAAGGCCCCCGTGGTGGCACAGAGCCCTGGTCCCCATCCATCCCTTGGATAAATCCATGGGCAGAGCAGCCCCAGGAGACCTTGAGCCTGGGTTGGGCCACTGAGGTTGGTGGAGAATGTGGGGTCCAAACCAGGAGTGATGGACAACACTGGCAGTCACTGAGACTCTCCCTCACCCTGGGTTTTGGGGACATTGGTGGCCCATCCAGGTGTGCTCCTGGTGGTTCCCATGGTGAGGAGGGGCCCCTGTCCCCATCCTATGGGCAGTGCTGGGCTGTACATCTCCCTCAGCAGCAGCCCCTGGGCACCATCCTGCTCCTCCCTGTGGTGCCCATTACACTCCTGCAAAATCCAGGGAGTGACTCACCTTCTGCCTTCAGATCCCTCCTGAAGTATCACCTCTGCCATGATTCCTACAGAACACTTGGCAGTGGGGAGGCAGCTCCTGTGCCAAAGTCCCTGCTCCTCACCCTCCTCTGGCTGCTCCCAGCTCCTCCCCTCCTGAGCTCCATCACTGGGGTCAAGCTGGTGGGTTTGGGGGCTTGATAATCTTTGCTGTAGAGGTTGTACATCATCCAGCCCTCTCACTGTCACTGCTGAAATAAAAATAATAAGGCAGAGGTTTTGTTAACAGGCTTAGAGGCCTGGGTGAGGTTGGTATTTGAGGCTTAATTGTGAAATCCTTGGAGTGGAGGCTCAGGAATAGTGGTATTTTGTGCCAGTTTAAGGCGTTTGTGGTTTACTCATCCCATCAGTCCTGGTTGTTTTATGGTTCCTGTTTTTCACCATGTTTTTGTTTCCTGAAAGCAGGAAAACTGTTGAGGTTTTGATGAGCTGTGTTGGTGAGGCAGGAGCTGATTAGGGGCCGATACCTGCAGCGTTTCAGAGGTGATCAGGACAACGCTGTGTGACAGCCACGACCCGGAGAGTCTTTCAGAACAGTGTTACTCCCATGGTTTAATTAATTGATATAGAGCAAGGTAGCAACAGTTGCTTTTTATTCTGCTCAGCAGAAGCTGAGAATTCAGCTAAAACAATTGCTGGGTATCCTGGAATATTCAGCTGCTCATTTCTCCTTCCCAGACCACCCCAAGTCTCTGCACCCATCGCAGCTGGGGCTGGGCTGGTGGGGACCTCGTGTTGTGCACACACTACACGGGCTGTTTATTCAGCCTCAGAGCCCATCTCCCTTATTTGCTTATTCCACAAGCAATTTTTGTTCATTTCTGATAGATTTTCTCCTACTTTCTCAAGTCCATGGCAATTTCAAGGCAGTATTTGCTCAGCTGCCAGCAATGTAATCGATGACTGAAAATAAGGCTAAATATCAGCATTTCTGTTCTAAGGAAGTGTTTGGGAACAATCAGATGAACAATGGTGTTGGCAATAAAACTTTGAGGGAAATTGGGCTGGCATGGGCTGACCCTGGCTGTAATCTTTGTTCTTGCTGTTGGACTGAATGTCAATAGGTTAGTCCTGGTGACATCCCTCAGCCTGGAGAATTGAGGGCACCAAGCAGCTCCTTCCCTGGCCACAAACAAACTAACAACTTCAAATGCCTCTTAACCTTCATCTCCATGAGCTTCAAAGGATCAGCATGAGATGCATCTTCATCCCTCATAGCAGCAGAAATCCAAGGACAATGTGATCAGTGGGCTCAGGGGCTGTGCCTCCTCCTCTGCAAATGTCTCCTTTTATTCCCCTTCCCTTAAAAAGGAAGGAGAGGGGAAAGCAAGGGAGTATTTTGGTCTAGACCCTTATTTCCTGCAGGTATTTTGATCTGTGCTAAAATGGATCCAAATTAGTGATGTGAAAGATGTCTGGGGAGACAAAGATCTCACCTGAAGCTTTTTTTTTTTTTTTGCATTTATTTTCTATTTATTGCTTGTAATCAATAAGGGAGCATTTTGGTACCCAGCAACATTTTCCTCTTTTTGTGTTTTTCTTCATTTTCCTTTGGTGTTTCCTCTTTTTGCTGTGAAACCTGCACACAAATAACCAATGCTGGAGCAGAGGCAGGTTTGAATAATTTAGCATTTCTGAGTCAGGCCCTTCAGAGGGTGAGATGACCACCTGACACGTGTGTGCTTGATTTCTTTTCATTAACGCTGCCTCATTAACTCTGGTCCCCTATTAAAAAGAGAAGCTGAAATGTGCCAGGGGTAGGGAGGAGGTGGAGGAGCAGCTCCAGTGTTAACGTGGAGCAGCAGAGGGGACTGACTCCAGCTGCTGCCTGGGATGGGGGGAGAACCACGAGGTGCAGCCACACTGAGAGTGCGTTCCAGTAGTTGCTTAATATTCCATGGAGGTGTTTCATGTTGCTTGGGCTGGTGCCTGGGGAAATACCATCCACTCCCCTGAAAAAAAAGAAAGGAAACGTCTCCAGGAGCGTGTTATCCTCTGAGCAAAGTAAACTCAGAGTATAGGAAAGGTTAATCAAAGTTGTGTCTTGCTAAAAGGAACTTGAAAGCTTAATTGTGCTCCTTGCACACGTGGCCAGAGGCTGCATAAATCCAGAATATCAGTAATATTGCAGGTGTTAAAGGCACCATGTTCACTGCTTGGTGGTGGTGGGATTTACCCAGTGGATTCATTTCCAGCTGTTTAATGATACTTGAGTTATAAAATCATGGGATGCTTTGGGTTGGAGGGACCTTAAAGCTCAACCAGTCCCACCCCCTGCCATGGGCAGGACACCTTCCACTATTCCAGGATGATCCAAGCCCCATCCAACCTGGCCTTGGACACCCCCAGGGATCCAGGGGCAGCCACAGCTTCTCTGCCCAACCTGTGCCAGGGCCTGCCCACCCTCATTAGTAAAAGCTCCTTCCTTGTATCTGTTTTGGACCAACACTGCACTGGTTGTGACCTCAGCAGTGAAACAAAGGAAGGACAAAAGAGGCACCTCCTGGAATGTGGGGGCTTTGGCTTCTATTGGCCTGGGGTGTGTGGCCACTTGGGGTGCAGGTTTGAGGTCTGAGTTGGTCCAGGCTGTGTTTGGAGATGTCACCTCATTCCAGGTCAGGATGGCTCTGCCTTCAGCTCTGGTTCCTCAGGGTGGCAAATATTGGTGAAATCAGTGAAAAGAAGCATTAGGAATATCCTGGAAGGCAGGAGAAATGGCCAGTTTTAAACTCTGTCTTTTCCCAGGCAGAGGGAGGCTGGACCCTGGTACAGGATCTCAGTGGCATTCACTGTTTCAAGCAGTGTGGACTGGCACTCTCACCATCACAGCTGATCTCACAGCCCACACAGGCTTCTCTCCTCCTCCTCAAGGCACAGGGCAGGAGGACACTCCTGTTCCAGGTCCTGTTTGACACCCTGACACAGCCTGAGCTGAGCAGTGGCAGAGAGAAATATAAAAACCTGGCTAAACAGAGAATTTTTGTCCTGGCCTGTGCCTGCAGGGGAGGAGTCCTGAAAGCAAAGCAGGAACCTGACAGCCAAAGAGCTTCCCAAAGTGTGAAATGAATGGTTTGATTGCTCTTTTATAAAGCTATGCTGATTAATTTACAAATAAAAGAGAGGTTTGTGATGATGGACCACTAAAAAATGGTTCATTATATCTTGAGAAATTGGTTTCTAGAGCTGCCTGGATAAAGTATCTCCATCCACTTGACTTCAGCCAGGCATGTGTGAGCAGCAGAGCTCAAGCTTTAAAGCCCAGGCAGAGTGAGCTGATGCACAAATGGCCACAGCTTTGTTTTCCTGAGGTTTCCCTGGACTGGTGACAACAAGTGGAGCAGCGAGGGTGGGTTTGGGGGCACTCCAGTTCCACAATCCCCAAACTTTGCTTCCCTCCTTCCTCTTGCTCACAGCCAAACTCCAGCCCCCTGGTCCCTCACTGCCAGCCCAGACCTCCTGAGCAATAAACACCCCTCACCTTTCTCAAATTAATAAAGTTAGTTTGAACCTCAAATGCCACTTATTTGCCTCCCTGTTTTCGTAGGTGATTTCACTAAGCAGCAGCACTTGCTAATCCCACATTCACACAGATAGAAGGTCAAAGTTGGTCAGTGAGCCAAGAAATACCATATCAGGGTTTCTTTCCTCTCCAATTGAAAGAGGTATAAATTGTGGAATTAGTGTATTGATTGAAGGCTACAACTTCAAGCAATCAGTTTTTCTGGCTTGACAAGATTATTTTATCCTACTTTTCTTTTATTATTATGTGTTGTATTTGAGTCATCCTTCAGGCAGATGAAGTGACAGCTTGATTTAACTCAATAAAATCCACCAGTTAGGAAACCTACTGAGCCGAACAAAAGCTGCAAAGGACTGAGAGGGGAAGGTGCCTGGTTAGTGTGAGCAAGCAGAGCGTGCTGGAGGGAGACAATATTAACAGGAATTATGCTCTAATCAATGCATTTCTATGGAAACTTGGGAGACATTTGTGAGACCTCCGTGCTGGGCCAGTGAATGGATAATTCTGGCTCTCTTATGTACAAGTAAAAATAAAATTCCTGCAACCGAGGCCTGAAAACAACAATTTCAGCAAAGCTGTAACTGCAAAAAGTTGGATAATGTTGTTTTCTGACAGACTTGAAAGGAACTGTCTAACCAGGGGGTTGTAATTGTGTGGCAGTTAAAACAATATAAAGTATTTTACAGTAGATAATTTCTTTGCTATGTAGTAAATACTAAAATATGTATTGTCTGTACAGGAGATTTTACTCTTGATCCCATCTGAGTTGATCTGTGGAGTAAATAGTGCAGCAAAAGGATGATGTGAGGAGTGACTCTTCCTCCCACAGTTTGCCAGAGGTCCTGGTGCACCTTCAACCCAGTTCTGAGAATGCTTCAACTGGAGCCCAAAGAAAGGACCCCATTCCCTGCTCTGCCTGGGCAGTGCTGGGAGGGCACTGGGGGCAGTTACAGGGCAGTGGGAATGAGCTGAATGAGTCCTGGGGCAAACTGGGGTGGCTCCTGGAGGGGAGGAGGAGGTGGCCAAGGCGTAGCAGACACCATACCAGTGAAATGTGTTTCCTCTGGAATTCACCTGTTTTCTCTGGAATTCAGCTGTTTCCTCTGGATTTCAGCTGTTTCCTCTTGATTTTAGCTGTATCCACTTGCTGACACTGGTTTCTTGTGAATGGTTTGATGTGAATGGGAAAAAATGCATTACTGATGTGTAAAAATAATCTCAGTGTGTTATTTATGTCCCTGGAAGTGTTCAAGGCCAGGGTGGAGCAACGTGGCCCACCGGAAGGTGTCCCTGCCCATGGCAGGGGGTGGGATGTTTAAGGTTCCTTCCCATCCAAACCATTCTGTGATTCTCTTTCAGAAAGCCTTATTTTGACCATTGTTTTATTTGGAGGATGAGCTCAAGATCTGAATTATCCAGTTAACTCATAAAGGATCTCTTGCTAAGTTATCTTGTATAGAGCCATTGATTTGTTGGGAGGTTTTGGGGTGTTTTTTCCACTTGGCCTATTTTGCCTGTGTCTCCCTGGTCATGGCAGGAGGTTGGATCGAGGTGATCTCAAGGTCCCTTCCAACCCAAACCATTCTGTGGTTTTGTGATTCTGGGTGCAGTCTGCAGCAGTCAGGGGGGGTGGAATTGCTTTTGCAGTTCCATCTCATCATATATAGACTTGTACACATATGGACAGACACAAACCCCACTGCTTGAAGGGCAGTCCCAGGGCTGGCAACAACAACATTGACTCCATTGCAGGGCAGGTCTGGATTCACCCTTTTCCTGCCCATTCTATTTAAGTTCCTGTCATTAAGGTGATGAAAAAGCAGGAAAAGGACAACTCCCATTTAAGGGCTCAGGTGAAAGCCCAGACTGCTGCACCATTATTTTAAAACCATGGTTTGCAACTTTCAGGGGGGTTCAGACCATGCATTAACATTCATTAACTTGTGTGTGATTTCCTCCACCCAACATTTCTTTACCATTTAAAGTTGTTTTCATCCTTCTGCAGAGGAGCACATATTGTCATGATCTCAAACTGCAGTTTGGTAAATGACTTGTTTAAATTTAAGGAAAAGAGGTTGTTGATAAGTATAGTTTTCTAATACTCTTCCTCAGCTGTCATTTACTTTGACTAAATTTATTTAAACCACCTTAACCTTTCAGAGAAAGGCCAGGAGATGTTTAAAAGAATAATATGTGTCTGACATTTTGGTTTACCAAAAGGACACCATCATAATTCTGTAGTGCCTCTGTTAAAAATAAGCTAAGAAAAGAAAACTAAAATCTCTTTTTCTTTCTGCTTAATTTTGAAGGAATGGAGGGGAATGTGATTGATGGTTGCATTAGGAAGTGACCTGCCAAGGTAATCACCCAATGCATTGATTTGCCTCTGCACCAGGACAAGCAGCTGCCACGTACAGGTGGGTCTGTCCCTCTCTCATGAACACCTGGGTGGGTTTAATCCAAACATGCTGTTTTGGTGTTCCCACTGTCACCTTCTGCCTCAGCTCCTGCCCTGGTGGCACTGCCAGCCACAGTGCCAGGTGAAGGCTCTGAGGGCTGGGCAGGGCAGGGAAGGTGACTTTAAGAATATTTAATGGGGTTTTGATGTGATATCATGATAAATGCTCTTGGCTTTCTGTTCTCACGTGCTCTCTGATGGTTCTGTGTGATGTAGAGTTGGGAAAAGCAGGATGGAGAGCCCGTGGCTGGCACAGCAGAGTCACCAGGTGACTGTGATGGAGCTCATTGAGCAGTTTGTTCTGCAGGAGACCTGGGGACAGCTGGTTTGTCTCCTCTTGGAGAAATGTCTTCAGCTTCGGCATGGAGATTACAAATGCAGTTTAAGCTCACTGGCTGATTTCAAGCTAATTTTGTCCTGCTTTCAGAGGCATTTCTATTTCACCAGGTCAAGGTCTCAGGAGTTTATTGTCAAAAAACTTTAAAAGTTAAAGAAGCAGTTCTGTAGTTGTTGCTAATTTCAGAGTTGTGGAGCTTCTATCACTCCTGCTGTTGTTGTTCTCAGACTGTGAATTGAAGCTCTGCATCAGCAGGCAGCACAAATCCACAGGTTTTACTTGTTGCAGTTCTGCCACTGTGTTTGTGTGGAGCAGCAACGATGCCAGGGCAGCTCTGCATGGACATTAATTCTGGGGGGTGCAGTTTCTGCAAGTTTGCAATGAGATTTTTCAGTTCTTTCCTATGGGAAAAAAAAAAGAGGTAAAATTTGCACAGTTTGTTTTAATCACCTCCTTCTGGTGGTTTGCAAAGAGGGATGGACTGCCCAGGTTCAGCTGGACTGGAGCTCTGATTGCCCTTGGTGGTGGTGGGTGGAAAGGGAGATGCTGGAAGGCTCTGGAATTACTGAAGGGATCCTTCCCCAGAGCTGGGCCATGCCCTTGTCTGCCCACTGGCTCTGGGTGCTGTGGGCAGAGAACACAAATAACCTTTTTCTGGATGTGCTCCAGCCCTGTGTTTGTAGAATTCAAGGTGTCTGTTCCCAAGTGATTAAAATCCTCTTTTTCCTATGCCCTCCCTTTCCCACCAAGATGAAAAACAACCCCAAAACTTTTTAAAGGTTCATTACTGGCAGGAGAAACTAGAAAATCAATTTGTGACCCCTGGGGAACCTCTTCCAAAGCCAAGGCTGGTCCCTTCAGCTGCCCCTGGTGAAGCTGCCCAGGGAAGGGAAGGCAGAGCTGTCCCTTGGCTGGTGACACTGTCCATGGGGTTGTGGCATCTCCAGGTGCACAGACACAGATGGTGGAGCTGCTCCTGCACTGAGTCATGAGATCACAGACTGGGTTGGGTGGGAAGGGACCTCAAAGCCCACCCAGTGCCACCCCTGCCATGGGCAGGGACACCTCCCACCAGCCCAGGTGGCTCCAGC
>JAWWLY010000165.1:763833-790040 GCA_035041215.1 Gymnopithys bicolor
CCCTGCCCTCTGGCAGTGGGAAGCCATTCCCTGTGTCCTGTCCCTCCATCCCTTGTCCCCAGTCCCTCTCCAGCCCTTTTTTAGGTCACCTTCTTTTATTAAAGAAAGGGATTCAAATACTCTTTAAAATGTATTAAGACATGGATTCAAAATTAAAGAAATCAAAGTTTTCAAACTTGATACCAGGACTGGAGTTCCACCCTTGCCCTCCCGACCTTGCCCAAACTTGTGTGAGTGAAGGGCAGGGGCAGCTCTGACTCTGCCTTTCCCCAGATTTGTCAGTTTATGCCACAACCTCAGCACTGTTTAAATGAACTTTTTTTTTCCTTTTTGTATTTAATATTCATATTCAGGTATTCCAGCCATAATTTCTGTTAGTAAAAGTGACATTTTGTAAAGTTCATAATTTTTTTGCAGAGAAAATCTCCGTCACTTTAAAAAAACAGCCATTAAATAGCAGCACAAAGGTGGCTCCAGGCTGGCAGCCACCCTCCAATTTGTCATGGTAATTCCTGATTCCCTGGGAAACAGAATTTTGATAATACCTGGGTTATTTAGCCTGGCCTGGCTCCTGACCTGTTCAGGTACACAAAATTCAAATAACAATTTGCTGTGTTTAGGAGGCAGGTCTGAAACCCACTAAATAGGAGGAAATTAAACACATTCCTGATTATCAAAACATGGAGTATATTTAGTCTACAAGTGAACTAATCTTTGTTGATGTCACTGCAGCTCCTCTTACTTTGATGATATCAAATTGAATTTGGGTGCAAATGCTGCATTAATACCAAACTGATTGTGTTAAATCATTCTGTGTTTGAAATATTTTTCTATTTAGGTTCTATTCTCAGAATAATTTATGAATTTTAAGAATTAAATCTCCTTTGGCTGTGAGCTATTCCTGTCCCTCAAAGAGGTATTTGAGACCACATAACAGTATGTTTAGCAAGAGAATAATATAGTTCTAAAAGGTGCAAGTTGCCCAAACAGTTACAGATTTCTGACAGAAACAGCAGAAAGACTCATTAGCTCTTCCTTCTTCTCCAGTTCTATGTCAGGAATCCAGTTTTTTATTTATTTTTTTTTGTCTAGAGGAGATAATTTAATTTATTTTATCAGTTTTTTAATGGGCTACAGCAACTCCTGGAAACTGTTGTAATTTCTTCTGATACAACTATTTTTATGCAAGAACATCATATTCATGTGTTGCTTGGCATTCAAGAATGTGTGTGAAAATCAAGTAAATTCCTGCTCAAAGTCGTATTTCTGGGAGTAATAGCTTGAGTTCATTCTTTCTCTGGCTCTTGGTAATTCCTGAGGAAGCTCCAAGTTAATGAATATACATTCCCCAACTTGTTCCAGTATCAAGGAGTGCCCAAGGCAGGATTTCACACACTGCTGGTACTTTGTTTGAGTCCCCAAGCACCAATTCTAAAAGTACCACATTAATTAATGCCCTGTAACATTGTTGTGACAATAAATATCCTACTTTTCAGAAAAAAACCCAACCACAAAACCACGTGAAGAATGAATATGAATTAATTTAAAAATCTGCATACTACAAAGAAAGGTCAAGTGCTGCAGAGGTGAAATGCCTGATACAGGCAGGATGTTTCGTGAGAGCTCAGTGAAAGGTCTGAAATTCAGATGAAATCTCAGATTGGTTTTCTTTAGAATTCAAACCCACTTTTTTTTTTAATCAAATAATTTGCTGAAATCTTTATATGTATGAAATTTTAGATTCCATATGGAATTATAAAATAATATTTTTATTTGTCATAGACTGATGTTTTAGTTTCCATACACTTTGAGGTCCCATTTCCAGGAACAGACAGAATATCCCCCAACACCATCCCTGTAATTATTTATAGTCCACAACAAGAATTAACCCCCCCAAAGATAAAGGCAGTGCAAGGAGCTGACGTGTGGCTGCTCACACAGCAGATGCAACATTCCTCTCAGGAAGTGATTCTCCCAAGCTGAGGAGGGCAGGCACAGAGCACCACAGGGGGGGCAGGACTGCAAACAACAGGTCTGGGTTCTGCAGCTCAGGAGAGTTCACAAATATTCATCACATGAGGAAACTGGAAATTGTTGCTGTGTCTTAAAAAGAAGGAAGCACAAGTGCATTTTCCATTTGGGAGGGAGCAGCTTTCTGTGCCCTGGAGCTGTTTCTAGGAAATGGCAGAGGGTGTGTAAAGGACACGAGGAGTTTTCAGCTAAAATGATATTGTTATATAATAATTATAAACCAACACGTGTCCAGCATCCTCTGCTTATTAGACCTCTTGTCATGTGTGTTACAGGACTGTGCAGACACACAAACCCCACAGCCAGCCTGCCCAGTGCCCTCCTGGTCATGGGGTTTTGCCAGAGGACCAACAGCAGGTGTGGGAGCTCATGGCAATGCTGGGCATGGCCAAGGAAATCCCATGTCTGGCAGCTCTGACTGGGAACGTGGCTGTTTGCTGGAACCTGAGGTGCCTCCAGGAGTGTTCTTGGATTTCAGACTGGCTCTAAACATGGACAGGGATACCACTGACCTGCTTGCAAAGGCCAGTGTGATGTGGGGAGAGTAACAGTGAACTTAAATAAAATACCAGTCTGAGGGTGACTTTGCCCAACCAGGAGCATTATTTGTCAGGAGAGACCTCTAGGAAAGGAAGAATAAAGTGGTCTCAGGTGTTCTGGCTAAACTGTGGCTCAGATATTTAAGGCTTAACTGCTGGAGGAGTTTCCAGAACATCTCTCAGTTCTGTGGCGTGTTCATAGCACAGGAGGAACAGATCTCCCTGTACCTGGAGTGCGCAGGGAGGGTGGTGGTGCCTCTCCAGATGTGCCTCAGCCACCCAAGGCACCACTGGCTGTTCTTGTACTTTAGGAGCCGTTCACACCTGCAAACAGGATCCATCCTCCATCTCCACAGAGCTCTGTCCTCATGCTCAGCTTTCCATAGGGTGGCATTTTGCCATCTTTGGTGGCATTTCAGGAGAGCTCTGGGTCGGCACTGTAATAACACACCTTTAATAAAATGACTGAAAATGGTAACTGAGAATATAGGACCCTCTGAGGAAGGAAGAGAGGGGGATCTGTTTGTCACACTGTGCCTGGCCACTGTCACCAGCTGGTTTTTGTAGTATCTGAGCAGAATATTATGGGGCTTTTAAAGGGGCAGGTCCCCCCTGGGCTGCGGCGATGCTCCGTCAGGTGCCCGGTGTCACATCCCTTGTATGACAAACATTTGATGTGACACTTCTGCACGCAGGTTGCTCCAGAGATATTTTTATAGGTCAGACTAAATATCACACATCCAAGCCTTCAGTCAGGTAGTGGAGCTGGCTGTGATTGCAGCTAATGGCCTTGGAAGTTGCTATGGCTGCTGGTAAACAGCCTCCCGTGGCTCCTGCTCCCCTCCCTGCCCGGGCACAGGGAGCAGCAGGGCCAGCCAGGGGCTTGGGGCACCATCAGCTCCAGCTGCTCTGGACAACCAGCATGTCCAGCTGGCCATGGTTTGGCTTGGTGCTCCCTGTTGGAAGCTCCCCTGGTATCCAGCCCTGCTGGCTATGCCCGGCTGTGCCCGGCTGCCCTGGCCCTTTGTGGCTGCACCACCCTCCTCCTCCTCCTCCTCCTCTTCCCTAAACCCCTCAGGGCTCTGTGTTCCCAGAGCTCCTTGTCCCCAGCCAGGGGTTTGGGGAATGGCAGAAAGGGGAGGATATGGCAGTGAAGTCAGGGAGAACATGGGCATGCCTGCCTTGCCCCCACACTCAGGAGGGATGAGGTGGGTACAGAGGATGGAGCAATCAATGCCCATCCTTGTCTGGGCCCTGGGGCTGCCTGTGTGTCCAGGGATTTGGGGGGACCTGGTGGTGCCTTGGATGTGTTGAGTGGCCAGTGGGGCCGTTCATGGAGGGAGCACAGAGTGTCCTGCAGTGCCCACCTGCTTCTCCTTCCAGTCCTCATCCCAGAGCTGCACCTGAAACAAAGAAGTGTAAAATAACTTAAAAACTGGGATGGAGAGAATTTTAATATAAAAGTTATGAATAATTTTTAGCATCCTATGATGTACAAAGACTAACTAAGGACAGTGATAGCTGGTGTTTAGGAATGCACCTGCATAAAACAAATACATGAGAGTTTTTAATTTTATTTTAATCATCCCAAAGATCAATTTTGGCTGATAATTTACATTGTGTGGGTTTTTTATTGTGTTTTGGGGGACTCCCAGAGAAAACATTGCAGCACTGAGGGCAGTTGAGCAGTCGAGGAATCCTGTACTTTGTGGCTGCTCCTCTCCCTCCCTCCAGCCTGGGCTTGGGAGGCAATTCCACCCAGGAATCTCTGATTAGCTCCATTTTCAATTATGCTTTCCCGTCACCTTTAAACAACTGCTGCTTAACCCACGTTACAGAGAATGAGTTGCAGATTCAGAAACAGATATCCAGCCAATTATCTTCTTTTATGTATTCCACATAATGCCAAACAGGTTTGCTGTTTGCCTCTGTGGGTTACTCCCTGCTCTGTGTGCTGGGGGTGCTTTTTATCTCCAGCTGACACCACAGGGACTCCATCCCAACGTGTGGCTGAGAACAGCTCTGTCTAAACACCTTAAATGCTCCTCACATAAATGCAGAAAAAGCCTCCATGCAGCAATTATTAAACCAGACAAATGTTGCACTGATTTTAACAGTGCTTGAGTGGGAGAGGGGTTTTGCTTCACTAAGATAAACAATGGAATTAATTGGAAAGCCACAAAAGCCTCTGTTAAGTAATGGGAGTATTGGGAAGTTGAGGTGACCCGAGGAATCTGTGTGGAGCTGAGACAGGGGGAACACACCCCTGTGCTCAGGTGGATTTTTAATGGACATTTGTATTTAGGAAACAAATGTCATTTACTGAATTTTAGAAGAATGACCCTTGCAAGGAGGAGAGAATCCACCAAAGTGATCTGCTCTCCAGATTCACTTGGATAGGATGGGAATGGCCCATTTGTGTTGCAGTGAGAGGCACTGGGGTCTCCAGACAGCAAGATGGGGCAGGGTCAGCGTGTGGGATGTGCAGGATCAGTGCAGGTGCTCAGGACTGACACTGCAGGTGTGGGGGCTCTGTCTGGGTGTGTGGGAGAAAGCAGTGCAGGTTTAGAACTCCAGGGCTGTTACTGGTGAGGACTAAACCGTGGCTCAGTTACTCCTGTGCAATATCTGTTAAATCACCTGCTGCAAACAAGGTTTAGCTACTCTGGAGGTTTCCCTCTGCCACTCAGGAGAAAAGAATTTTACTTTTCTGTGTAAATTCTCACCACACCACAGTTCTTTTCCTTGTAGCTGTTTTATGAGGTAGTAAATAGCAAAGTACACTTGTTAAGCTACTCCTGCCATGTGGTTTCACTGTGGCATCCTCTGCTGTGCCACGTTTCAGTGCACGTTGGCTGCTTCTTAATTCAGGCACTGGGGCAGTGCAAAGTCCTTTGAGTTCCACTCCAGCACAGCAGCAGTTGAAGATCTGCTCCTGAGATTTTTTCCTGGGGTTGCCCAGGATTGTTTGGGCAGGACTGACACCGGGTTTGAGAGTGTCTTTTGATGAAAAAAAATATCCAGAAAAATGTTTAAAAGGTTGTGGTTAATGTGTTGCCCCTTCCATATGGTCTGGAGCAGCCAGTGCTCTGCCTTTGCTCCCCAACATCACCAAGCAGGCTCTGATACCTCCTCAGCAGGGTTTGTGCTGTTGATATTGAGTTTATCAAACTGCTTTTATTGAAAATTTTAAGCTTAGGTGATTGATAGATTTTTCCATAATTTCTTTAATTTCCTAATAATCCTTCATTTTATGTTTTAATGGCCTCCATGGATGTACTGTAATGTATTTATTGGTGCACATAATTGAGGCTGAATTTACATTTTGAGTTTAATTCCTGTTTTGGCAAACTCTGCCTCCTCACCAAGTACTTACAGCTTACACTGAACCTTCTCCCCTCAGGCAAGAGCTGAAACCTTTTCCTGGGGTGGGAAGGAGGGACTGGGACCTGTCCTCCTGCTGCTCTCCCTCCTCGGGAGCCCTTCCCTTCTATTCCCTTCCCAAATTAACAGTGTCCAGACTGGCTGTCAGCTGGGACTGATGTCAGATTTCCCCCAAATTGTTTGAACAAGGCTCAGGAGAGGAGGCGGCTGTCTCCAGACTTGCTGTCTATGCCTTTTATCCACTTCTGACATAATTTATTGGAAATGAGAGGAATTGTTTCAGAACAAGTGTCTCTGACAGCTTGGCAGATTGATAGAGAGGTTTTCTGATTTCATCTCTTTTTTCTTTCTGTTTTGAAATGATGCCTCCCTACCCCTTGCCAGTCTCTCAAGGAGTTGGTGTCACGGGCTCAGGTCCCGAGACAGCCAGTTCTGCCTTAGCAGAGCAGGGAGGGGGCTCTTCGTTTGCTCTGGGCTGTCTCTTGCCTGGTTATCCTCTTACAAAATTCCAAATATTTTTAGTGACATGTGGAACACACACAGTATGAATTTATTTAGCCTAGGAAGGACCCCACCAGGTCACCTCACATGCCAGTGGTGCTGAGCTGAGCTGTGACATTTGGGATCCAGTCCTGAAATGGGGAATGAGGCAAAATTCTCGCTGTCCTTCTTGAGTAAACTCTGTGTTCCTGTTCCCCACCTTCCAAGGTGTCCTCTAACAACTGTGTTGTAGGAAATCCCACACTCTGCCATAGTGGAATTGCAAAAATGAAACTCATGACTTTTCTGGGTTATTTGGTGGTGGCATCACTGAAATAGTGCTTGGGGCTGGTGGCTCAATTCCCCCAAAAGAGCAGGGTATGGTGTGGCTTATTGATCCCCATCAGCTGCTACTTGAACCACATCCCAGGAATATGTATTTTAACCAGGATACCTTAAAGAATTTTACCCAAATGGTCTTTCTGAAATGATTTTTAGCTTCATTCAGAGGAAAAAACCTCCAAAACAAGTTTCTCAAAGAACTCCCTTTAAATAACAGGATTTCTGTTTTAGTAAACAATCAGCTTGTCAGACTCTTCCTCCCGTCCCTGCCTTCTTATCTCCTGCTCTGATCCTGTGAAACATGAGCTGCACTTCTGGTGACAGTTCCCTGCTGTTCATCGAGTATAAATATTAGTCACACAGGTGAAATTTAGTAGATTTATCTCTTGCTGTCCCTACAACCTGCCTGGTGAGGGGACTGATGGGAAAATGAATCATAGTCATGAGCTATTTGTACCCAGGAAAAGAGGCATTAAACTGGGCCCTTCATGTTGTTCTTGCAGCCACTCCCCGGCCCCACAGGGACCATTTTCATGTAAGATCTTGATTTTTGCAAAACATCTGAGGACCATCCAATGGTCCTGGTGTGGAAATGTGGGTGCCCAGAGTGGCACAAGAGCACCCAGGGGTGGTGTGTGGTGAGTGTGAGACTGAGCTGGGAGGATGCAGGAGATCCAATAACCTTCCATGCACTGAAAGCCTGGATGGAGAAGGGGGGATGGCTTCCCACTGCCAGAGGACAGGTTAGATGGATATTGGGAAGGAATTCTTCCCTGGGAGGGTGGGCAGGCCCTGGCACAGGTTGGGCAGAGAAGCTGTGGCTGCCCCTGGATCCCTGGAAGTGTCCCAGGCCAGGTTGGACAGGGCTTGGACCACCCTGGGCTGATGGGAAATGTCCCTGCCCATGGCAGGGGGTGGAACTTTGTGGTCCCTTCCAGCCCAAACCATCCTGGAATTCTGTGATTCTGTGCCAAGTCACTGTGGTGGTGTCTTTACAGGAGAGGAGCAAACCAGAAGAGACTGTGGAGGGGAATGTTGTTACCTTTAGGAATATTTGCCAAAGAAAGGGGCTCAGAAGGAATCATGTTGTTCAATCTGTTGTGATGATATTGCTCTGTCTGAGCTTACAGAACTTTTTGTTAACATTTTAACTGGCAGTTGCTGAGTGAAAACCAGTAAAAACTGCAAAGGTAGGAGCTGCCTTCCTGCCCTGAGGCCAGTGTGTCCAGGGCAGGCACTGCCTGGAAGCATCTCCAGCCCTTCAGTTCATTCCTCTCTGGGGGTGTCTGAGGGTTGAGTTTTGCTTCCCCCACACTGCACATACAACCCCTTTTTTTGCCTCCTTAAAGTCACTTTCAGGGCTCTGCCTGGCAGAATCCTGAGGTGTTTGTTATTCTGGTGCCTCCAGATGTTTAGCTACAGGGTAGTGCTGCTGCAGCGCTCGGTGCAGCTGGTGGGGAGAAGGGAGAGCAGCAGCTGGGCTTTGTCTGGGGAGCCTGAAGTTCAATTAATTAAATGTGCACCCAACTTGCAAGGGGCTTTTGCATTTCAGTTACACTGACTTCAGAGCACACCTAAGATTTATTCCTGCCTTTCAAATTAACTGCCAGATCCTCAGCTGGTAGAAATTGCTGAGCCCCTCTTGGCATCAGGAGAGCTGAGTTTACACCAAAAGGGATGTGGATCGTGGCAGAGAAATAGCCTTTGTATGAGCCCAGGTATGACTTGACTCCCTCAGTAATCCTGAGGAAATGAAACATTTATTGACTTGAAAATCAAAAGGAAGTTATTTATTATATATATTTTTATTGGCTCCCCCCCCCATGCCATAGAATTATCATAAAATATATCTTTGTGAATTTACAAGTTTTAGATTATTTTTAGTATTTTAGTTTTAAATTGTTGGTTAGAATTTTAGAATTTGTTTTTAACACATTTATTTTTAGTTCATGTGTTTATTTTAAGTTCTTTATTTTTAGTTTAAATGTTTAGTTGAGTAGAGTGAAAGAGGAAGTCAGTGATTTTTCCCTGATCAAATGATGTTGGCATCATTATTTTTCACAATCACAGCTGCCCCTGCACCCTTTGTGGTCACACCTGTGATGTTGAGATGAATTCCTGCCTTCACACTCCATCAAAAGCTCTTCTAGCACTCAAATATTTGGAAAATGGGCTCTGATGGAAAGGCATTGGGTTGTTGGACACTACCAAAACCTTTCCCAGAATATCTGCAATAAATTAAAGATAAAATAAATTTCATTGGGTATGAAAGAAGATAATTCAGAAAGGACAGAACTTGGCTAATGCTTTTCTCAGACATATGAAGTGATTTGAACACGTGTCACCTTGTGAGTGCAGGAGGCCTCGAAACACTCCCGGCCCCTTTTCACCTGGGTGTGACTTCCCAGGAATGTCAGTCCTGGATGGAGCAGGGGCTGAGCATGTGAAGGAATTACGAGTCTCTTCCCTGCCCATGCCTGGGATAATTCTCTCCTCCCCACGAGTGTTGGGCACAGCACTTGAGAGACTCTCCTCTGGAATCCCAAAGCCACCAAGACAGCTCATGGTTCCTCCAAGTCCCAGAGAAACTTGCTCATGGATTCCTAAAATTGTGCCCCTTTTCTCGATGTCTCTGCACAGTTGTCACCTTTCCTTTGGCCTTTTCTCTGGCACAGCAGCCCCTGAGCTGACCTGCTGCAGGAACACGAGTGTCTCCTGCCCCCCCTGCCCTGCCCGAGCCACAGCAGGAATGGAAAACCCTTTCCCCTCCCAAGGCAAAGGCAAAGCAGCCCTTTTCAGCCTCCCTTCCATAGGTATCAATACCTGGCTTTTACAAACAAGAGGAATTAGACTTCGTAGCATTTTGCTATTTGAATGACCTACTCAGTGGAATTACAGCAGCAAACTAATCCTTTAGGAGAGATGGCTCTATCAATCTTTGGATTTTTCTAATGTGGAAGCTACTCAATTGCATCTCAGAAATCAGGGAGGTAATTACTCATGCAGACAGCACAAAATGAAAAAAAAAAAAACCAAGTTCTGCTGAGTATCCCTTTTAGAACAAGCAGTGGAACAAGGAAAACAGCCTCTATAATCAGTCAAATTCTTCCACTAATTTTTCAGGTGTTGAAGGCTATAGTGAGGGTACATGCCATGAAAGTTAACAAACCAAAGTGGCTTTAATGGAGGGTTTTAGAAGAGAAAAATGCCTCTTATTAGGCAGACCTACTATTTTAGATGTAGTTCCTTGTGTTACAACTTCATTGTTTGAAATAGACATGTTGTGAGACAAATGCTCTTGCAGATCCCTTTGGAGGGATTTGGCTGCAGTGACAACATCCAACTGTCCAGGAATCAGAGCACCAGGGGAGGGGCTGGTTCTGCCTGAGGACTGTCACCAACCTGCAGATGAAGTCAGGCAGGTACAGCCCCAGAGGAGCCCTCACACCCTGTTAGCTCTCAGGAATGCTGCTGATGTAATTTTAAGTTCAAGAGCTACTAGATTGATGCAAAGAAGGCATATATAGAAATATAAAACTGTTAAAAATGCTTAAAATAATTAGTATTTTGTGTATTTCAGTTTGCTTTGAATACTGATCAGATTAGTAATTTAAAATTTTACTTTCAAGTTGGATAGACCCTCCTGCAGGAGAGGTTGGGATAAGGAAGTGGGTTCCTCTGTTCATTGAATAAGAAGCTTCTCATCTGAGGAAACCTTTCAATGCAACATCCAACATGAACACCAGTGAATTAGGGCTTGAGGTAGGAATGGACTAAATTCTCCAACATGACTCCAAGAAGCCATAAAAATCTTCACATTTCTCTCTCTTTTACTCTGATGTGCCTTTGGGCTCCTCCACCAAGGCTAAACCTTGGGCTGAACTTTCCCACAGGTATTGGGGACTTTGGGTTGCTGAAGGGAAGTCATGGAATCAGGGAATGGTTTAGGTTGGGAAAGCCCTCTCAGACCATCAAGTCCAACCCAGCACTGTCAAGGCCAGCACTAACCCCTGTCCCCAAGTGCCACACCCACATGGCTTTTAAATCCCTCCAGGGGTAGGAACTCTCCCCCTACTCTGGGAAACTTACTGAGTCTTGCAATACCAAGGTGAAGAGGGAATCAACTTCCTCAGCCTTTTCCATGTCCTTTGTCACCCTGTCCTACTCAGCAGCAACATTTTCCTTGGTCTTCTTTTGGTATTGATAAAAACACCCAGGGACACCCACCATGAGGTGTTCAAACACACCCAGAGTTCCCAGCAAAGTGGAAAATATGCTTTTAATGTGAGCCATGGACCTTTAAACACTCTTTGGAGAGCAGGATTTTAAACCAGCAGTGATGGCCATGGGCTCCTGCTGGTGTCAGCCTGGCCTGCTGACATATGTGAGGGTCTTCTCCAAAAATTCCTGAAGGGAGAAGTCCCACTTTGAGACTCCTGAGGACAGAGGAAGGAGCAGGGCTGCTCTCAACTGCACCTCAGTCAGATTAAAAATCAAAAGGAAACCTTGGAATGAATGTGAGGGCCCAGAGGGTCCCTTAGACACTCCTGCCCAGGTGCTGGGGCAGGGTGGAGGTGTGTTCTGTGCCTGACCTGAGAATTCCTGCTGTGCTCTGCCTGTGGTTCAGGCAGCCCAGCTGGTTCCCCCTCATGTAGTTCCTAATTTGGAATGATGATATTTAGAGATTACTTATTAAACATAAATCAAGAACATTAAGTCCCTCAGTTCTCAAAGAATTCTTGATTTCAGTGGAGTTATAGGAACTTACACCCTTCTAATCCAGCTGGGAAAGACAGCAAAGTGTTCCCAAATTCCTGCGATTGTTCTGTGTCCAAGTCACTCTGTCTTACCTGCTGGGGCACAGAAACACAATTCCACACCAACAGGTGTTTTGGAAGTTCTCCTGCCACATGACAATTCCCCTGTTGTTTTTCTTCTCAAAGCAAACCCAGACTGGGGATTTGGCTGTGTGGGGCAGCTATGCCTTTGTCACCCAAACTGGGGATTTGGGTCTAAGCCACTCATCAAGCCTTCTCCCACCAAAGATGGAGAACATCTGTCCCCTAAACCAGCTCAAGCTAAGCCCAGGTCAGTCCTTCTTTTCCTCTCAGAGGCTGTAGATGGCTGTTGGCCAGCTGGGGCTGGGGAGTGAAGTTCAGCTTTAGTGCCTGGCTGGGTGAGGCTTCTCCAGCACTTCTCTGGGGCTGAGCTGCTGGAGGCAGGTCCATCAGACCGCTGGGAACCTCTGCTGAGTCCTGCCCTGCACTCACTCCTCCTCTAACCTGGAAATTCGGTGAGAACTCGTGTCTTCCAAAGCTCCCAGACCTGATTAGGCTCCCAAGCCAATGTTCTTCTGGGCCAGGTACATTTCACCTCTTGTTTTGTGTAAAATTCAAACCGATCGAACCAAAACTGCTCCATGAGCAGCTCCATCATTTTTTTTGTGTGCCACTGTATTGATGAATATTTCCCCTTTAGTTAATTTGCAGAAAAGAAAATCCAACTGACCTTCCCTCAGCCTCCCAGTGATTTAGGAACTGTAGATCTCCACAGAGTTACCATCAATTTATATTTACTTTTCATATCTTTCTCTGTGCCTGTGACACACCGTGAGCCTCCTCATGCCGATCCAATAACATCTTTCCAGTTACTTCTCCCCTAAAGAAAAGTTTTTATTTATGACTGTGCCTCCCTCTCCCATGTGCCCTTTAGCCGATGTCAATCCATTTTATGTTACATTTATGTCCATTCCACTTCCCTTCTTTCCTCAGACCTCAATCTCTGTGCAAAGACCTTAATCTGTGATGTGGAACTTTGTCAAGCGCTGTCTGGGAGCCCGAGCTGGGCTGCCCACCACGTCCTCCCCCAGCAGCAGGCACAGGGCTGGCTGGGGGAAGGCTCTGGCCTTATTTTCCAAAAGTTTCAAGGAGAACTGGACTAGGGAGCCTTCTCCACCCCCCTCCAAACACACCCGTTCCCTGTGGGTTGGTTCCTGCTCATGCAGATCACCCATGGCTTGATGCAGTTGGGTCTGCACTGGGAATATGACATTTACTAACAGAATAGCTGAGCTAAAAGTGATTTTTAGAAGGAACACTTTGGTCCCTGTATTTGAGCAAGTATGGAAGAGATGGTTGTGATCCTGCCTTAAATATGCAACAGAATAAGGACAGCAAAGACTTGTGTCAGTTCAGGAGTTGTTACTGGACATTCAGATCTGTTCAAAATGTTGGTTTTAGCATTACTGCATTGTGTAACTATTTAATTTTATAATTGCTCCTTCCCTTGGTCCACTTTTTTCTTCCTTCTCTGTGGTTTTCTAAGGAAACCCAAAGATATGAATTTTAGATAGAATGGAGCTGTTAGATGGGGGTCTTTGAGTGAGGAGTATGTGCTGTTAAATACATACCAGGGGTTATTTGCTTGAACTGTATTTGTAGGGAAAAGTGAAATTGAGGGCAGGAAAAGCTGTGGGTTTGTTGTATATATTTTTTTAAATATCAGATTTAATTTGTTTGGGAAATAAATGTTATCACATTTGTGTAGAGAAGCACTTGATGTCTGGGGCACACTGTCAGTTCTGCTGCTGCCAAAGGCTTGGGAAGCCTCTTAATCTTCACGTGCATCAGTATTTATAAAATAGGTGATGATTATCGGGTGGGGTGAGGGAGGGGTTTGCAGCTCTGCAAGGGAGACGTCTTGGAAATACCAAGAATTTTGGTGCCTGGAGTTACTTGCTGAAATTTCCTGCTTTCTGTTTCATCTGTGGTTTAAAAGAAACCACCCCAAAACTTCTCCTAAACAATAAGCAAAACAATATCACAAAAAATTGCAATGAACAGCCCCTTTTACTGGCACCACTTCATCACACCCGGCGCCTTCCCACGTGCCCGGCCAAACAAAGGGAGGAACAGAGAACTGCCTTTCCAGGGCTGCCCGAGGCCAACTGGGAGCGCTGAGAGGGAGCCCATGGGGTGCATTCCTGGTGACTCACCAGCTAATCCTTCCTTGCCTCTCCACCTTCCACACCTACAGGGACCCTCAGTCTGGGGCTGCTCAGCCTCGGGGATTCCGTCAGCCCACGAAAATATGTTGCATGTTGCAAGCGGAATGTCCCCTCTGACCTCCTGCTCCCCCTCTCTGGTGGCACAAGGGCTGTTTTCTCTCGTGTCCCCCTCGCTGGTCAAAGCTGCTCTTTGGCCGGGGCAGACGCCGGGGCAGGGCCAGCGACGGGTTCCCTTCACGCCTCCTCCGTCAGGGGAGCGGGAAAATGCAGAATGGACTGTTGTCCTCTGCAGATGGAAAACTCCTCTCATTTCCAATCCTCTCCAAACTCTGCTCTAGGCACTATGGAGCCAGGCTGGGAGAGCTGGGGGGGTCACCTGGAGAAGAGAAGGCTCCAGGGACACCTGAGAGCCCCTGCCAGGGCCTGAAGGGGCTCCAGGAGAGCTGGAGAGGGACTGGGGACAAGGCACGGAGGGACAGGACACAGGGAATGGCTTCCCACTGCCAGAGGGCAGGACTGGGGGGGATATTGGGAAGGAATTGCTGGGTGGGAGGGTGGGCAGGCCCTGGCACAGGTTGGGCAGAGAAGCTGTGGCTGCCCCACTAATTCCACTTTTTAACTCCCACAGATATACTTTAATTGTAACTTAAATGCTGTGTCATCCCTACTAATACAGAAGTTAGTGAATAGTTGTTAATATTCTTTAGATTAATATGAATTCTTGCACTGGTTTGCAGCTGTTGCTGCCATGCTGACCAATGCTCCCTTTTTAAACATACCTACAGCACCTGTTCACTTCCATACACCTGGTTTTCTGCTTAGCTTATGAACACAGAGACAGAGACTCTGGCTGTAATTAATAAAATTAGCTCAACACTGGACAAACTTAAATCAGAAACTATTAAAATAAATTTAAGTTGTGGGCAGAGTGCATTAAAAATTTAATTTCAAAAAGCAGCAACAAGTGAAAAAAAATCATTTCCTTGCAACATTTTCCTGTGCTACTATTGCTTAGTTTGGGTTTAATTCAAAAGGAGCCTGAGCCTGTTTCTTCCCCCCATTCTCCTGTTTTATTGGGGAAGATGCTCATCTGTATCAGACACTTATTAGATAAATACAGGAAAACTGCTTGTCATTTATGGGTTTCCCCATTACCATCTCCCCCATTGGATAGACCAGCCTGATTTCAAAGTGACAGCTGGTGGAACCTCTTTTTGATACGTGCTAATCCAGTTTTTATTATGGAAAAATTGCCTGTGCTTTCAGGGAGTGAGAGGCAGTTTCCAGACGTAGCTGCCGAGGGTGGAACCTTCTGATCTCTGCTCTGACAGCCTAAAAATGAACCATTATCTCCCAGGGTAACAGAACCCCGGTGAAAGATGGACATGGGGTAATTTATGGCATGAAACCCTCCAAATGTACAGTCACTAACTGTGTCTTTAAGGTAGTAAATAAGAAAATACCCAGTTCTCCTGTGCTGGTGGTTCTGGTGGTGGATGATCTGGGGGAGGGGGGACAGAGGGGCACCTCTGGCTGCATCTGGAGCTAACGGGGCACTGGGAAGGAACCTCCCAACCCGTGCCCTGTGTGGGAGGGAGCACTGGAGAGCAGTAGGATTGTGTGGTCCCTGAGGGGAGGCTGTGGGTCAAGGCTGGAGCCTGGTGGTCCTGCAGGTTCTCACCCATCAGCCTGGATTAGGTCTGGTGTGATTAACCTGAAGGTGGTCAGAGTTCAGATGGACCAGGGAAAACACCCAGCACAGTCAGTACAAACCTCAGGACCTGGTTGGGAAGGTGGGGAGAGGAAGAGCTCAAAAATGGGAGACAATATTCCATAACAGCAAACCCTGTTAACTCCAAATACCCACAACCCTGAGCCTCTTCTCCTCCCCAACACCCAGCCCAAGACGAGGCAGCTGCTGCCTGTGCAGTGCAGAGGAGCAGCCTCCACTCCTGCAGGGCAGGTGGCAAGAGCAGTTGGCTGTTCCATTCCTCCCCAATTATTAATTTATCACTAAATTTGTTAAAAGTCCCTGGATAACAGAGTCTTGTTTAATTGAGAGAATAATAGATGTTCTAAACCTTGATTTTACTCTCTTTGACTTTATCAGATCTTGCTCACTCCAACGTGCCTGTTCAACCTCTGATTTAAGTCAAACATGCTACTTTAAATTTGGAATTAGAAGAGAATTAGCACTGTGTCATCCAGGCTTGACTCACCTTCCGAGGCTTAAATAAAAAGTTGTATCAAAGCAGACAATCTGTGGAGGTTAAGTGCCCCTGGATGTGCAGATCCTTAAAGACACTTTTCTTAGAGGCACTGAAATGAAAGAAATTAAAGAAATACCCTCAAATGGAGCCATGTTAAAAAAAATGAGGAAAAAAATAAAAAAGGGAGAGAGAAAAGAGGAGGAAGACATAGAAAACTTTTCAGTATTCCAGCAAATGGTTGTCCTGCTCTGGAAGGATGAAATGTTTGTTTCTTCCCCATCATCCTCTTTTCTCTCCCCACTACAACTACTTCCAATCTATCCCAAAATTGTAAGTCACTGCAATCACCACTTAATTGAAACATGTAATTACCCTGCCTTGATTAATTTTTGGGTTTTTTTCACAGTATAGCAAAATTCTGTGAGAATGTAGCTTGGCACTTCAAAACCCAAGTATTAATTCCCACTGACTTTCTATTGAACCTGCAACTGATACACTCAAAACCTTGAAAAAATTCTCAGGCTCTGGAGGAAGCTGAGAGATATTTGATTGATCAACCCCACGCTTGTATGGGGCCAAAAAGGGGGCTGGAGCTGATCCGTGTCCAGAGGGATCAGGGATGGGGTTTGGGTGTGCCCAGAGGAGCTGGGACTGGCTGGGGGTCTTTGTGTCCAGCACGGGGGGCTCCAGCCTTTGTCAGTGGTCCTGTCAGCTCCTGGGGCTTAGGACAAGCTGAGAAAAGAGAACTCTAAAGCACCAGTCTGCTCCCCTTTGGATTTAATTGCAGTGTGGGAGGATCATGGCCACTCATTAGGATTTCTGGGGAATGAAAAGGGATTCCTGACAAATTCAGGAAAAAGCAGGAAGCAGCTCTTTGTAGGAATGTTGGGGAAAAAAATTCCTATGTGTGTCTTAGTTTTTTCCCAATTTAAGTAATTTTGGCCTCTGAAGTGACTGTGCCTGTCCCTGCACCAGCTGAGTCTGAGGACATTTCCCCCAACATTATTTCTTTACTCCTGGCTCCTCAGTGCTCCGGCTGGTGCTGCCTCTCCAGCCTACTTGGGTCCCATTGATTGATGAACACTCAGTTTTCTCAGGGATTGCTGCTACAAACCCCTGGTTCTGCTGCAGCCAAGGGCACTGGCAGCTGGATTCCTGCTCTGGTGAAAGGGGGGAATCTGGACAGGCTTGGAAAACAAGCCAAGTGTCCCCCACCATCTGCTCAGTTCTTCCCCAGGCATAGCTGGGAACCCACCAAAGGCTGCAGGCAGCCCTCTCCAGAGGGGTGTTTATGTTGAGTTAATTAGATTTGGGGGTTCAGTTTGATCTAGAACATCTCAAGTTTGCAAACTGTCCTTGGGTGCCTGCCAGGTGTAGTTGGGAGAGGGGGAGCTGGGTGGGGAAAGGCAGGTGGGCACTGCCCTGAGGAAGGGCTGAGGAAAGACCAGTGAGTTGGTCCAGTTTGGAAAATTCAGGAACAGGAGATTAGGTGTGACTGAGAACATGGGGAGCTGTTCTGGTGAGGTCACCTGAATTATTCCATAAAGAAACCAAGTGGGCAGCCACACATTTGGATGCTCAGGAAGGGGCTGGGTTAAGTTCCCAAAGAAAATTGGGGACTGTAAATGGGACCAAAATCCACTGCTGTGGCTTTTCAGGAATAAACGAGCCCCTGCACACCAATTAGGGTGGAAACCTCCCACTGCTCCTCTCCCATCCTGGCACAGCTGGCCCTTGATCTTTAGTGGAAAACATGCTGTGAACTCCTATAAAATTTTTTTAGGGTAACATTGTGGGGTTACTGTGTTGGGAAACTGCCTACAAATTGATGTGATGATGCTTAGAATAATCCATGTTTATGGAAATCTTCTCATTCCCTGTGGTGAATGTGCTGAGAGGTTTGGTTCTGGCTTTGGAAGTGAAAATGTTCTGTTCCACAAGCCTGTTCCTCGTGCATGTGACATATGTTCTGCTGCCTTTCCTGTAAAACACAGAAATCCTAAACCTTTAGGAAAATGAACGGGAAGGATCTGTGGGTCCAGCCTCAGCCCGTGGCAGTGCAGAGATGGGGACGTTCCCCCCACTGCTCCCAGGGCTCCCAGTGGTGACTGATCTCATATATCACAGGCTCCTAAATATGTATAAGTGTATATAAATAGACACATGGGTGAGCTATGGATGGAGTCTCATCCCCCATTCTGAATTTCCTGGGGTTTGTGGATTTAACTTATTTGAACACAGTTTTCTGTGATTTAATATAGAATTATTTTAGATCAAAAACTGGTAGGAAAAGAGCTGACACTCTCTTTGCTGCTGCTCCCCTCCCACCCCCCCTTTTTAAAGGAAAGAGCTTTATCTTAATTAAAGTTTAATTAAGGATCACGTTTGGCAGTACTTTTCACACCGATCTACACCAGCAGATTTTCTAAGGCTTAACTTTATCGTGCAGAAAATCCTCTTTTATTACTCCCAACCTGTTGTAAAAGCTGTTGGCACAGAGCGGTGGCTGCTTCATTCAGTGGCCTTGTTTGCCGCTGGAAAATTCCCAAGTCTCTGGAGATGGCACCACTGTGGTTCAATTTAATATCTGTCCTATCACTACAAGACTCGAGCTCATTATTAATGATACTATTCATTAATTTCTTGTTGGGCTGATGTAGTTATTTATTAAAATATTAAAGAAAGCTCCTGAGACACATCCATAATGAGGGACACCTCCATTTCCCCAGCGGCACCGGCTGGGGGGGTGAGTGTGGGGCAGATCTGCCCCCTCCACCACCCTCTCCCTCCCTCATTAGTCCTCCCTCGGCTCTGAGTGACACTGTAAATCCATTTTGTGCTCGGCCCAATCGGCGCCTCATACAAATGGGGGGCTCTCTTCTTTTAATGAGCCATTCCTATGCAAAATGCATTGACTGCTGCCTGACTCATCTGATCCGCCCGGCTTTGGGGGAAGGACTAAATTGCCTGTATTTATATAGGGAATAAATAAAACACGACACATTTTTTCCCTTTCCGGTCTCACATTTGGAGAATTTCAGTGTCATCAATTGTGTGCTTTAAGGACCTGCCACCTCAGTTAACTAAAGCCCAGCATGGCATTTAAAGGCGTGATGGTTGTATTTAAAAAAGCCTGGCCAAGCAGGCTGTGCCCGCCCCGGCCCTTCCATGCCCCCCTCCCACGCTCAGGTATCGCCTCCAGAAATTCCGAGGGCACTTGATGTATTGCTCACCCTTTTAATCAGAGGCATTGCCGAGCACATCTGCTTGGAGCACAGGGCTGGGCAGAGCCACAGCGAGGGGCTGTGGATGGCAAAATAAATCAAACAATCCTGTAATTAATTTAGCCATGATGTCACACTTGTGCCTCGCTCGCTGCGAGAGGGGCCCGTGCTAAGGGTCTCTTTTTGGCTGGTTGGAAATGATGAAATCTGCATAACAATCGGGGTAGCATCTGAAGGTAAAGTTTTAATTTGTTCTATATGGTTGTTGTTTTCACCCCGTGCAAATAATTACTGTGGGGAAGAAATACCTCCCTGTTTTCTGAGGATTAACGGGGCATAATTGCAGCCTGGTTCGAGCCCTGTTGTAATAACAGCCCCTCTCCAGCCACAGCCCCTCCAGCAGCTCTGCCCTGATCCAGTCCAAGGTCCTTCCAAAGCATCCAACACACCTACAAGGCCTTTGTACTCAGTTTGCAGTCAGTTGTTCTGAGGAGAAATAAAACCTCTTGCCTTGGTAGCTCAAAGCAGAATATCTGTGGCACAGGACCCTGAGCCCCAGGGAAAGACAAACAACCACAAGGAAAGGGAATGACAGAGCCTGACACTGAAGGCTCTGCTGATCTGGCAGGGAACAGTTCCTTAGAAAATGAACTTCTGGAAGTTGTCCTTCCTTTTTGCAACCAAGCATGAGTTTCCTGAAGCAACCACTGTATGGCTTTAGCAACGTGTCTGTAAATTCAGAAACTCCCCTTGTGCTTTTCCCCTTGATTTTAAACATAATTATTTCACTAGACAAGTTTGAATTTGAGTTTTAAATAAACACTGTGAGAGGATGTTTCCTGAAAATGCCCCTGCTGAGTGTTTTCAGGAATCTCATTTAGGCTTTGGGGTTAGCCTGGCTCCCTTGCAGGGGGTTTTCCACCTGCTTTTCAGAGCTTGTTCAAGTACAATTGTATTTTTGACAACTTGCTTAAACTCTGTTCACACCATCAAGGTCTCTGTAATGGCTGTGTGAGACTGTGTGTGATGGGAGGTCACCAAATGAGGCAGTTCTGGACCAGGAGGGCTGGGGGTGAAGTCTCAGTTTTCTCTGGGCAAGGGAAAGTCTGTTCTGAACCTAAAAATGAGCAGGTGCCACTTGGCTTCACCAAAGGTGTTCCAGTGCTCCTGCAAGAACTGTAACCTGTGCTTGGTGCTCAAAGCCAAAGCTCAATATTAATTATGATAATTAAAAAGATTGGAAAGCCTGGAGTTCTCCAATAACAGAGGAGAGAGCAGATACTGAATGAAACTACTGAAAGGAAACAGGTTCCAAAGTCTGTGTGCCTGAGAGCTGGGAAAGCTCAGGGAAAAAAGAGGTGCCTGTCCCTCTGACTCTGAGAGTGGAGGTCTCTGACCAGCTGGAGGGTTCAGATGAGTTTCTTCATGCATGTTAAAATACTCAGGCACTGGTAATTTAAAGTAGTGAGGGTTTTTTGGACTAATGGTCTAAACTCATTTGTACAGTCAGAGCCTTTGGTCTCTTTTCTGGTGTTTTATTTTCAAGCCATTCCCTTGTAGGGTCTTTTTGTTGGGCCATATTTGCAGAGGTGCAGAGCTGCATCATTGCCAAATCAGGAGTAAAAAACTTCCTGGGATCACACCCATGAATTTGCTGAATAATAATGAAACCTTTCCATGCTTTTCTTTGAATAATATATTTTCACTTGAATAATACATTTTCATGTTAGTAAAGTGTATTCACTTCACAACATGGTCTAGTGGGCGTGGTGGGATTTGGTCAGAGGTTAGACTTGATCTTGGAGGTTTTTCCAGCCTTAATGAGTCCATGATTCTATTTTGTTCTTTATGTTTACCTTTCCAAGCATTTTAGGTTCCTCCAATCTCCTGTCACAACAATAAGCCCTGGAATATCTCCTGTTTTGCCATACTCCTGCACCTCTGGAAGCATCCAGAGTCCTCCCATATTCCTGGCTCGTGGTTAAAAGTCAGCAGTGCTGGAACTGCTCAGCCCCAGCAGATCCCAGGCATTGTCTGTGCTGTGCCCCAGTCCAGCTGCAGCATCCACAGCAAAGCCCTGTCAGGAGATGCATCTGGAGACCCCTTGTCCTGCAGCTCAGTAATTCCCATTGGTGCACTCCGAGGCAGCAGGAATTCTAATGCAGAGCTGTAATTAAACAGCCCCATCCACTTGATGGTGAAACCCCCCGTGTGAGGGTTCCACGAGGAGCTGCTGCAGCAGCACAACATTTTTATTTCAAAGGCTGTGATTTGGTTTTTTCTCTGACTTCTTTCAAGTATCTGTGCAGGTTTAATCTGACTCTGGGTGGGAGCTTTTCCTGAGAATGTGCTGCCAAACCACCGGAGCCCTCCAGCTGCTGCTGCATCTGATTTGTGGGAAGGGACAATTTGCTGGAGGTCTCCGAGGCTCTGTGGGGAGGGTTAATAACTCTTGGAGAGGTGGGAGAAAAGAAAGAATTTTATGTCTCCTGCAACCTGCAAGACTATGAAATGTTTCCCAGTGTAATTTTCTTGAAGTTAAAGTTGAGGTTATTAAGGTTCACTTAGCAGATAAAGTTTGCCACAATTTTCTTGGTCTCTCTGATCAGATGACAAGATTTCTAATTTATAAAAGCAGAGCAGGATGTTGGGGGCTCTGAACCATGTTCAGGGGATACACTGAGGGGCTCTGAGCTCCTCTCCTTCACATGGATTTTTATTTGCAAGGAGATTTGAAAGCAAAGTGCTTGAAGTTCACTCAGTAACCCTCAGAGCTGGTTTCAGTTTGTTTGTCTGTAAATATCTGTACAAGCACCACAGAGGGTGGGAGCTGGGAGTCTGCCTGGCAGTCCAGATTAGGGTGCTGGCACCCCAGACCTGGGGAATTATTGTATTCCTGACCACTTTATAAATGGCTGCTCTGTTGAAAGTGCTGGCAATCAGGTTACCTCCCAGAGAAGAACAAGTTTGTAGAATCACAGAATATGATGAGTTGGAAGGGACCCCCAAGGATCATTGAGTCCAACTCCTGGTCCTGCACAGGACCAACTGCAAGAGTCACACCATGTGCTTGAAGTGCTGTTAATGTGGAGGAGAAAAAGTAGTTTTATATGGAATGTAGAGATAAAAATTGTTTTCATATGAAATGTGGATTATTGTTACATTTCTGACTTCATGTGTCTCAGTGCAGTCTTTGTTCTGGTGCTTTACAAAACATGATGTGGTGGCCTGCAGAAATGTGAATTTATTTCTCACAAACCCAGGAAAAGCCCAGCCAGGATTTGTGGAGGGTGGTGCAGCCAATGCAGATCCCTTGGTGGCATCAAGATAAAAACCAACTCCAGCAGAAATGCAAAGCTCAGCCAAAATCTGCCTCCTTTGATGCTCTCCCCCATGGGCTGCAGCAGCACTACAAGCAAACCTTCTGCTCCCTCATGGAGAGTGTGAGAGCCCTGGAAGTGTCCAAGGCCAGGCTGGATGGAGCTTGGAGCAACCTGGGCTGGTGGGAGGTGTCCCTGCCCATGGCAGGAACCAGATGAGCTTTAAGGGCCCCTCCAACACAAACAAGTCTGTGATTTTAAGTTATGATCAAGTAAATTCTTAACCTTCTTTTGAATAAACTGCACAGGTAGAACTTCATATGTCTTTCCCTGTGTAGCTGTTCTGCAGAATTCAGTCACTCCCTTCACACTCCTCGAGATCACCTTTAATTCTTGGCCACCTATTTTTGAGATGTGGACACTAAAGGAGGACAGATTTTCCCATTAATGGTCTCACTAACAGAACACCCATTGATAAACCCCCCTTGCTGCTGAGCTTCCTGTCACTGACACACTGGATAAAGAACTGGAGAGAGCATGAAAAGTTACTTCTGTTGTCTTGCAGTTTTATCAGTGTAAGGGAACAGCCACCTTTCATATCAGTGATGTTTGTTGTATTAATGAGGCAAAAATAGCCATTAACTGGCCTTAAGCATGCACTTGAATTTTAATAAGTGGTTTCTTTGCATAGCCAAGAAGAGATTACACATCAGACTCAGCAGCTGCTGGATCTGGCCAATTTTTAAAACACAGGCACTTCATTTGTGAGGTTTTCTAATGCTAAGATGAAGATATTAAATTAAATACCCGACCAGCTAAACTCATTCAGGGTTTGAGTTTTAGGTCTTGCTGCTTCATCCAAGCTAAAGAGGAAAAGACAGGTGTTAAAAATGCATAAATATGCTCAGCTCCTCAGCCAGCTCTAATTGCCTCATGCCCCTCGACACGTTACTTTAAAATGGATCACGACTTAAGCAGACTTATGTATATTCCACAGATAAAATTTATTGATTTCTTGCTCTCATGGTAGAAGAAAGCACAAAGACAGGAGTGCCTCTCATAGAGCTGTTTAAATCCTCCCAAACACACCACAGTTTGAGACAGAACAACCTTCTCAGCCATCGCCAGACACTTAAACCCTGAAAAACACCCATTCCCTCTCGTGCTCTGCAGAAACAAGAACTTCAGGATGGGAAGGTGCCCCCCTGGGGCAGGCAGTGCCCACCTCGTTGGGGATGGCACACATCAGGGGCTTTGCTGGCTGCTGCAAACTGGCACCTCTGTGCTCCATCACGCTCCGTTCCCGGGACATGCCCATCCATCGGCCTGGGCACGGCATGGCCATGCCAGCTGGCACAGGGCAGGGATGTGCTGTGTGATCCTGTCCCCAGCACTGTTCCTGCCCTCCCTCTCGCCCTGTTCCCAAGCCCTGGGTGTATTTCCCAGCGAGGGCCTTCCTGTGATGGTTGAACATCACCTGGAGAGCACCAATAAAATGTGTGTACAGCCCCAGCTCCTGAGGAGAGGTTGAGCTGCAGTCAGTGCAGGGAGAAGGTGTCCAGCATAAGGAGAACATGACCAGCACAGAGAGAAGGTGTCCAGCACAGGGAGAAGGTGTTCAACACAGAGCAGAGGGACAGGACTGAGGTTACCTCAGTTGGTTAAAACTTGGTTGTAACAATGCCAAGGTCATGGGTTCAATCCCCTGTGTGGGCCATTGACTGAAGAGTTGGATTTGATGATCCTTGTGGGTCCTTCCAACTCAGAACAGTCTGGGGTTCTGTGACTGTGTGATGTGCCCTGGGGGTTATTCCCATCCCTTCCCTCGGGGTATCCTGTTCTTGGGGTGGAAATGGTGGGAGGAAATATCGGAGCCTCTTGGGCCACTCTGATCTGCTTCACATGTAGAGCCCCAGAGAACCCCCATTGCCTCCAGTAGGCAACAGTTACAGCCCCAGTGCTGCCCTGCCAGCTCCCCTTAGCTGAAACCAGGGCGACATTAAGGTCTAAGGAGCCTGTTTGTACCCGGGGTTTAGAAATAATGGATGTCTCCTTCAGATTCCTACAGCATTCCAGGAGGTCCAGTTATTGATGAGTTTTTCCTTATTTCCACACTCTCAACCTCTTATCTTCTACAGTTAAAAAAAGTAAAAGTATAAATCTATGTTTATCAAGTAAAAATTTGGTGTTTTGAGGCATGGATTTCCATGTGTATATTCCAGTCTTTACAGGTATATTTGGTTTTGAGAGACATTTCTGCCAATAAAATATGTAGAGGCAGTGGCTCCTCCCTTTAATTATATTCATTAAATTAATAACTTAGTCTATATTAATTCTAGAGTAATACAAAAATATGTAACCTTAGAATGATAAAATCACAGAATCATGGAATGGTTTGGGTTGGGAGGGACATCAAAGCATCAAAGCCCATCCAGTGCCACCCCTGCCATGGGCAGGGACACCTCCCACCAGCCCAGGGGGCTCCAAGCCCTGTCCAGCCTGGCCTTGGACACTCCCAGGGATGGAGCAGCCACAGCTTCTCTGCCCAACCTGTGCCAGGGCCTGCCCACCCTCCCAGCCCAGAATTTTTCCTGAATATCTAGTGTAAAATTCCTCTCTGTCAGTTTGAAGCCATTCCCCCTTGTTCTCTCACCAGACTCTTGTAAACTGTCTCTCTCCATTTTTCTTGTGGGATCCCTTCAGGTACTGGAAGGCCACAATTAGAATTTCTGCCATTAGAATTTTATGCCAAATTTAATCCTAAATTTGAAATTAAAAAAAGAAAGAAATGGACAAAACTTTCAGAAAGTTGTAGGAACCCCCCTCGTGTGACTTCCACTCACCAAAGTATGAAAATCATTTTTATTCCCTTGTCTTTAAGGCCGATGTGCATCCGTTATGTGACTGTAATTGAGCTCCTGGAGGTGTGTGAGGCTCAAGGTGGGAGTCAGGTGAGAAGCAGCCCAGGAGATTGATGGAGCCTCCTTTGGTTAATGCAGTGCAAGAGATGCTAAAGGATTGCAACGCTCACATTTGCCTGTTCTATTACTGTGCTCTAAATGTTGTTTCCTCGCTGACTCCTGAACTGATATTTCACTCATCTCAACTGTCTTTATTAAAAAAAATGATTAAAGCCCCCCCAAGAAAAATGAAAACAGAAGAACCAAATAATCTCCCCCTCATTTCCTATGAAAGCATTTTAAAGGCTCTCAGGACGTTGTTTTTCATCTCAGATTAGAGGGGGGTGTGTGCTCATTCAGATAATCTCTTCTGCATACACCGTGGGTGATGCACCAGGCAAGGTGCAGAGGGGAGAGGGAGGAGGAGATGGAGAAAGACATTGCAAACCAGGTTCTGAGGCACTTTGAACTGGGCAATAATGTGTTATTGTCCAGCAGCTTCCTGAGGACAAGATCAGGTTAAAAAAAATATATTTAAAAAGTACATTATAAGGAAGTGGTTTTGCTTGTGATGTAGAGGTGCAAGGACGTGGGTTTGGTTAGTAGGGGGGGATTGTAATCAGGTCCACATGTCACTTTATCACAGAGTCCCAGACTGGTTTGGGTTGGAAGGGACATCAGAGCCCATTCAGTGCCACCCCTGCCATGGGCAGGGACACCTCCCACCAGCCCAGGTTGCTCCAGCCTGGCCTTGGACACTCCCAGGGATCC
>JAWWLY010000165.1:790140-801224 GCA_035041215.1 Gymnopithys bicolor
AGCCCTGCCCTCTGGCAGTGGGAAGCCATTCCCTGTGTCCTGTCCCTCCATCCCTTGTTCCCAGTCCCTCTCCAGCTTTCCTGGAGCCCCTTCAGGCCCTGCCAGGGGCTCTCAGGTGTCCCTGGAGCCTTCTCTTCTCCAGGGGAACATTCTCAGCTCTCCCAGCCTGGCTCCAGAGCAGAGGGATCCAGCCCTGGGGCATCTCTGTGGATACCTCTGGCAGAATTCCCTCCCTTTCCCTGCTGGGCACACTTGGAGCCAAGGTCATGGTTTTCCTAGTTGAATTGCAAAGATATTTCATTTGTCATTTACTCATCTTTTAATCCCCTTTATACCAAATAGATTTTAATTTCAAAATATTTGCTGGCCCACAGTTTAACATTTTTGCAACTCACCCCATTTTTTTCTCGTGTTTCAATTCAAGGGAAATCCCCAGGACTGAAAAATGGGAATTCTTTTTTGTTTCCCCTGAATCTGAGGAGGTCATTAAAGAGCTTTAAGCCCTCCAGGTATTCCATTGCTCCTGGAGTCTGGCGTTTTCCCCCCTGTTTCTGATGTTGGACTCATGGAAACACTTTCAAAATTCCTCAGGAGCTGCTCAGTGGCAAAATCAGTGCCCGCATTTTGCCTGGTTTGATGAGGAACTGCTGGCACTTATTACAGATTAAAATCCCATTCAAAGTCTGCCTGCTCTGAGCTTTGCAGCAATCCCGGGAAAATCACCAGCACTCACCTGGTTTGCAGCCCCTTCCCTTCCCTTCCCTCCCCTTTCCAAAGCTTTTTGCCACCTGGGTGGAACTCCTGCTCTCTGATTTTTTATATGCTGCTGCCATTAGAGGGAAATGATTTTTCCTGCGTTTGCTCAAAGCCAGATTTAAAGGCAGGTCCCCGAGGCAGCAGCAAAGTCGATCCCCTGAGCTACTCCCTCATTGTTTGCTTTTTTACATGTAATATCCCACTTCTAAGCTGGGCTGTAATTTAAAATACAACACACACTACGTAAATACATCCTTTAGAATTGGGTAATATGACATTTAATGGAAATTAACTGCTATTATTGTTGTGTTTTGTTGCACCCCAAGGTGAAAAATGAATAAATCCACTTTTCTGTATGTAGGAATATCTCTCAGTCCGTTCTTGTTGGCAGTTTCTCGACTCGAGGTCGATGTGGGTGTATTGATGCTGCTGAGATCATTTAAAATAACCCCAAATATACAGGATTTTAAGTGCAGCACTCCACCTAAGGATCTCCCCCATCAGCTGTGTACTAATGCCACTGGAAAACACGGAGATCCACAGGGAAATACCAGTTAAACCCTCACATTTATTGCAGAGCTGGAGCAGCAAAGGGTTACTTTAGCCCAGGCATTGCAAGTACAAGCAACAGGACTCCATTGGCTTTAATTTGTCCATGTCTCTCATTTGATACTCCCAGTATTAATAGCTTTGCAAGGAAATTCTGCAGTCATTAATCATAATAATTAATCAGATCCAATTATATTGCATATAAATGCGAACAAATTGCTGAAAAAATAATGATCTATCACCAACATGTCACGAGGAAAAAGAGACTAAAATAGTAATTAGAAGCACGGATTTAGTTGTGTGCAAGTACTCTGCGAGTGATTTTAGCAGTTTGATGATCTGATGATGTAATTAGTGGGAAGAAAGTCAAGCAGGCTTTTGCAGCAGACCCCTTAATGACTGTGCAACTCGGGAGAAACATCCTTGGGTTGGTGACTGCTTTTGTATTTACCGTTAAACCCTTGTTGTGTTACAAAGATGGCTGGAAAAATGTGGCTCCAGATATTTTCCACCAATTTGCATGGATAGGCTTCAGAAATATCCAGAAGTCCCAGTAAAACTGGGCTGGGGCAGCAGCACTTTCCCCCCAGCACAGAAGGTGCAATCTAGGAGCAAATGTGCTAATTCCAGCAGATTTAAATCGAGGTGTGGACCTAAATGTAGGTGTAGTAGATTCAAATCCATGCCTAGATTTAAATCAATGATTAGTATAGATGCAGATTTAAATCTGTGATTAGTAGGTTTCAATCCAGCTTTTGTAGACTTCAATCTGCACCAAGATTTAAACCTGTTGTTAGAAGATTTAAATACAAATTCAATTCCTAATGCAAGTTCTCTGGCAAGACTCTGTACATATATTTTTATTTCACTTCTGGGCACTGAATAACCAGTTTCTGCCCCAAGCATCAGGTTTATGTTTTATTTTCTTTAATCAGTCCTGGTGTGGCACAAACGCCCTGTTGGAGTTGCCAGCTCTGACCCCCCTCTCCCAAAGCCACCCATTCCCCCCTCCCTGCCAGGCTGATTTTCTGTGCTCTTGCCATGCACACCCTGCTTAACACACACTGAAGGAGCATTAAAACAGCCTTTTTAGGAAAGCACCCCCAAGTCTTTAAACTGTTCTGTTGGCCCAGTGGATTACACTTGAAACACTCAACTGAAGATTGATGAGCCGGTTTAGGACAGATTTGCTACTTGAAAATAAATGTGAAGTTCATCATAGTTTTCAATACTAAGCACTGCACTTTCCTGCCTTTGATCTGGGTGTTGTGACTACTACAAAGAAATAAAACCTTATCTTACCTTTTGCAGCATCTACTGCAGCAGACCTCAATAATGCATAAGAACATCTGGAAGTGTGGTAATTTCAGCTATCAGAGATAAGAATTGACACAAAACAGGTAAACCCTACAAAGTCATCATGTTGAAATGAGCTGATTAAGGTCTGGGGACATAAAACATCATGTAGAGTGTTTTCATGCTTGCTCCATCTTCCCATTTTATATACATATATAAAAAAGCAATGCCAATTATTTAATCTTTTTTTTTGGTGTGTTTAATGGGTTGATTAGCTGGGAGCTGTATTATATTTTGATATAAAGAGACAGAAGTGACTGCAAATCTATTGCCATCTATTTCTATTTAGAGTTAACTGTGAGTTCATAGAAAATACATGGGCATAGTAAACAGGGGTTTGAAATGACAATTTTTTACTGGTTGCAAGTGCTAATTGCTACTTTCTCAAGGGTATAGAATTAATCACCTGCTAGATTTACAGTCTCTGGGTTGAGACCTGAGGATGGAGGCAATAAGAAAAGCTCTTGAGGGACATATCATATGGTGAGTCTAAATATCAGTCTCTATGCATATGTAAATTGGCAACAAAGTTTTTTCAAAGCTCAAGTATGCTAATTTCAAACAGGCAAGACTAAAGCTCGCTTTTAGCAGCTGTTTAACGTCTGCCTGTGGGTGGTAGAGAGAGCTTAAAATACAAGCAAACAGTGGTGCATAAGTAATTAAGCAACATTTTGCTGGGCATAAATAATTCTGTTTATATTGCTCTTTGAAGAGTATGGAATACAAAATAACAGCTCGAGTGCACCTTTGGTCACCAGGGGTTGGCTGTGCCCCCTCTTTACCTTTCCGCTGCTTCCACCTTTTTTAGGGGGGAATGAAATGAGGGTCGATGCTGCTGCTCTGTCATTTGTGTATTGAACAACTTCATTCCCCACCGCAGCAAAACAAACGCTTCAAAGCTGGAACGTGGTGTCTTTGCAGCTCGAATCATTTCCCTTCCCAGACTAAACTTCCCCAACGCGACAAACCGGGTCTGAAAAGGGTATTTATGTCTTTGGAGAGCTCTGCACTCTCACCAGATCAGAGTTGATAAAATTATGCTGTATGTGCTATTTTGCTAAATTGTAAAAATTAGTGAGTCAACTCGACTATTTTCAAGGTCATAAGGCTGTTGATAACCCATAAAACAAAACAGCCTGACTTTTGCAGTTGTTATCACTTAAATTATTGCATGCATTAAAATAATAAGATAGTTGCCTTTATGGGATTCTCCTAAACCCAAGAGTTCCTGGAGTGACTGAGCACAAAACGCTCGTGTAATTTTGATGGCTGCTCTGAATCGACAGAATTGACTAAAAGCTTGAAAAACTAAAACAGATTTTAAAAATATCTCATTTGATTCAGTAAAGACCTTGAAATTAATCACAAGGAAGATGAAAGATGTAACATGATTTGGAAACATTGAGTCTGGAAAAAAGGATTATAAGTACTGGCTGTGATAAGAGTCAGGATTTTAGAACTTGGTTTTGATTAAATGTTGATGGTTTAAAGAATTAGTAGTTAAAAGAAGTGGTGGTTTGTAAGGAAATCCTCTGTGCTGTGGCTCAGGCGAGGGCTGGTGGCAGCACTCCCAGTGCTCTGCTGGAGCTGCTGGTCCCAGTGTGGTGTCCTGGGGAGGGCAGGCAGCTGGGAGAGGGCAGGGGCACCTCTGGGCAGCAGAAGTGCTGCTGGCAAAGGGGGGGTCCCCTTTGGCAGTGCTGGGGTTGCACAGGGTGGGCAGTGGGGGCAGTGGGGGCAGCGGGCACCGAGTGGCAGCTCCTGGGGGTCCGGCAGGGCAGAAGGCTGGGGCTGCTCTGCTGGGGGCATTGCTGCATTTCCCTGGAAGTTGGTTTGGTGGATCTCCTGGGCAGGTCCTGGCTCTGTGTCCCACACCTGGAAGGGGCTGGGCAGGGCAGGGGCAGCACCAGGGACCCCCCAGCAACTCCCCCCCTCCTCACACAGCCTGGGTTTGCCCTTTGAACACCTGCAAGGTGCTGGCTCCCACGTTCTTGTGATTCAGCCTTTTCTGTTTATTCCCTCAGAATCTCCTCACCTTTTCCTCTGAGTTTAATTATTCATGTCCTAATTCGGTCTCCTCTCCCTGCTCAACTCTCCTGGCAATTTGTCATCGTGGCTGAGCAGGGTTTGGAGCTGAGGTGCCAACGCTGCTGTGGAGGCTGAGGATGTTCTCAGAGCCACCAGCTCAGCTCTTGGAAGAGCCCAGACTGGCCAGGCTTGGGGTAGAAATGTCACCTCACTGCTCCAGGTCCCGAGCAAGAAGTGGCACTTGGAATTTGGGGATTCTGCAGCAGTTTCTCCTTGGTTCAGCTCAGGGAACTGGCACAGGTTGGCAGAGAAGCTGTGGCTGCCCCTGGATCCCTGGGAGTGTCCAAGGCCAGGTTGGACAGGGCTTGGAGCAACCTGGGATAGTGGGAGATGTCCCTGCCCATAGCAGGGGTGGCACTGGATGGGCTTTAAGGTCCCTTCCAAATCCGAACCATCCTGGGATTCTGTGATCCCACCAAATGAGCCTGAGGAGGAGGTTTTGCTCTAGTCAGGGGAATGAGTGGCTCTGGCAGAGCAGATGCCCTGGAACTGCAACTGCACAGATTGTTCCAGGTCACTTACAGTGAGGTGGCAGCTGAACACTCTGGGTATGGACAGAAGGCAGCCCAAGAATGGGCAACATCCTCTGACAAGTGTAAGGGATCAGCCCAAGAAAACACAGGTAGGAAGAGCCCTCAAGACCAAACCAAGCAGATTTTGGCCATTCCAGATTCGTGGTGTGACGTATTAAACAGGGAATTGTGTGTTGAAGCTCTGTGAGAGCTGGAAATGGAGGGTTTGCTAAATGGCTGGCACAGCACTGGCTGTGTCAGGGCAAAGTCATTGCAAGTTGTTCATTCTCTAAAAGAATATTATGTTAAAGGTCCCTTCCAGCTGCAAACCTCCCTTCTCTCCTCCTGGATTTTTGGTGCCTGGAGATTTATTTTCTGAATGACCAGCCTGTATTTGCTGTCATAATTATAGCTGTAATTTTTTGCCCCTTATGGTAAAGTCTCTTCTTGCCTATAAATATTATTTTTTCAGTCTTGTTTTCTTCTCTGAACCTGCTCTCTCTTCACCTGCTTTGGGGGTGGGAGCTCTTCTTCCTCTCCAGCTGGGGGAAGCCAGTTTGGTGGGCAGCAGCAAGGCTGCACTAAGGACAGGTTGGAAATTGGGAGAGTTTTGATTTTGCACTTATTTGCTCAGAGGAAGAGGTGATAAATGTGTCCAGATTCATGTTTTGGTCTTAATAAAGAATTGGTTATGACTTTCAGTCCCCCCTCAAATAACTGAGCAGATATTCTTTATTTTCAGAGTACTTTTGTTTCTTTGAACAACAACAGCTTAGAAAAGACCTGTCATTCTGAAATACAACCATTCCCATCATGGCTTTTGGATTTTAGAGGGGGCCTCTCTCAGCTCAGAGATGCTGAGTGGGTTTGGAACCTGTCCCTGCTGCTGGAGAGGTTGGATGTGGCTCCTTCCCTGTTAATCCATGGCATTTATACAGAATATCATCCCCTCTTCAGTTGCAGAAAGAACCAAACTAAGTTAAAAAAATAAAGAGAAAAATATAATTTGTGGCCAAGTTGCTGGTTACTGGAACAGTGGGACTCTTGCAGAAACATTGAAAATAATCCCATTTTGTGCCAGATTTTTGTTCTGGGTTGTCACTTTTTGCAGCAGTTGGGGGATCTCAGGAAACTTTGGGGTGTTTTTTGTTGTCCCTGTAAAATCCAGCCATCCAGGGAGGTTTTCCTTGAGGAATTTCAGCTTTGGATGGTGCCCATTTAGGGATCTTTCCTGGCCAAGCCCATCAGCATCCTCAGGCTGTGCCCTCCTACCTGTCCCAGCCCAGCTCCCTCCAGGCTCGGCGGGATTTCTGTCCGTGGGAGGGCAGGCATTCTGTCCCTCAGCTTCCCTGGGGGTAAAAGGCTCATCCCTTACTGAGGACAGTCGTGCAGCCCTGCAATACTATATTTTAATAGTATATCTGGAGAACAACATCCTGTATTGATTTTTCATTTTACTTTGTTTTTCCTCAGGGCTTTTTTATTGGTATGATTATGTGAGTTTGCCTCCACCTGCTACCAAGCCCAGGCTTTCATCTTATGGGCACTAATTTACATAAAACCTAAAAGCAAGGGATAATAACAAATATTTGGCTATTTCATGAATTTTAAATTTGTTTTCATTATCAGGGAGAAATATTTTTGCATACCCTTTATTTCCTTCTGGATTTTTGACTACTGGTCTTAAAGGAAAAAATAAAAGAAAGGGAATTTCCTATTTCCTTTTTTTAGTAGTATTTTGCTTTTGCTTGAACATAAATGTTTTACAGTGAAAACAGTCTTATTGAAAGCAAAGGACCTGCTTCCAGTGCTGGCAGCTCCCCAGTAATATTATGGCATTAAACAAAAATTATCCAGGAAGGCCCCAGTCCAGGCAGGTTCTGCCAATCCTGGGAAGATTTCTTCCAGCTCCAAGACAGTTGTACATTATACTAAAGAAATAAAAACCAACCCTCTTCAGCTGTCAGGCTGCTGTGGCAGAATTTAGTTCTGTTCTCAAGAGCTTCCTTGTCCCATGAGTGCAAAGACAATAGTCCACTATATAGAGAGCCAATAAATCAATTAACTTTAACAGCCAGTGTTCAGGAAATGCATTTATTCTCTTCAGTGAAAACACAGTTTTTACTTGCAGCCATACTTCATACTGTTAAGGTCAATTTTTCATGTGGAAATTAAATCCAGTGGATGAAAAACTGCTTGTATATTCCATAAAGCAGGAAAGAAGGTTCTTACTGATGTGGGATCACAAGTTTGTTTTATTTGTAATTATCCTTCTTTAGGCTAATTGAGATTCCAAACAGTGGCTTAATAGCTCAGCTCTCTCAAATTGCTACTGCCTGGAACTTTACCTTTCCAAAAATAAGTGAGCCTTTCAATTGCAACACAACTACTAAAGCCTGGGTCACTTTAGAACAATTAATTGAGAGAGGTGATTAATAGCTTAATAATGGGCTGCTCTGTGAGTGCCGGGAAGGCGCAGGGAAGGAATATGCAATTTGGTGTCCCTAAAGCAGGGCCTAATTGAGAGCTCAGTGGTGCCCCTGCCTGCCCCACACCCTTCTGTGGAGCCCCTGCTTTGATGCCATCCCAGGGACCCAGAAAGTTTGGCTTCCACTGAACCTCTTGGGTGCTGGAGCTGCAGGAGTGGAGCAGGAACCTGTTCCGAGGGCAGGGAAGGACGGAGAGCTCTCCGTGGGCGAGAGGCTGCTTGGGATGGGAGGTACCACCAGTCCTGTTCCACAGCTGGAGTTGGGAGGATGAAAGGCTCAAAGAACCACAAGCCTGGACAAGGAATTGGGATTGCCACTCCTTTTCTCCCTCCTCTGCCTCGGAGGTGTTTGATCATATTCATGGCTCTGAGGGAAGTCTGGGAGCTGCTCCCAAGGAGCAGGAAGGAAGATGGAGAACTGCAAATGGAAAGGAAAGAGAGTGAGCTTATCAGTGGTCTTAAATTCCTGACACCAGCTCAAGCTGCAAATAAAACAAAGCAAACAAACAAAAAAACCAACCCAACCCCCTGCCCACATCCCTCCAAGAAAAAACCCCCAAACCTTGGGAAAAAAAGACTTATTGAAGGAGAGCCACTCCTCAAGATTATGCTGCCCAGGAATCCTCAGTGAGACAGGAAAACACGTGGTGTTGCTGAACGTGCAGGTGCAGTGCCCAGTTACCAGTCCAGATGCTTCTGTGAACTGGGGGTCACGGAGGAAGGCAGAGCCTGAGGGGCAGAAGGGTCAGGACTGACTCTGCAAGGTGTTCCAGGTCCTGGGCTGCTGTAGCTTTGAGTCCTGGCTCCCACTTCTGCCTGCAGTCAGGTATTTCTCACCCCACATTCCCTTGTTTTCCTCTGTGGGTTGAGCAAAGTTCAGAGCCCTGGCATGGAACTGGCTTTGCTCTGTTGCCTGGGGCTCAGAACAGCCAACTGGAGCTTCACCCCTCTGGGCTGCACTGCAAGCCCCAGCTCAATGCCCATCTGCCCACTAAATACCCCAGAGGATGGTGCTGTGCCTTGTTCTGTGTCTGAGACCTGCAGCAGTGCCAGTGCTCTGTGTTGTGCCTGTCCCTTCTCTCTGCCCAAAGAAAAGACCTCCAAGATGTTCAGGTCCAACCTGTGACCAAACACCACTGTGCCCACTAAACCTGATCCTGTGCTGGCTCTGGGTTTTCCTCCCCCTGGGAGTATGGAGTGAGCAGAGCTGCACCTTGCAGGATTATCTTCTCTAAACTCTGGGGTTGGGGTCTGCACTGGCTGGAGGTCCAGCTTGTCCATGGGGGTTTTGCTGGTGACAGGTCACCCCCTCAGCCTGTGGCCCATTTCAGTGCAGGGGCACTTTGGATATTATAAATTATGTGTATAATTTAAATAGTTCTGCCCAGGTTGTGATCTGCTGCTGTGTTTAATCTTTTTGAAACAGAGGGCTCAGGGCAGCTGCAAGTTTGGACAATTTGAAAATCTCTTTCTTTAAAGGAACATGGTCATACAAGATTTATAGGAGAAAAAAAATCTTTACTGCCTTTGTCCTCCAATTTTTGCTGAGCCTTTGTGTGTCTCATGTTCATAGATCTCCGTTTCTCACACAAATTTATCCTGCCTTGGTGCTACCTGTGCTCTTTGCAGCACAACAACACAAACCCTCGCAGGGGTCCCTTCCAGCACTTGTGCCTTGGGTTGTCATTGGGATGCAAAAGCCAAAGCAAGAGAGAAGAGCAGCAGTGAAGATGAAACGAGTCCCTTTGTGTTCACAGTGACCAGTGGGGAAGGTCCAGTCCTGCTCCTGCTGTGGAGAAGCCAGACCCAAGTCCATGCTGCACATCTCAAAATGATCAGCTCCAGTAAAATGTTCTTTATGTTGGGGAGAAGTTTAAACAAACTTCATTTTAAAACCAGCTAATGCATTCATTTACGTTAATTAATGCATCCTAAGCTATAGCAATTAGCTGTAATTATCATTTGGCTGGAGTACAGGTAGAACTAACTCAGTGTGACTGTTCACTCTGATATTTCTGCATTTTCCATGGGCAAACTGATGTCTGCAACATGTGAAGGCACTTTTGAATAGCAGATACTTGTGCAGAGATTTGCATATTGGAGATCAATGAAAAGATTCCCCAAAATTTCATGGAAACCAATTTAAACTGTTCTGCAGCATTAGGGAGGCAACATTCTCCAAATGGTGAACTGGTCTGAGGCAGGAGCTCCAGTTTAAAAGGGTAAAGCCTGTGTTTGGTGCCAGTTTAATGTGGGCAAGGCTTAGCAGAGCTCGTGTGGCAGAGGACAGAGAGGAAACCCAGTCTGGGGGCCCCAAGGAGAAAGGCAGAACTTGTTCAGGAGGACAGGAATGCCTAAAATGCTGGAGCAGGGAAAGTCCTACTGTCCCTGCAATGGGGAGTTGAGTGGGAAGGGATTTGTGAGTCTGTGTTGAAGGAGTTGACCTCACGCTGAGTTTCCTCAGACTTGGGTCAATAATGAACACATTTATGCTCTCCTTTTAGCTGGAGAACTCCATCAGAGAGGGGGAATGGAGGTAAACAGAACAAGGCTCTGAAAAGGAAGCAGAAAATAAGATTTTTATTGTAGCATTTGCATAATAGTCATTGTACAAAATTGCCTGGGAATAACAGGAGGAGGAGATAGGGATGAATAGGTTAAGTAGAAGGAGAGTCAATTTTCAGTGGTGTTAGAAGTGCTAATGTTTTCTCCTCCCTTTGATACAGGGAGTAGTACTCCTCTTGTAAGGAGAAGGGTTTATGGCAAGGCTACATGAGGGAGATGAACAGCCCAGAGAGTGAGAGCAGAGTGTGGCTCCAGCCTGGGAGGGACCTGCTCAGGAGAGGACACGGCCAGGTCATCCCTAAATCTTCAAAAAATCAGATCTTAGAAGCTCTTACAAAACCTGGTGCTTAGGGCTTGCCTTGGGGATGTCAGAGATCTTGAAGGAAAGAAGTTGTACTTTGTCTGCATGTTTGGCTGTTGGTGCCAGGTGTGACCTGTTCATTTCTGGGCTGGACCAGCAGCTGGGCAGGTGTCTACATGGTGAGCGATGCCAGTCCCAGAGCAGCAGCTCCCCACAGCACCCAGAGCCAGGCCTGGATGTCCTCTCCAGACACATTCCAAAGCCAGGTGTCAGTGCTGGTGCTGCTGTGCTTGGCACAGTCAGAGTGAGGGGCACTCTGGCACCAGGGGCTTCTGCGTGGTCCAAGGAGGGACAACCAACCTCAGGGACAGCTCGTGTTCCTCCAGCAGAGAAATCTAATTCTGTTGCACAAAAGGTGAAGAATCAGGTAGAAAGAACTTCTTACACTCAATAAATCCCAGAATCCCTGAGG
>JAWWLY010000165.1:801324-820396 GCA_035041215.1 Gymnopithys bicolor
TGCCCTGGGGCAGAGCCCGACCCCTGTCCCGGCTCCCCCCTCCTGGCAGGGATTGCAGAGCCAGAAGGTGCCCCCTGGGCTTCCTTTGCTTCTTCTTATTTTTTCCTTAAATTTTAACTTCATGTTTTCTAAATTTTATAGTTGTGATGACTGTTACTGATCAATTGATTATTATTCAGGGAGAATAAATTACCTTGAAATGTTTCATTGTTTGCAAGTTCATCAAGCACTGAAATTTCTTTACCTTATGCCATCAGAAATGTTTAAATTATGTAAATATTACAAGATTAAAGACAATAATGATGAGTAGCAACAGTTAAACTGATAGAAATACCCTTGTTCATTTGATGCTAAATTTTGGAGGACACTGTAAGGTTTGGAGAGAATTTAAATTCGTGCTTGAAATGTATTGATTAGTGGGACTTAATTTTTCTTGAGCTCTCTCTGATAGTGTTGTAAATATTTCCATTTGTTACGCATAACAAAGTGTACATTAATCTGTCAGAATAGAAATGGTTTTCTGCTGGCCACTCTGGCTTGAGGGATTTATTCCAAGTTACCCATGTTCTTGCTTGCCCTCAGGATATATAATGTATATTTTAAGGGACTGTGGATTACTGTAAGACACTTATATAATTTGTGTGATTAATATTAGTGTTACAGTGAATGGGGTCCTGTGGTCTTACTTTGCTCTTAGAGTGACTTAATCATTTCTCACCACAGCAAAGTCATCTTAATAAAACATTCCACGCAGTAGTTTGTTTTTCCTCAGATATGACAAATGCAGCTGCAGCAAGATGTGAATTTTCTGTTATTAAATATACAGTATCATGAATTTAATTTACTGTAAGACACGTACATGATGTCCGTGTGTAGCAGGGTGGAATGTGAGCCCAGCCCAGTTCTCCCAGCCTGGGTGGGACTGGAAGGAAGGCTACGGTGAAATGGTCTATTTTCAAAGTTCACTTCTCAGCACAACTGACTTATTCCTGAAGTTTTGGATGTGGAATTTCACATGCTGAAAAAGGTCAGCCCTGTGGAGGAGTATTTAAAGTTTCATGGGTGTAATTTGCCACGATGCGTCACGAGCTCCGTGCTCTGCCCCCATCCCAGCACCACATCTCCTCCCTCTCTGCCCCCCACATGTGTCCCCCCGTGCTGGGTACTCTCCTCCTCCTGTGCTGGGTACCCTCCTCCTGCTGCCAGGGCCAGAGGCGGCCCTGGAGCCCATGGGGGAGGCAGATGAAGGTGATTCTCCCCCTCTGTGCTGTGCTCCTTCTCCCCAGAGCCCTGCCCCGCTGGCTGTGGGTGCAGAGCAGCCCCAGCTCACTGGGGATGCTCCTGGGGATGGAACATCCCAAGGGAAATGTGGGTCCTTGGCATGGGCTGAGAGGTGGCCAAGGGGATGTTTTGCCCAGTGCCTTTCCCAGGTGAGGTGGGGACACCTGTCCCAGCAGTGCTGTGAAGTCCAGCACTGCCCTTGTCTCCTCGTGGGTTGTGCTGCTCTCTGGTTAAATCATTTAATCACGTGACTTCTTAACTGCTGTCAAAGCTTTAATGGCCTTAATGGCTGAATCTTAAATGAGCTCATTCTGGGTTTGCACCTCTGCATGGGTCCCACCTGGCCTTGGACACTTCCAGGGCTGGGGCAGTCAAAGCTTCTCTAGACAGCCTGTGCCAGGGCCTCGCCACATAAGTGTGTTAAATCATGACCATTTGTTTGTAGTTTTAAATAAACTTTAGGTCTGTTTTCTGTGGCTGCAGCAGCACAGGGAAGGGCTGGCCTGGTGCTCTTGTTCCTCCTTGAAATGGTTATGTTCACAAGATGTGTCACTGGAGCCCATCACTGTCCCATGTTTGCTCTGATGGACATCACCAAGCACAAACCCCAGGGTGTTGTAAACACTCAGTTACAAAACCTGCCCCCTGCTCGGGGGGTCTGCGCCCTTTCTGAGAGCCTCATCACCCCAGGGAAAGTCTGAAGAGACAAATGGTCTTTGTGCTGCCTCCAGGTTCAAGTGCAGTGGCAGGAACCACTGCCCGCTCCAAAAGCTCCACATCTCCAGCAAGAGACACATTAGAGCCCTCCAGAGGGCTCAGAGCAGGGAATGGAGATGTTTGTGGCAGGGGCTGTGAGACACAGTGTCTAATGGGCAGTGATATTTGTGGCTGCCCCAGCCCTGGGAGTGTCCAAGGCCAGGCTGGACAGGACTTGGAGCAACCTGGGCTGGTGGGAGGTGTCCCTGCCCATGGCAGGGGTGGGATTGGATGGATTTGAGGTCCCTCCCAGTTCAGGCCATTCTGTAATTCTCTGGTTGCCCCTAATGCTGAACCCCCATTCCTGTGGTGCTCCCTGAGCCATCAGCATCACTGCCCAGCCCAGGAGGGACATTCAGGCAGCAGAGTCCCTTCTGCAGAGCTCTGCTCTGGGCTCTGAGGTGGGAACAGGCTGCTCTGGGGAGGATGTTGCTCAAACACCAGCTCCTGGCACTGCAAATGCACATCGTGCCTTTTATGCTTTAAAGGACTTTCCATTTTGCAGCTTCTGGGGCAAGTTGTCTGCAGTGGCAAAGAGTGATGTGGGTAATTACAGGAAATTCATCCAGGATACGGTGGACAAGAGCTTTAAAAACTTCAGAAAGATCAATTAAAGCCCAAGTTCTGTGCAATAAGCATCAAAAATTGATAAAAACTCAAATTTAGGTTTTTAGATTTAGTGTTTAAATCAATCAACTGCAAACAAGATTTAATTAAAGAATATTATTTCAAAGTGTAATTACCTACTGGGATTAGAATGAACCTCTATTGCCCATAATGTTCTCCTACTGTGATCCCACACTGAAAAATGTTGAGTTTTAGATTAATATGCATCTTGTAAGTACAAGTCCTAATCTCAATCTTAAAGGACATTTAAAACACACTTGGAACCTTCTATGCAATCAAGCACAGTGTGACTACAATGTCCACCATGCTAAATTTGTGATTACATTTTTTATGTGCATGATTTAAATCGCTTTAGCAGCCGTCCAGGGAGCATTTTCCCTGCATATTAATTACACAAAGGCTTTGTCATGTGAGGGGCTCAGTGGTCATGGTCTGTAATCCAGCTCAGTGGAACGGGGAGGACGCTCTGGGCACACGCTGTGCACATCAAGCTCGGCTTTAAAGCCCGACCGGGTGGGGCTGGGGAACAGGGACGGGCCCTGCCCGAGCAATGAATGCCACTTATTTAGTGGCATCTGCAAAGTAATTGCTCAGAAACCTGAAAGGAGAAGAATGTGCTCACAAAGACACGGGAAAACGTGTTCCAGCATCCTGCAAAGGAAAGCAAAATCCCCAGAAAGAAGACTGGAAGTCCAGCACAATTCTTACTCAGAGACTGATTCTTTAAATTCAAAGTACTGGTAGTTAAAAGTACCCAGTAATTAATATTTTTCTGTTAATCACTTTCTTCTTTCATCTAAATAGCCCTTCCTTTCACTACAAAATTAACTCACCTAGTCTAATTATTTTTTTTGTTTGTCCACCTTATTTGGATCATAAACTCTAAATTTGCAGGGAATTCACTGTACAATGTTACAAACAAGTCAGGTGTGTCTGCAATGAAACTGTTGTAAATATTTGGACATGCAATTTTTTAGAGTTTACTTTAGTCATTTTAAAACCTGTCTTTATAGTACCTATAAAAAGTGTCTGATGCTTAATTTTAGGAATTTGTCATCCTGGAGTAGCTGTGCAGGACACCAGCCTGGAGATGCTCCTGGTCCTGCTCTGATCAATAGACTGACTCCCTGTGTCAACAAAGAGACCAGGGTTTGCTATTTCAGTTTAGTCAGAGAGCAGATTCTGCAATCCTGAATTATTTCCCACTTAGCAAACATTCAGCTGGAGCCACATTTTTGTTATCCCAATGATTTTCATGGGACTGACCATGTCACAGAGACAGAGCTGGGACTTCTGTTCCCTTCCCTCTTGCACAGGAGCAACAGGAGAGTAACAAGATTGAGAGATGGGGCTCAGAGCTTCAGAAAAAGCACTTTTTGGCAAATCACAGAACAATGAAATTATCTGGGTTGGGAAAATACTACAAGACCATCGAGTCCAACCATCCCCCAGCACTGCCAAGGCCACCACCAACCTGTGTCCCCAAGTGCCGCATCCACACGGCTTTTAAATCCCCCCAGGAATGGGGGCTCCACCAATCCCACTAAAAGGCAGCTCTTCTTCCTCTCCATTTCCCCTCTTTAAACTGGATTTTATGAATTCTCCAAAGATACTTTACCAGTAAGAAGGAAAAAGGGAAAGCAAATCAACATGGGAAATGTATTTGGGTCATTCCAACCCTCGTCCGTAGCTGTGAATGTTCTGTTGGGCTTCACCTGGAGGAAAGAAAATTCCCAAACCTTTTTCTACAAAACCTGGAGTAGGATTTGTTATGGTGCTTCCACCTGAATCAGTTTGCACAAGTGGGATAAGGATGCAGGGATGACTCCAGCTGCTGGAGGGAGTAGGGGAATGATTTCTCAATTCACTGAGCAAACCAAAAAAAATAGAAACTAAATCATTTCAATCATGTAAGTTTAGTGGAAACTCTTCTTCTGTTTTTCTAAAATTTTTGAGACTGCACTAATAAGCAAACTGGAAAGGAAAACATTGTTTCATGATTAAAAACTTTATCTGGCTTTATCTGGCTGTGAAATACCCAGATAAAATATCTGATTATTTTTTTCCACATTAGAAGTTGTTCTTCAGATTTAGCCAAAACTGTGAATTTTGTGGTTACTTTGTTTTTCCCCAAAATAGGATTAGACCCACCATAACACACACATTTTTGGTATTTATCCTTGGCAATTCCTCCTTTTCCAGTGTTTCTTGGTGTGACTCAGAGGACCTGGTTATTCCCCTGACTGTCAGAGCCATCTCAGCAGTGCCCTGGGCGGGGCTGGGATGACTCTGAGCCCAGTCCCAGGATCATGGAATCACCAAGGCTGGAAAAGACCTTCAGGATCTTGGAGTCCAACCTCCAGATGGAAAAGGCCCAGCCCAGCCAGTTCTGCTCCCCCCATTCCCTTCATTCCAACACAACTTTCTTTTTCTTGGAACTTCTGCTCAACCCACCCCCACAGATCTGTGAAGTGAAAATGCCATTTTCATGCCTCCAACGTCTTTTATGGTGCCTTCTAATAGAGAAGCACATTAATGAAATCTCTCCTTGGGAGCTGGGAGGTGATTTTTCTTGAAAACCCACCCCAAATCTGTGGCCTTTTCCATTAAATTTTAATCAGTCTTGAATTTTGAAATCTCAGCATAAAGCTGTTGATATCAGCCCCCTTTGATAAATTATAAAGGTAAACTTTAATGAACAGTGAATGGAATCACCTTTGCTACTTGGGGGTAATAGAATAAAAAAGCAAACAAACACATTTTTCTTACTGCCACATGCCTCTCCTTAATAATAAGTTTTGTGTCTTCTGCAGAAATAGATGCTGGATAAAGTCTCATTAAATTAGCTGACTGATGGAATAAATACACAGCCCGTGGCTCTCCAGTCCGGAGCAAACGAAGGGGCTTGAGATCTCCGAGTTCTGCTTATTTACACATGGCTCGGACTCTTCTCACAGATATGTAAATTATTCTGGTTAAAACTAAATGCTAAAGTCTACACCATTAGTCTTCCACTTCATGATCTCCACATGGGGCTGTTAGAGGGATAATGTACCATACAATACACGGTTTACTTTTAATTAATAGAAAAAAAATGTGAAATGAATATTAAATGTAGCTTAATGTGAAAGAAACCTCAAAGCAGTATGGTTGGGTTGTTTTTTTTTTTTTAAATATTCAGCTCTGCTTCAGCAACAGGAAACAAGAAATGTGGTGTCAGTCTGGAAATATCATGAACTCTTGGGAAGAGGAGGAAAATCAGGAAAGGCTCTGGCAAAAGAAGGTCAGGCCCGGCTTGTTTGCCCTGGAGGGGGCACCAGTGCTGGGGGACTCTGCTTGGAGCCCCCAGATCCCAAGGGTGGGAATGCTCCCAGTTCCTCAGGCAGCCTGTGGGAATTCTACCCACCATCTACTCAGGAACTGGGGGCTCTGCTCAGTGTCCTTGAAATCCCAAGGGTGGGAGTGCTCCCAGTTCCCTGGAAACCTTGGGGGGATCCTGCCCCCCACCTACACAGGAACTGGGGGCTCTGCTCAGTGTCCCTGAAATCCCAAGGGTGGGAACTCTCCCAGCTCCCCAGGCACCCTGCAGGGGTCCCACCCCACCACCTAATACAAGAATTGCCAAATCTGGTGTTAAATCTTAATATAAAACCCCCTCATCAAAGAGAAGCATTTAATTAAAACACAAGATCTGTTTGTCTGCGTTATAATTCAACGTGTCAAAATTAATGCCCCTGTTTTTAATAAATAGAATTACCAATTCACAAACAGTTTATCACACTGTTCTCAACCACGGAATGGAATTTTAATTACAGGCCATTATTTATGGCGACCAAATGAGCTCGTCCTGCAATACTTGCCATGAGCACAAGTTGGGATTTCAGAAGAAAAGCCCCATTAAGTCCTTGGGTGACTCCCCTTTGTCTCACTGGGCTCACCTGGGATAAGGTGGGAATCTTGGAATGAGGCAGAGGCTGTGAGGAGCCCTGTGGAGGCTTTAGGAGATAACAAGGTGTTCATTGAGGCACTTATGGGGAAGATTAAAGGGTTTGAACTAAAGCCTGAAATGAGTAACTTTTCATCCCTTTCCCCAGCCAAGGCAGTGTTTGCAATAAAACACAGAGCTGGTGTTTCAGAGCCTCCTCAGCAGGCAGGGGCTGAAACCCGGGGCTGCTGCTCATTTCTGGGGGTTTCAGACCTTCTTAATAGTGATCTTATCCATATAAATGAGGGGAGTGGTACCACTGAACTCCCAAAAACCAGCCAGCACCTGCCAGTCAAATGGGCTCATCCCATTCCCAGCAGCCAAATCTGTAATACAGTGAAAAAAGACAGAAAGACAGGCAGACACCTGAGTCTTGTGATGAGGCATTAAATAACCTGAGCCAATGGGAAGGGAAATCCAGGGCCTGATTCCCGAGGAAAACTCACAGACAGGATGGATGAACTGTCCTTGGTTCTGACATAAAATACCAGTGAACTCCACCTGCAAGGAGCTCAATTTCCCAGGAAAACTTCAATATTTACTGACAAACTGATGTAGTTTTCTCACCTTCATGAGGTAAAAGGTGGAGCTCAGCTGGGGAGTGCTGGTTTCACCCACGGGGTCAGGCTGGGCTGTTGTCTCACAGCTGTGGTGGCTCGGGGACATCTCTCCTAAAACATGGGATTTCTTCTGGGTAAGAGGGAGAATTATGGAAGAAATTTGGCCTATAAAGAAGAAGTAGAACCAGAAGTGACAGGGGAATGGGGAATGGTTTCTCAGTGACAGAGGGAAGGGGTGGATTATCATGGAATCATAGGATCATGGAATCATTAAGGTTGGAGAAGCCCTTTAGGATAATTCACTGCCAACCAGCACCACCACCATGTTCACCACTAACCCACAGCCTCAGGTGTCACATCCACTGGTTTTTTGAACACATCAGGGATGGGATGGGTATTACAAAGAAATTGTTCCCTATGAGGGTGGGCAGGCTCTGGCACAGGGTGCCCAGAGAAGCTGTGGCTGCCCCTGGATCTCTGGAAGTGTCCAAGGCCAGGTTGGACAGGGCTTGGATCAACCTGGGCTGGTGGGAGGTGTCCCTGCCCATGGCAGGGGGTGGCACTGGATGGGCTTTGAGGTCTCCTCCAGCCCAAACCATCCACAGATTCTGGGGTTCTATGGAGTGGGTGCCAGGTCCTCTTTCAGACTCCTGGAGTTCAATGTAGGGATTACCTGGAGAACTGACAGTCAAATATTCCCATTTTGGAGAGGGTACAAGGTATGTTTGAAGAGGCACCACCCCCTTTGTTGGATTGGAATAACATTATTTCAAAACTTGCACTTTTTAGGGATTGTCCATTGAAAACAAAAAACAAACAAAGACCAGAATTTCAAAATTTATTTAAATTATTTAAAGTGTGCAAAATCATATTGGCTCAAACACTTTAGGAGATGCAAGACTGTAATTTGTTTGCAAAATCCAGTGATCAACAACTAGGCATTAATCCATATTGATTTCTCTGTGATTCCTGAAGTGGGTCACAGTTTGGGAGGCTTTTAAGGGCTTTTACATCCTCTTATTTTTCCAGAGCCTCGTTCCTACCAGGCTGGTTTGCAGGTGGCCCCATCACGCTGCAATTGGAGACAGCTGGGGGTTCTCCAGCTGAACCCACCCAGGTGGAACCTCTTCCACAGATGGTGGCAAAGGCCCCCACTGTCCCTGATGTCTTAGTGTGACCACCTGGGTGGGAGCACGAGGAGCAGGAAGAGGAGGGGACCTGTAACTTCTTTTGTTAGCAGGTGGGGCAAACTTGTTTTGGGGTTTGTCAGTGAAGTGTTTCAGCAGAGTCCTGGGGAGAGGAGTTTTCAGGTAAGCCCTTGATGAGAAGAGGTGGACAAAAGCTGCTGTTTTGCTGGAGGATGTGTGTGTTTATTTGTGTTTTCTTCAAAAACAGCAATCAAGGAATGTATTGGAAAGATAATTTTTGTGTTAAGATGTAGCTTTGAGAGCCACTGAAGCTGCAAGAGTTTGGGTTTTACTGGGCTCTGGGGGAAGGAAATCAACACTTTTGTTTCTGTTTGGTTTGGTTCTACTTTCTCATGGAGCAGCCAAAGGCCACTGAGGAGCAGAAGGAGCTGCTGGGGTGAGCTGGGCTGAGGATTGTGCTGTCCTGTGATGTGCCTCAATTGCTTGGCTTTGTAAGAGCTGTTACTGTTGGTTAGTAAAGCATTTCCCTGGGGACAAGGGGGAGGGCTCTGGAACTGTTTTGGTACAGCCTGAGAGCCTCTAAAACGCTTGTGGCAAAATGTGCTTTAGAAAACCTTGCACGGTCTGTTTTCTGCACTTTGTGTTAGTTCCAACCTGAGCTGATGCTTCCTTTTAATGTCACAGTGTTTGGGTGCTTTTTACAGCTCTGTTTGTTGGGTGCTCCTTTGGGGACTCCCAGGTTGACTCTCAGGGTGATGTCCCTGAGGCTGATGGTGATGGGGAATTTCTGAGTTTGGTGGATAGGGTGAAGTCATGGAAAAGGTCAGACTGTCCATTACTTTTTGTCTTTCGAGATCTGGCTGTAAAAGTCAGAAAAGGTGTTGGATTGTTAGAGCAGAATAAAATATCTGCTTCCAAAGCGAGTCACTGACCTGCTCTGCATTGGCCTGGTTCCAGGTGGGCTGAACTGCAGGGGGAACATTATCTCATTATCTAATCTGTGATTGGATTCTGTGTCTTTAGTGCAAATCTCGGTAGGTTTCATGTTCAGAACTGGCATTGAGAACCTCCCCTGCACCACAAACCTGAGCAGGTTGGAACCTTGGTGTGTGATTTTTGCTGTTAAAGAATATTGAGCAGCGCAGTCTAAGGGCAGAGGTGCTAGGGAAAAACAGCTGATTTTTTTTGTGTGTGATTTACAATTCTGTGACTTTAATTCCTGACTTGTAGTGCAATGAGGAAGTTGATGTTTTTCCAGCTTCTGTGGACAAGTATTTCATTCCCTTCTCCCAGGTAACAAGTGATAGGACAAGAGGAAATGGCCTCAAGATTTGCTGGGGAGGTTTATGTTGGATTTGGGGAAAGCTGCTTACCTGAAAGGGCTGTCCAGCCCCGGCACAGCTCCCAGGGCAGGGGTGGAGTCCCCATCCCTGGAGGGATTTAAAAGTCATGTCAATGTGGCACTTGGGGACATGGATCAGTGGTGGCCTTGGCAGTGCTGGGGGGATGGTTGGACTAAATGGTCTTGGAGGAGTTTTCTGACCTTAATGAGTCTCTTCTATTCCATCTGAGGTCCCAGGACACCCCAGGCCAGGGCTGGTGGGTCACGATTGGGCTGTGCTGAGATCCCTCAGTGCCCAATGAGACCCAGAGTGAAATTATCACTGCAAGTCATGGGTTTTCCTCAGAATTAGAGGAAAATAAACACAAAACCTGCACAAATTCTTTGTGCGCTCCTGAATATGTAATTGGGCAATAAACCACAGACTGAAGGCAAGGAATGTGGTTTTATTTTACAACAAACTTAGAGGAAAGTGTCACCAGCACTTCCAGCCTCTGTGTTACAGGGATACACAGCCCAGGCTGATTACAAACATCACATTTAAGATCACTCAAAATCCCCAAAGCCAAAATAAATATATTTGCAGATGAACATGTCCCAGTGCTGTAACAAATGCAGCAGAGTCCCAGTGGGATTCCTTTTCTGTGCTGGCTTCAAAGCAGGAGGCACAGACAGTTCTGTGTTCGGGTTATGCCTCAGGGCACTGTTATTGGGGGGGAGGGAAAGGGGATTAATTGGGTTAACCAGCCTTTCATACCTTTTCTTCAGAGCCCTCTCTAGGTAGAGTTTTTATTTTCTAAATAACAGGGCCCAAAGCTCTGGTTTGGGAGTCTCCTCAATGCTACAGAGTTTAACTTCTGCACAGAATAAAAACACTTTCTGTTGTCTTTGAGTGGTTTTGGGTTTGGGGCTTTTGTTTGGGTTTTTTTTTGGTTATTTTGTTGTTGTTTGTTTGGTTTTTGTTTGTTTTGTTGTGTTTTTTTTAAAATCTCAGTAGAAGGAAGAGCACAGTCCTGGCAAAGCACAGAATGGGAGGTAAACATGAGAGGAAATGGAACAGGAGCTGCATTCTGAGAACAATTGTGAGCAGCTCACTTATGATATCACAGAATCTGAGCTGGGAGGGACCCACAGGGACCATCAGTCCAAGCCCTGGCCCTGCACAGACCCCCCAACAATCCCACCCTGTCCCATTGTCCAAACCCTCCTGGAGCTCTGGCAGCCTTAGGGCTGTGCCCACTGCCCTGGGGAGCCCGGTCAGTGCCCACCACCCTCGGGGGGAAGGACCTTTTGCTGAGATCCATCCTGACCCTCCCTGGGGAGCCTGGTCAGTGCCCACCACCCTCAGAGGGAAGAACCTTTTGCTGAGATCCACCCTGCCCCTGCCCTGGCACAGCTCCAGCTTTTCCCTGGGGGCTGTTACTGCATTAGCAGGCCAGGAGGACAGAAGAAGCTCTGGTTTCTCAGGAAAAACAGCATCTCTGGTGCTGTCAGCTGAGGGGCCTCCAGGTGCTCATTCCTGGGACCACAAAGGGATGCTGAGCCCATCTTTAGTCTCCTTGGTGTTCTCCCTCTGGGATGTCTGGCCTAAGCTAATCTTGTATAGGATGGTTGGATTTTCTTATCCTTTTAGTGAGGAAAATACATTTATTTAAACACCCCTTCAGTGGAATCCGAGCCCAGTGGTTTTATAGACAGCAGGGACAGCCTTAATTCTGTAGATGTGAGCGTTATTTGCGAATAAATGCCCTTGGTAGTCTCTAAAAATTATTATTCAGGATGTCTTCCTATCTCACAGGTGAACTATGAACTAATGGTTCCTTTTTGCATAGTTCACTTGACAAAGAATTGGTAGATTTTCTGTGTAATTTGCTATTATCCTAAAACTCTCAGCAAACCAAAATGCCAACCTGGGTTTTAAAATGTGATGTGTTTGAAAATGGAAATTTGACCACTCCAAATAGCAAAATCTTCATTTCCATTAGGATTTTTATGAACTGTCTGATTATAGATCAGAAAAACTCACACTGTTCTCCAGCCTCCTGCGATGCACTCGACAAAATGATGAAAACAAAGGCAATTATTTGTGCTGGGAATGGCGTTTCATTTAATGCTCTATCGCAGAATTTGGTCACATTGGAGGATATCACATTTCCAGGGATTAATTTAGTTTCAAATGCCAGAAGTCTCTCTCAGACCCTGTGCTCTCCTTCCCCTGGAGAGCAAGTGGGAGCTCCCCAGAGCCAGAAGCACCATGGTGGGGATTGTTAACACTGGGAGGTGTCCACAGATTCCTGAGCCACTGACTACCCAGGGACACCGGGAATGCCCACCTGGGCAGGGACTGTGGGCACAGGCACGTCCTCACCTGGAGCTGGGCCATTGCATCATGGCACCAAATTGTGAGGCACCAGGAGAGGGAGGGCAGGGGCAGCAGCTCCTCTGTGAGGAACGTCTGGGCTTCCCAGGGGAAGCTTTGTAGTTGGAGAAGGGCTTTGGACAAGGGGTGGAGGGAGAGGACAAGGGGGAATGGCTTCCCACTGCCAGAGGGCAGGGATAGATGGGATATTGGAGAGAAATTCCTGACTGTGAGGGTGGGCAGGCCCTGGCACAGGTTGAGCAGAGAAGCTGTGGCTGCCCCTGGATCTCTGGAAGTATCCAAGGACACGTTGGACAGGGCTTGGAGCAACCTGGGCTGGTGGGAGGTGTCCCTGCCCATGGCAGGGAGTGGCACTGGATGGGCTTTGAGGTTCCTTCTGGCCCAAACCATTCTGTGATTGTGTGAAATTTTGGAGAGGTGGATTCCTTCAGTAACAGGGAGGGGTTTTTTCCTTGTTTCATGGATTTTTCTTCAGTTTACTGGCTGCAGGTGCAATATGTTGTGTGGTAGAAATAACTTTTGCTCCCTTGTAATCCTTTGCACTCCTCATTCAGGATGCTCGTGCACTCTGGAGAAGGCGCCAGGGTGTGGGTTTGGGTCTGGCTTAGGCTGCGTTTGGTTCTGGCTTAGGCTGTCGCTGAGGTTGTCCCTTCCCGGCGGTGCTGCCTGCCCTGAGCCAGGCCCTGGGCAGGGTTTATGTTAATGTGCCCCCGCCGCTCCCTGGCTGCCAGGCAGACTCTGTGCCCCCGGGGGCTCCGCAGCCGCCTGGATGTGTCATCGCCTGCAGCGAGCCGGGCACAAAGGCGGCGGCAGCGCCGGGCTGGCCCCGCACATGTGCGCACAGCTGGACGAGCCTCCAGCGGCTCATTTGTGTGTCTCCTCTCCCCCGGGGCTGAGCCCCCTTTGCTGTGCGAGCAGCGTCCCTGCAGCAGTGCCAAGCCTCGAGCTTCCCTCCCTGCTCATCGCTGCGCAATTCCCGGGCCGGGCTGAGCATCCCGGTGCGCTCCCTGCGCGCTCCCCGCCCCGCTCCCGCATCCCGAACACGCTGCAAAGTCACGGTGCGTGTCAGAACTGCCGGTGGGTAAAGCCGGCAGGGCAGGAGGAGGGGGAAATGCAGCTCCACACTGCTCTGAAAGCTCCCTTGGCATCACAGGCCAGTGCCAGACTGTGCTGCCACTCGAGTGGCCGCTCCCAAGCAAGTCCCTTCCCTGGGCTGCTGATCCACACAGACCGACTGGGGTGAGCTCCTGGGGGCACTGGGAAGGGGCTGCTCGTTTGGTGGAGGCAGAGTTTGTCTCCTGCTTCTGCCAAGGTTGTGGGTTTGATCCCTGTTGGACCATTTACTTAGGAGTTAAACTCGATGGTCCATGTGGGTCCCTTCCAACTCAGAATATGCTGGGAATTCTCCTTAGCATCACTCTGGAGTTTGGGCCCATTCCACCCAGAAAGTTGTGTTCAGCTGTAAGGGAATGATATCACGGCCCACATGGGCACCTGGGCTTGGCAGGACACGTTGGGTTGGAGTGAAACACCTCAGGGAGAAAAGGCTCTGCAGCCTGGGCAGGACACGACTCTTAACAAACAGCTGTGCAAACGAGTTCCTCCAAAACAACTGTACAGACCCAATGCCACATTCCCATATTGTGACAGATCCGTGTCTCCCAGCAGCCTCAGGCTGTCACCACCCTGCAAACTGGGGCTCCTGTCAGTGGTTCAGCAGGACTGTGCCAACATCCTTGTGCACTTGGTGAGGGACCCGGCGAGGATGGGGCCAGAAAATGGGCATTGCTCAGACAGGGAGGTGAACTGGAACAGAAATACACATGTGAATAGGCACATATGTATGTAAGAAGCTCAGAATGCAAACTCTGGGATTATTTTTTTAGGTGTTTGGGTTGCTATTAATTAAGTCTCTCAATAGCCAGACAAATTACCAATTCCAGAGGAGTTTTCATCTGTTGTGAACTCTGAGGGTTTGGTCTCTGTGGTGGTTGGGCACTGATCAGGCTCCCCGGGGCACTGAGCTCCTTCCCAGGCTCTGGCTCCACAAATGGCAGCAATCAGGGGAGGTGGGTGGGGGTGCTGGAGTGGCCAAGCACTGATTTCAAACAGGGAAATTATCCAAGATGAAGTGGGGATTTACCTCCTGGGGAAATGGGTGGGATTTCATAGTTCCCCCTGTTGCATGGAAGTGGAGTTGCTCTGGGATACAGATGCCTTTTGCAAATAATTTTGAGAGGTTTTTTTTAATAGGTGTGATAATTTGCAAGAGAAATTCGTTAATCCTCAAATTTATTATGTCAAAAATTTCTAATAATCTGATAAAGGAAAAAATTTAAAATATTTTCCTGTGAAACCTGTGCTTTTTCCAAAATTTCTTTATTTAATGGCTTACACAGTGTTTAAGCACTCAGTAGGAAAGTTGCCACAGCCCAGCCTCAGAGAATGAAAGGGATTTTTTTTTTACCTTTTAGTGAAATTCCAGAAACAAACCCCCCTGATTATTCCTGTTGGTTATTATTTTCATGTCATTTCATATTGTTACCAGAGTGTTTTTTATTTAAACATAATCCTAATAATCTAAACATAAGAGTGCTCTTCCTAAATGAAGGGAGATGCTGCACAATATTGGATGATGGAGGGCACAGTAACAGTGAATTTTCCAATGCTTTAATGATGTCAAGGGGGATCTTCCAATGGCTGTGGCAACACTTGTGTCTCGTTTCTCTCGACTTTCCCTGTCCATGGCCAAGGACTGGGGTGTTATCTTGTGCTGCTGGGATACAGAATTTGTAGTTTTCCAAGTTTATCCTGTGCCACTTCAGAGCTGTGACAGGCACAGGTTTGGGTCTGCTGCAGCAGAGAGAGGTCCAAAAGGTAATTAATTACCTTGGAAGATGGAATTCTCTTCCTTGTTTGTCTCTCATGTATTTGATGTATTTGTGCTTGTCCTAAGGAGCAGTTGTTGCAGACAGAAAGTGCTGGTTCTGTCTCTTTCCACATTAGGATGGTGTTGGAGGTCGAGCCCCTTGCCTTGGCCGTGGCTGCAGCAAACAGAGCCCCTTTGTCAGGGCCCAGCAGAGCGTTGGCGTTGCTGTGCCAGGCTGGGCAGTGATGGTGCTGCCAACAGTGTGCCAACAATGTGCTGCTTGTGCCCACCCAGGCTGCAGGGCTGGGGGTGGCTCTGACTCAGTGTCACACACGGGGCCATGGCCCATCCTGAGCAGGGCTGTGCCCCCTCCCACTCCCTGCTCCTGGCAGGGAGAGCAAACTCAGCCAAGTGTCCACCGACCTCTGCTCTGTGGGGACCAGGGACAGCACCCAGGGAATGGCTGGAGTTGTGTCAGGGCAGGATTAGGTTGGATCTCAGCAAAAGGTCCCTTCCCCAGAGGGTGGTGGGCACTGACCAAGCTCCCCAGGGCAGTGGGCACAACCCCAAGGCTGCCAGAGCTCCAGGAGTGTTTGGATGATGCTCTGGGACACCAGGTGTGACTCTTGGGGATGGGCCTGTGAAGGGCTCAGGGTCGTATTTGATGATCCCTGTGGGTCCCTTCCAACTCAGTATATTCTGTGATTCTGCCATTCATGGTCCAGAATCTAAGGTGGATTTTCCACCATGCTTGGAATTTCTCCCATGTTTCTGGAGGTCTGAGGATGCTGTTCTGCTGTTCCCTGGTGCAGGTTGCTCTGGCATTGCTCGGCAGCAGGAGCCTGATCTCCTGTGGCTTCTCTTTGCCCGAGGAAGTAAAACTGGAGATCCCTGGAGCTCACTGGAGGGGAGGAGGAGGCGTGCCAGTGCCAGTGGGTGATGAGCAGGACCCCTTGGCCATGGCCCAGGCTGCATGCCCACCCCACTGCCCACACAAGTGCTCGCTCATAGGCGATGGCACTCCCCGCTGCCGTGGAGAGATCCCCCTTCCTGAAGGGATTGCAGGATAGAAATCCCAAAGGTTAATCTATCCATTATTATAAATATTTATAAATGGGTTGGATAAATCATACTGTGTAATTATCTACCTAACTAGTCAAGCCATTAGGACATTAAATAGCACAAATCAGAACTCATTTGGTTCATCATGAGCCTGATATTGTTATGAAACAGCTGAGCAGTGCTGTGAACCTTTCAGGGGTTTCAGGGCAGGGAGTGGGGTGGGAACTTCATCTGTGGGGTGTGGTGGGCCTTTAAAAGTGGCAAACCAGGGGCATTTGGTTAAAAAAGGACTAGTCTGCAACGGGAAGTTCCTCAAGCACTGAAAGGTTTCAGCAGCACTAACTCAAAAGTGAACTCACCAGGAAAACTGAAATACAGCACTGAAACCTCAAAATCCTCAGTTTTGCAGCATTTAATGATGTTTCCACAGGGCATGTTCCAGCTTTGTTTAATTGATGGTGTTTGTGGTTATGTATCAATAATGGGAGAAACAGCTTGGGGATTTTTGCCTCAAAGGCTTTCAGGAATATCACAACCAATTCCTGTCTCTAAGGTGTGTTTTCCCCCTGTGCTTTCCTTGTAGTTTACTCCTAAACACTTAAAATACTGTAGCTATTCCTCTAATGCTCCTAAAACCACCTGTGTAACACCCAGGTGTGTGGCTAATGCTGCTGAGGGCAGTTTCTAGTCCATAATTCTGGCGTTCCTCTCACTGTAATGAGAAAGGTTGGACAAGTAAAAAAAGGCCTTACTTCTGGGGAAAAAAAAACCCAACAAAAACCCCAGAAGGATGATTGTGGTGTTTGGAAATATCCAAAGCAGCAAAACACAAGCCTCATGGATGTGAAAGTTGGGGATGAGGCAGAGGTTGGATTGTTGGGGGTGCCAGCCCAGCATGGGGCTCATGGATGAGGCAGAGAAAAACCCCTGACACGAATTGTGTAGAAATGATTTTTGGAGTGGATTAATGGGATTCCTCAGTAAGAACCATTGAACAAAATTTATCTTGTCTATTAAAGAAAACCCCTTCATGGTATTTCCACTTGAAGCTGATTTTTGTAAACAAACAAACAAAATTTTCTCTTTCCCACCAAGCCAAAATTTCCTGAGCTCCTGCTCATTGAGATGCCAAGAGCCACTAAGCAATTAGCACTTGCTCTCGAGCCCTGCCTTCAGGTGTGCTGGCAGGATGTGTGCTGGTTCCTGGGTTCACCAGGGCTTGGTGGGGATTTCCCTCTGCAGAGGAGAAATGTGTGGTCTCTCTTGGCACTGAGCTGGTCCCAGCCCCACTGGGGGTTCAAGGGCATGAGCCTCCTGTGGATGGTGCTTTCAGCCTTACCATGGCACAGACAGCTCGTAACTGCCAGGAGAGACTCAGTGGGGCTGCTGCTGCCTGTTTGCAGAGTTCCTTCCCTGGCAGTGTCCTTTAAACTCCAGCTTTGCCTCGGTGGAGGGACAAGGGCTGAGATTGACAGTGCAGCCCCCCAGCCCTGTGTGCCCGGAGCGGGAGGAGCAGCCTGGGGGTACCAGCAGCTGATGCCCCCCAGGCAATGCACAGCAACACCACCGAGATCTGAGGAGCAGCTCGGGGGTGCAGCACTGAGCACATTTGCTGGGCCTTTATTTGCTTTTTTGGTATACAAATTGGAGGAACGATTTTGCTCTGACATTTAAATAACAACGATGAAAAGTGGGAAGATGCTCCTCGGGAGTGTGTTCTTCTCTTGGTGTGTGTCTGCAGCTCCCACTGGCACGATGGGACTTGTGCAGATGTATCTGAGGAAGAAAAAACCTTTCACGTTGCATAACCAGCCTGAATTTCTCTGGAGACCACTGGCTGCTGAAGCAGTTGGTTCAGATTGCTGCTTTTGGGAAGTTATTTGTTTTACCTGCATATCAAACTCCAACTTGCATATTTTTATTTTTTTTTATTCCCACTCTATGTTGCACATCCTGCTTGTGGGAAAAAGCTGCGTCCCCATTCCAGTTAAATTGTATTTCACACTGTGCCTAAATATGTTTAGTGAGATGAGATTCAAACAATTAACTATGTCTTCTATGATTCTCTCAGTTAGTCCAGTAGCCTAATAATTATCTCAACTGTTTTAATATGACTTGCACGGTGCTGTCAATTTATTTAGTTGGAATTAGTTTTCTATTTCTTCTTGTAAGTGTTGCCTGTTTACTTAACAATATTTGGCTTTGCCTAATGATATGTACAGAAGACAGGGCTAAGTGGAACATCAGCTGTTTACATCAGCTCCAACAATTAATGCATGTTAATTTTTAATTACAGTGCCTGTACCAGGGGCGGGATGTCTGTTTTCCCCCAGAACAGCTGTCCCAGTCAGCTCTGCTGGTGCACACTCAGATCCATTGGCAGTGGCTGTGCCAGCGGGGCCGGGGTGGCAGCTCCCGGTGCTCCGGCAGGTGGATGGGTGCTGGTCCCACAAGGTCCCCTCCCGTAGGGATGGGATGTGACAGCAGCACCCAGGGGGGCTCTGGGACAGCAGAGCAGTCCAGGGCTGACCACCCCCGGGGGCTTAACCCAACTTTAAGCTCTACTAGTGCTTGGTGGGATTGTTTTCCGAGCAGGCTGGAAGCAGAACAAGTCCCAGGTTTTTTGTCGATGCTGTTGAGTGTCAGATCTGTGCTACAGAAGGCAGTGAGGGCCTGCAGGGCAGGACCTGCTGCCCCAACAGCATAAAATTGGGGTCTGTTTTGCTGGTGGTTTATTGAGAACCTCCCGTGAGCAGCAGTGGGAGTTTGTGGTGCCCCTGTCTGGGGAGGTTTTGCCCACAAACACAACAAAGTCTGTTTGTGTGACACAAACGCATCAGAAATATTTGTCATGGCTGTGATGGATGGTGGGGGCAAAAGGTGTGGGCTAATGAGAGCCGTGGTGTGTGGCAGTTCATGGGTAACTATTGGGGCAAGACCTCAGAGAGCAGCTGGGGAGGCTCAATCTCACACAATTCCTGAGGCTGGAAAAGCCCTCCCAGCCCATGGAGCCCACCCTGTGCCCGATGCCCACCTTGGAAAAGCCCTCCCAGCCCATGGAG
>JAWWLY010000165.1:822066-836491 GCA_035041215.1 Gymnopithys bicolor
GCCAGGGGGCAGAGGGAAGTGCCAGGGACAGTTTGGTTGGTCACCAGCCGGGTCACACCAGCCACGTTCTCCATCATTCCCTTTTACCTTGTGCTCAGTGTGAGGAATCCAATCCCCTGTCTGTGTGTGTGTGGTGTTGAAATAACACCTGAAGTGGATTATTTGGAGCAGGAATGAGGGATCACTCCTCATTCTGGGGGAAAATCCTGCCTGGGGAGGATGCCCCACTCACCGTGTGCACTGCAGGGGTGTGAGAGGCCAGTGGGCAGTTTTGGTGCCTCTTGGGCTTTTCTCATCACAAGAAAAACATTCCTTGTGCTTTTGGAATAAAAGCAAAACTGTGTGAATATTTACAAGGGAGATGATGCCTTTTTGCTCTTTATGGCAAAACATTGCTCTAAATCCATTTTTTTTTTTGTGTGTGTGGACTTCATTCAAAGTTATCATTTCTAAGAGAGCATTTTCTTTCTTGACTTATATGAGCACAGGCACATATATGAGACTGAAATGATTAAGGTTCCCTCTCTAGAGCAAGAATAGTTTGCATATCTTTCTGTCTGTGGTTTTCAAATGGTTGGAGGGGATGAGGCACCCACAAAATCCCTTTGGGCTGGATTTTTTTTAGCAAAGCAACAGTATCTAAAACTTGTGTCTCACAATCCATACCTCAGAAAGGCAGCAAATATATTAGTCCAGAGGGAATGCATCATTTTAAATGAAAAATCGATAAATAACAGCATTTGGTGGGGGTTTAATGTTAAAATATGTTCCTTTTTAATTAGTCATTATATGTATTGATTGATGCTTACTGTACTTGTGATGCCTTTCCTTCAGGGCTTTGTGTATCTCATAGATTGGGAGATGTAAAAATACTTTAAATCAAAGCAGTAAAATAAGCGTAGTTAGAGGGAGAACACGAGGGCTTTTTCTTCATTTACATTCATTACATATTATGAGTTTAATTACCTCCCTCAAATAATCCCAGGCTGAGGGGAGGGTGCTGGGGAAGGCGAACTTCTGGGATGATTTTATTGATTGTGACTGATGGATGGCATCAACATTTCATAGTGAAGAATCATGGTTTTGTTACATCAGGAAAATTAAATTGGGAGAGTTATTTTCTTTCCCAGTGATAGTGGCAGTTAGAATATTTCACCTGTAATGAGATGTGTGCGTTATGTGCCATAGTGAACCACTGCTGAGCCATTAAATATATGTAAATGAAGAGAAACACAAGAGAGCCTGGGCATAATAACGTGCAGAACAGAGAAATGGATCCTGGAAAGTGATTAATTTATTTGATGATGCCTCAAGTGAGGAATTTTAGGTCACAAATGAAGTGACAGAATGACAAATTACCATTTTAAAGAATTTACTGGGCATCATTACTGAACAATTGTCAGGTAGTTTATGGTGGCTGAGAAGATGGTATAAATATAGATCTTTTCCTTATCTGAGATGAATTATTAATCACCTTTTTAAAAATCTTTGTGAGTGATGGTTGGCTGTCTGATTGGAAATAATGTGTTCTACAATTTTAACTAAATTCTAATATGATGTGTAACAGGAATCTTTACAATTAAAGTCTCAGTGGAGAGTGGTAGGAGGTTTACAGTCAATTGCAGTTTTAATGTGATAAAAGAGGATGAATTCAGCAGCATATTTCAATAGGTTTCCTTAGGTATATTATCCCTGCTGTGATGTTATTCAAATGTTTACAGTTTATTTTCCTTTGAAAAATGACATTCAGATACTTAAATTGTTTTCCTCGGTTTATTAGTTAATGAAAATGAAATTCTTGTAATTACTCTATTTTTTTGCTGCCTACCACGTTGTTCTGGGGGTGGTGAGTGGCTTTGTCAGGTGGGCTGGCAATGCCAGGGCTGGGGTTTGGCTCAGCCTCTGCTGCTCTCGAAGTGCCACGTCCTGAGCTCAGTGTGGGGAATCCAATCCTGTGTGTGTGGCGTTGAATTAACACCTGAAGTGAATTATTTGGAGCAGGAATGAGGGATCACTCCTCATTCTGGGGGAAAATCCTGCCTGGGGAGGATGCCCCACTCACCGTGTGCACTGCAGGGGTGTGAGAGGCCAGTGGGCAGTTTTGGTGCCTCTTGGGCTTTTCCCATCACAACAAAACATTATTCCTTGTGCTTTTGGAATAAAAGCAAAACTGTGTGAATATTTACAAATATTGTAAATATTTACAGTGTTTACATTTACAAGATGATGTCTTTTTGCTCTTTATGGCAAAGCATTGCTCTAAATCCACTTTTTTGTGTAGACTTCATTCAAAGTTATCATTTCTAAGAGGGCTGTGCCCCCCTGCCCGGGCTGTGCCCCCCTGCCCGGGCTGTGCCCCTGCCTGTGGTGCCAGTGCAGAGCGAGCCAAGTGCAGGTGCCAAATGAACCCTTTTCCAAGCTCAGCTGCTGAGGAACCCCCTCTGCTCTCTGGGAGCAGGACTTGGGGTCAGTCCCCACTGGGCAGTTTGCTGAAGGTTTTGGGATGACGTGTGTAACCCTTTAGTGCTCCTTGGTGGGGTTTGTTTCCCTTGGGATTTTTCCCTCCCTAGTCATGCACATCTGTAAATACTTGTATATCCCTGCACAGCTCTATGGAAAGAGCTGTCTGAGGGTACAGCAGGCACTCACAAAAGTGCTGGAAAAAAGGGATTTACTCTGTTTCCCCACAGAAATTTCCTGGTCAATCTGTCTCATGTATTAAAATCCTGTATTTTTGTAGTCCCCCTTGTAATTCAAAAGTACTGAATGAATCAGGATAAATGCAAGTGCACCATCATTAAGATTTTTTTTTAATTAAGTAAAATAAAAAAAAATTAATCAAGATTTTATTTTTTCCCCTTGGAATTTTATTGGTTTATTTGCTGATTGTTCTGTAAAAATGCCCCATTCTGGTGGGGCTCCACCAGTGTGTAGTTGTGGAGCTCTGGGTGGTAACTCCTGTTTGAGGGCCCTGTTCACATTAGGGGTGGGGGCAGGTGTACAGGAGGTGGGTACAGGAGGTGGATGCAGGGCTGGAAGCATCACTGGAATCTGCCTGGAAAATCTTTTAGCTGAGTCCTGCCTTCCTGGAGGCAATTCTTTTACATCTAATAATTTAATACTAAACTTCTCAAATTTTAGACACAAAGCTTTATTTCTTTCTCTGTTGCCCATTGAAAAGGTACCTCTAGAATTAAAAAAAAAAACCCAAAAAAACAAAAACAAACCAAAAAACCCCCCAAAACCACCACCACAAAAAAAAAAACCACCACAAATAACCCAACAACAACAAAAAAACCCCAAAATTAACCATAGTTGACTTTTGCTATCAGAATTTTGCATTACCAAAGGTGAAGTAAATCCAAGGGAATTTATTTTTATCCACTGGGGGAGGTTTTCCCTGTTCTTTTCTCCCCCGACAGATCGTTTACAATCAGCTGCTTTGCTTGTTGCCCTCTGCTGTTGGAGCTGATTTTCTGCTCAGCATCTCCCACGGTGCTGGTTCTTGGTAGTGTTTGGGATGACAAGAACCACTCCCAGGCTCCAAAACAGGTGATGAGGCTCCTTGGTTTAGGTTTGCTTGAAAAATAACCCTGGAATGCCTCATTTCCCTCTTACAGTGGGTATTTTTTGGTGTTCAGCCTTAACCTGGAGTTGCAGATTTCAGCCACTCTCCCGTGTTATTTTAAAACAAATGCTGGTATAAATATGTGCAAAGAGATTCTGAATTAATTTAATATTTAAAAATTAAATTATTATAACTCCTTAGCAATGGAGTGGTTTGGGGTTTGCTGCGAGCAAAGCAGCACAGCGAGTTTGGAGCTGTCTGGAGCTCTCCAGAGCACCCACAGGAGCGAGCTGAGTGCTCGGCTGTGTCCTGTGTTTAACATTGAGGGCTTTGGCGTGTTGGCTCCTGCTTGTCCCTGAGCCCACGGGCTGTGCTGCCGCACAGTCTCTTCGGGTGACAAATGGGAGCGTTCCCGACGCCGCCGGAGCCTTCGGAGCCATCGCGACAGTCTGAGCACCGAACCTGTAATTACCTGCTCGGGGGGGAATGAGGCCCTCGGAGTCACATTGAGGAATTCTTTCCCTCTCGTGTATTTCTGGATTGCTCCCTCTGGTTCGGGAGGAGGAGAGACCTTTGCGTCTTCACCCTCCTCGCAGCAGTAAATAAAGAAGTAACTCGGCTGCTCTGGGTTCTGGGCTGGCTGCGGCAGAAAGTGGATGGAAACGATCCCGAGTTTGTCTTTTGCAACGATAGTTCCTAAAAGAATTGACATTTTGCAGATAGCCCGGCAGGGCGTTGAGTGAGAGGTTTCACTTCGAAGGACATGAAAGCCATTCCCCCCCACTTCATGCTTGCAAATTGCTGCTCAGGGGTAAGGATGTGCTACAGGGAGTGCAAACTGGGAACAGGGAATTTCTGGCGTGTTCCAAAGTCTCCTTCAAGACCAAGATGTCTTTGCTGAGCTGGACTGCCCCTCAGGGGGGTGGCTGTGCCCCTCAGGGGGGTGGCTTTGCCCCACTGCCCCTTCAGCAGCACCACTGGGGCTGACTGAGTCTCCTGAGGGTTCACTCTGATTGCAGCACAACCAGTTCCTAATTCCTTGGGTACCAACATGGCACGGTGCCCCCTCAGCTTCCCGGAAATCCTCGGGCAGACCCACACACTGTGCAGCTCCTGATGGTCAGCTGTGTGTGCAGTAAATAGAGTTTAAATTTCTGTATCTACCTGTCATAGGAATTGTCATAAATGCACCTTAATTGTTACTTACTGACAGGGTGAAAGGAACTCCCTGATGGAGGCAGCCAGTGGAGATCCAATAAAAAATATAATCTATTCTAGTCCACAAATTCTGAGCTTGTAACTTACTGTGACTCAGCTCTGACAAACTCCAAATTACAAACACCATAGAAAATTTAATATTTAATAAAATCCATTCTCTGCCCTACAATCATTACCAGGCACATTGTCTTTTAAGAGAAGGTAAAAGTAAGGAAGTAGTGGGAGAAATTCCACAGTATGTTCGTGGTGAAAGATTCAGTAATTACCTCCTGGGAGGGCTTTGCTCACGTGTGTTTTATCTGAGGTGTTTCACCATGCCCAGTGTGATGGGAACTGGCAAGTTAAAGCTTGAAGACATTAATTCTCTTAAAAATTAAGAGTTTTACGTGGCAGAGAGAGAATGGACTGAAAAGGAACACTGACAGGGTGCTGTGTGGAGCTTGTGGTCATAGAATTGGGGGATGATGAGGGTTGGAAGGGACAGTCAAGCCCATCCAGTGCCATCCCTGCCATGGGCAGGGACACCTCCCACCAGCCCAGGCTGCTCCAACCTGCCCTGGGACACTCCCAGGGATCCAGGGGCAGCCACAGCTGCTCTGCCCAACCTGTGCCAGGGCATCACTACCTTTCCAGGCAGGAATTTCTCCCCAGTATCCCATCTATCCCTGCCCTCTGGCAGTGGGAAGCCATTTAAAAAAAAAAAATGTAATTCTGTGCTGAATGTTAAAATGTGTTTCAAAATAAAATCCAGATTCCTCCTGAAGTTGCAACATCAGCAAAAATATGAGAGTGGGATTGTGGATCAGTGATTCCCATGGGCTTTTAATTAAACTGAGGGATCTCAGCCTGCCCATGCAGGAGAACCCCCCTCTTGTCAGGGTGACAGGACGGGAGGGGGGGCACCACAGGCAATTTAATTTAGATCAGTGAACTTTTGCTTGCTGACAGTGAACAAAGAGGCTCTTGTAGGGTGATGGAGCTGGTGGCTCTGGGGCCCAGGAATCATTTCTAAGCAGCAGAGAAGGGGCTTGGGAAGCTGCAGGTGAAGCTCTGGGGAAAATGTGGTGCTGGGAGGAAGGGACAAGTGTTGTGTCCTGGTGGACACCACGGTAACTGTGAGCCAGCCATGAGCCTTTGCTGAGGAGGCTGTGGAAGGTGTTCTGGGCTGAATGATGAGAAGCAGGTCAAGGAAGGTGATCCCTCCCCTCTGCCTGGCACTGGTGAGGCCACCCTGGAGTGCTGGGTCCAGTTCTGGGCTCCCCAGTACAAGACAGTCCAACAAACTGGCAGGGAGGGGAGGAAGGGAGGACGTGCCTTGGTGGTGGGCTTGGCAGTGCTGGGGAACAGTTGGACTTGAAAGGGCTTTTCAGCCTAAACAATTCCATGATTCTCTGACACATTTTAACTGTGAGGGTCACTGGGCACTGGCACAGATTGCCCAGGGAAGTTGTGGAGTCTCCCACCTTGCAGACCCTCAAAAGCCATCCAGACCCAGTCCTGGCCAAGGGCTCTGGGTGGCCTTGCCTGAGCAGGGGGTTGGGCAGCAGGATGTCCAGAGGCCCCTTCCACCCTCAGCCAATCTGGGATTTAAGATTTTATCTGCTTAATTTCCAGTGCAGAAGAAAAGAGGCAGGACCAAAGAGACAGGACTCCAATTTCTTCTTTGCTATTGTAGAATGCAGAGAGTCCTCCTCAGGCTCAGACAGGAGCAAGTTTGGAGTCCTCTGCTTGGGAGGGGTTTTGTTGTGGCAAAGGCTTGTGAATGGAAGAGGTTATTCTGCCCAAGCAGAATTCCAGAAGTGCCTGGAGCTGCTGCAGAATTGTGGCTTCGTTTCACTCTCCTGTTCCTGTCAGATGTTGTGCTTTGTTTCCTGCCATTTCTTTTATTCCCAAAAATGTTCTGTACCAGCGTTGGACTTGTGATATGTGACATTGTGTTAATTTGTATTTTTTTTCTCTGTGGGGAGGCCTTGATGAGAAATTATTGCAATTTGTGAAAGCTTTATTTGTGCTGCTGATGACTCAAAAGTTAGAAATGCTGCTCTGCTGTGATTACTGGCTTTAAAAAAATGGCACAAATGAAAGTGGGACTTTTTGATTCCAGCAGAAGCACTTTGTTTGAGGCAGAGCAGAGAAGGATTTTTGTCATGAGCTTTCACTCATTTCAGAAGAGCTGTGCTTGTTAATAACTGTAAAAGACACAATGAATCTAAAATATTAATCCACTTAGTGCACTTCTAACAAAATGGATAAGGAAATGCCAAGCAGGAAGCCTTGGGAGCTCTGGGGAAGGAGTGAGTTAAAAGCAGACTTAAGGACAGGGAAAAGAGAGAAACAGCATCACTTTCTTTACCTGAATTGCCTGGGAATCTGAAACCAAAATGAATCCATGTGCTACCTGTCCTCAGCTGAGTGAGATCCTTAACATTTCATTAACTCTGATCTTCAGAGGCAAAGCTGGAGTTGCATCACTGGGGCTGCAGGAAATGTTCATGTGGGAAGGGAAGGGGCTGGCTGAGCCACGAGGGTGATTCCAAAGCAATTCCATCCCAGAGCCCTGAGTGGGGCATTTTGGGGAGGTCAGGCTTGGGGGTGCCACAGAAAATCAGAGACCAAGGGAAGAGTGTTGGAAGTTTCTCTTTGCAGTTTATTTTTATTTTTTTAAAAGAAGTTTTAAAATGAATCTGGGAAAATTAGAAGGGGAATTTACATGGTATTTGAGAGATTTCCTTGGTTTCACAAATATTTTATCTTTTCTATTAAAAAAAAGCCATTAGGAGGTGTGAAAGAAAGGAGAGAAAAGGTCAGGCTGTGCTCTCGTTTGCTCTGGTCTAAGTCCAGACCAACACCTTTAATATCAGTGGAGCAGCTCTGGATTTGTTGGGATGTGGCTGAGCAGGATCTCAGCCTGGCCAGCAGCTGAGTGGCTTGGGCTGCTGGGGCTGTGCTGGGAGAGCAGCAAACAGGGATGGACTTGGATCATCTGGAGTGTGGTGTGCAGCCTGGGCATGGAAAGGGTGGAACCCCCTGCAAAAATTTGGGAACACTCACTCTTTGAAACAGAGGTAGGGCAAAGATCTCAGGCGTGACGTGGTTGAGTCTTTATGGAATTGGATGGAGCCAGGAATAAACTGGGGTGTCCATGGTCATCACAGAAATGTAAAATTGCCTGGGCTGGGAGGGACTTTAAGGCTTCCAACCCCCTGCCCTGGGCAGGGACAGCTGACACAATGTCCTCACAAATGCCATTTTGAAGGGCTGCTAAATTAAAATGGAAATCCCTGGGAAAACAGAATCCAGAGGAAATTTGCACACTGGATGCTATTTTTTAATTTTTAAATTATTTTTAATATAAATAGCCCTTAAATGGTTACCTTTGCATTTTATCAGCCACACCAAGCACACACAGCACAGAATTCTCAGGTGTGTTGGTGTGAGTGTTCAGGGAGGGCATGGGGGGTCATTTTGGATGTGGCAAAGCAGGACATTCCCAAGACAAAGCTGGGCACTGCCAGCCTGGGGCTCCAGCAGTTCCCCCTCTCTGGCAGAGAACAGCAGGAACAGTGTCCCAGGGGAGAGGGAATGGAAAAACAGCAGGAGCTGGTGCAAACTGGGTGAGGCTGAGGGGCTGAGGAGCCTGTGCTGGGCTGGACACAACAGCCTCTTGTTTCCTGCTTTCCCTTCATTCAGCCTGTTCTTCCCATCCCTGAGCCCACATTTTTCAGGAGTGAGTGTTATTTCTCTGGAGCTGCAGTGAGCTGAGGTCACTCAGTTCATGCATCAGTGGTGGCTGGAAAACTTGTATTTCTATAATTCTTGGCATTATCTTTGTTCACATTGGAGAGAGGAACTAATAGATCCCTCCTCTTTTTTTTTTTTTTGGGGGGTGATGGAACTCCTACTTGGGCTGTGGGTTTGTGGTTTGTGGGGTCTTGTTGTGGTTTGGTTTTTTATGTTGTTTTTTAAACTGTGGTGTATTTGGCAATGCCTGGTCTGAGGCACAAAACCAGCCTGTGATTCACCACATACAGTTCCATTCTTAAGGGAAAAAAACAAACCCAGAACAAAACACCACCCTTAAAACAATGCTGGTTTTATAAGTAGTTTGTTGCAAATGCTCTTGGTGTTTGTCAGGTGTTCAGGGTTGTGTGAGGGACATCAGTGGCTTTCCCCAGTGTGTCCCAGCCATTGCAGAACTGGGGATCTCTCTGGATGGTTTCCTGTTCTCCTTTCCCCAATTTTCCATTTCCTCTACTCTGTTCCATATCCTTGAAATGATTGGCTGTGGATTCCAAAGGAACAAATGACTCTGGTGTCTTCAGTGACACAAAGTGTCATTACTACATCCCTGTGCAATATCTCACCATTGGAACTCATCTTTAAGTTGTGATGGAAGTGAGGAGGAGCATGGCAGGAATGGAGTAAGTCTTGGGGAGTTTCCTTGTTGATCCCAGCATGGTTTGGGTTGGAAGGGATCTTAAAGCCCATCCAGTCCCACCCCCTGCCATGGGCAGGGACACCTCCCACCAGCCCAGGTTGCTCCAAGCCCTGTCCAGCCTGGCCTTGGGCACCACCAGTGGTGGGGCAGCCAGAGCTGCTCTGGGCAGTGCTGAGCCTTGGCCATGGAGCTCAGGGAGTGCAGGTGTTCAGAAAGGGAGAGCTGTCTTTAGTGGACCACTTATGCAAATGACAGCAGAGAACGTGGCAATAAATAAAAGCATTTCCTTTTTCTCTCGCCCAGGCCATGCTGTGGGAAGGTGTGTGACCAGAGCTCTGGAAACACAATTTGCAAAGGTCAAAGATTGCTCACAGAATTCATAACTGCCCCCACTTAACACAACTGCCCAATTATTCTTCCTGAGTAACTTACCAAACACTTCTGAGTCTTGTGTCAGACAAATTGTTACCTATTGGAAAACCTTTATTCTTGGATTTTCAATTCACCTTCTCTCTCAGCTTCTGTGTTTGGGAAAGCAAGTTTTGAGATTGTAAACAGCTTTTATTCACAGGCTGTCCCGAAAATCCTAACCCAGAGAGGAAATGGGCATGAATATTGAAGTGTCTGGGAATGGAGTCGATTTTGGTCTCTTCTTGCAGCAGGGGAAGCCAGAGAGATGAATTTTGCACCAGGCACTGCCCTGGATATCACAGAATTGCAGAATCATTTGGGTTGAAGGGACCTTAAAGCCCATCCCATTCCAACCCCCTGCCATGGGCAGGGACACTTTCCTCTATCCCAGATTGCTGTGCTAAAAGACCAAGCTCTGCCACCACAAATCTGGTCAACTCTACCTGAGCATTGGCACAAGTGATGCAGGAACCTGTGTGGGTCTTTCTTTGGGTGGTCTGGGGAAACTTAGATCCAAAAGGGGAGATGAGACATTGGGAGTTGTGTTCTCATTCAGAGAAGGGTTTCAGCATCTCTTGGGGTTAAAACAGCAGCCAGTGCCTGAGGACATCAGCTGAAAGGAAGTGCTGGTGGTGACTGTTGGGAAAGGGATGGAGAGCACAACCATGCAGGGAAGCTTAGACTTGATATTAGGGAAAATTTCTTCCCTAAAATGGTTGTCCAGCCCTGGCAGAGCTGCCCAGGGCAGTGGTGGAATCACCATCCCTGGAGGTATTTAAAGCTGTGTGATTGTGACACTTGGGGTTTGTGGTGGCCTTGGTAGTGCTGGGATTGGGTCCAATTGTCATAGAGGGATTTACAAACTCAAATCTGTGATTCTGAGCTGTTCCTCCTCAAACCAAAGGTTTCCAGGGGTTCAAATGGCAGCTGAGCAAGGCTGCAAAGTACAGCCCCTGGCTCAGGAATTCCCTGGGCTTCAGGCAGTCAGTTTGTTGGAGAAAGATTGCTGGATGTTCACTCTGTGCTCCAACTCTTCCCTGAGGTCAGCAGGTCTTTGCTCAGTGCCAGGAGGGCCACTCATGTGTTTGGCCCAAGACTCATCTGTCTGCTCTTGGCAACTGATTTCAGTGGGTCCGTGGGGAATTCCTCAGTTTCCTGCACAGGAACAAGTAATTTGAACATAAGTTTCTTCTCTCTTTTTGCATTGTATTACTGGGGTTTTCCCCAGCAGGTCCAGCTTCAGTGAGTTCACTTTCAAAGCATGAGCTGTATGTGCTGCCTGGATGAAGGGGAGTGTTGGATTTGGTCTGGAGAGAAGGGATTGGGAAAGAGAACAAATGCCAGAACAGTGACAACATTATATCTGGTGAAATTTTTTTATGTCTTTATGCATGTTGGTTAAAATACAAGGACTGTAAGAATATGAGCAAATGGGGATAACTGAATTTCAGTGTTAAGTACTGGAAGTATCATCCTGGTGTGGGCTGGACCTCGAACTGGAGCTGTGTTAGGAATGTGTGTCAGGAATGCTTTGTGTGTGTGGGGAGGGAAATCAGCCCCAGGACCAGGATCGTGGCAGAACCTTGAAAATCACTGATTAGTTTTGTCTAATAGGCTTATCCTGCAAATAATGTTCCTGCATAGATTTTGAAAATTCCCTCTAAAGGCTCCACGTTTTCCGTGTCTCGCCTCGAGAGGAATCGCTGGGGTTGGAAATCAGGGATTGTCAGCGCGCGTTGTCAAAACAACTTTATTTTATCAAGTCAAGATAATGTTGAGGGAAGTCTATACCCACTTTAATTGCTTTGACATTCAATTAGCAAGACATTCTACTCCTCTCCAATAGAGTGAGCTTTTGTGTGGCTCCCAGGAAAACACGGCTGGAAGAGCACCAGGGATGTCATCGGGGCCGTGTTCCGGCACGGCTCCCCTTCCCATCTCCTGCTGCCAAGGTGCTCCCTTCCCTCCACTGTGAGACATTCCCAAGGAACTCATCCCAGTGCTGCACTCCTCCATGTTGTTAGATTTTTTTTCTCTATCAGGAGATCTGTGTCTCCCTTGAGGCAATTTAAATCCTTTTTTTTTTCCCCCCAATCCACCATAAATGTGAAAAACTGATTTTCCCTCCATCTTTGCTACAGCTGTCGACACACTTGAAAATTGTTATCATGTCCTCTACTAACTGCTCTTTTTTAGGATAAACAACCCCAATTCTTTTAATCTTTCCTCAGATGTCAGGTTTTGCAGGGCTCTGATTAATTTGGTGCATTCCTTGAGGTGCATTATGCTCAGTGAATAATGGCTCTTGTCCCCCAGGATGGGTCATTTATACCTCTGGCCGAATATTTATTCATTTAATCATTTTACAACATGGCCATTGACGCAGCAGCTGAGCACCAGCAACATTCCTGCAAGCCCAGAACTACAAGGAGCCCAAATAAGTGATAATAATTAAAATTGATAAATGTGTTTGGGCTCTGAGACTTGTTGGACTCTGGCAGGAGCAGCAAGAGGTTTGAGTGAACCCTCCTTGTCAGGAGCTGGACTTGTTGCACACACAGTCAGACAACGTGGGCTGGGTGTTGTCAACAAATCACTGAGTGGCCCCAAGGAGTGGCAAAACCCTGAACTTGTGGAAGGGGCAGAAATGGACCAGTTGGAGCAACATCCTGGTTTTGGTGTTTAGGCTTCCTAAACTTTGCTCACCCAGTGAAGCTGTGAAGGATTTTAAAGTTCTAAATAAACACAGAGATTTCTGTCAGGCCTCTGTTGGAGGCTGAAGTGGGTTTAAGTGAGAGCTGACAAAGTCATGGACTTTGTAGGCTTTGTAGATGGCAAGAAAGTCTTGAAATGCACTGTGGTTAATTATCATAGTGAGGGTCTATGGCATTTTCTGCTCTCTCTTGTCCTTACTCCTTCAGGCAGGATGGAAACCACAGGCTACTGAGTTGCAAATATTGCAAATTTTTTACATTCAAACCCCTGTAATAATAACTCTAAGAAGTGTTGTAGTTCTTGCTCTGCTCAGTGTGTCAACAGACCATGTTTTTGGTTACACTGACACACTGAAAGCGACGCCAGCAAAGTGTTCTTGGGTTGCACAGTTTCCCTTCTCTTCTAAGAAAAATGCTGTAGTTCTATTTTTTTCTTTTTATTTAAAGCATTTGAACTTTCCACCAGGAAGCTGGACAGAAAAATTTCCACATAATGAATTTTTAATGAACAGGGTAAGGGTAACTGTGTTTGGAACGGGGGTGTTTGGAGGGTGTGGTGGGAAGAGCTGCACCCCCAGGATGAGTCCACGGGAGACCTTCCCACGTGTGCCAGGCTGGGGCTGAGAGCACAGGTGTGTCCCACAACAGGCTGTGCTTTCTTCCCTCTGTCTGCAGGAGGAATAATTTCAGATCACCAATGGGATCAACATGCCAGTCAGGGCTGCCAAGTGATGGATCCCTTTGGGAATCTTCAGTTTTAATTCTCCCAGCTCAAGTATTGTTGAAAGGTGCCAAGTGTGGCTGCCCCATCTCTGGAAGTGTGGAAAAAGGAGGAGAAAAGCGAATGAAATATAAGACTTGCATAAAATAAAGAGCAAAACTCTTCCTGGAAAACAATATTTTCTGTTCTAGCTCTGCATGTGTTAAATATTTGATATTTCGAGCTGGGAAAGCAGAATTTGCAAGTGGCAGTTTGTGCATGTACATGTGAAGCATTTGTCTGTCTCCAAAACAACCCGACAGAGAAGGGTGGGAAGAGGCAGAGTGAGAAGCATCAGCAGAGATCTTCAAATTACAAAGTCTCTCCTTTTAACCCATAAATATTTACACTCCACTTTTGCTGCAACATCTGTTTGGAACGTGCAGACAAGTAGCCCCATCCCCGCACATGTGACACCAATATTGAAACTGATAAAGAGTAATAATTAATGTGAAATTTACAAGGAATTAACTGGCTAATTTGCATTTTCGGATCGTGCCATTAGAGAAGGGCTGCTGTTTGTGCCTCACGGGTGGGTGGGAGGGAAGGTGGTCCCAGAGAGCTCCTCCCTGCAGGTCCCCCGGGCTGAGGACACCCCCAGACACGTCCCGGGGTTCAGACAGTTTGTGCCTTGCAGTCTGTCACTTTGCAAAGCTGTTTGGTGATGGAGTTGGGGTTTTCCCCTCCTTTAAAATGTGCAAAGCAAAGGAATTTCTATGATGCAAATTAACTGGTGTGTTGATGGGAAGATGGTCTTGGTGTCTGTGGGGAGTGCTGGGTGAGGGAGGGGCTGCACAGGTGGTTGCACTAAAAAGCCACTGTCCTCAATGAATACCAAATTTAATGGCCACATGACAGGCCACTTACTGTTGCCCTGAGGCGATCCAAACTTACAGATCCTTTTTTTTTTTTATTTGAGACTATTTCAATTTATATGCACACCTGAAACATTGGACACGTGACACCCTGTTCTGGCCGCTCTCCTCGCTCAGTGCCAAGCACTGGGAAAAGGCAGAGACGTGTCTTGAAGTCTAAATGGCCACAGTGGTTTTAATGTGATCTCATCTCATTGTCTCCAGAAGATCTGGTGTCCTTGGGAGTGATTGTCCCTCTGTGCTGGCCCTGCTGAGGCACCTCCAGTGCTGGGGCAGTTCTGGGCCCCTCAGGGCAGGAAGGACATTGAGGGGCTGGAGTGTGTGCAGGGAGGGGAAGGGGCTGGAGCACCAAGAGAGGCTGGGAGGGCTCAGCTGGAGCAAAGGAGGCTCAGGGGGCACCTTCTGGCTCTGCAATCCCTGCCAGGAGGGGGGAGCCGGGAC
>JAWWLY010000165.1:837103-868303 GCA_035041215.1 Gymnopithys bicolor
TGCCCAGGGAGGTTTGGAGTGCCCAGCCCTGGAGGTGCCCAAGGCAGGACTGGCTGTGGCACTCAGTGCTCTGGGCTCGGGATTGGTTACAGATTGGACTTGGTGTTCTTGGAGGGCTTTTCCAGCCTTAAGGATTCTGAGATCTGGATTTCAGGCTGCCAAGCTCGGCTGAAGCACCAGCTCTGGGCCTGGCTGTGGCAGGACCCTACTGGAGTCACTGGGAGGTGTCTCAGTGGTGCCCTCCAGCACCACAGCTGAGAGCAGTGCTGGGAGTTGGCACCATCTGCAGAAGATCTGAGTGAACAGGGTTGCTGTTTTTCTTGCTTAGAGTATTCCTGGTGGCCTATGTGTGTCATTCCACCTCTCGACTGTATTTAAAATTACAATCAGAAGAAAAGGATGTTGAAATGTTTGATGCTCAACCTGCCCCACTTGTCTTCTCCACAATCTGCACTGCTGTATAAATGGTGCTCTGGGAAACAGATTTTCCAGCTGCAGTTGTGTGTGATATTCTCCAGGTGAAGGTACATCTGAGCTGGAACTGACACTTCCAGGCTTTATCCTGTTTATCTTTAATATTTCATACCACGGCTCAGCGTTGCTGTTGTTTTAATGATAAATTGTGGCTACTGTAAACAGAAGTGCTCAAATCATGGTCTCACTGCACGTGTCTTTCATGCCTGTGCTGCCACAATAATGAGGAATGGGAGATAATGACTTAAGGAAAAAGCTCTGGATTAAGTGGGACAGTAAATTAGGCATTTATCTCTCTCCATTGGAGGCCTGTTTCCAGTGCCCTGCCAGGTCTCAGCTGAGCTCTAGTTAAAAGTAAACCACGTCGTATTTCACAGAGCCAACCCACTCCACAGAAATCAGCATATAAGCACTCACATTAAATTACCATTTTACCCAGGAGGTCCTGGTTTTCAGGAAGGTCAGAGTTGAGGTGTATTAGCAAGAAAAAATAAGGTTATACTATTTTACCTTTTTACTCTGCATCCAGAGTAGAGAAAATTCCAACTTATTCTCTCTCTGTTTTGTTTTTTCCCTCCTGTGTGTTTTAAATTCTGGTAATTTTTAGACCCCAAGAAAACCAGTGTGTACAGAGACCACATGCCTGCAGTTTGCTCTCGAGGGGGAAGGACTGTAATGGCATCACACTCAATGAGGTGTGTTTGACTCTGCCTATGCCTGAGCATTTTACTGAGGAAACTCTGCCAGAGATGGTCATTGTGGTTGCAAAGTCTCAGGAACTCTTGGTGTGTTTAGCTTGGGAAGTTGAGCCACTTAGAGGGTGACTCGAGGTTGTACAATGGAGAAACCTGTTCCCCACAGAAAAAACATCAACCCCTCTTGCAGGTTCATGAAATAGTGAAGAACTGGGACATTTTTTGTTATTGGCCATTCTGCTGAGCTGGGCTGAAATGGGGTGATTTGGGGGAGGTTTCAGTATGTTTTTCAGCCCTAATTTCAGCCTAATGTAGGGGTTGGAAGGGATGTTCTCCAGAGGTCCCAACCAACCCAAACTATTCTGTGGTTCTGCAGTATCTGCAAAGTTGTTTGGAGGGATGAAGGAAGGATTAGACTCCTTGGCATGTAGTCCCTGAAGTGATGCTCTGGCTGTTCCTGTTCCCTCTGCTTTGTGGGATTTCCATGAGCCCTCACATTGCAGCACCTCTGGATCCACAGAGGGACAGCACACTCGTCAGTGTTGATAAAGGAGATACTTTTTGTGTGCCAGCAGAAGGATCAATGGAATTGAGAATTTCTTGGATTTGCCTCCTCTGACCATCACAACTTCCTTTTCCAAGGGATCTCAGGGAATGGTGTTTCCTTTCAGGCCTCCCAGCACCAGATCAGCCTTTTGTCCTTGTTTTCAATAAGTAGCTGATTATTGGTGAGCTCATTCCCAGAAGTTTGTGCTGGAAGTTGATCTCCTGGTTAGTTGCCTTGTAGGTCAGAACATCATTAATAAATTGCATTAAATGTTGAGGCAAAGGTTGGAGAAGGCAGAATCCTGATCAGTACTTTACTTGACTATAATATTCAATTAAAATATGTAAAATTATATATTTCTGCATATACATTTTCTCTGTGATGTTTTTTTAGAAGGAATTTCTTCTGACTTGCAAAAAGTGATGCAGACACATATTCTTGACATTACAGAGTCTACATCTGAACTCCAGCAGGGTCAGAGGGGCAAACTTTTTCGGTGTCAGCACCATGGAAGTTCATAATCAGGAACAGGAGGCTGATACCACGAAAACATCAATGATTCTAATTGCTGCCAATTCAAGTCCTGACCTTCATTTCTAACAAACTTTGCAGATTAATTCAGGCCCAAGGTATTCATACAGTGTGATCTGAACTGGTTTATAACTTCCAATTTTTCAAGTCAGGGGTAATATCTTGAATGAAACTTTAACTTGGCAGCTCCTGAACTGCAGCAGCAGCACCTGCACACAGAGGAATCTTGGCTTTCCCACCCTGCTGTGTGTGAGAGCCCAGCCCAGAATCCCAACTGAGGCTGGAAAAGCCCTCCAAGACCATCAAGTCCACTCCACCACCTCTCTGGGCAGCCCCTTCCAATGCCTGACAACCTTTTCCATGAAGACACTTCTCCTGATGTCCAACCTGACCTTCCCCTGGCTCAGAGGTTGGGTCTTCTGGTTGCCTGTGAATGCAGTTGGACTGAGGTGGTCAGAAAGGTGGACTGAATTTCCAGATCCCATCACTTTGTCCAATAATACTAACTGAGTCCATGTGTTGGGAGCAGCCAGTCTGTGTTGGCCTCTTTGCTTCCAGGAGAGGAGTCCTCCCCCTCTTTTCTGGATTTCCTGTAGTCTCCAGACTTGCCTAAGTTGCCCCCGTGCACTGAAATTCCTGAGCTGCCTGTTTGCCAAGATTTACACCCCTAACCTTTCTGGTGGCACTGGGACTGAACTCTGGTTCTTGAGAGAGGTTGTTAAGCCACTGTGCCTGTTGTGTTTAATTTTTGAGATTTGGAAGGAGCGTCTGCACTGTAGCCAGAACTCAGCTCTCTGCTCAGCTCAGCATATTTTTTAATGTCAACAATTAAGAATTGCCATTAAAGAGTATCACAATCAAAGAATGTCTGCAATCCAGGATGAATTAATGAGCTACACTAAAACCTCCACAGCATTTTCATGTTCCTTGAGATGCTTTCCTATCCCCCCTTCCTTAGTAAAGCCACCTGTAACTATTCCAGTTGCTCTTAATGACTTTATTCAGAATTATTCAGCTTTTACCATTCTGATAAAAGGCAGGCAGAGGAAATATGCTGGGAAAAAAGAATAGGGGTGCAGAAATCTGGAACATCCATGTCCAAACCTGCTGATGTGGTGTCTACTTTATGGGGTTCTCATGCTGCCTGACAGACCTCCAGCAATCAGAAAATGAAAGTAGAGGTGCCATCTGAGGTAAAACACTGAGTTCAGTGCAGTGGCTTTATTGATTTATGCAGAGTTGAGGTTTGGCCTCCGTAGCCTTCATAGTTTCTGTACAGACTGGGATCAATCTGGTCTCATCTGCAGGACTGTGTGTGTGGCACTTCTGCCAGAGGTGACACTTCAGTGACTCAGGTGTAAAGCTTAATTCCTGTCTTTATTTTTAAAAAAATGGGAAAAGAAATTCTAAAGATTTGCTTCTGTTTTCTGTGACATTCCAGCAGCTCCGCTCTGAGCAGCCCAGCTCAGCTCCCACTGCTCTGGGAGGCTGCCACAGCAACAGTTTCTACCTTGAAATAATTTTGTTTCAGAGTAAAACTGTGTCAGCAAAAACACCCCAAAAACCAACCACCAAAAAGCCAAACAACAACAAGAAGCCCCAACTGCTTTGCCTGAGAATGTGAATTGCGTTTTCAAGCAGATTGGAAGCATTTTGCTTTTTAAATTCTGCATATGCATTTTGCCATCCTTTCTTATTAACACTGTGCAGAATTTCCTCATGTCCTTTCCATTTGTATTTCTCAGACTGGTGATCTCCTGTAAGTGCTTGTCTTGGGGGTAAATGTTCTCTGGGAGGGAGTTTTATTCTCAGAAAAACTTTGTTCAATGACTTTATGCAAAGGTTTGTGATTTATGCCACTGAGTTTCTGGTCAGATGGTGGTGAGAAGAAGAGGTGATGCTGGTGGTGAGACCCAGGGGAAGGTGGGCTCAGACTTGTCTCATCTTGGGCATCTTCACTGCAGGGCAGCAATGGGTTAAATGGGGAGAGTGGACAATTTTAGCAATGCAGGAACATACAGAGCTCCAACAGCCCCTGAAACCCACTGAGTGCCATGGCCAGTCCTGCCGTGGGGACTCCAAACCTCTCTGGGCAGCCCCTTCCAGTGCCCGGCCACCCTTTTCCATGCAGAGATCCCTCCTGATGTCCCACCTGAACCCCTCCTAGAACAGCCTGAGGCTGTTTCCTCTTGTCCTGTTGCTGGTTGCCTGGGAGAAGAGGCCAACCCCCATTTTTCTACAACCTCACAAAATTCCATGAGAACCTGGCTGGGGGCCTGGACCCAAAATCCTTTGAGGCAAAGTTTGCATTTGAGGAACATGATTTGAAGCAGTGACCAAAGTGTGTAAATAGATTGGTTTCCAGAGAGGTCTAAACTCAATGAAATAGAATTGATGGTATTTTTTTAAATCAAACCTTGGTGGTCACAACCCCCTTGGGAATCTGAGTACAGAGTGCTGGGAAATTGTTGCAGTCTCATCCCAAAGTTGGCAGATGGGAACACTTTGGAATATGAGGACATATGTGGTTTTACATTAAAAGGATATTGGAGGAGAAAGAAGCATTTTAAAAATTGTTCTTTGGGCTTTTAAATTCTGATTTGTTTCATGTGTGGGCAAAGGGAGATGTAGTCAGGCTGTTGGGTTTTATTTTTTATTTTTTTTAATTATTATTTTTTACTCTCCAGAAAGCACTGGCAGCTGGACTGCTCTGATCAATAAAATTATAGCGTGGCAGCAAGTCACAGTTTGTCTGCAGGTTCCAATCCAGCTCAAGGGAGGTAATCAATAACTTTGTTTATAATGACATCTAGCTGGCAGCGTGGGGCTGCTGCAAAGTTGTACCAAACAGGAATGATACTGGAATTGCCACGTGAGCCAAGGCACAGCCTCTTCCCATGCAGATTGACATAAAACAGTGAGGCAGGGGAGGAAGAAGCACAGGCATGAGGGGTTTCTTCAAAAAAAAAAAGGCTTAATTTTGTGATTCCTTCCGATGCTTGTGAAGAATTATGACCTCTCCTGCTGTGCAGATGTGGTTCCACATCCCACCTCCCTGGCAGGGCCGGGCCACGGCTCGTGAGGTCTCTGGTTGCTCACAGGGAGCTTTTCTGCTCTTGCCTCTATTTTTGTCAAAATGATTTGAAGTGTCCACATGCTCCTGAGTCTTCTCTGCTTTGCTCTTCTCAGCCCATTCCTTGGGAGCAGATTGAAATCACCTTCTCTTCTTTCTCTGGAATATACAAGGATGCTGGATCAGACTCTGGTGGACTCTTGTGTGGAGTCCATAATGGCACAATAAGGCTCTTTAGAAATAATTTTCCTTTGAGCTATTAGAGATCACATAAAGATTTCTAAATAAGATGACAAACCCCCAAATTTGGTAATTTTGAATTACAGTGTAGTATAAAATGACAGCCAAGTGAAAGGTGTGCTGTGACCTCTGGCCTGGTGTGCTGAGGTTGGTGGTGACCAGTTTGTCCCTTAGGAACAATCACAGAATATTCTGAGTTGGAAGGGACCTACAAGGGTTGAGTCCAGCTCTTAAGTGAGTGGCCCCTACTTGTGTTTCTAAGCACTTTCCTAATGCTTAATTATGTGTTTTGGCCCAGTCCCCCGTGGCCTGGTGTGTGGGTGCTGTGCTGGCTTTGGGTGAGGATGAGGATGGTGAGATGGAGGCACCTGGCCCAGGAGCTCGTGTAGTGCTGATGGTGCCACGTCGAGGCAGGAGTGGGAGGGGGTTCCAGGGGCTAATTGCTGGGAGACTGGTTAATCTGGGGGGGTCGGCGTTATTGGCACCTGCCTTTGGCCCATCCAGGCTGTTGTCCCCGGCCCCGCCCGCGCTAATTGCAGTGGCCTTTTCTCTGCGCGGATCTCCGCACTCTGCGCGCACGGGCGGCGCTCCATCCGCGGCCGGGCTGGCACAGCGCCCTGGCACGGGGTGCTCGGCCCGCCCCTCTGCCCCTCCGTGCGCACCTGCAGCCCCCAACCTGGGCGCCCTCCTCGCTTCCGAGGGGGCTCCGGCTCCGCAAAGTTCACGGCGGCCCCATCTCTGACAAGAGATCAATACTGTCCTCCCGGCGCGGGAGCGGCTGCCGGCCCTGTCAGAGGGATGTGTGCCGTAATTGGATCAGGGATGCGGGAGCCATCCCAGCCTCCCGTCAGCACTGTCACAGCTGTCAGATGTCATCCCTCCGTACAGCTGTCACCGCGGGAGGGCCGGGGCTCCGGCTCCCCGCTCACCCAATGCAAATGTCCACTTAGCGGATGAATATTGAAGATATTAGACACTTCTCTATGCCTTTATGCAAAATAAAGATCTGTGTCATCTGCGAATTTCATGGAAATAAGTTGCAATTTATTCACTGTGAGAAAAGTGAAGTGAAGCCTGTAAAAATGAGAAATTATTTGGTTCAGGCTATTAAAAGAGAAAAAAAGAATATTTTCCAGAATAAACAAAATATGCAGATTTTCTTCGGAAGAGTGAAAACTACCAGATAAATATATTTTTATGAGAATAGCAGCTTTATATTAGAATATTATTCTATGCATATAAAAATTTATCATTTCTGGATATCCTTACTGGGAGACAGAGATTGGAGTAAACTTTGATTTCTGGGGGTGGCGGGGGGAATCATTATTACAAATTACTGAGAAATACAATCTTAATATCTGTTTTAAAGTCACTTGCTGCTGAAGAAACCCGAGCGGCCCGCTATGGGCAGGGCGGGAGGTTGTTTTACAGCTGCCAGACGGGCAGAGAAAGCGGAATCCATCGGCTCTTCCAGAGCGGCGCTTCCAGCGGGAGCGGGGCCGGCAGCGCTCGGCTCGCTCCGCTCGGGCAGCGCTCGCTGCTCGCTCCGTGCCGAGGAAGTTTTCGGAGGATGCAGCAAAGCAGCACAAAATGCACAAATACGTGTGGGTTTGGTGGGGTTTGTGTTTGTTCCTTCTCCCCCCACCCCGCCCTGTCAGCGCTGAAGTCGCGCGTGGCTGTGGCAGGGACCGGACACGGCCGTGCCCGCGTTCAAACCGCGCTGCGGTGGCATCAGAGGACCCCGACAGCGGGGCCAGGGCTGGGCTGGGCTGGGCTGGGCTGGGCTGGGCTGGGCAGCGACACGACCCTTCGCCCTTATTGTTCCCTCTAATGGGAGCCGTGTACACGCGGCAGGCGGGAGCCAGATCTCCCGTGCTGTCGTTAGAGAGGAATAAACTCCTGCGTTATCTGCTCGGGAATTAGAACCCAATAGAGCACTGGGGTTTGGGCCCCCCCGCTGATGTCAACATCATCCCTGGCTCTCAGTCGCGGCAGTTCCCGGCTTGGCTGGTGCTTGGCTCCTGCTTGATTTATTCCTGGCATTCCCCGCGGAGCAGAGCCCTGCTCTGCTCCTGGCACTGGGGCTGCCCCGCTGTCGGAGGAGCCTCAACCTCATCTCCACCACGTAACCCCAGAGCTCGGGGAGCCTTTAAACATTCACAGCCTCGCCCCACCGCTTGTGCCAGCGCTGGGGGGAGCCACTGCCAGGCTTGTCCTTATGGCCACGTGCGATTTGCAACACAGAAATAATAATAATTATAATAATAATAGTGCAGAGCGGACAGAGCAGTGATGGTGTTGCACCAGGGGAAAAGCAGACTCCAAGGGGAACTTGGAGAAGGTGGCCTGAACATTAATTTAAAATGCAAAATTTCTATCAGTTTCAATGGTGGAAGGATCAGGAATCAATTGTTCTGTTACTTACGTTGTTTGGAAAGTTAAGTACTAACCAGGCTTTGCTTTACCTTTGGTTTTGTTTTTTTGGGGTTTTTTTGTTTTTTTTCTGGTGGAATACCTTAGAGCCAAAGGGCTAATCCAGGCTCAGTGAAAGCAGGAGGCTGGGAATGAGGGTCCTGTTGCTTCCTGTAGCCCTGTTTGGACCATCCTTAGCTTGGGCTTTGATGGCGTTAAAGATCTTTTCCAACCTAAAAGACTCTCTGGTTCTGTGATCTCCTCCCCACGTGCCTCTCTGTGTGCAACCACAGTGGCAAAGGAAGTGCTTTTTTCCCCCTTTCCTTTTAAACGTGGTTTATGGCTAATTACATCAGAGATCCAAAACAATCCTTCTCCCATTTGCATTAATAAGGTGTATCACATGATCCATACTGGAGCAGGAATATACATCAAAGGTAGATTAAAGGTTGGTTAGGCATCAAACTATGTTCTATATGTAAATTTATAGCAGTGATGGGCTGTGCAAAGATCTCTCCCCCTCTATTTCTGTGCTCCTAAATAAAATTAAAAATTCACAACTCAGGTTTATGGGATTTTAAATGAATTTGATCTCTCTTTTGGGCAGGGCAAATAAGTGTTTTGTGATGTATTATTTTACAAAAAAAAAAAAAAAAGACGACCATCGTTCTGGCTCATTTAATTTTGCAAGTGAATGATCTAAGATTAACTACAGACTAGTCAGTGCAGTTTAAAAGCTGAAAGCAATTTTCAGCCATAGATGGTAATGCCACATTTAGTCCACAACCGAATGACTCTAAATGACTGAGCTGCAAGGTCTTTGTATATGACCACAGGGCCTGATAAAGCCATAGGAACACAGTAAAAGCACAAAAATAGTTCCAATTTATTTGGTGCCATCACCTTAATGAGATTAATACAGACGTGTTCATGTGCCTAATTGGTGATTTTGTTTTAACTGGTAATGAAGGATTAAATCTTCAGGCAACAGGCTCCTTGCAGGAAAGGGGATGGGAGAAAAAAGTTTTTAATTATAGAAGGCAGCTGGTGAAATACACCACTGCAAAGTTAATAATGCATCTTCAATAAAATATATATTTGTTATGCTTGCCACTTCCCTCTCTGCCTGAGAGATTTTAGGGAGTGTTTGTTTGGAAGAGAGGGATGATTATGGACTCGGTTGTGTCGTTGGCATCTCTTGGTACCGAGGAAGAGAAAAGCTGGGTGTGCTGTGTGCTCCATTCCATAGCTTGAAATATTTCCCCAGGTGCTGTTCTATCCCTTAGACCTGGAGCAGAGTTTGGGAAAGCCCAGCTCCCAGGGGGCTGGCCTGAGCTCTGTCCCGGCTGACAGTGGCTCCTGTGATGAGCAGCAGCACCAGGAGGGTGAACTTCACCCCGAGCTCGGCGAGCGCTGCCCTGCCGGCTCCAGTTGTGACCATTTAAATGCGAACACTATTAAACGCGCTGCCAAAACACAAACACCCAGCCTGAGTCATTAAAATGTAATTACGAGGGGGCAGCTGAGCCTGGGCTGGGTTTTGACTCGGAGGAATCTTGCAAAAGACACCAACACATAAACCCAGCCCAGCATCGTGCCGGGCAGGTTCCTTGCAGGGAATAATCCTGTGTGTTTCCTAAAATGGCTCTTGCAGTCACTTGAGTAAATTTAGCTTGTTTTGTTGGGTTGGATTTTCCCCTTTATTGCACGTCACAAATGGATGTAGAGCGTGGGCCTTATGGCACTCTTAGGTTGAACTTTGGATAGAGGCAATGGCAAGAAGGTCTTTAACGTCTTTGATGCAAGACACCCACTCGTTTTTAAAGTGTTTATTACTTTAAATTGCATGTGAGTAAGGTGGATTTTATGAAATAAATGGCTTTTTCTTTGTAATTAAAAAAAAGCTGGATTTGTCTTGGCAAAAGAGCAGCTCAGTCCCTGTGTTTTATCACCACTCTCCTGTTTTTGTGAAACCCAGATCATCTAAATTTTCTTCTGCTTTCTACAATTTCATTTTGCCACTGGGGGAAAAAACAAAACCAAACACTAAAACATCAACATTAACAAAAAGGAAAAAAAAAAGGAAAAAAACAGTGTAAACCATCAGAGCATCATAAGGTAAAACCAACTACCCTGATGCTCCATCCTTCAGGCTTGGATGATATATTGGGAAGCGCTCGGAGAGGACTCTGGACAGCTGCAGGATTCTCCCTTCCCACCGAACAGAGACAGAAATATATTTTACATTTCTTGTCAGGTTGAACTTTCAGACATCTCCACTGCTCTGGCTGTAATTTCCCTGCCGCAGCCCAAATGGCACCACGCTCGGCTCGGTTCCGGCTGGAGGAGCCCCCGGTGCTCCGGCGGCTCCGGCTCCGGCCCCGGCTCCCACTGTCCCCGCAGCGTGTCAGGCCATTATAGCAGGGACCAGAATGTCACCCTGGTCTCAATGGTTCGTCAGCTGAAGGATATGGTTAACAAATGTAAAACCAAACTTCAGAGGAGCTGCTTTTCTGTGCTAAGTGATCTGTATTCCCTCTGAATTTACTTTCCCCTAACCCCGTGAAATTAACAGTACTTTCTGACATTCGACCCCCTGACCTCACATATAATAAGAATTTAAAAAGCACCATGCATGAGTGTGTCTGTGTAATGCAAAACTGGGAAAAATGACCATGTCACCGTTTTATTATACAAAACCTTCTCCATCTCCATTGCATGCTTCATGTGTGAGCGCTCGCTTTCCAGTTATTATAAAGAAAAACACAGTTTTAACTGTAATAACTCACCGCTCGTGACTTTTATAGACAATAAATTGTAGCAAATACATATTGCTGCAGCGGGGCCCCGTCCTCCATTAATGCAGATATTTACTGGGATAAGTGTTAAAAACAGGCTGGGGAAGGGGCCGGCGGCGGAGCTGCTGGGGGGCCCAGTGCCGGGGGTGCGAGTGCGCGCACAATGTGCAGGTCTCGAGGTTTAAGAGGCAGAAGCAGAAAAGTGTTATGTGGAAATGATTTTGCAGTTATCAGGCTCAGGGGATGACAGCCTACAAGAGTAAGAACAAGGTGCTATGTGGCTTTTTCTTCACTGTGAAGTAAAGATTGGCAGCTGGAAGTAAGGCTTACAGGCAGACCTGCACACAGGACCTCTTCACCCAGGACTCATAATCACTACTCAAAGGAAAACGCATTTACCAGTAAAAGGCGGCTGTAGCCATCAGAAGTGTGCTTAAAACACCACTTAAATATCACTTTATACGCTATTACTTGCAAACTGTGGCTTGGTATTAAATTATACTTGCATAGGCTTTTGCTTAGGTGCTGATAATGCTTTTGAGGTTGCATTGGTGAAGAAGAATTTAGGCTGCTTTACAAGAGACGTGACTGGAATATCCCCCGGTGCTGACAGTGACAGGGTGAAAAATTGCAGAACTGTACTTTCTTTCCCCATATAGATTGTAATTTTAATTGTCATTGTGGCCCTTCTGTTTTAATTATGGGACTTCTTTGATATATACCAGGACATCGTATTGAATGAAAATATGGTGCTATAATAGTCTCTTTATAATTAATGACCACATGTAGATCTTGGTGCATAAAAGGAAAGGAATAAATGAACAATTTATTTAACTAGGTTTTGGATTTCTCTCTGTCTTCCAGTGAATATAAAATGATCCTGGGGCTTCTGAGGCTGTTTGATGTAAGAACTGCACTGAATAGCTAATAAAATTACATTGGTGTAGATTACCAAACATATTAGGTGGTTTTATTTAAAAACCTTCCCATTATGGATGGTAAATTTCCCCTATTTACTGCGTTACCTTCTCCCGGCTTCTGATTCCGAAACAAACGATCGTTTTCTTTAGTTTATTTGCAAAAGCGGTTTAAGAAAATGAATGCAGGTTTCCCTGGTGGGGGCAGGGGGTGGCAGGTGGGCTCTGCCTGCTCTCAGGTCCCAGGTGAGCTGGGCAGCCCTTCCTGCCCCCAGCCTTGGCCTTCGACACGGCGTGGATTTACGTTCCATTCGTTCCTGGCCGAGGAACTCGCTCTGGGTGTCCAACCCTGAGCTGGGCTGGATGCAGGAGAACACAATGAAAATGGGATTGGCCAATGGTTCGGGGGTTTTGCCCAGCCTGGGGAGGGGAGATGGGGCTCTGAGCTGGGGTCGGTGGGCTCAGCCGGCCCTCGTGGGCGCCACGCGCGGGCTGCACGTCCGCCCCGCTCTGCCACGTTCCGGGGGAGCGGGAGCCTCCGTGGGCTTCTGGAAAGCAGACATGTTTGTCCAGTGTCTGTCAGTGGAAAACTAGAAAATAGCCCCTGACAAGCTTCTGCTAATTTTATTGCGGCGCGGTGGAAGCATCCGGGGCGGGCTGAGCGCAGTTCCAGTGCCGAGCAGGGTGACACGGGATCGGCTGAGACAGCCACTACCCTGGGGTCAGCCGCGACCATGCCACTTCCATCTGATGTCTACTTGGGGTGATGGTGTGTAAATAAACGTGGGGAATTGCAAATCTTGTCATGGCCACGCAGAGCAGCTCAAGCATTTAAAGATGGTTGCCCGCAAACCTGACTGGAAGGTGGTTGCTCTGTGTGGTGGCTGGAGCAAAACTGCCTCCTTCGCCCGAGTCTCCTCCTGCTGCCATCTCGGGGAGCGCTGACCCAGCACCGCATCGCTGAAGGGATTAATCACCAAATTGTTTCTCATTTTAGCGGAAAGTAAAGAAACTGAGCGCGCTCTAATATTGTTCTTTTGCAGCCGGGCTGGCGGGGGCTTTGTATTTGTGTTATCTGGTTTGATTTATTTGTTTTTTAAAATGAGGTGAGGAATCTTAATGTCCTGCTGTTTAATGAATTTGGGCGCATTAAAGTTCCATGAGGTCTTTTCATTATTATGAACTTTGCTAATGTTAGAAAATAAAATATTATAGAATTCACATTTTCTGCTTATGAAGCTAATTTTATTTAAATACTCCTTACAGTGGTCATTAAAACACACTTAAATTTTGCTGCCTTCGACCACTCCGATGTATTTTTTGCCAGTTTTACATTTACACATATCTGTTTTTCTGTTACTTTTCCCACATGACAATTACCTTTCATTACAAATTTATAAAATCATTTACATTTGAGCAGTTTAAATGTTTCTGCTGACATTTTGTAACTATTACCCTCTCCTGGAATGGCATATGTTCAGGCAGTTAATAAAAAATTAAATGGAATAGCACTAGACAAGGTGAAGCTTTGTATCAGAGTGTTCTGCACATTTCTGGAAATACCATCTTTGTGTTGCAAACTGTGAAGTGAGGTGAGGGCTGTGCCAATATGTGTATTTGTCATAACTGTCACAGAGTCCATGAACCAGCCAATCACTCTGCTCTTAATTAGACAGTTACATTTGGCTCTTTAGAAAGCATCCTCATGTAAAATGGTGTCTGAGATTCCACAGAGGTGCTGGGAGCAACAGGGGCACAGAATACCAGCATCAAAACACTTCCTCTCGGGATGAGGCAGAGTTTTTAACCACTGCCTGGCTCCTCATCGAGGGATGGAGATCGTGGGTGCTCGAAATCCTCTCGCATTTGAACAGAGGGAATGTCAGCCTAGACTTCTCCAAGAAAGAGGCAGTAAAGCTGCTCAGGTGGAGGCTATTTAGGTGTGTGCTGCTTCTGTAACATAAGTAAATTACAATGGCCATTTATATAAAATAAAATTAAAAGCAGGGTGTGCCCTGGGCTTGCCTGGGGACTGTTTGGCACGGAGGGGGCAGCACGTGGGGCGTGTGTGTCAGTGGGAGGGGGAGGGTGGGCTGTGAAACACCCTGGGTCACATCAGGGACCTTTCTCTGCCTCATTAGTGACCTGGCTCCGTGGAGGTATTTACAGAATAGTCCACTAAATACAGACTCCTCAGCCAGACTTTGGGTAAAGGGAGCAGGAGTGAAAATAATCCGGCCTCCTGCTGTACTTCAGTCTCCTTTCTTCCTCATTGCTCTGTGTCAAAAGGCATCTGGGATAATTTTTTTTTTTAAACAAACCCCAAAATTGTAGCTCTTCAGTTATGACCAAATGTGCAGTTTACAGCTACATCATAATCCTGTGGTTAAACATGAAGTTCACAGAGATCCTTTTTAAAAACACACGTAGGTTTGCACTGCTGGAAGGCAGGGTTTGCCTAATAAGTGCTGAGTGGCCAGGAGGGATTATTAGTGTTTGCCACTAAATTCACCTTGGGATATGATGTGAAAAATTCCTTGGCTCCTCATTTAAGCAAAACGATGCAGTGTTGAATTCAGAAGACAAGAGGAATTCCATTTCCTCCCTGCCACAGACCTCACTGCTTTGTTTTCCAGCACGAGTGCTTTGGTGACATTGGAAATATTCCTGATAATCCATGAGGCCCCTCTGCCTTCTGCCCAGGGCAGGGTGTTTGCTGTGGGGCAGCTGAAATAAGCTGTTGAGAGTTGTCATAATCCAGAGAGTTGAGCAGCAAATGCAAAACAAAGACTTTCTTGTGTGGTCCCAAAAGTGCAGCCCAAGGAGGGGGGTTCAGCTCCCATTGGAGATGTTGTGACTGAGGACCAAACTTCCAGGAAAAGGAGAATTGGGAAAGATTTTGGTGGTTCTTCCCAGTTTAAATCGTTATTCCATAGGCATCTCCAAGAAGTTTTAACAGTCATAGCAGATTAACCTTGCCTGGGCAGTCGGAGGCGAGTCAGCTGATGAATTTACATGCAGCTGGATGAAAATGCTATTTGGAGAGAGATTGAGAGTTTATTTGATTAAATCCCTTTCTCCAATACCTTGACCTCTTTCTTGTGAAATAATCAGAACTGTTTAGCAAGAATATTCTGGCATTAATAATGAATTGCTTTGGAGCAGGTTTTTCCTGCTCTCTACCAAACCCATTGGTGCCTGTGCTTTTGGGGGATGCGGGGATGGCTCCACGTGGAGCGAGGGCCACTCGGAAAAGGCTGAAAAACCACATTTTAATTTTTCTTTTGGAATTTACAGTCGAATGGACAATTTACAAGCTGATGCATTATTTAGGGAGTGCACTCTGCTGGTACATCTACCAGCAACTATTGTTTTTTGTGACTTGGTGATGAGAATGAAGAAGGAAAGCGCGAGGGCTGTGCCTGTTGGGTGGGTCACAGGTCTGTGGGCACAAAGGGTGGTGGGTCTAGAGGAGGCTGAGAGGGGATCTCATCAATCCATATAACTGTCTCCAAGGGATGTCAGAGGATGGTGCCAGGCCCTTTTAGTGGTGCCCAGCAGCAGGACAAGAACCAATGGCCATAAACCAAAACACAAGTTCCACCTCAACATGAGGAAGAGGCTTTTTATGTTGAGGGTGGCAGAGCACTGGACCAACTGCCCAGGGAGGGTGTGGAGTCCCTTTCTGGAGACATTCCAGACCCACTTGAACACATTCCTGTGACCTGCCTTGGCAGGGGCGTTGGACTGCGTGATCTCCAGAGGTCCCTTCCAGCCCCAGAAATTCTGTGACTCCAGTTCTGTGACTCCAGTTCTGTGACTCCAGTTCTGTGGCTCCAGCTCTGTGGCTCCAGTTCTGTGGCTCCAGCTCTGTGGCTCCAGCTCTGTGGCTCCAGCTCTGTGGCTCCAGTTCTGTGACTCCAGCTCTGTGGCTCCAGTTCTGTGGCTCCAGCTCTGTGGCTCCAGCTCTGTGGCTCCAGTTCTGTGATCTGCAGCAGCACAGCAGCAAACCCAACCATTTGGTTGGGTTTAACCCTTATGTTGCCTCCGTCTCCACGCTCAGTCCTGCAGTGGAATGTGCTTTTTCCCCAGACTCCCCTCCCAGAGCACAGTGTGGGGGCACTAATCAACTTTGCATTAGTTGTTGCAAGAAGGGAATTTGTCAGGTGTGATTTGGAGCCACACTGATGACTTTATAGTGTTATTTGACTTCCAGGTAATGAGATGGCAGGTGGGTCTGAGCAGGGAGCTGCTGCCTGGCCAGGTCTGTGTGAGCTCTGGAGCTGCTCCCAAGTTGGTGTAAGAGCTCCAGGAGACACCTCAGTGCATTGTCAGCAGAGATAAAGTGGAGGTATCTTGTCTCCCAACTAAATTTGGCTTCATTATAATTTGTTTCTTATAACACACACTTCAGTGTAATGTGTAAAATGCACGACTTTCATGAGCAACTCTATGGAAAAGCTGTACAGTGGCTCATTTGCATTTGGCAATTATATTATATTACAATATATTAAGCTGCAGAAAACCTAATCTAACATGATAATTTAAAATCATCATTTACAGTGCTTTACAAGGAGCATACAAGGCAGGTTACAATAACATGTTGCCATTCCATATCAGACAGGGAAATTATTTACTCATCTATTATCTAGTTTTTCAAAATGTTCTGGGTACATTTTATTTATTTATCTATTTCTGTCTGGTTTATTGCATTTTATACTGAATAAATATTTTTTATTTATTTATTTCAGTGCTATTTACTGAAATTTGGTGGCTGGTGCTCTTCCTATTAACTGTTGGGTTGAGTGTTTGCATTAAATGGGAAATGGTTTCAGGAAAGGAATATTGTTTGAGGAAGTCTAGATTTATCCAGACATTCTTTGCTGCTAGAAACACAAAAAGGAGGAAGGATCTATTTTTAAAAGACTTTATACAGGTTGTGACACAGCATTTGATGAATCATTTAATATGCAGCACGTGATGCAGAGTGTCAACAACTGGCTCCTGTTGCAGCCTTTGTTTGGAGCTGGTCCCAGTCTCTCCCAGATAAACTTCAGAGAGCAGCAGACTGGAGCCTGCTCCCAGTGCTCCCAGTAACCCCAGTATTTCGAGCGAGCTTTTGTCAAGCATGTGTTACTGTTTCAATCTAGTGTTAGGAATCCAGAATTTAAAGAAACATGGGCTACTTAAGAGCTGATTTACCAGTTAATGGTTTCATTCTAGTCCAGTATCAGGCTTAAATTTATTACTCCAGTTGGAGATATTTTATCTGAGTGTGTATTAAATATTGGGACAGAGTTTGCAGCACAGAGGGAAGGTGCCTGGCTCCAGTTTATATGATCAAAATCTTTTGTATTCAGCCTGGAGAGGAGGAGGCTGAGGGGACACCTCACAGCTGGGGAGACCTCCCTCCTGAGGGCCAGGGGAGGAACAGCTCTGATCTCTGCTCTGTGGGGCCAGGGGCAGGATCTAGGGATGGCTGGGGCTATGCCAGGGGAGGTTGGGCTGGATCTCATGGAAAGGTTCTGTGGTGGGCACTGCCCGGGCTCCCCAGGGCAGTGGGCACAGCCCCAGGACTGCCAGAGCTCCAGGAGGGTTTGGACAGTGGGACAGGGACAGGGTGGGATTGTTGGGGTGTCTGTGCAGGGTCAGGAGTTGGACTGATGATCCCTGGGGGTCCCTTCCAGCTCAGGATATTCCAGGATTCGATGGATTTACAAGGAGCAGAATGTGCTTTGGCAGCGCCATCCCAGCAGTTTGCTCTGGATCCCCCCTGTGAAACACCCCTGGGCATTGGGAGGGAGGAGGGTGCTCCCAGCCCTGGAGGGGACTTGGTTCCCACCTGGGCACCTCAAACTGGCCATGCAGGGTTGGGGTAACACCTGGGGACCTGCCATGCAACAGAGCCTGGAGGGAGATCAGTCTGCTCTGGCCAGCAGCCCCAGAACAGGTTTGAAGAAGCTTCCCGGCCCCAGGCTGTGCTCTGGTCTTGCTCTGAAACCAGGTTTGGGTGAAAACATTGATAGAGGATGCAGTGACAGAAAGGGAGGGGGGAGGAGAGTCTTTTAAATTTCAATAAACTAAGATGGAGTAAAGCTCTCTCTTCCTCTCACTCCTCTCTACCCAGTCACAGAATCACAGGACAATTTGGATTGGATGGGACCTTTAAGTTCAGTCCCTGCAAATCAGTGTTTTCTTGCTGATGTGTCCCATCAATGTCCTGGGTGCAGAGCCCAGAAAGTGCCTGAAAATAAGAGAAATTGAGATCTGTGTGTGTTTTTTGGAGTTGTTTGTTTGTTTGGGTTTTTTTGATTTTTTAGTTTTTACTTTAAAAACACACTGGCACAGTGATGGTTTGCACCAGTATGGGATCCACCTCTCTTGGTGGGGGTATTCCCTGGAAATAAGCCAGTTTTTAGGGAAATGGAGACCCCAAGTTTTGGATTCAAGGTCTCTTATGCAGCAGGAGTGGCTCTGTACTCTCAGTCTCATGGTCTGTGCTTGAAGCACCGGTGAGTGATGCCCATGGTCTCTGCCAGGCTTCACATAAACAAAAATACTTTGCATATTTTAATTAAGCTGTGCTGAATCACTTTGTACAGGGATATTAATGCTCCAGCCTATGACATTAGTGTGCCTCCCTTGTTGGGAATATTAATGATGTCACTGTGCACTTGCCATTGCCTTGGCAGTTTATGTGATAATTCTGTTATTCCCAAATCTAGAAATTACCCCAATGTCCTGGGATGCAAAAGCTGCAGGATTTATTTGGTGCCTCCATGAGGAGCATTTTAGTTGGCATGACTTTCTCCATAATCATGGTCTCACCAAGGCTTTGGTCTTGAAGTTTGGGTGACTGGAAGGGGTCACTGCTCTTCCTGATGGAACTGGTGGGGGCTTTCCTCCATGGAGATGGATTTTTGAGGATCCAGCTCAGTGCTAGAGAGTTAATATGGATCCAATCTTGATAGAAAAGACCACCAGCTTACAGTGAAGCTTTCCAAAGGCATGAAGCTTTCTGAATTCCCACCCATCTGTTTCATTTTCCCCTTTCCACTGTGTAAGTGCGAAGTCAGACCATTAATTGTCATTGGCCTTTTCTTTAGCCCCTTTCTCTGACCTGACTGCACCAGTATATTCCTCCCTTCTCATCTTCCAAGGTGCCTGTGAAGGACACTATGAAAGATGTCCAGCATTGTTTGACAGTTGGACTTGATGATCCTGAAGGTCTTTTACAACCTTAATGACCCTGTGATTGCTGCCTCCTCCTCAGCCTCAAATCTTCACTCGCGTACAGCACTCTCTGTCTCTTCAGAGCCTTTCAGTTTTTCCCTTTTCCTTTCAACTATGATAATTTATTTTTTTCTAGTTTTCTTACAGACTTTCCTTTCCCACCTTTCGTTTCCCACACAGCAGGTTGGCTGTGCCCTGCTTTTCCTTTCCCAAATATTCCTCTGCTGTGTCACCACGCAGAGCTTCACATGGAGCTCTTTGGCCTTTCCCACACTCCGGGCTCATCCTCAGGGCGTCCTGAACACCGGCCTGGCCGTGCCTGTGAACTCCTGGAGCTGGACCAAAGCTCAGTTTTCTCTTGCAGTGGCTGAAATGGGGACAAAGTCTGAGACTCTGCTGAATGCTAAGCCAGTTTCTTACCACCTGGCAAGGAGAATCGAGCTGCAGTTTTTCCACCTCGCGCTTCCAGGCTTCATCTTGCACTGAATCCCAATCGCAATCTGCGGTTCGCTCGACATTCGGAGCAAAGGCAGCAAACAGCATTTCCAGAGAAAGTCTGTGCTCTGAGATGTCCCAGGGAAGGTGGCACTATGGATGGGCTGGGTGTGCAAATCACCACCTGCTTTTAAACACACTTCATGGATTCCACAGTTCCAGGCTGTAAATCAACTCCACTGGTAAACTGTGTCTTATATGCTGGTTATTTTCCTGTGTTGTGATGAAGAATAAACAGTTAGGGAATAAATTTGTACAAAAGGAATAAATCCAGGAATTAGATGCACAGCTAATGAAGTGTATTAACCTCCCAGTATTAGTGGAAGCAGAACAATGTCAATGTGATTACTTGGCCCAGCCCATGATGTTGTTCTGTGATAAAGTTCACAGATGAAGCCAAGACATGAAAGGGTAAATTACAGTATTGTCTGGCAAAAAAAAAAAAGTATGAAAATTTATCCTTTCTTTCAAAAATATTCCAATTCCTGTTGCTTTTTCAGGGTTTATGGCTGTATTTTGGAGCACTGTTCCCCAAAATGGAAGGTGTCCTTAGTTTCCATATGTGATTCAGCTCCCTGGAGCCGAGTTCCAGACTCTGTAGACTTCCAGAGACTCCAGCAGGTTGACTCCCAGCCATAGCAAAGCCCTGGGTGAAAAGTCCTTGAACTTTCTCTTCATTGTCTGTCATTGTCTTTATTAGGTTTAAATTGATTGACTCTGCAGTGCCATTACAAGTGTGATATTTCCCAGGTTATTTAGCTGGGATCTATTTTTGCTGGGGCCTCGTAATGTGCTGGATCCTCAGCCCTGACAGACCTCCTGCTCCATCAGGGCTTCTTATGTCAGAGATTTTGGGTCATGGGGGCAAAGTTCTCCCTTTGGCTTTGGAAACCTGCTCCATGTGTGTACTCAGGATGTGGTAAAAACCAGTGAAAGAACCAGAGGAGTGGAGTCTGAATAACACGTTCTCTTGAGCGATGAATCATGGAATCATTGAAGTTGGAAAAGACCTCCAAGATAATTATCACCCTAATTTTTAAATTGTTGTAGTAACAATGTGAGTGCAACCAGCAGGTCCCTGCAGTCAGTGTGGAAATGCCATTGCACAAATGAAGAGTCTCAGAATACTTTTGTTTGTTCCTGGGGCTCAGGCAGCTCCGCTTTGGAAATCACTCTTGGCTATAGGCTGGAGTTAGACAAATTTCAGGGAGAAATCGTTCTCTCTCCCTCCCCAGGCACTGGCAGACAGTTCCTTGGCACCCTGGGGACTGTGCAGGCAGGGCTGTGGGTCCTGACTATGCCAGGCTCTCCCAGGCTTTGCCTTCCTGCCTGGAATTGCCTTGTTCCCTACCTGCCCCTCTGTGCACGGCCAGAGCAGCACATCCCAGTTAAAGGTTGGATGTGCCATTCCTGGTCAGCACAGGAGCTGTGGCATTAAGGGCATCCCAGTGCCCACAGAGATGGCCAGGGCAAGTGTGACTATTTTTTTTTTTTACATATAACTGTAATGGTGTAACAGAAGAGTGATTCTTTTGTCTTTCCCTTGCTTGTTTGAATCTATCAGAGAATTCTGGAATATCCTGAAGGGACCCACAGGGAACATCAGTCCAAGGCTTGGCCTTGCACAGGCACCCCAACAATCCCACCCTGTCCCTGTCCCATTGTCCAAACACTGCTGGAGCTCTGCCAGCCTTGGGGCTGTGCCCACTGCCCTGGGGAGCCTGCTCAGTGCCCACCACCCTCTGGGGGAAGGACCTTGTCCTAAAATCCACCCTGACCCTCCCTGGGGAGCCTGGTCAGTGCCTACCACCATCCTGATACCCAACCCAACCCTGCCTGGCACAGCTCCAGCCATTCCCTGGGACACAGAGCAGAGATCAGAGCTGCCCATTGGGAGGACGGTCCAGACTGTTTTTAATATGTTTTAATCTTGACTCTCCATGCAAAGCAAAGACCATAACCAGGTACTGCAGAGCAGGCTCTGCCTTTCCTCTGATGGTGCAGGTGTCTTTCCTTTCCTTCCTCTGCAGATCCTCCTCTCTGGGAGACACTTGGGCATTAACAACACAAAAACAGGCTCTCAGAAGCGATTAAAAGGCGTTGCATTAGGGGTTTAAAACTGGTTGAAGTATTTTAGTTGCTTTCTGTGAGCTCAGCTCTTGGATCTCCAAACTTTCAGTGTCCTTGTGGACCCTGTGCCTTCGGCAGTGAGAGCCCCAGTGGGTTCCCACCTCAGCTGGGGAGATGCAGGTGGGGACAGGAGGTTTCTCAGAGTAGGCACAGAGATCACTGAAGTCTCGAAGAATTAAAGTGGTGCTATTTCAACTCAGTGGAAAAAAAAAAAGCATAAGAAAACCTTGCTCTTTTCCTCATATATTTTTCTGTGTTTTCATGTGACTGTTTAAGTGTGGGAGAGTCACCAGGTTGTAAATATTCATCTTTTGGCTACAAGAGAAAACTGATTGTTCACCCTTAGAGACCACCTGGCATTTTGGAGACAGTACAGGTGTTAACCTCTCTGTCTGAACTGGGGGCAAACATGGGTGATTGCACTGTGAGCCAACCTGAGATGTGCCGAGGGCTCCCTGGCAGCCCCCAGGGCTTCCTCTGGGATCCGCTGGATCTGCTGACTGGGATCTGTGTGAAACATCTCTGTGGGAAAAGACCCAAACTGTGTGGTCACCTTCTATGGGCAGGCAAACGTGTGCTTGGTCTGAACACCCTGTCTGCCCAGACAGGTTGTGGATTCCCCATCCCTGGAAGTGTCCCAGGCCAGGCTGGACCAGTCTGGTCTAGTGGAAGGTGCTCTTGCCCATGGCAGGGGGTGGAAGTGGAAGAGCTTTAAGGTCCCTTCCAACCCAACTGTTCTGTTATTCTCAATCATGAGGGACAATCAGCTCCTGTAGAAAAGGCCCAGGCGATGAGGAAATGCCACAACCAGCCTGGCAGTGCTGCTGAGGAGCAGAGTTGGTGCCTGTTATCACAACAGTGAGCACATCAGACCATCTTATCCCCAGAGGAACGGGGAGATAATGCCGATAATCTCCAGCTCCTCGGGGACGTGTGATGTGTTTCTAACACCTCGCAGAGATGGGAGATGGAAGGGACCACGAGGGAAGGCAAAGATATGTACATGCATATATGTGCAGAGTATCTTTTACCCTTTATTATGCAGGTATTTTCAGGAGGTTTAAATGCCATCTTTGGAGCAGAGGATTCTGAGAGCACATGGAGGGAAGGGGAAGCTTGGGAGGACCTGCTTGTCGAGCTCACTTGAAAGAGCACAGTGTAGGTAAATTAATGGCCACAGCCCTGCTGTCTGCCATGGAGGAGATGAGATCTCACTCTCGTGGAGGGTCTCTGAGCCTCTCTGGATGGTGTACACGAGGTGTGTGTGATTAAGGGTATCCATAATGGCTTTTTCTGCTTCGGGAGAGTGTGGATTCAGAAGTGCCATCCTTACCTCGGCTCACTCTGCTCGTGGAGCACCGTGTTAATTGCACCACAATTCAGGAGACTCCAAAGTACCATTGGAACCAAGTCCTTTTCCCCACTCAGGGCAGCCTCCCATGTGAAAGCACACTTGACTCCTGGGGTTGTTGTAATAAATTAGGACTAATTTTGACAGGGTTTAAGCGGAGAAGGTGCCTGGTGCTGGGCATGGCCTGACAGAGCCAGGCTGAGGGAAGTGCACAGGCTCTGGAGTTAACAGCCTTTCACCACAGCTTTAAATTGAGATGTTTTTACCTTATGTTTTCTTTCTCATATTTTATTTTATTCTTCTCTCATAGTTTCCTCATCCAGGCAGTGATCAGCCCTGATATACGATAGGGATTTTCACTTGAAGGACTGTGCATCTTTAAAATGTCTTCCCTTTATTCCTCCTAGTTCTTACACATGTAATTTCCCCTTTAATTTGACATCATTTAACGGCACATTACACGTCAATGATGTGATCTGTGAATATTTACAATGTTCGTGTCATTTTTATTTTCTAATCCAATTTAAGTAGCTCTGCTTTTTATGACATCATGAATTCTTCAGTCTTTTTAGTCTTTTTGGAACTAATTATTCCATTAGTTCCTTTGAACTGGCTCCGTGTTGTCAGTCATTTTCTCCCCGTTTGATCGTAAGACCTTTGCTGCCCTCCTTTGCATGTGCCGCCGGAGCCGGGGAGGATGCGACCACTGCTGAGAGCTGAGCCGGCGGCTCCCCCGGCCCAGCCCGGGCTGCTGCGGGAGCCAAAGACACGGAAAGTCCTTAAAATGTATTCACCGGAGCGACTTTCTGCCGACTCCAACTTTTCTGTGTGCGCGGTGAAGTCGTTGTGTTGTGTGAAGTGATGCGCTGCCTCCGGGCTGGAGAGGACACCCTTCCCAGCCCCTTCCCAGCCCCTTCCCAGCCCCTTCCCAGCTCCTTCCCAGTCCTCTCCCAGCCCTCTCCCAAGCCCTTTCCCAGCCCTCTCCCAGCCCTCTCCCAGCCCTTTCCCAGTCCTCTCCCAGCCCTCTCCCAGCCCTCTCCCAGCTCCTACCCAGGGATGCGCCAAGAAACAAAGCACAGCGTTTGGGAGTGAAGCGGGGCAGGGAACACACCGTGAATGTCACTCTCTGCCACACGGTCCAGCTCATACATTCTGACTCACGGCTTATGATTATTTTTATTATCTGGCGTTGCTGAATTGACAGGAGACAGGCTTAGCTCCGGCAGCATCCAAGGCTTCCCGAAGGCTTTCCCTGTTCTGCTCTCACCCAGAGGAGGCTGAACTGTGTGCCAAGGGCTCTCCTCTCGGCGCGCTCCAGCGAAGCTCCGCGGCCTCTCCCAGCTCCCTTGTTTACTGGGAATGTTTAACATTCCCTCTGTAATGCTAAAGAGCTCTGTTGTCTGTTGCTGCCCTCTGTAGTGATAGAGTAGAGACCACAAGATTTCTCCTGTGCAGCAATAATCCTGTTTATTGATGATTGCAAAGGTGTAAGGAAATTCACCACCGCCACAAACCGAGGGCTATCCTCGTTTTTCCTTCTGCTGCTTTCTTTCCTTTAGGATTATCTGATCCTCACTGAATTGCCAGACTGAACACTCTTCACGGGTCTTTTATTTTTATTTCTTTTCAATTAGTGCTCAGATTGTACCAGGTTAACATTTTTAGGATGCTGACCTGCTCTAAGCACAGCATCTTAAAAGCCATAAAAGCCTTTTCCCCAGCTCACAGAACAGAGAGAGGCTGCTCTGGATTTCACAACAGAACTGTTTTCTAAAAGGGCAAATGCACAGAAAATCCCATGTGCTGCTTATTGTCTCATTTCTTTGAAACTTTAACAACTTTTTTTGGTACAGTCAGTTGTAAAATGCACATTAACTGGGGAACAAAAAGCAAACGTTGACCTGTGTTTGTTGTTTGGCCTCTAACATTGTTAAACAGGTTTCTCCTCAGGACCGTGTTCACTGACAACCAGCAGTGTTTATGGTGGCACCAAGTTTAATAGAAACTGTGATTGCTGAGAAAATGATGATAGAAAATTAAACTACCAGGCAGGATAATTGTTCTGCCTCCCACCAGTTTATTTTTCTCTTAGTGTAAATATTCAAATAATTAATCTTTGAATACAAGAGAGTTTATAATACTTTGAGTCAAATTAGATCTTGTATCATAAACGTCCACCCTCACATTTTAGGTGATGGGAGTAAAGTCCCTCACACTGATGTTTTAGAGAGGTTTTCAATTAGTGGTGATTGTGGACTTTGTTTTAATTTTTATCTAATGGCAAATAACTCATTTTGCAAAAAGGAATCTCTCGAGTTGGCCCTGCCCACCTTCCAGGTCATACAACGTGTTTAAAATGAGGGAGTGATTAAATTCTGAAGTCTGAGGTGTGTGGGTGGTGAAGTCTGGAATGCAGGTGCTTCATTTGAAGTGGTGTTCAATGACGTGGGGAACCTTGGTTTGGAGATCAGCACGACTGCCCTGCTCAGAGGGATCAGGGGTTGGTGCCAGACATACTGGCCAGCTGAAAGATGGGATACTGGGGAGAAATTCCTGGCTGGGAGGGTGGGCAGGCCCTGTACAGGTTGGGCAGAGCAGCTGTGGCTGCCCCTGGATCTCTGGGAGTGTCCAAGGCCAGGTTGGATGGGGCTTGGAACCACCTGGGACAGTGGGAGGTGTCCCTGCCCATGGCAGGGGTGGGATGAGATGAGATTTAAGGTCCCTTCCAACCCAAGCCAGTCTGGGGTTCCATGATCCATTAAAGATGTTTAATGTCCCTGATGTCCATGTGCTGGCAGAGTTTGAGATGGTTCTTCAGAGGCTGTGGCTGGTGCAGTGGAAGTGGGGCAGTCCATTCACCCACCCATCACAGTGGGTTGTCTGGACTGACATTCCCAAACTAAGGTAAAACGGGACCTTAAACCAGAATAGAGGAAAATTAACCCAGGAATTCTTGAACAACTGCTTTTTCTGTGTCTTTATTTTAACAGCCCCCAGTTTTCTGCTGGGTTAGTTTTAGACACCTAAAAGCAAGACTGGCTCCAGCCTGGTGCTTTCACTCATTGTCTCTCACAAGACACTTTAAATTACACTTTGTTGTAACAACTCTCTGGAGTTCTCCTCGGCAGGGAAGGATGGACATCCAGCAATTCCCAGAAGTTCTTTCAGATTCCAAATTGAGCTTCCCCTTGTTTTATGCTACACCAGCAACTTCAATATCTGAGCGTGGCCAGGATGTCCCTGTGGTCAGCAAATGGAATTTCATGGAATCATCACAGAATTCCAGGATGGATTGGGTAGGAAGGGACCTTAAAGCCCATCCAGTCCCACCCCTGCCATGGGCAGGGACACCTCCCACTGTCCCAGGTTGCTCCAAGCCCTGTCCAGCCTGGCCTTGGACACTCCCAGGGATCCAGGGGCAGTCACAGCTTCTCTGCCCAACCTGTGCCAGGGCCTGCCCACCCTCCCAGTCAGCAATTCCTTCCCAATCTCCACTCTAACCTTACTCTCCTTCAGGTTAAATCCAGTTTGTGTCCCCAAAAGTTAACAGTTAGGCAAGATACAAAATTTTCACGCTGGACTCAAGTCCAGTTCTTGCCACTCTGAGGTTGGTGCTCAGCCAGAACTCACCATCTCACAGCAGACCAGGGGACATTGAGCACTGCCCTGCCCTGGCTGTGGGGGGAAAAAGGGTTGTGAATCAAAATGCTCAAGAGTAAGATACAAAAAAAAAAAAAATCATTTGGGCAATTGTCCTCAATCTTATTATTTTAAACATATCAAAAAATAGCATTGACAGGTATGTGGAAACTAATGATAATTTGAGGAATAAATTACATTCAACAATAAAAACCAGGAAACAATAATTCCAGAGAGATAACTTTCCATAATAAGTAAGTAAAGGAAATAAAGACAGACATTATGGTTATAGCATAGCTGGGTGTTAAATTTATATGCTAATAATTACATATTTGTTAGGAGGAATAGTTGAGTCTGATCACGTAGAGTGAGGAGCAGGAAAATGCATTGTGGAGAGGATTTGCTTTAATCCTCCTGCCCAGCCTGGCTCTGTGTGTGTGGGTTTGCTCTCCTGGAAAGATCTCCAGGGAAAGACTCGTGCCCCCCACCAAGCAGAGTGGTTTCCTTTTCCTTTCAGGAGGTGTCTTTTGAAATATTTCCTGTGCTCAGAAGTTTAAAGGGAGCCACCAGATCCTACTGAATTTGTTAATAAATATGGATAAGAGGCAGGAATTTTTTTCTTCTCCACTAAATTGCAGCAAGAGGAGGAAAAACAAATCCTCCAACAAAATAGAATTTTTGTAACTGATTTGTGAAATCAAAATATTTATTGATGACATAACATAAAAACAACCCCTTGTGTTGCTCTTGCCCGTTAAAAATGGTAAAAAACCAAACCATCTATTCTTCTCCTAAACTGAGGGTGTTTAGTTGGTAATCATTTAGGAGCAGTGAAGTGGAACTCCATTAGGGCCATGACTGTTCTGGCTCTCGGTGCAGACAGTGCTCAGCATCTGGGCGGGTTAAGTGGGAAAAGAAATGCCTGCAACTACCTTGTGAAAACCAGTCTGGGCTGTGTCATTAGCACAGCTCTCAGTTCTGATAGCCCTGTGATCACCTGACCTTCCTGGGGACATCTCTCTGTGAAATTCCCACGTGTTCCCATTGGGGTTTGTGTCCAAAAGCATCAAACAAGCTGGTGACACCCATTGCTCCCAGTGGGACAAGGAGAACTCTGACAAGTTAGTTTGGAATGCTTAAAAATTCAAGCGGTTTAAAATTCAGGAGGTTTTTCCTTTCATTTTCTGTGTTATTTTGATGAAAACAGGATACCAGGAGATTCTGATTCCATAAGACCCACGTGATTCCCCTGAAATTAGGAGAAACCTCAAACACCTAAAATTACAGGTGCAGAGATCTGACCAAACCCTTCAAGTTGCCCAAACTCTTTAATTCCAACCATATTACAAATAATTCCTCCTATTACAAATCCCATCCTCAGCAGTGCATTTGTGTTATCTGAATATCAGTTGTTTCCCTGGAGAACCCACGTTTTCCTTTGTGCACCTCTACCTGTGTCTGTACCTTGCTGTTTATTGATCAGAGCCACTGGTAAATGGACACTATTTTTATTTCCCTGAAGTGCCGTTAATTACTCAGGGAAGTGTGAGAAGGAACCATCCCTTGAGTGCAGGGATGTGCCCCTGGGGGGCTGTGGCATCGCTCGGGGGTTGTTGGACATTTGGGCAGTTTTGGGTGGCAGGGCCGGGCCATGGAGCTGCTCCTGAGCCTTTAATTCTTTGTGGGAAGAGGATTTATTGTTTCCCTCTTACTGAGATGAGGAGGAACCTTTGCAGCCGCCCTGCCCCAAGGGCCAGGTGATACAACAGGCTGGAAAGTTTTCCGGACGGCTCGTTGTGCTTTCCCTGGGCTGCCAAAGGCAGCAAATAAACAGTTCCCCCCTCCCAGCTCCAGGAACTGCTGGAATCTCGCAAGGCAGATAATTGAGAGTACCTGTGGCAGGGCCTGTGTCTAATCAGTCGGCTGTGTAGGTGGGTAGTGTCAAGTGCCATTCATCTGCTTCCCCTGAGCTCGGGGGAAACAAGGAGGAGGGGGAGTGATCAGACAAAGATATATAACCGTGTTGACCACTGAAGTACATGGTTAACAACTTAATTACCTGAGTTCAGCTATCAGTCAGCAACAAACCTGCACAATTTAGACATACTTTATAATTTGCTATAAAAATGGCATAATGATAAGGACAGTGTTGCTCGAATTAGAATCTGCATTAAGTGTGTTTAATTTAATTTTTCTAATTATATTTCTAATAGCTTAAATATGTGCACTGATAAAATGGTTAGTCACCTGCATTTAAATGCCACCTGATGCGTTTATTTTGGAACAGTAGAAGATTGATATAATTTGAGCTCGAGCTCCTCTGCAAATTCCTTTATTAATGGGTATTAAATTGTTCTTTGTGGCTGCGCTGCACGTGAAGTCCTGGAGCTGCCCCCAGTGTGGGAATCACTGTGGAATGCTTTAAACCTGAAAATATTTATTATTTTTACTCAGCTGGGGAAGGGAGTCTGTTTAATTAAACCCCAAAATTACACTGATATTCCAGAATTCTTCAGTGGTCATTAATTGGGGCATTTTTTAAAATCAGGTGAGTGAAATGTTCTGCATTAGGAGTGTGTGGATTGAGTGTATTTCCATGTAAATCCTCCCCACATGACACTGAGTTATCAAATTAATTAAATAACCAAAATACAACTAACTGTGTGTTGCAGTTGCAGCGAGAGCTGCCTCTTGGCACATGGTGGAGGTTTCCTAAATAATTCTTCTTCTGAGCTGGAACTGCCCTTTTTGCCTAAATCTCTGTGTCTGATCGAGGCAAGTATTAAAAAAGTGATTAGAAACACATAAAAAAAGCTTCTTCCTTTCACAGGAGTAGATGAAAATTGACTTTTAAACCAAGTTGTGTTCAGCTGGTCCCGAGCGAGGATGAATCAAGGGCCAATTCAAAGGTGTAATAAATGACAAATAAAATAATGATTTAGAAAATGCTATTTAAAAAAAAAATCAAAATAGCTTCACTTCATGATTTGTGCACAGCAGATACTGTTCACAGGGCTGGAGAGAAACAGGAATCCATAGAATCAATGTTTATTAATTGTTTATTTGTACTCTGAGCTCGATTTATTTTCTGTGTTTTACCACCAAACGAGGAGGTTGCGCCGTGGAGGATCCCGAGCAGAGCAGGTGTCTTTGTGCTGGGCCAGGAAACGTGGGATGGGTGGGATTGCAGAATTTAACCTGGGGATTTTAATGCCTTGTATGGGCAAAAGTCAGATAAAACCCACTTTTAACAAGCACCTTAAAGGACACTGGCAAAACTAAGCTGAGCATGTCCCTCAGCCCCACGGGCCTGGGCTGGGCTCTGCCTCTGCGCCCATGAAAACTGGGGACCTGGGAATGTGGAAATGAGGAGTGTTAGATGCAGGTGGAGCTCCAGGAGGTGGTGTCTGTTCCCAGGGCACTGCTGGAGATGCTGCAGGATGGAGAAGTAGTGGGGATGCTGCTGGGGATGCTGCTGGAGATGCTGCAGGGTTGGAGCAGTGGCGGTGATGATGCTGGGGATGCTGCTGGAGATTCTGCAGGATGGAGAAGTGGTGGGGATGTTCCTGGAGATGCTGCAAGATGGAGCAGAGGTGGGGATGATGCTGGGGATGCTCCTGGAGATGCTGCAGGATGGAGCAGTGGTGGGGATGCTGCTGGGGATGCTGCTGGAGATGCTGCAGGATGGAGCAGTGGTGGGGATGATGCTGGGGATGCTCCTGGAGATGCTGCAGGATGGAGCAGAGGTGGGGATGCTGCAGGGGATGCCGCACTCCTGAGGTGAGGGGCTGGACCACTTCTGCCTGGTCTGTCTTCTACAGTTAAATGTTGGTTTGCTACTTTCCCCAAAGCTCTTCCCTCTCTTCCATGGCCTCAGTGACAATTTCCCCTGTCTCCCGTGTCTGGATGGCTTGGGCTCCGCCTGATCCTGTGGCTTTGCCACATGTCCACTCTCCTCTCTTTTACATGATGTGAGATTTTAATACAACCACCCACAAACCAACTTATTTTGATTCAAGAGCTGGTGTCGAAAAAGTCAGAGTGTGCAAATCTCATCTCAAGCACTTTAAACACGAGGAACATTCCTTTTTCAAAACAAAGCCCGGGGAAGCTGCAGGTTCCCTCTAAGCCCCTGGAAGTCCATGGGATTCCTTTTATTGACTTGGCTGAGCGCTGGCTCAGGCGGCAGCAGCGAATGCCACACGTGCCCAGGGCCCCGACTGCTTGGCATATGGCTGGTTTCAATTCCATGGCCCTTGATCTCCCATGGATTCCCTTAACATTTACCTTCATCAGAGGAGTATTTTTAGTTGCTCACACCAGAGGTGTGTGAATATTTAAATATTTAGATTTTGGGCACTGGTACGTGCAGCACCTGAGATACCTGAGGGAGGGGATCCTGCCCTTCTGCTCAGCCCTGGGAGGAACATCTGCAGTGCTGGGTCCAGCTCTGGCTCCTCAGGGCAGGAGGGACATGGAGCTCCTGGAGCAGGTCCAGGGGAGGGTGACAAAGATGCTGAAGGGTCTGGAGCATCTCTGGGACCAGGACAGGCTGAGGGAGCTGGGGCTGTTCAGCCTCCAGAGGGGGCTGAGAGGGACCTCCCCATGGCTGGCAGTGCCTGCAGGGAGGGGGCAGAGCAGGGGACACTGAGGGCACCTCCCCAT
>JAWWLY010000165.1:874567-891115 GCA_035041215.1 Gymnopithys bicolor
CCATTCCCTGTGTCCTGTCCCTCCATCCCTTGTCCCCAGTCCCTCTCCAGCTCTCCTGGAGCCCCTTCAGGCCCTGACAGGGACTCTCAGGTGTCCCTGGAGCCTTCTCTTCCCCAGGTGACCTCCCCAGCTTTCCCAGCCTGGCTCCAGAGCAGAGGGGCTCCTCTCTTCAGTGGAATTTCTCATCCTCCAACACTCCCAAGTCCTTCTCCCCAGGGCTGCTCCCCATCCCTTCTCTGCCCAGCCTGGATTTGTGCTGTGTCCATACCATGTTCTAACACAGAGTGGCACAACCAGCCCAAAGCTGCAGAGGTACAAACAGACACAGATGGGAAATGCAAACACTCCCAGGAGAGGATTCATGTTGTCTCAGAGATGAAATCTCCTTCCCACACTTTCTTGCCCACCTTCCTTCCCATCTCTGTAGGTTTGTTATTTTCTTCTTTGTACAACAAATGCAACACAAGATGAGCAGAAACAGGAATTTAGTGATGTAAAATGTTGCATATGATCAGTGTGGCTTCAGGCTCCTTTGGCTGCAATTTTAATTAGGAATTGTATGACAATGGGCATCTCTGTGCAGAATCCATGGCATGTTGTCAGTGACTAAGCTGGAAACCCCTGCCTGGCACAACCTGCGGGTGAGGCCAACTCCATAAAGTCCTTGAGCTGTCTGAGATGTCCTGGGCTGTTCTTCAACATCAGAGCAACATTAACAGATCAGAGAGTTGCACTGTCCTTTTGTTTCACATTTTTGAGCTTTCTGATCTCTGCTTCTTATTTATTTTCAGGAAAATTATCTTTGACAACTGTATGGGATTATTCCAAGTCTGTGTAGGGCTTGAGCAAACAAATATTATTTAATGGGCTATTCCACAAACTGGATGTAAAACCAACTGTCTCATCCAGTGACACATTTGCAAATAGCTGGGGCTGAAGAAAAAGCAAGCCAGAAGTGAATCAGCTCACCAGCACTTTCAGCTCAGGGAAGTGTATTTTTCCACCAATTCTGAGCAGGATGGAGATATTTCCATAAATATTTTTCATGTCACTTGAACAGTAGTGGGTAGCAGCACATAGTGGGATTTTTTACTGTCTTCCATGTGTTTATGTACTCTTTAATCTACTGTTTGTTTTATAAAAATGTATGAATATAACTTTTTTTTTGTTTTATTGAAATTGCCTAAGAACAATTATTTAATACACAAAGGAATTTCTAAATCTGGGTTTAATTTTTTTTTATATTCTGCATTACAATATGGAAAAAAAATCTGTCCTCTGTCTGACTAATGTTAGTTTGATGATTATACTAATATTAACTGCTTTACTTGAGTAAGCAAAGAAAAAGTAAAATACCAGTCAGACCAGCTGCTAATTCACAGTGTGTTGTACTCTGGTTATTAAAAATACCCAAAAGATGTACCTTTGTGGTTCAGTCTTTTGAATTAGAAGCAGAATATTAATTTAGGCCTGGAGCATGATTAAACATTGTAAGGCCCCTTAAGAATTTTCACCAAATTTTCTTGGATTTCTCTTTATTGGGTCTTCCTCGCCTGTGTTTAGCTCTGTAATTGCTTTGCTCCTTTGTTGATAGGTTAAAGCACAATGTGATTTTCTCCATGTCATAATATTTAAGAGGCTGGTTCAATGTTCCGCATGTCTGATGTGCAGCTGCGGCACCGACACACGAGGGGGTGGCTCAGCCTTGCTGGGGATTCTTCCCTTCCCTCCCCTCCTTTTTGCCTTCTGTTTATCAAACTACTCAGAAAGCTTCTCTTTGGGAAATTTTTTTCCACCATGAGTGCAGGTTCACTGGAAATTTAGGAGGGGTTTTCTGGAGCAGAGAAACTCCCAGTCCCAGGGAACTTGGGGTAGGAAAATCCAGCTCTGGGGGGTTTCTGCATTTCCTTCCCTTCCTTTTTTTTTTTTTCCTTAATGCATTTATGAAACTATGCAGAAAGCTGCTGGGCTCCAAACTTACCTGTGCTTCCACCACAAGTGCAGGTTTCTTGGAAATTTAGGAGGGATTTTCTGGATCAGAGAAACCTCCAGTCACAGACAAAACAGGGTAAAGAAAAATCCAGCTCCTTCCCCTCCTCTCCCTTTTTGAAGGATGAATTCAAAATGTTGCATTTTTCAAGTTTCTCAGGCAGAACCAAGAGTTAAAATATAATAATTGAAATTCCTTCCTCATATGCACCAAAAAATTGTAATTTGGCACAAAGAAGATTAAAAATTGTGGAGCACAAGTGGGATGTCATAGGTAGAATAAACCACATTACTTTGGGGTCCAGCACTGAGGTTGGCACGTTCTCACCACGCAGGTTTTGGATGCAGAGCTGGTGGTGGTCTTTGTCCTCAGAGAGAAGATCTCCCTGGGCTCCAGGCCCGCTGGGACAGAGGGGGCAGAGGTGGGACTGCCCTGCCTGGGACAGCCAGGTCTCACTGGAGCTGCCTGATCAGACCCTTGAGCAGGACAGAAAGTGACAAGACCAAAATTTGCTTTTGCCACCCCCAGCAGAGCAGCAGCTCTGGGAGTTGCTTCTGAGGCATAAGGGGAGTCAGGATGTGGGATGTGCTGCCTCAAGCCAGGGAGGGAGTAGAAAGAGAAATAAAGCTTTGAGAGCTGAATTGGGTCTGGTGGTGCTGGTAGAGCACAGGAGAAGGGTCAGGAGAAGGGTCAGGAGTGTTGTGTCAGGTGAAAGCTCAGCTTGGAATCATCTCCAAAAACAATGTGCATGTGCCATGTATTGTTTGTTCTTCAGAGAAAAGGCACAACCCTAAAAAGGTGAGGGATGAGAGTTTAAATTTTAATGAGATTTTAAATGTCCATGTTCTTGGCATCACAGAGGAGGCCTCATTAACAGTAACGAGGGGGGTGTGGATCACTCTGCATCCAGAGTGGGTTTGAAAGGCCTAATATTTGGCTGTGGTTGGATAGTTTATATACAGCACTACCAGGACTCCAGTGTGTCAGCAGAAACGTCAACACAGTTCTGGAGTGCCATCCCAGAGACACTCAGACATACTGATGCCATCACTCAGGAAGGTAATAATTGTCTTCTGCATGCATTGATAAAGACCTCCCTCTACTCAGTTTTAAAGAGCAACACTGTGTGCTAAAAATACTTGTATGTCCTTTTTACACAACATAAGGAAAGAGAAATCTATTGAAAAGGACTGGACTGGATCTGAGATGGGCCCCAAGGCCACACTCAGGTAGTGAGTGGCTACAATAGTTGGTAAAAATCTACAATACATTTTGTTTGAGCATGTCCCAGGCAAGATGATAAGAACAGTGACACTGAATATTGAAATATGTCATCAAACAGAGAATGAGCTGCCAATTCATTAATAAATAATGATTTGTGGTGATAGCACTGACCAAAGAGACCGTGTCTTGAGGCACAGCATAAGAAAAACCTTTTATTTATATCCTTTATAAGGGAGGAAAAGGGAGGAAGGAGAAGGATATCAACTACATGTAGAAGAAATCAGAGAAAAAGCCCATTGAAGCTCAAGGCATAAATTGCCACAAGTGAGCAATTCCATGACTTCTCCTGGGAGAGCAGTGAGGACTGACATCCCCAGCAGCCCTTGAGCACAGGCAGAGGAGAGAACTCTGTGGTTGTAACACTGTCCTGAAGAAAACCTTGCTCCCTACCAGCTGGCAGCAGCAATTAGGATCTCAGGAAGCAAAGGGGTTGGGCTCCAGTCATTATATAAAGCCAGTGACGACAATTTCCAAAATCCAAACAACCCAAAAATCTGTTGGCCTGGTCTACTTAGTGAGCTCAAGTGGTGCATTAATTAGTGGTGGGACTAGAGCAGAAATTTTGGTCTCAGATTCAGCAGGAAAATTAAAATCCTTCAGCTCCCAGAAGGTACCAGCTGCTGGAGTTGGAGATCAGTGTCCTCTCAAACTTCATCTGCTTGTGATTGGAGCGTGGTCTGAGTTGCACTGAAATCATGAAATAGCAGGAATTCATTTTTAAGTGCTAATATTGTCTCAGTATGTTCAAACCAAACAGGCAAATGAGTTTTTAGATTTCCTGAGACATAGGAAGTTGTTTGTTAAGAATGTAATTAATGCAGTTTTTATTTAATGCACTGTATGTAATTGTGTCATTCCAGCACAACTTTAGCTCATTTCCCTGCACTTCCCTGTTTTCCCCTGGGCTGCCCAGCTGCTGTGGGAGCATTTTCCCTGGAAGTGAATCTTCACATTCACGGAGTGACAAACCTTAGAACTGCAGTAATGGCACAATTTGCACGAAGAATCCACACTCAGGAAACACAGTCTTGAAAACTTCCAAAAGTTTTTCTTTTCCTTCTAGTGAAAGTGTGTGGAGGTCTGGAGTTATTGAGGTTGTATCCATTATTGGAACATTTTTAAAAATCAACAGAACAAATTGCACATTGGGTTGGATAATCTCCTCCCATAACACTCAGGCTTCACCTTCACTGGCAGGTTTTCCAATGTAGGGAATTTTATCCTGTTGTTACTGGAAGGAAACACTTTGCTCCTGTTCCTGTTCATTTCAGAGCAAGGACATTTTAAAAAGAAACTAAGTCAAACTCAGTGAACAAAACAGAGAAACTGATGCTTTGAGATTCTTGGTGCTGTTTGAATCCAGAATTTTAGTAGAAAGGTTTTTATAAAGAGTATTTTTCCTCTGCTCTGAATGCAGCTCCGGGCACTGTCCCAGCCCTGTCCGCGGTCCTTCCTTTCCTCCCTCGCTGCCTTTCCCTTCCTGCAGGTAATCCCTGCCCTGTTCAAACCTGGCAGGGGCTGGTTAACCGCCCTTAACTAGATAATCCTTGCCGGGCTGGGCAGGATTGGTGCCCTGTGCGGGTCGGGCAGGGTGCCCGCCGGGATGCGGTGCCCTCTGATGATGCTGCGGGTGCCAGCGCTGCCCTCGCCGTGCCCGGGGCGCTCCCGCTGTCGCTGCCAGCTTTGTGGCCGTGGGGAACCCTCAGAGTGCCCCGACTGTGCCAGGCACAGGAGGGCTCCGGCCCGAGCGCTGCTCCCCGGGTGGTTTGCGGAGGGCTCGGTTGGCACGGGCGGCTGGGACTGAGCGGGGGCTGCGCAGATCGGGCCGATTCCCGGGGAGCTGTCACGGCACTATTTGGGGAGCTCTGGGGGCGGGAGGAGGCGATGCTATAGATGGACGGTGACGGCTCTGCCACTTCGATTAGGGCCGGGCCGGGCCCCGAGTGCCCCCCGCGCATCCCACCCCGCAGCCGGCACAGCAGGCCGGGCAGCCGCGGCCGAGGATGCTCGGCAGGAGCGCGGCCCTGGGGCTGAGCCCCGCCGTGCCTGGTGCCAGGGCAAGGGCGGGCATGAGGCATTCCTGTCGCCCCGGAGCCCGCGGGGCGCTGCCAGCCTGCCAGGGGGCGGGCACCCCTCCACGATGGGGGGATGGACCCGGCTGGGTGGGCAGAAACCTGGGGGAATTCAGCATTTCACATCATGAAACGTAGGTGATGCTTAAGAGGAAAAAAAATAGTTCAAAAGCTCATTTTTCTGGCTCGGCCATGGTGACAGCATTTAAAAGATACCCCGGGATGATCCCAGTCCATAAAATGAACAAATAAAGCTTTGCTGAATTCTGGCAATATCGATGTCTTTTAAACTGGGTTTATTTTTAAGTGGGGGAAAGTAGAGAACTGTGACCTGTTGTACTCCCTATACATGAAAAGTAGGTGCTAAATATTTTATTTTCCCCACTGGTCTGTTTATTCCCGTGCCTTGCTTTCCAGTCCCCATGTGAAGTTGGTGAAGGGGAGTGGGCACTTCCCTCCAGGAGCACACGCAGAATCCGCACCCTGGGCTGGGTGTAACCGCTCAGAGCAGTGGCAGCCCTTGCCGCGATGGCAATAGGCTCGTCACTGGCTGCCTCTGCTAGCGAGATAGGAGGAAAAAGCCTCATTTGGGGAAAAATAATCAAAACCGATCAGCTGCACCCAGGAATTTTTGGAGTCTCCCAGAGAAGAGTCGCCCCCTCTGCCCATTTGCATTTTGACTTCCCTGATGACACATAAATGTAAGGCTTGTATTAAAAATACAGCTGAGTTTTCTGTGGTGTGCTCCCATCACTCTGTTCTCTGCCAAGATATGAAGGAGTGAGGCAAAAATGATGCTGTAATAATTACTGGAGAGTGTCAGAGTGCTGAAGGAAACACTGAGACCACAATAAAGTATAAGAAAAACACCCAAACCCATCGAGCACAAACCGGGGCTTGACTTGCCCGGGCTCCAACAATCACTGGGGGGGTTGCCTCTGTTTTTGGCAGACAGGAATGTGTTTCAGCATATGCTCCATGTTGCACACATTGGAGTGCTCTGTGGAGTCAGGAGCTGCTGGCCTGGCTCGGGAGGGAAATGCTGCAGCCCTTTATCTTGGGCTCGGTCAGGAGCTACACGAAGGTATTTGTCAGCTCTTAAGGAGCACTGAGAGCATTTCACTACCAAAAACCCCCTGTATTCAAGGATTAGCACTTAAATTGCAGCTTAGATACATAATACATATATAAAAGATAAAATATATGTGTGTATATATATGTGTGTGTATATATTTATAATGGGTATGTATGTGCATATATCCACTAATAGTCATATATGTGCATATATTCACTAATAGTCATATATGTGCATATATCCACTAATAGTCATATATGTGCATATATCCACTAATAGATCCCTGCACATCATGCTTAAAAAAGGTACCTTTGAGCACTGACTAATGCACTTTATTTTAAATACTTTAAAAATTCATTCTAAGTGCTCCACCCTCGTATTTTCAAGGAAAAATTAAACCAGTTTAAAAGTTCTTCATCCTCAGTACAGAGTTCTCTTCCCCTTTATATTCCTTCTTTTTTTAAAAAAACCCTTATATAAATATAGTTATAGAGCATCATGTGTGGAATTCCCAGGGGGGATTTTTGTGGCCCTTCAGAGCAAATGTGGTTGACACTTTTCTTTGTTACCCTTGGGCTACTGTTTTGATCATCGACTGAATGGATTTATTCTTGTCAGCACAAGGAATTTTGCACTCTTGTCGTGAGTAAATTTTGCAATCCTTTCTCTTGTGTAAATGAAGGACGAGAATATTCAGGTGCTTCATGTTTCAAGCAACTTTGGACATTTAAAGAGGGAATTCCTGCGGGTGGGAGAGCTGAGCCCTGAAATCCAAACCCTACTTTCATCAGGCGATTCTGGAAGTGCCTCACAGCTCCAATCCCTGATTTGTTTTTCCTTCATGTGGATGGTGAGCACACGAGACTCTGAGCAGCCACGGTGGAATAATTGGTATGAAGCTGGAGAAGCTTAATTTTGATGAAGCAATTAGTAGTTGTTTCCTGATTGCTCTTACTGCCGTGAAGAGGAGGTGAAGAAGATCGTGCCGCCTCTTTCAATTCCCAACATTTCCCAGCTCCCAAGACCTTTTGCCCTCCTATTGGACACAGCGAAAGTTGCTTTGAATTTTTTTAGAAAGTGTCTTGTGACGGTGGATTCTCAAGAAGGTTAAACATAAATTAGTCATAAAGCCAACAAAAGGGAGAGGAAAAGAGGAGGCTCTGTGATTATTGGCCAAAATCCTCTGGTTTAAAACTGCTGGTGTTTAATTAGAAAAAAAATAAAAGCTGAATTCTATTTCCCTTTTAGAATAACAATAATAATAATGATAATAAACTCTTTGGGAAACTGCCATTTATAACCTCAAACACTAATGTGCAACGAGCTATGTAATGCTGCAGATCTGAGCAGTGTTTAAGACAACAAAGTGTTATTTGATAGTGGAGCCTTTCTGTGGAACAGCCCTTCTTCCTGCCTTTGATGTGTGGATGGTTTATTTAATCAATTATTAATCAAAGTTATGGCATTCTTCTTATATATTTAGGTAAAAACTAAAAGATGCCTTTTCTCGCTTTCTTGTTTAAATAGAATGTGGAAACACTTGCTTTTGAATGGAAAAACCAGAGATTGGAGAGCTTCCAGTGCTGGGGTTGGAGCAGTGTAGGGAGGCTTTAGGGGAAAAAAGAGGGGGAAAATAGACATTTCTAAGTTCTGTGGCTCAGCCAAAGGCACCAGAAAGGCTCTGCTGGCCTGGCTTGCTAAGACAAAGAGCAGGACAATAATTTTCCCTTTCCTGGGTGCTGCACCCGGGGCAGGGTGGGCAACAGGACACTCGGGGTGTGGAGCATCTCGAGCAGTTGGGAACATTTGGCAGCTTAACACAGAAAAAAATGACTGCTCGGGAAATCTCAGCGGCTGCTAATTAGCAGCACTGAACTGTGGGTAAGGACAGTAGATTTTAATGTGAGAGGAATTTTACAATAACCACCCCACTGAAAGAAATAGCAGGGAATGCTCCCCAGCTGACCCTTGTGGCAATCTAAGCTGCATATTGCAATAATCCTGTAAATTACTCTGCTTTTTTATACAGTAACTTGGAGTTAATTAGTAATTTAACATTCCTCTACGCTATTAAATGTCTTTCTTGCATTATATTATGTTGTTTCATGGTCTTACCTTAACACTAATGGGGTTTAGTTCTATTTTCTCAAAACAGTAACAGTAAAATAAAACTGAGCTGGAAAATTAATTAGTTCTCTTTTACCTTTGATTTACCTGTTAGTAACAATTAAGTGGCAATGCACAGGTTTGGAGTGGTACGAGGTTACACGGAGATGAATGGATTCCCTGGATGAGCTGCTGGAGTGGGAGTGAGGATGAGGAGTATGTGGAGTACAGGGATGCTGCTGCAGGCTCTGAGGGCTGGGCTGAGAGGGGCTGGGGTGGGCAGGGAGGCAGCTCCACATCCCTGCATCCCCTCATCCCTGCATCCCCTCATCCCTGCATCCCCTCATCCCTGCATCCCTGTATCCCTTCATCCCTGCATTCCCTCATCCCTGCATCCATTCATCCCTTCATCCCTGTATCCCTTCATCCCTGCATCCTCTCATCCCTGTATCCCTTCATCCCTGCATCCCTGCATCCCTGAATTCCTTCATCCCTGCATCCCTGCATCCCCTCATCCCTGCATCCCCTCATCCCTGCATCCACTCATCCCTTCATCCCTGCATCCCCTCATCCCTGCATCCCCTCATCCCTGCATCCCTGCATCCCCTCATCCCTGCATCACCTCATCCCTGCATCCATGTAGCCTTACATCCATGCATTCCCTCATCCCCACATTCCTGAGTCCTGCATTCTCCTCTATCATCCCTGCATCCTCAGTGCCAGTGCCCAGAACTAGAAGAATTTGCCAAAGCATCTCTCAGGGTGTGCAGTCCAGGGAAGCCTCCCTGGGGTGCCATGGGAAGCATCCCTGGGATTGTGGGAGAAGTGTTTGTTGTGCAAAGCTGGAGTTCTGCACAATTTATTCTGTCTTTGCAGCCTCAGGAATCTGAGGGCTAATTAGAGTAACCAACGATGGAACATGTGATCCAAAGGAAAGTTTTGGGTATAATTATGTGGGGCATCAGGTGAAAGGCTCTCTCCCAGATTAATCCAGCACAAATTAAACGTTGGAGTGATTTTTTTTCCTCTCCCTTCTTACTCCTGAGTCCTGGATCCAGCTGCAATATTTGCTCCCTTTTAAAGCCACCGGGGGATTAGGGTTGATGAAGCCAGGTTTGGGATTTGGGCTGATTGAGCCAGGTTTGGGATTTGGGTTGATGAAGCCAGGTTTGGGATTTGGGCTGATTGAGCCAGGTTTGGGATTTGGGTTGATGAAGCCAGGTTTGGGATTTGGGTTGATTGAGCCAGGTTTGGGATTTGGGTTGACTGAGCCATGTTTTGAATTTGGGTTGATTGAGCCAGGTTTTGGATTTGAGTTGATTGAGCCATGTCCTGCATTTGGGTTGACTGAGCAATTTCTTTGTTTTGGGTTGATTGGGTCATGTTTTGGATTTGGGTTGACTGAGCCCTGTCGTGGATTTGGGCTGATTGAGCCAGGATTTGGGTTTGGATTGGTTCAACCAGGCTTCTCCCTGGCTGTTTATAACTCTCAGGTGTTTGGGAGTGCCGGGAGGTGAGGAGGTGATTTCATTCCCTCTGGGAGGGATCCTGGTGAGCCCCACAATGGGGTGGTTTGGCAGCAGCTCTGGGAGGAAGGCAGAGCCAGAGGCACAAGCTCAGGAAGGGCTGAATGGCACACAAAACCCTTCCCCAAGACCTCGTCTCTGGGGGCTGCCGCTAAAGGCAGCGCCGCTCCCATTTAAACCCCCATTCTCTGCAGCCGGACTGGAGCAGCCATAAAAAATTCATCCCTGCTTGAAGAGATTCCTGCGACTCTGTCCTGCCCATTGTCAGACAAATTGAAGAGTGCACTCGGAAGGAGTGTGGCGCTGAACTGGGGATTTATTTACTCATTCCATTCTAATATTGAGAGACTCTGCTCTGCCCGTTCAAAGGGTAGAGCAACAATGCGAGTGACATCGGGTCAGCGGCACTTCAGAGCTACCTGCGAGATAGAATTGTTCTCCTGGCAGATAGGAAGTGACTGAAACCTCTTTTTCTCATCAATGTCTATTATGATTGATGGCTCTATGGTCACACTGAATATGCCCTTTTTAAATAATTCACAATGTCATCATAGTACTAGTTTATAACTAGCCTGTTATTTTTACCTTTGTTCATTCACTAACAGGAGATTCAAGAAATTAAGTACTGGGGGTTTGGGGAGCATTAGAACTGATTGAAACATTCATTTTTCTTTCTGTTTTCTTTTCTTATTTTATTTTTTTTCCCTTCCTTTCAAGGCAAAGCCTCCCTGCACAAGGCAAAAGAGATTTTTAAAAAGGCACAGGCTTCAGGTATGATAATTCATTAAAAACCAGCTTAGCAAATCAATATATTCTTGTTGATGACATTAATTAAAATATAAAGAAATCCCCCAAATAAAACAGGCACCTTCACCCAGCTTGGATCTCTCATCTGTCAGCCCGAGCACAGGGAGGATGTTTCAGACACCACAAATGCACGTTGTGAGTTCAGGATGAGAACTGGTCAGTAATTGATGCCCAGTGTTATTCCTCGAGTGCACTGGAAATAGTCCAAATAAAAATGGCTCCAATTGGAGAGCTGAATTATTTTAGCAGCAGTTAATGGATGAAATATTTAATAATGTACTTTGCAAATCAGATTTTATTTGTTTAACTTTGAAATTGGGGCTCAGTAAGTCATATTAGACAGTAGTTGAGTATTTATCATCTCTCACTTGACTGTGGAAATGTGCCTCATAATTAATGGATGACAGGAATAATCATATTGATTCCTTTGCCAAGGCTCTGTAATTAGAAAGCTTCAAGCAATTTTTACATTGCTTCAATTATTTTTTTGTTAAACAAATTTAAGTAAATGTCTAATTCATTCAGAAATTGTGGTTCCCTCTTTCCCTGCCTGTCATCCCCTGGGGTCTGTCCCTGAGCCCTGTGCCTGTTCCAAAGGATATCCTTGGACATTTCCAGCAGATTCCTGAGAGGGACAAAGATCTCAAGAAGCTCTTCCTGTTGGTGCAGAGCCAAATGCCCAGGATGCAAAAGCCCCTTGGAATAGGATGGGCTCCATCACGTCAGTGGGGAAAATGCTGTACCTGAAATCTGGATCCCAACTGCTCCTCCCTGGGCCATGCAGAGCATTCCAGTGGCTGACAGGAATGGAAAAGCCCATGGATGCAGTGAGTGCAGCAACAGCTCAGGTCTGTGGAGCTGTTTCTCTCTCTGTTTCCCCACCTCACACCTGCCATTGGATTGGTGCCTCTCCAGGATGGATTTGGGGGGGCCTTGGGAGCACCAGTATGGAAAAAAAAAGTCACATTGTTGATGATGGTTTCCAGAATGGAAATACTGGGTAGTTCCCATGTGAGCTGTGAGTGAGGCAGGAGGTTTCCCTACAGGGGCAGAAGTTTTCAGGACTCTGCAGTTACTGCAGCAAAGTTTATATAGGACAGTGGACTCTGGGGGAAGTCAGAGTAACTTTATCACAAAGTGTGGGATTGAGACACCCGTTTGCACCATCTCTTTGGCACTGTCAGGGGCAGTTGGCTGGAAACAGCCAAAGGAGGGGTTCAGATGTTGGTTTATTCCTTGTTTTGCTCTGTATGTGGGCTCAGTACCTGGGAAAACTGTGGCAGCTCCTCGGGGCTGAGAACCTGGATGTTGTTCTGGGAATGTGGAAGGTTTTCCAGCACTGGAAATCATGGAAAGAAGGTCCCTGTGGGTGCTGAGCAGCATCCTCAGAGGATGTTGTGGAAGAGGCAGAGCAGGGAAGGGATAAACCCCAAACTGCTGGGCTTTGGAAGAAGTTGGAACTTAAATGATGCAGAGGAGATCTTTTTGTCTTGATTTGCTGTTCTGTTCAAGAGATATGTTGAAAACATTTTATTTTTATCTTTGTGGGGTTTTCTGATTTGGTTTTTGGTTGGTTGGTTGGGGGTTTTTGTTGGGTTTTAGTTTGGTCTGGTTTTATTATGTTGGTTTGGGAGTTCTTTTTTCTCATCTGTTTTATTTTGTTGGGGTTTTTTCTGTGATAGTGATAGTGGGTTTGTTTGTTTTGTTGTTGGATTTTGGTTTGTTTGGGTTGGTTTTATTAGTTTTGATTCTTCTTTTTTTGTTGTTGTTGATTAGTTGGTTTCGGATTTTTATTGGTGGTGTTTTAGTGGTTGTTTTGGTTGTGTTTGGTTTGGTTTGGTGTTTGTTTTTTGGGGTTTTTTGTTGTTGTTTGTTTTTGGTTTGGGGTTTTTTGTGTTTTGTTTTTGGTTTTTTGGTTTTTTTTTGTTTTTGGTTTTTAGTGGTTTTTTTGTGTGTGGTTTTTTGTGGTTGTTTTTTTTTTTTTTTTTTTTGTTGGCCAGCTGCCTCTCCAGAGATTTGGATTTCAGAGATCCTCCATGATACCCCACAGGAGTGAGATGATGCTGCAGCCCTGCATCTCCCCCCAGGACCTCATGGTAGTAATTAATAAGAAGTCAAGTTCTGAACTAACTGTGACAAATTGGAAAGCTGGGAATTGGGAGATAAGAGCGGAGGGTCACAGTTTATTTGTAACTGGGTTATCGAATCATAATAAGCACTTAGAGCAAAAAGCATCATAAAAGAAAGTGGGGAGGTACAAGAACCCTGCAGTAATTGGGTTTTCCCACACAAATAAGATCCATGTAGCAGAAGAATTTCCCTTTGAAGAGGCTGTTATGAATTTGGGGTCCCCAGTTTCCATTAGCCCCTCGTCGTCACTGGCCCAGTGCAAGGCAGATAAAATGCATAAAACATCCCCAACATTTGATATCTTAATCCTATTTGCTGATATTTCCTCACATTCCCCAGTGTGACCAGAAAAATCACAAAATTGCAAGAGGGATAATACAACATACAGTCCTTTTCATGAAAATGTAAAAAATATATTTCTCGTTCTTTTAAATATTTTTCTGTTTTTAAAGGTTTGGCAATTGATTTTAGTAATATTGTAGTTCCAGTTTTGTGCACCATAAGCTTAGGGAGTTAACTAGATTTAAAAAAAAAAGAATTAATTTACAGATTTTAGTCTTCAGAGCTTTGGAATTTTTTCCTTGTATTCTGAGAGGAGGGAATTAAAGGATAAAAGTGGAATAAGGAAAGAAAGAATACACAGGAAATACATAAAATAAAAAGAAATTAAATAAAGAAAATAAAAGTTTCTTTTCTGGAGGCATAAAGATGGAAGGTGAAGTGTTGACTCTGTGGCACACAATTCTGATCCAGTTTAAAATATTCCTGGGTTCTTGAGCAAAAGACTTGGACTTTGTTTAATTTTAATTTTCACCAGGATTTAGAAGCTGCAGAGCACTAATAGATTTTGTTCAGGTATGTTCAATGAGAACTATTTACAAGGTCACTTCTAGGACACTGACTTGTTTCCTGGAAAATTCAGTGTAATTCTGAGAGCTCCTGTGACCAACACAAACCTTTGTATCAGCTGGTGGGGAAGGACCGTGGAGCAGGAGCAGGAGGAGTCGGGATGTCACCTCTGCTGGCTCCTGGTGGAGCATCATCCCAACACATCGTGGTGATGGTTTGAGCTCTGCAGAAGCCTCTCTGTGTCCATCTCCCTGTGGAACTCATTGCTCAGGTGATCATTAGTCCTCTCAATCTCTGTCTGCCAACCCCAGCAGACAGTAGATGCCCCCACAGCATTTAGTCCTGACAGCCTGAGCCAGGAGTCCTCTCTCACCTTTTCTGTGCTGCATCAACTCCAGCATTTCCTGGTATTGTCACAGAATCCCAGGATCACCGAGGCTGGACAAGCCCTGCCAGCCCATGGAGCCCACCCTGTGCCCGATGCCCACCTTGGAAAAGCCCTCCCAGCTCATGGAGCCCACCCTGTGCCCAATGCCCACCTTGGAAAAGCCCTGCCAGCCCATCGAGCCCACCCTGTGCCCGATGCCCACCTTGTCCCCCAGCCCAGAGCACTCAGTGCCACGGCCAGTCCTGCCTTGGGCACCTCCAGGGCTGGGCACTCCAAACCTCCCTGGGCAGCCCCTGCCAGGGCCTGACCACCCTTTCCAGCAACAAATTCCTGCTGATGCCCAACCTGAACTTCCCCTGGCACAGCTTAGGGCTGTTCCCCCCTGTCCTGTCCCTTGTTCCCTGGGAGCAGAGGAACAGCCACAGCTTGGAGGAGGATCAAGGAGATCAGGGGAAGAGAACAGAACGCACCAAAACTGCAGGAGTGGCAGAATTTCTTTACTACTGACCCAGCCTGGCTGCAGGAATGCAGGTGAGGGAGGGTAGAGGTGGCTTCAGAAACACTCCTTTATTCATGGAAACATGAGTAAAGCAAACCCCTGTGCATATGGGGCTCCAGCACTGGATCCTGCAGGATCCCTGACCCTGAGACTCCATTAACAGCTTTGTCCTTGTTTGTACCTCCTAAAGCAAAACAAACACTGTGGTAACTCAGCTTCCATCAAACACGGGGCATCAGCCTGACTGGAATTCTGATTGGGTGTAAAAACCCTCTCCTAATGGTGGAAAGGTTCAGTGGTGGATCTTCCACCACCACTTTGGAAATCGGTTCTAACAGTTGTTGACTTACATTTACTGTTAAAAACAAACGTCTTGTTTTGCTGCCCAGAGAAGCTGTGGCTGCCCCATCCCTGCAAGTGTCAAAGAAGGGGCTTGGAGCAACCTGGGACAGTGGGAGGTGTCCCTTTCCAGGGCAGGGGGTGGAACTGGGTGAGCTTTAAGGTCCCTCCCAACCCAACCCATTCCATCACTCTCTGATTTTCATATTTCATATTTATTATTCTGAATGTGTCTCCCTTCAGCCCCTTCTCTGTGTCCTTCATTAATCCCATCTGCCAAAGATGGCTGGGATTATATTTAATTTCTCCAAGACTGGTATTTTCAGAAATATCAAACTCAGCTCCTGTGGGTTATTCCTGCATTCCCTGAGTCCTTGGCTGTAAAGCTCTGCTGCTTCCCAAGCCTGTTTCCAGGCCTTCAACCATTTCCATTGACCTTCTCAAAGCCTTTGGTCTTTCCACAGTTTTCCAGCAAGGATCCTGCCCCTACCAAGCACAAATGGAAACCTCTCCTGTTGGGCCTCCTGAATCCTGTCACCATCCACAGTTACAAAATCAATCCAAACATGCATATTGAGGCACTGCAGACAAGACCTCCAGGAACTGTTCCTGCACATTCAACTGGCTTCATTCCTCCAGCATCTTCTCATTCTGCTCTACTTTATACACTTTCCTACTGGTCATGCAAAGGAGTGTTAATGGCACAGAACTCAGCCTGATCTCTGCAGGGCTCTGCTTGAAAACACCCTTCTTTTGGCACTTGTACTGAGGCCAATGACGTAACAATTTTCATGGAATCCTAGAATGGTTTGGGTTGGAAGGGACCTTAAAGCTCATCTCATTCCACCCCTCCTTCTCGGATTCTTCCCAATCCCCTGGCAGGTGGTGGATTGTTTATGGCTTTCTAAATCTTCCTGTGCTCATAACAAACACATTATGGCAACAGAATCACTTATTAATTAGAATGAACCTCGCAGGGAGATCCAGGTTGAGTCTGACTCCACCAAACTGCCAAAGTCTGAGCTTGGCTGGCTCCAGTCACCTTTTTATTTACTGATCACAAACAGCTCAGCACTGCTCAGTTATTTCACTCCCCATCAAAGTCCTGTTGGTAAACATGACATGTCAGAGACTGCCCTGACTTCATCCTCCCTGTCCCCTGGCAATGAGATCATATGGATGTTCTTCCAGGGCTCTGGGACCTTTCCAGTGCTCCGAGACACATAAACCATCAGCAGTAACTAAATTAAGAAATTACTTCAAAATGCAGTTTGGATTGAAAACACAGAGTGCAATTCAACATCCCGTTGTGTCACCTCGGAATCCCAGAATCATTTGGGTTGGCAAAGCCCTGCCAGCCCCTGGAGCCCACCCTGTGCCCAATGCCCACCTTGGAAAAGCCCTCCCAGCCCACAGAGCCCACCCTGTGCCTGATGCCCACCTTGGCAAAGCCTTCCCAGCCCATGGAGCCCACCCTGTGCCC
>JAWWLY010000165.1:891215-903942 GCA_035041215.1 Gymnopithys bicolor
TTTTATTTTATTTTATTTTATTTTATTTTATTTTATTTTATTTTATTTTATTTTATTTTTAGTAAGAAGGTGGAGATGCCCAAGCCATGCTGGATCAGGGCAAGAGGTGACTCTCTGCAGCAGGAACCAGCCTTTCCTCCTGCTCCTGCCTTGGCCTCCCTGAACAAACACACTTGCAAGAGGAGAGAAGCCTCCAGATGTGAGTGCAAGTGGAGGGATTGCTCTTTGAGAGGTGTGTTTTGGGTCAGATGGTTGTGCAAGGAGAGAAGGCCATGTCTGGCTCTTGTGGGTGCCTTTCAATTCAGGGCATTCCATGATTCTAGGAAAACTTTTCTCCCTTTTTATCCATCCATTGCTTAGCAGGGACCAAACAGCAAATGACTCCCAGTTCAGGCTGAGATTTTCCCCTTCAGAAGGGAGATGAGGATGAGGATGAAGAGCTCACAACTCACCACAAACATGGACATGCACCAGAGTCCTGCAGGACACATCCAGCAGCAATTGTGGCTCCCCTTCCACCTTCCCAAGACACTGTTCAGTCTGAGGACTGTGCCAGTGCTGCAGATCCCCCAGTCTGGGATGGGGACTCACCACCCTGATGGGGAGCCATCCATACTCTGTGAGTTATCCAGCACGCCCTGAGGAAGGATTTATCTGTAATAAAGAGCTCTGGGTAATGAAGTCTAAACAAACACCATCTTTCTAATAGAGTTTTTGTTTGCCCAACGTGGCAGAAAATCTTTTCTACCCACCCAAGTGGTGGGGATGCCTCTGGAATGGGAAATATTGCCCTTGTGGAGCAGACAGCTATGGACAAGTATGTCCTTGGCTCTACTTCTCTGAGTGGTTTGACTGCTGGAAAAGGCCATTTTCTTCTTCTTCTGTGAGCATCCCACCTGTGGTAGCACGGACAGAGCTTTTCCCAGCCCATCCCAGAGCATCCTGGGCAGGGAGTGGGGTGGGGAGGTGGGATGTTTCCTGGTGGTCACGGTCCTTCTGGCTTCCCATCAACCATCTGGTGGCAGAAAGAACAAAACCCCCTGGTGCCTGGGAAGTGTTCCCAGTGCAGAGACTTGTGGAAATTCGGTGTTAGGTGGGGCTGTGCCGTCGTCAGTTTATGAAAATTATAATTATTTTGATTTTTGTCCACAGACAGCTTGAAATGTTGCAAAACTGCAGGTGCTCTCCGGTATAACAAAACCCCAGAACAGATGGTGTGAGGTACCAGGCCAGCTCAAGGGATTAAACGCAAAGCTTTTGAAATTTAAAATTAAAGCTGGGTGATCTTGGGAAAATGTACCTGCCAAACAAGCTTTCTTAAAAAAAAAGTTCTCCAAGTTCTCCCTACAAGCTGATTTAAATTCAAATGAGACAAAAATTGGGCACTTTAAAAGTGCTTAAGAGAGGATTAAAAATCTGGGAGCAAGAAGAAATGGGATGGATGTGAAGTATTTGTTGTTGCAGGAGGATTTTTTATTTTTTTTTTTTTATTTTGTGGCCAAAAGCACGTTTTTCTGTTCATTTTCTCGGTAGCGCTTCAGTGGCTGGTGGAGAAAGGCTTTGCTAACCTTTCCTCTCCATTGTCTGCTGCTCTGAGGGACGGGACAGTGAACACGCGGCTCACACGGGTGCTCGGGAGGAGAGATGATCGAGCCGAGCCGAGCCGAGCCGGGCCGGGCGCGCCCCGAGCTGGGAGCGCGTCCCGGGAGCGGCGGGGACGGGACGGACTCGCTCGGTGCCCAGTGGCCGGTGCCGGGCTCCTGTGGCAGCTGGAGCTGGGGCTGCTCTCGGCTCTGAGCGTGTAGAACTCATTCATAAATTCGGCAATTAAAAGGCAAAGGGCTCTCGGTTTGAGCACAAAACGCTCCTTCCTTCCCCCGCAGACGGGAGCGGGGCCGAGCTCCAGATGTCCCCTTTGTCTCCCACCATTGTTTCCCTGCTCGGAGCAATTCCCATTCCTCATTGGCACTGGACATTGTTTCCTGCCTCCGTTGGTTTTTTTATTTATTTTTAAATCACTCTTAATGGCGGGCCTAGTGGGGGCATTTAGGCTCACAATGAGCAAAAAGCCTCCTGGGCGAAAAAGCCGCAATCTCGGCGGCTTTGATGGCCTTGTTGGCCAGAACTGGGGACTCCAGCAAACACTCTGCTCCGGCTCTATTTAAACCAGAAAGGGCTGGCAAATACTGCAACGCTGGCCGCTGTTTGCTGAAGCCTTTGTTAATGTGTTAGATAACCTATTAATCACAACTTCGATATTCATATGCAAAACGTGCCTGGAGGACAATTTAATCATTTATTACAGGCACTTCATGTATTTACTTTCTCTTTGCCTTCCCATCAGAAGGGCCGTGCTCGTTACCTGGGAAGGTGCCCGTGGTGGGACGGGGCACAGGGAAAACTGCACAAAGGAAGAAGGAAAACTGCACAAAGTTTTACCCCACGCTGTGTTTTCAGGGCGATTTGAAAGTCAGTGTGATTAAAGTAATTGAAAGATTCTCTCCTATTTTTCTTTCCCATTCCTGTCTCGTCTTGTCATATTAAAGGTTTTTAAGGACTTTAATTAGGTGTGTTGGTTACTGAGACGACAGAGAGCAACCCCTTCCACGCCCAGAGCCTTGATGGAAGATGATGACTGTGGCAGGTACAGGCTGCCAAGATGAACTGGTATAAATTAACTAGGAAAGGTTAAATTAGAGTAAAATGAGCACTGTAGACCAGTCTAGAAGCAAAGTTAATTCTGAGCCAGTGCCTCATTTTGTCCCCTGTTCTCAGCCACAGCTGCACCAATGGTTTGGGATTAGGAAGCCTTTCCATGGGGATCATTGCTAATAGTTCCTTTAAGAATAAGTTCTGCTGTGGAAGGAGAAGTCAAGGCTGGGAGCTGTCAGGGAGGACACTGCGAGTCTTGTATGAAACTTTATTTTTCAAGCAGTGAAGAAAAGTATATTTTTAAGTTTTTTCTGTAGAAAGCAAAGAAAAGGTAACAAATGTTTGTGAGAGCCACAACTGGGGAAGGGCAAAGGGAACAAGGAGAGCAGAGTGATCTTCTGTGCAGCCCCCTGGTCCTTCAGTTCATGGTCTGATGTGTCACTGTCCTGCTCCCTTGAGGACTCAAAACAGGATCAAAATCAATCTTGTGCTTCATATCTTCAGTTTTGTTCCTGGGGAAGAGACTGTGAGGGACTGGGGGTCAGGGTGTGGGTCCTTCAGGGTGTTGGGTTGGCAGGGGGCTGAGGGGCTCTGGCCAACCCCCCTGCCCAGAGCTCAGCCAGCCTGGGGACCTTGGGGCTGGTTGGTTGCTCAGGGCCTGGGTCTGCTGAATTTTGGGTATCCCCAGGGATGCCCTGTGGACTCCCCTGGGCTTATTCCAGCCCATCCATGTCCTTCTTGCATGGCCCTTCCTGTGCCATCACCTGAATGGATCCTCTGGGCCCCCTTCCCCACCCTGCCACCACTTCCCAGCCCTGTGGGCAGCAGTTTGGCCCATGGGAATTTGTCCCAGAGCATCCCAGCACTGAGGGACAACCTTGGCCATGACTCATCTCAAACGTCCTGTTGAGGCAGCACCAAGTATTCTGGATGGACCCAGTTGGTTGTGTTTTCAGTGGTCATGACTGAAAAAAGTAGCAGTGTGATAACAATGTATAAACTTTTTTTGTTAATTTTTATAATATTTAAATTATTATGCAGTACACAGGAGCACAGTGTTACCCATGGATTGTTCTAGATCACTTCCTTAACTCTCCTGTAGTACTACTGAGCAATGCAAACAAACAGAGATTGATCCTATTCTTTATCTGAATTAAAAAAAGAATAATCATTGTTGTGTTTCCTCAGGATGTCTATTTGCTTTGGTATTCAATTACAGGGTTCATTAAATCAAGGTTCCTATAGCTATATCTCATCTTTGCTCTGTGGTGCTGTGGGGTGTGTGACACACACAGTGCAGGAGGCAACAGCTACAAGGCTGCCTCGTTGCCTGCACTTGAGAAATACCATTTGCCACCTCCAGTTGATGGGAAGTTGCAATATTCCCAAATCTAGAGCCTCACCCCTTGCCAGCATGTCTGCAGCCAGCACTGCCTCAGTGTGTGCTGCTTCCACACTCAGCTTTCCCAGCTTTAATAGCCAGGAAAAATGTTTCTAATTTGTTTGACAGTCTTTAATCTGCCCCTTTGTTAGAGTGGTTGGTGTTGAAGTATTTTTTCAAGGACTTCGTGGTTGCTATAGATATTTTATTCCATAACAAGGATTACATTGCATGTAATCCTGTGAAAAGATACAGTAATTAATTTGAAAATTGCTAAGGAGTCGATAAGTATTTAAAACCTTAATTACATCTAACCTTGTTTTCTCTCGCAGCTCATCAGGCACAGCCTGGGAAGAGGGGAAACAGCCTTGTGCCAGTGTCAGCATCACCTTCCCAGTGCCCATGCCCAGCTCCCTGTGCCTCTGCCACGGCCAGGCAGGGTGGGAAGAGCCCCAATCAGCCTCAGGGAGCTCTCAGGCACGGGGAAGTTGTTCTTTAAAGCTCTGGAGAAATGCAGTGCATTTATCAGCTCTGAGTGGATATCATTGTGTTTATAACAGAGTGGAGGCACCATGCAATTTTGCTCTTGAAATTGGTTTATATAGATGACTGGTTGCTGTGAAGTGTGTGTCAGAGTTGCATGCAGCCCTTATGAAGTAGTACAATTGTCATCGCTTCTTACATGGTTGTTGAGAAGAGCTTGAGAGCCCAGCTCAGTCAGCTGTTGAATAGATAACCCAACACAGTTAACGTGGCATACATTGTAAAGAATTACATGCCTGCTACAATGAGCTCTGGGCCTTTGGTCTAGATAATAATCCTGGTGGGTGTACCACGTGTAGAGCCTGTCTGATCGCTCAGATATGACTGACGAAACAGAAAGAAAAATGTCAGTCGGCGAAAAGAAAAATGCTGCTGGAAGTTTGTTTAAGGTTCACGCGAACGGCTGCGCTTGCAGGTTAACCCCAACCCTCCCACGGCCTGCCAGGCTCAATGTGCAGCTCTGGAGCTCCGTCCTAGATGGCACTGGGGTTTGTCAGCTGTGATAAAGGCTTGGGCCCTCCCTGCCCATCGTGGTGGCCTTGCCCTCTCGTGGCACAGCAGCCAAGTCCCGGTGTCAGCTCCTGTTTGTGCCGGGTGAGTCTAATGCGTGGGAAAAGGGTGAGCCTTCCCCACTTGTGAAGTGCCATGGCACAATTCATTCCAGGGAGCTGAAGGGGAGCCAGGGTAATCAGGCTGGCAATATGGACTGGACTGCAGGAGCAGGAATTAATACTGCTGGCAAATTAATTAGATAAATAAGTAACTCGAGATCAGCCACTCAACAGGGGCTCAGACACTGGGAAGATGAACGTGCCCAAGGGATGCAGTCACGGCCTGGAGGCACCACAGAGCTGGAGGAGGTCAGGGCCAAGGCTGATGCTCTGGTTTGAAGCAGCAGCTCCCTTGGTCAGCACCCCTCACCTGGGGATGCTTTGCACTGGCCTCTGGCAACTTTACCCCCTTGTGCTGCTCCTGCAGGTTGTGATGGAACACCCATGGATTGCACGAGTGAAGGACAGGGCTGAGGGGGCTGGCAGGGCCACCAAGGTGTCCATGCCCATGGGCTACCCTGCGCTGTAGGGGAAGGAGGGGTAAGCTCCCACCAAACTTTGCACAAATGGATTTTTAATTTTTTTTTTTTGCTACTACAAAATCAATATTTATTTTATATTTCTTGATTTTTGTGCATATATTTGGAGATAAGAAAATTTTGCAATAATCCAGTTGCATGTGCTGAAAATGCTGCTGGGATTCGAGTGGGACGTGCACGTGGTTCAAGCAGCCAGTCCAGAGTTGGCAGAGTGAGGGCAGGGACCCACCCTGGGGACATCAGTCCCCCAGACACCCTCAGACACCAGTGGTGACACCTGTTTGGGAGGAATTTGGGGTTGCTCTCTCCATGAGACTCTGGTTTCAGAGGTTTCTCATTACAACAGGACAGAAATGTTACTGAACCAACCTGACAGTTGAAAATTGATTCCCAGATGTTTTAATATCATGTTTGAGGATCATTTCTGTGTGCCCGAGTGACTGTAGGATGGGGCTGGGCAGAAAGATGGGATTCCTTGGAAAAGCCCAAGGAGGAAAAGCTGATTTTTGGTGACAGGAGTTTCAGTCACTCCATTTAGGTGTATTTTAAAGAGCAGGGGTGGTGTTTGTGCCATGGCAAACTCGGGGCTGTTCCAGGGTTATTCCAGCAAGAGCAGCTCACACAAACCCCTGTAGGCAGCTTTGCTTCATTTTGGGGTGTTTTTCACAGCAGTCAAATACTGGTGCTTTATTTATGACACCAATAATACCTCTGTGCCACAACAGGACACTTTTATTGCTGGGTTTGAAATATTTGCATTTTTATTTACAAGTCTGAGCCAAGCAGCAATCTGGGAAAAAATCTCAAAGGGAATAAATGTGAATTTGACAAAAATATGCAATGGGAACCCCTGAAGAGCTGAGCAGAAGAGGGGAAGCTGTGGCTGAAGGGACCCCAACCTTCCCTCTGGGGTGGCTTCAGGAGAGGGGGGTGGGCAGTGATGGCCATGTGGGTAACTGGGGCAGCCACCACTTTATCCATATCGCTCATCCCTGGAAGTGACTTCACAAACAAGGGTTTATGACTGAGTTTTGCCATTACAAACACTTTTATTTTCTCTTTTTGATGAAGTCTCTCTAAAGAAATCACCTTCCAGGAGCTATAGCTGAAACTGCTGAGCAATGAAGCTGCCAATCCACCCTTTTTTTGGTAAAAGCTTTAAGTAGTCTTATATTGTCCAATGATTTGGCCCAGGAAAGGGTTCAAAGCTCAGCCTGGGAGGTGAAAAATTCTCAGGAACAGAAAACTCCAAGCAGCACCTATGTTAAATTCTGGTCTCACAGAAAAAGAAAGGCTGAGAGGAATGATTAGGGTGAATAATAGGAATACAGGAGCTGAAGGTATCATTTTGCAGCCAAGGAACAGGAACTCACACAGGGGCAGGAGCTTTCCCTGCCCTGCGATGGATTCCCATCCTTAAACAGCCAAATTGGGGCTTTCTGGTTGAGATTCTCGGAATTGCCCTCTGGAGGCACCTGTCTGTTCCTCAGAATACTTTAACAGGAATCAATAGCAAGAGGATGCTCTTCAGCATTAGACCAAAAGTGTTCCCCTCATATCTCTTTTCTTGGTAATTTTACGATCCATAATCCTTAAACTTCCACCGGAGCATTTCCTTCCTATACCCACCCGACATATGTTTATGCATTTTAATATGAAACCCTTTCTAATGGCTGCTATTCAAATTTCAGGCTAATGATGCAAAGTGTGCAGCATGAAATGCAGCAATTTTTCACAGTTTCCATTGCTGCATTTTACTTCTGGTACTCAGATCTCAGCTCCCGCTCAGCAACCTGGCACAAAACCTCTTAAAATAGCTGAGCAAACAGTTTTAGAGAAAGTCCTTAAATTATTTGCTTGATTTTCTTAATATAGAAGAGGGGTTTAGTTTGAGGGTTTGGGTCTACCAACAACTTAATAATAGTTTGCATGGAGCTTGTTTTGGAAGTGATCCCTGGAGGGTGGGAGTTGCTGGGAGGGGGAGAGCCTGGCCCTGCAGCACATCCTGGATTCGTTCCAAGGGGGCTGCAGCCACTGTGCTGATGCTGCAAGGGTGGTGCTTCCAGCCCCGGGTGTGGGTGGGCATGAAGTTTGCTTTGCAGAGGGCACAGAGCCTGGTTTGATGGGCAGGATCCTTCCTGCTCGGAGCCGGCTCAGGGCGATGCTGCCTGGGAAGGTGGGGCTGGGGAAGAGGAACCAAAGCAGGGATGCTCTGCAGAACTGCATGGAATGTCCATCCATAGGGGTAGACACCCAGAGATATGTCAGAGAGCTGCCCACTGGTCCTCCAGAGGTGTCTCGTGCCCTGGAGGAGGCTGTGGGTGCAGCTGTGCCCTGCACAGGGACAGACACATTTATTCCATCCTTACCTTTTCTTTTTTTCCTCTCCCTTGTCATGTTTATCCTATCAAAGAGTTGAATTATATTTGCAAGCAGGGAAAGATGGAATTTCCCTGTCTCTGTTCCCCACTGTGTGTAAGGGGGAGCAGGAGTTGTGGGGCTCCTCTGGCTCCTCAGGGGAGATGAAGCTTTTTGTGTCTCACCTCTCCCTCTCTGATGGAGGAAATCAGTGATGTGAAAAATAAAACTGCCTGAACCCAATGCCCTGATCACAGAATTCCAGGGTCCCTGAGGCTGGCAAAGCCCTGCCAGCCCATGGAGCCCACCCTGTGCCCAATGCCCACCTTGGAAAAGCCCTGCCAGCCCATGGAGCCCACCCTGTGCCCGATGCCCACCTTGGCAAAGCCCTCCCAGCCCATGGAGCCCACCCTGTGCCTGATGCCCACCTTGTCCCCCAGCCCAGAGCACTGAGTGCCACGGCCAGTCCTGCCTTTGGCACCTCCAGGGCTGGGCACTCCAAACCTCCCTGGGCAGCCCCTGCCAGTGCTGCCCACCCTGGTGAGCACACAAAGCACTCTGTGCACCAGGAGCTCTTATTTGGGGCAGGAACCCCATTTTTGGGGGGGTTTAACAGTTGTGCTTTTCATCCACCTTTTCTATCTCAGCCTCACAGGTGAGGACACCAAACTCTGCATTCCCCCAAACGCATTCCCTGCTTGGACAAATCCAGGCCCAGGGTGAGTGGGGTGGTGGCTTCAGTGCCCTCCTGCCCCTCCAGCTGCTCTGCAGCTGCACTGGCTGTAGCCCAGAGATGCTCCTCAGTCCCAGGGGTCCTGGTTCCCTCTCTCCAGCTCTCACAGGGTGCCCAGGAGGCTGTTTTTAAAGCCTGGACAGAGAATTTGTCCTGTGATGAAGGACAAACCCCCCTTTCTGCCTGACTGTTGGTGGCTGAACAGGAGCAGAGCTGCAAGGAAAGGAGTTTGGGCTGGTACAACAGTGCAGGATGCAGCATGAAAACTTAGCGGTGTGTTGTGGTGCTGAAATCTGGGAAAATACACAGGGTTTGTTCTGTTATGATTTTTTTTTTCAGCTTAAGTGGTTTGGGAACTATTTTTTTTGAAGGTAAAGTAGTTTTATTTTAATAACTGTGCCCAGCCCTCTTTGTGTCTCTCAGCCATAAATCCCCACAGCGACTGCATTTCTTTGCTAATGGAAATAAAAGGTGAGAGAACTAAAAATAATAATAAAAATACTTCAGATGTCTACACTTGAATTCAATTAATGCCTCCATCTTAGTCTATCAAACACTTGAGAGAGCCACAATAAGAGGAAATACAGATGTAAGTGTCTTAACAAAGTGGCCAGTGGTTGCACAGACATAGAAATCACCCCCTCTTCATGAAGCTGCTCAAAGAGTCTGTGTTCATTTTACTTTCCCCGTTTACTTAAGCTACTTTCACCTTAAAAACATGCAAATATCATTAAAACCATACAAATGAGGTTACCTTTGCTGCTGCAGAAGGTGGGAGCCCATCCTGGTGGCTGAGCAGGGACCAGGGTTCTCCTCCTGGCTGTGTGTTTTACAGAGAGTTGAGATTTGCTGGAAGCCTTTGAAGGAAACCAGTGAATTATATTATTTTTTAAAGTGTAAATCCCTGGGGATAAGTTAGAAAATGCTTCAGTGCTTTTTGAAATAGCCTTTTGCTCGAGTGGTGGCTTGGCTGGTGCTGCAGACCCGATTTGGATATTTATTTCTGGGTCCAAGGTTGGATTCCTGCCCCTGCACCACTTCCCTGAGTCTGTCCTTTCCACCACACACTCCTTGGGGAAGTAACTCGAGCCCCTTTGCTTCCCTTTCAGTGGCATTACCTGCTGGGCAATCTCCACCCTGAAGAACTGTCCTCCCTTGAGGAATAATCAAATTGGCTCATTATTCTCCTATCTCTGATTTTTCTGCAGCACAAGGGAGGGAGCACATGGGCTGAAATGAGGGAGAGGGACCCCCTGGATGTTGCATTACCTGAAACTGGGGGGAAACACAGCAATGAGAGCACCCTTTGGACATGTCAAACCTTTGTGCCCCCTTGGTACACGTCAAAGCAGGGCTGGAGGGCAAGTCTAAGCACTCGAGTTCTTGCATCTTCTACACCTTAACATGGACCTTTGGTCACTGAGTTACCTAAACTGTGTCTGGCACTTCATTAACAGCACAGCAAATTCTCTTCCTCTCCAGGGAGTGGCCTCAGAGGTGCCTCTCACCATGAGTGGTGGTGGAGATGGTGCAAGTCCTTGTGAAGGTGTTGTTGGTTTGCAAGATCGTGGCAGAACTTGAAAAAAAATGATACATTGGGAAACTTGATGCAGAGCAGGGAGATGCCCTTGGCAAAACAAAACCAAAGGAAAACAAAGCACAACCAGGCCTTAGCAGCAAAGGACAGGTTTGGGGAAGAATTTCATAGAATCCTGGGGTGGTTTGGGTTGGAAAGGGCCTCAAAGCTCATCCAGTGCCACCCCCTGCCATGGGCAGGGACTCCTCCCACCAGCCCAGGGTGCTCCAAGCCCTGTCCAGCCTGGCCTTGGGCACTTCCAGGGACGGGGCAGCCACCACTTGGGCCTTTATCTCTAGAAAAAATACTGGGGAGATGCACAAAAGTTTTGTGAGCAGAAATACTGACAGTTTTGTTTACAGCTGCAAAACACCCACTGTCCAAAGAGAGAAGAAGCTGCAGCTCCTGCTGCCCAACCCCTGGCTCTGGACAAGAAAATAATTCAGAGTAAAGGCTCTGACAGGAGATTTAACTTCATTGTCCCCTCTTTTGGAAGAGAACTTGGGGAAGAGCAGAAGGTGGGGAAGGAGCAGAGGGTCTCAGGGCATTGTCAGCCTGGGCTCAGCTCACACCATCCAAAGTCACTCATCCTGCCCAGAGTGGGCCCAGCACAAAGGGCCCATATTCAAGGTTGGACCACTTTGCATTTGGATCTCTACTCCCTGTGCTGGGGGTGCCCAGAAATACTAAAATAATTATTTCAGTTTTCAAATTTCAAGATTTCTATGACTAATTGTCATAAACTCCCCCTGATTTATTTACTGGGATAATTTCAATTTTTTTTTTTTCATTTTGGTGTTAAATTTTTCAATTATTCCACAAAAAAACCCCCCAAACATACAAACAAACAAAATCTTAAGGAATAATAAAAATATCTTTGAAAACATTGTGTATTATTAAAAAAAGGCATCAGTTTTTTTTCTTTAAGGCCCAGGTTTGAGCATAAAGGGGCTGAGGATCCATGGCCAGCCCTGCCCACTGTGGCTCCGTTCAGGGGAGGGGACAGGCTTGGTGTCCCCAAAGGTGTCACCCCCTGAACACCTTCTGAGCCTCCTTCCATGGCACCCACAGCATCAAATGTTTTACCTCTCCCCCACCTTGATATCCCCAGTATTTGGGAGGGAGACATTTCTCTGGCTGCAGGTGCACGTGGGTTTATACCCAGGAGCATCAATCCCAACCTGAGTTTCCAGGAGATAAATGCATGTTTGCAGTTGGCAAGAAAAATGCCTAAATCTGACTGGACTATTTCTTACCTGCTCGTAGCAATTATTGTTTTTAGGGGGATCATTATGCAGTAGGATCCTGTCTCCTGAAAAGACCAGTTAAGCTGAAATATTTCCCCCCTGTAGGAAAACCACAAGTCAACCCCTTTTAAGGTGGGGATTTTTTCTCCCATCTTATGCCTCACTCCTGCATCATTAATTTAAGTATCCTCCATAATCTGTAATTGTAAAAACACTTTGAAAAATGGGAATCCTCACACACTTGTGCCCACTGGTTTCTGCTGGGCTGGGAAAGCCATTTATCCCCTTGCCCCAACCCTTCCCTGATGCATCAAAAGATAATTTGCTGAGGAATTCTGTTAAACCTGAAACTGTAACACATTTTCTTGGCAATACCATTAATATATCAAGAGTAAATAAAATGTTTAGTGGGAGGCACATTAATTATTGCCTTCATCTACTGGTGTTTAAAACTAAGAAATAATTAAATGTGTTTTAATAGGCTGTGGTGGTGGGAGAGGAGCGTTTCTGGATTGCTGGAGGTGTGCGGAGCTGCCTCTCCCTTGAGAGCAGGAATTTATGCCCAACACCCTGCTGATTGTTCAGGAGGTAAAGAACCAATAGCTGCATGTACAGAGGTTTAATTTAAAGTGTGTTTCTCACTAGGCTGCTCACAACACTTAATTAAACTCTGCTGTTTTGGCAATGACAAATGCTGTGGTGCAAAAGGAACCAGAGTAGCAGTGACTGAGAAGCCTCCGCAATTTCTTTCATGTGCAGTGGCAGCTGGATCCAGGTCAGGAGAGAAGGAAAGAATAAAAGAAGATTTATTTGAGGTGTTTGAAGGCAGTTGCCACTTCCCAGCGTCCGGGTGAATCCTGGAGGTTTCCTCGTGGACGGGTTTCCTCAGTCTGTGGTTTTGGATATCATGGAATGTGGCCATGGGAAAATAATTCTGCTGTTCCTCAGCCTCTTCTTCCAAGATGCTTCTCTTCTTTGTGTTTGATGAAGGGAAGGGATTGTCCCTCCTGTCCCTCTGTCCTGGCACTGCTGGGGCACCTCCAGTGCTGGGGCAGCTCTGGCCCCTCAGCCAGGAGGGACATGGAGGGGCTGGAGGTGCCCAGGGCAGGGAGCAGAGCTGGGACGGGGCTGGAGCAGCAGCTGAGGG
>JAWWLY010000165.1:909582-921373 GCA_035041215.1 Gymnopithys bicolor
GGCTCCATGGGCTGGCAGGGCTTTGCCAAGGTGGTGATCAGGCACAGGGTGGGCTCCAGGGGCTTGCAGGGCTTTGCCAGCCTCAGGGATCCTGGGATTCTGCTGCTGGGCCATCCCTGCCCATACAGGCAGTTGGGTTGGGTGGTCCCCAAGCCAGAGGCTCAGGGGTGGCTGCCCTTGGGTGAGGGGGGTCCTGCAGTGCAGGGAGAGGGGGGGATGCAGAGGTGGTGCCACCTGAGCCAGCCCTGCCCCACCTGGGCCCTTCAGGGACAGAAATCTGCCTCCAGAGATGCCCCCTCTGATTTTGTACCTCTTGGATGCTGAGAATTGCATGGCTGTGTTAAGACAGTGCTCCTCGTGGGTTAATTAGTTTCTCCTCAGGGCTAATGAGCTCAGGCTGATTGCTGTGCTCACACAGCTCTGTGCTCCTGCAGGGAGGCAGCCTGGGACCAGGTCAGCTCCCATCTCCCCTCATCCTCCCCAGCCAATCCCAGTCCAGCTCTGGGCTCATCCTGAGCCTGCTTAGGAAATTCAGGAGGGTTCTCATTTTATGGCAATTGGTTCTTATCTTCTTAATCTGAAAGACCAATGTTTGCTGTGAGCGAAAGGCCTTGTGCTTCTGGGGGAGCTGATGGGAACTGTGTGCCAATTGTGGAGCAGGAGAAGAAATGGGCAACATTAATCTCTTATCAAGACATCACCTGGGCACATCCAGGAGCTGAATGGGTGTTTTGTGCAAGGATTGATAAACAGAAGGAGCTGCATCTTAGTTCTGCTGCTCTGAGCAGTGGGTCAGTAATTTGGTTCTTACCATCCTGAAAAGCCTGCCCTGTAAATAAAGGGAGTAGCCAAGTGCTGTAATTTGATTATTTTTTAATGTTACTTGGAGATTTGAATAGAAATGCCAGGAATAGCTGATATAAAATACATTTGCAATAATGTGACAGTACATTAAAAACACACCAGGAATCTCATGGACTTTCATGGCACCTGGTTGGGGGTCAGGGGCTCCCACTCTGTCCAGTTCCCTTTTCCAGGCTGTTGTATTTAACTGACCATTTGGCCAAGCAGGTAAATTGGTGCCACTTTCTCAGAACACAAAACAATTCTTATCCAACTACCTTTAAAAGTTATCAGTGGAACTATTTCATAGCAAAGTTACTGATATGTGAACTTTTGAAGGGACATCATCCATTTCTAAGAGCAAAGCAGACTATAAATATTTCCTGTAATATGCAGAGCAAAGATGGGCTCTGGTTCCTCAGCTGGTGCCATGTTCAAAGTAAAAGTAAATACAGAAATATTTCCATTTCACCAAACTAAAACCATTTGATCCACAGCAATATAGCCCTGCTCTGGAAAATTTAAATAATAATAAATCTGGCAAGCTGAACAACACCCAGGAAGGGGCTGCCAGTATTCTCATAACAGTTAATAAAGTAGTCACAAATGATTCTGCCCACTTTTGTCCCAAAGAGGATCATATTTAATGCTCCATTTAATTTGCTCAAATGTCAGGGAACATCAAAAGGGGAAATTTATTGTATTAGTCACTGAAAGAGATATAGTAGGAGCATCATGCTATCTAAAGATGATTAATAAAAATAGCTATTGATTTTGCAAAGTCAATAAATCCAGCTGTTCCAGCCATGGCATTAGTCAGTCCAAGGACTGGTTTAGGTTGTTTGGGTCCCTGCAGATGGATCTGCAGCTTCTGCTGCTCTCCAGGCCAGGGGGTTGAGAGGGAGCTGTGCTGGGTCCTCCCTCCCTGGGATCAGAAGTCCCATCAACCACTGATGGGAGCCTTGGAATCACAGCCCAGACAGACTCCCTGTTTTGTTCCAAGTGCAGAACACGGTTCCTGTGTGGTCACCAACCTGCTGGGGAGGGTTGGGTGGGACAGCCCAGATAAATCACAGAATGCACCACTGAGGTGTGCTCAAGCCACTGAGAGGGGAGACAGAATCATGGAATGGTTTAGGTTGGAAAAGCCCTCCAAGACCATCGAATCCAGCCCTGCCAAGGCCATCCCGACCCTTGTCCCCAAGTGCCACATCCACATGGCACCCACAACTGATCTCCCCAGTGTCCTGTGTGGTGGCTGCAGCCCATTTCCTCGGATCAGCTGTGCAGTGGGGGCTGCCCCAGCTCTCCCTTGACCAGGATTCAAGGTGTCATGTGGCTTACAGTGTCTTTAACAATGTTTTTAAATTATTTTTACTGCTTTCCTCTGCATTTTTCTGCCTGGAACTGCTCCTCAGCCTCTCACTCTGCTTGGCCTCGTTGCTGTAATTCTCCTTTCTTTAACAGCCCTTGCTGGTATTTAGAGAGAATCCCATCCCCTCCCTCTCCCATGTACCAGGGCTTTGGGAAAACAATTCCAGGGATGAGTTTTTGTGAATTGGAGCTTTTCCCTCCCTGCATAACTTCAGCAGGAACACATTCCAAGGAAAACACCCTGGCCAGGTTTGTGCAGGAATTCTCCCAAAGGGCCAAGCCAGGCTCACTGGACTCATCTCCCAGTGGTGTCAGCTTTGAACTCAGCTCAGGACTTCTGAAGAAACCCAAAATAAGTCAGTATTTGGCTTGAGAATGTGGAAAGCACTGGCTGAGTCCAGCCCTTCCTTCTCTGTTTATTTTCTCAGACGTCACAGGGCTAATTTTTCTCGGGTTGATGATGGGAAAAAATTAGGACTGACTTCAGTTTAAAAATATTTCTGCAGCAAAATCATTTCAACAGCTCCTTTCTGAACCCCTGAGCAGCTGAGTTACAATTGCACAAATGCCCATGACAGACTTGCAGAGAGTGCAGGGATTGGTGCTATGAGGATGAGCACAGGCTTGCCCAGATCCTCCAATGAGGGACAGAAAAATCTCTCATTTAAATACTGAAATCCCCTAATAATGAAATGCAGAATAAACTGTGGCATGGGGTAGATCTTGGCAGTTTGGAAGATTTCAGGAATGCTGTTTAATTTCTGATGTTCCATCATGGTGCTCAGGTCACTGCTGTGAGCAGCAATAGGGAGGCAGAAGCCACTGGTACCTTTTACAAACAGAATTACCTGTCACTTGAAGCATTTAACCAGAGTTGAGACTTATTCCCTAAAAATCCCCTTGTGTTCCATGCAGGAATGTGGAAGATACAATGACTAAGCTTTGTGGTACAGGGAAAGGCTGAACAGTCACTGTGCACTTGTTTGATTTCTGGTGGGAGCTTTCCTTGTGTCCTTATGGAAAAAGCCCAACACTGAAATCATTGATGGCCATCCCTGTGCCCTCTGTGGGGCTGTAGGAAGTGCTTTTGGAATTTAGGGGTTGCTACAAACCTCCTCATTTGTTCCTCTGTTGGCCAGAGCTGCACTGAGTTGCTCCACTTGACATGACCCCAACCTTTTCCCGTTGGATTGTCTTCGGGTTTGTCTTCAGATTTTTAAGGTTTTCCTTTCTGACAGCACAAATTACCATGAGATTCAAACATTAAATTACTCAGGCTCTGGGTCACAAGCTCATATTTCCCCCAAGCATCTGGAAGCTCAGGCAGGGTCCAAGGGTGTGTTTGCAGGTCCATGGTGACTGGGTTGAGTCTACCAGGGCAGCCAGGAGAGCAGAGGTATCACCCAGGACCAGGGCCCAGACAGCTTTGCATCTGCTGCTGAAGCTCACCCAGTGTGGCTGGAAAATTGTACAATATCCTGAGCTGGAAGGGACCCCCAGGGTCATCCAGTCCAAGCCCTGGCCCTGCACAGACACCCCAACAATCCCACCCTGTCCCTGTCCCACTGGCCAAACGCTCCTGGAGCTCTGGCAGCCTTGGGGCTGTGCCCACTGCCCTGGGGAGCCTGGGCAGTGCCCACCACCCTCTGGCTGAGCACTGGAACAGCCCCCCTGCTCCTTGAGTCAGTGTGACATGAAGTCTCTATTCCCAATCCCATGGTGTGCCTTTATCTCTGGTGTTCATCTGGAGGTGAAACCTCACTGAATGTCTTCTGGAAAATAGAAGTACATCTACTGAATTTCCCTTCTCTGTTGTGGCAGTGACATCTCCAAAGAAGGCTGGCATTAGTTCAGCAGGATCCAGCATTCTGAGAGCCACAGTGCTGTCCCCAATCCCACCCTCCTCCTCCTCACCTTCCTCAGGAGCGTTTCCCACAGTTCCCCATCCACAGATGTGGAACTCTGCTCTGTGGTTGCCAGAATGTCTTTGTCAAACAACTGAGTGGTGTTTGACAGGTTCAGAGCCTCTGTAATCTCACCCAAAAGTTTATGAGCTCTTTAAAATGTCCATTAAAGATTCACAAGTTGCCCTGCTCATTATTTGACATTATAATTTAAGCACATCCATTCTCCTCTCATTTTAGGTGGGTTTTTCTTTAAGCTTTTCTCCTCCAGGGATGAGTGCTGATAAAAAACTAATAGTGGGGCTGGTTTCTCACTGCTGGTGTGAAGTTGTTTCAGGGTGGGTTAGGCTGGATCTCAGGGAAAGGCCCTTCCCACGGAGGGTGGTGGGCACTGACCAGGCTCCCCAGGGCAGTGGGCACAGCCCCAAGGCTGCCAGAGCTCCAGGAGGGTTTGGACAGTGAGCAGGGACAGGGTGGGATTGTTGGGGTGTCTGTGCAGGGCCAGGGGTTGGACTGGATGATTGTTTTGGGTCCCTTCCAGCTCTGGATACTCCGTGACTCTATTCTTGATGTGTCCTGGCCAGTCTCTCCTCCCCCTTTTAAAGCTCCACTGCTGGAGCCCTCGATGGCCCTGAGCTCGCTGTGTGTGCCAGGGAGGAGGAAAGGGGATGGAGAGGGTGCAGGGCAGGGGGTCCCCCATGAAGGTGGAGGGTGGAAATGTTGGTCCATTATGCCAGAGAGCAGATAATGTGTCTTCTGCACAGGTATTAGTCTCGGTGGGTGCTGAACCGTGGCAGCTTCTGAAGAGGCACCCAAGGAGACCTAATCTGGTGGGGAATGGAGACATTAGTGAACATGCTCCTTTGTAAAAGTGTTCTTATCTCAGACCTTGCATATGTACCGGGGGCTTCTGCAGGGCCCATGATAAGTAGTGCTCCTTGTTTCATTGAATGGCCCAGTAAATAGTCACATAAAACCCATATAATTTGCTGGCTTGTAAGTTAAAGCCCCAGGCAGTCTTATCACTTCTTTTGTCATGTCCCTTACACTTCCAGGGCAATTCCATGTCAAATTGCTCTACATTTTGCACCCTGACCCAGCAAAAGTGGAAGCCTGCAAAAAACTTACCATCTCTTCATATTTTTTTCTCTTTTCCATTTTGTACCTTATGAACTGATTCTTTTTTCCTTCCTGTGAGCCGAGTGTGTCTCTGTAGCTGCACCCAGAGCACAGCATTTCACCAGGGCTTGTCTATGTTAGCCAAGTACAAAGGGAAAACGGAGGTGTTTGACTAAGTTTAAAAGTGAAGACATTAATTATTGAGCAGAGAGATCTTCCCTTAATACTGATGTCCAGGCTGGTACCGTATTTATCTGCCAGTCCCCAGAACAAAGGCGGCGAGGGGGAGACTGTTACCTTTGCAACCATATTTATCATGTAAATAGCTCAGGCAAGGATCCTGCCAGTTCCATCTTTAAAACACAAAAGTGCCTGCATTTCACTATTTTGTAAATGCCAGAGCGCTGCAGCCTCGTCGGAGTTAACGGTGCGGCACTTTTGTGTTCAGTAGCATGAATCATTAATCATGAGCCAGGCCATATTCTTGTACTGCTGCTGCTTTCATTACTTGGCCTAATTAAACAGTTCTCTGAACTGGAATCTCAGATTCCTCTGTTACAGATTATCATTAATTATGGTGAAAGTGCTCAGAGATGTTGGACTCAATTATATTCTGCTCAACTCTGGCACGGTGTGATTCATTGCCCAGCCTGTGCTGCAGATGTATCTGTTCTTATCTCGCACTCCCACTTTTGTAAATTGGGCTCTGCCAGCCAACAAACCAAGAGTTATGTGCTGCGTTTTCATTAAAAACATGTTGGGGAAGCACACACCAATTAAGGAGCCTGTATTTTATGCCCAAGGAGCGCCGGGTTTGGGGAAGAGCTGAGTGAGCAGCCGCTCTGCTCCAGCCCACGGTGAATCCACGGGGCTGCCGTGGGCTCCCCTCTCCAGTCTGGGGCTGGATTGTTCCTCTCCTCCACTTCTCCTCTCCCAGGAGGAACAGACATCAAAGACAGCCCTCACACTGTGGCCAGGAGATGTGTGGAGACCCCAAGCCCCTTCTTTCACAGAATTATCCATTGAAATGCTGGGGATGGCCCAAGCGGATGGAATTTTCTCTAATGATAAATTGAGAAAGTAGCAACAGTGCAAGCCAGTGGTATAACTGTTAATATTAACACAAATCCAACCTCCACACCTCCCACAGGCACAGTTTGAGAAATACCACGTGGTGTAAACACACGTGTTTGCAGGTTGGGATTTTAGAAAGCTTTATATTCTAAACTGAGGGAAAATGAGAAATGATAAATACCAAGAATTAATTAAATAAAAATGCAAAGTGCTGCAATAAAAGAGAACTGAGTTTTTTTCCCCTTGATATTTTTGGCATACTCAAAACTCGCTGTTTCTACCTGTTAGCTGGACCTCAGGAGTGGCTGTAAGGTGACATTGTGGGCAGTTAAGTCCTGGTGAATCAGCTAAAAATATATATTATAGTAAAGTTGATGTGCTCTGACTCAGGGAGGGGAAATGTAAACAGCTGTGTGTGGTCTCTGGTGGGCTGAGGAGCCTGGCATGGACCAGCACAGCTCCAGTGCCCAGGAGCAGGGCCAGTGTCCCTCCTGCTCCCCTGCCTCGAATGCCCAGCTCAGGCTGGAGTGCTCTCCTTTAGAGCTCAGCTGTTCATAAAGTAGAATAGATTGCTGACAAAATTGCTTATCCTGCTTCCACATTGTCAACAGATAAGTATTTACAGACTGCAGGTTAACATGGCTCACATGAGAGAGCCGGGGCCAGGGAAATTTTAAAATTCAGTGTGTGGAGAATTTATATTCATCATCATCTTCACGCCGAGCACGAGCTGTGTTGTTACTGATGTGTGATTAGCTAATTCACCTGCAGTAAGTGGATTTGTTTCTCCGTGTCAAAATATACACTGGATTTTATCTACAGGTAGATTGAAGCAGAGAGTCCTTGATTAAGTTATCAGGAGAGTGGCGTGGTTTGTACTTGGGCTTTGATTGCAGTGACAAAAGGCATCTAATACACAAATAATTGGGGTGGGACAGAAGGGAGTGAGGATCCTGCTGTGCCACCCCGGGAACGTGGGCTCAGAGCTCTGCCAGAGTGCAAATGGCTTGGGCTGCCTCTTCCTCCTCCCTGTTTGCTCAGAGCATGAACAGCATCACCTGGGTGGGCTGGTGGTGATGGGAGGAGCAGAGGGCACCCACCATATCCCCCCTCTGCAGGTCCCAACCTTCCCTCCACTGAGCACCCTCAGGTGCAAACACAATAGTTTGGGTGTTCCCACAGAGCTGCACGTCCAGGACACGCAGGGCTGGATTTCCAGTCCCTGGCAGAACATCCCCCTCCATCCCCGTGGCCCTGGAATTACAGCGCAAGCCCCAAAGTTGGATGTGGGAGCTTTTGGGTGTCTCATTTTCCGCAGGAGTTGAGGGTTTTAATATATATGAAAATCAGTCCTCTTGTATCTTTGCATATGTGCCTTTTGTAATATAATTCTGACAGATGGTGAGCTCGATAAATCTGGTTCCTCGCTATAGAAACCCTTGGCTTGACTCGCGCTCTCTGCAAACTTGCCTCAGACTGCTTTTGCATTTGATTTTTTAATATAGATGCCTATTTTTTTCCTGCTCTGCTTTTGTTTTTATTTTCAATGTATCTGCCAAGTATTTCTACCCCTGATTTCCACATACAAATTGCACCCGAGCTCTGATTTTTCTTTTTTTGTGTGTTTTTTTTGCCCTATTCAGTGCACAGTGCCGGTGACTTTGCTATTCTGCATGTTGCCTTATTAAAAATAAATGTGCTGCCCTGTCCCTGTTTGCACCGTCTCCCCTCACTGACAACAATCCCGACAAATTCTTACTATTTAAGGGTGCTGAAAGAACTCCACGAGGAAGCAGTTTCCTCTCCTGCCAGCTCCAGACAGGCTGCTCATTGAAAATGTAATACACTGCTGCCATGTCACAGGTCAGCTGGCAAATGGCAATCTGAATTTTAAAAGGAATATGAATAAAATTCTGTTTTATTTTGAAAATGAACTTTGTGCCCTCCATCATGAATCCAATATATGTCTTAATCTTCTATGCTCTTGAAGCCTGCGGCTCCTGGCTGAGTCCTTTGACTCCTGAACCTAATAAGGAAATAGGTTGTTTTCTCATCCTCGCCTCATTTTTAGAGGGGCTGAAACAAACAGTCCCTATTTCAGATGTAATTGGCAAAGCATAAAAACATGTGTGTTATATAATTTCGGCGGTTTACGACGGAGCTCGGCGCCGCGGCGCTTTGGTTTCCAATCTGATTAAGCTGTGATACCTTTGGCAATGAGGCTGTCAGAGGCCGGGCGGACTCTGGCAGCGCTCCGTGCTTACCTTGCGGCTGCCCACGTGGGGACAGGAGGGGTGGCAGGGCTGGCAGCCCCTGCCGCCGGGACGCTCCGCCTTTGTCCTGGGCTCTGTTTCCAGCCCCTTCCCAGAGAATCGGGGACTTGGGAATGTTCGGCGGGTTGGTGGGAGCGACGCGAGCGCTGCCGCGCTGTGATGGGTCTCAGGGTTTTAAAGGGTGTTGTCCAAGGTGCCAAGGCTTTGTATTCTCAGCATGTGGATGTGTATTTAGGATATTTAGGATGTTTTCATTGCTGATACAATCACCCCGTTCCCAGGGCACCACCCAGCTGTGCCATTCCTGCACGGGAATGCTGAGCATCCCTCGTGTCCCTCACCACGGCCAGATGTGCAGATGCAGAACAGGCACAGTCAGGAGTCCGGGTGATCTCTGAACCTCCGCTCCCGATCCCATCTGTTCCAGCACGGTCCTGCTGGTCAGCTCCCAGGAGTTAATGCTGGCATTTCCCTGGGGTGTGTGTGTGTTAGAGAAACACCAGAAAACAAGTACTTTCCTCCCAAACCACCTCGCTAATGGGCTCTGCTGGCTCTGGGCGTGGGGTCCCACCAGAGGGCACGACTTGTGGAATAGGGGCATTTCCTCTCATTAAAGTGAGATATGGGATTGGAATTTCACACTGAATTTGGGGAATTTCTTCTTAAAGGCAGGAAAAAAAGATGCCCCAGCATGACAGAAGATTCTGTCTATCAATTATCTTTCTATCTATCATGTATCAACTATCATCTATCAGTTGACTATCTCTATGTACATAGATACAGTGTTTATATATGTGAGTGTGTGTGTCTATATATAAATATAACCAGCCAGTGTTTCCCAGCCCCCCTGGAAGCCAAACAGTGTCTCCCAGTTTTCCCTCTCCCGGGCACTGACACAGGCAGTAGCCAGGCAGGGAGGCTTTGTGGTGGAGCAGGAGTGTTTCAGAGGCAGGTCAGCTCAGCAGGGCCCTTCAGCAAGTGTTTGGTGTGGAGGAGGAGGAGGCTGATCCCCCTGGGAGCACTGCACGGGTGAGGCGAAGCATTTCCTCGAGTGCTTTGTTGATCAGAGCCTCAAGGAGTTTCCCACAGCGGAGCCTGGGGCAGGCCCCTGCCTGTGCTGCCCTTCTGTGCAGCCCCTCCAGCTGGGGGGATGAACCCCAGCAGAACATCCTCCTCTGGGTCCAAAGCCCAAACCCCAGCACAACATCCTCCTCTGGGTCTAAAGCCCAAACCCCAGCGCAACATCCTCCTCTGGGTCCAAAGCCCAAACCCCAGCACAACATCCTCCTCTTGTTCCAAGCCCTCTCTGGCAGCCTCTCCACTGTGCATAATTTTTTTCTACTTTTCTTCTGCGTATTTTGAGATGTTATTCTGACTTTCTGGTCCATGTGATCCCAAAGTGGCTTGTACAGAACCACCTCCTGATTTTTACAAGCAGCACATTCCACCAATCTTGAAACACAACTGAAGTGTCCCTAAATGTGGATGCAGAGACCGTTCTCGTATCTCCAAGCAATTAATTATAAAAACTTTATTGGGATTTTTAATTCAGAACAAAACCTGAAGTCAAAAGTGAGGATTTTGCCCACAGAGGCTCAATTGAACTTGAACAATTTTCACCTGCTGATCTTTGAGGGGTCCCTTATGGGGCTTGGCAGAGAGGAGGTAGGAAAGGGCATGTGAGAGATGGTTGCACCTGCTCTGGCAGGAAAATAAACCTGTGCCAGGTGGAAAGTGCCCTGCCAGCCCTTCCCTGATCCCTGAGGAGGACCATGTTAAAAAACCCAAACCAATAAACCCTCCACTTTAATTCTTTGTCCTTGGAGTCTTGAGGAACTTGGGTGGTGTCTGAGGTGGGGATGGGGATGGAAATGTTGCTGTGCACCATGATGAACTGTGCTAGAGAAACCCCAGATATCCCAGTGGATCCTGGTTTGGGCAAAGAGATTTAATTCCCAGAAGTGTCTGTGGACAGTGGACGCAGCAGATCAGGAGACACAAACTCTGGGAAGAGCAGGGAATGAAGGCTCTTGGCACACAAAGACCATTGGAAATATATTGAATTAACTTTAAAATTTAGCTGTAGTGGTAAATATTGTATTGCTTTAAAACCTCCAGAAATATAAGCAATTATTTTCTAAATTGAACACAGTTCCAGCAGATCCAGGGGGTCAGTGTCTGCTACTACAGGTAATGAATATTCCCCCTTTGGGGAGGTGGAGGATGTTTTGATCCAGCCAGAACCATTTTTGTGCCCAGTGAAGGTGGAACTGTTGTCACATTAATCAGATAAGTCTCTGTAATTGAAATGAACATGTAATGATTTAATTTTTGTGGTTTATCCCAGTGATAAAATATGTTTTATTTATCAGAATTGATGAGAAACTGCCCTGTGTGTTGCTCAGCACGAGCCTGGGTGTGAGCAGTGTCAGGGGAGGGTTGGGATCTCAGTCCTTGGGCTGAGAGGAAGTCACTCCTCAAGTGATGCAGGGAACAACAGCACTAATAATACCAATACCACTACTATTAATAACAGATTTTTGGTTGGTACATATTTTCCAATTGAAAAGTACAAAGGAAATTCACAGAGTTCCCAGAGACAAGCTGGAATTTCTACAGTGCCTCGGGCAAGGCAAGAATTATGGCTGTGATATATCCAGGAGGGATGTAAAACATGGCAAGCTCAGTGTACCTGCCACGCTGGAAGAAGGTCAGGTATTTGGGGGCTGGGGAGTGTCCCTGGGCTGTGAAGCAAAGCAATTATTTCATTACCCATCCAGCTCTCATTTAGAACCAGCTCCTGTTTGTGTTTGATTGCTGTACTGATAATGATGATGTTGAGAATTGCTGTGATGAGAAATTGCAATCAGCTAAATAGCAGCAGAGGTTCCCCCAGGGAAAGGGACTTATGGAATCCCACACCGGATTGTTTTGGGGCTTCTGCCTCTTTGTCTGGTGGAAATGAGGTACCATCAGGTAGGTTGAGTTAAGGAGCTCAATGAGAGAAACCAACAGACAGGACAAGTGGCTTCCAAGTTTTGTGCATTTTATGTCCCTGACCTGTGTGTTGTGGGCAGGCACCACCTCCATATGTGTCATAGTCACTGAATCCCAGGATGGTTTGGGGTGGAAGGGACCTTAAAGCCCATCCAGTGCCACCCCCTGCCATGGGCAGGGACACCTCCCACCAGCCCAGGTTGCTCC
>JAWWLY010000165.1:1077826-1088423 GCA_035041215.1 Gymnopithys bicolor
TTTCAGAGGATCCTAGGGATCCTTGTGGGTCCTTCATCCCAAGCTCCATCACTTTCAGAGGATTCTGGTGCTCACACAGGGCTGCAGCTGCCCATGGATCCTTCATCCCAAGCTCCATGGCTTTCAGAGGATCCTGGTTGCAGCTGCCCATGGATCCATGCAGGTCCTTCATCCCAAGCTCCAGGGCTTTCAGAGGGATCCTGGTGTTCAGTTCTGGGCTCTGACTTGGAACACTTGGCAGGAAGTTTGGGATTTGCTCTGCTCAGTGCTGTGGGAGCCACAGCTGGAGCTGGCTGGAGTTCCCAAACCTTGGAACACCCTCCTGCCCTGCCCCAGGAGGGGCTCTGTGGGTCCAGCTCCTGCAGCTCAGACCCCTCCACGTGCCCACAGTGCCTGCAGGGGGAGGCACTTCCCAGCTGGTTACACACAGAGGTGCCCACAGAGGTGGCCCAGGTCCCCTGTCTGAGGGGCTCGGAGGGAGGGGACACTGGAGCCTTCACTGCCTGTAATTATGTGACAGTGGCAGAGCTGTGCCTTGGGAGGGTGGCACCTCATCCCCCACACTGCCTGATGGGACCCTACCAGGCTCATTTATTGCTGAAATTCCCAGGATTAAAGCAGCCTGCTGGGATAAAGCCTTGAATTCCACAGAACCTTCCACTGCAGGGCACATCCCAGAGAGCAGGGGCCTTCCTTCACAGTGCCCCTTTCTCTGGAAACAGGAATACCAGGAACACCAGGAATCCTCAGTCACCTGGTGGCCTCGAGGACTGCCAAGTGCCACAAATGCCACCCCGTGCTCTTTGCTGGTCAGAGGCTGGAAAAGAGGCATCTCAGGAGGTTCTCCTGTCCCCAGCTCCACCCCAGCAGGAGCTGCTGCCACTGAACCAGATTCTTATCTAATCTGTGTTACAAAACAGGAGAAAAGGGACAAATTGCTTTGGTGAGGGGGAAGGGGTAAGGAATTCCAGAGTCCCACAATGTGCTGAGCTGGAAGGGACCCCCAAGGATCGTGGAGTCCAACCCTCAGCCCTGCACAGGCCCATCCCCAGGAGTCCCTCCCTGTGCCCCAGAGGAACTGGGCTGTGCCCAGTAACTCAGGAGAGTGAGGAACTGGACTCCTTCCCAGGGATGGAAGCAAGCCCTGCCTTTGGTGGATGGCTGGAGAATGCTGATGGTCCTTTTGCTGTGTGTTGGTGACAGATCCTTGGGCTGCTCTGCTGATTGCCCAGGAGCAGCAGTTTGTTCCACAGGCCCCAGAATGTGGGCAAGGGAGGCTGAAACCCAAAGGCTGTTTCATCTGAGTGCTGCTGCTGGGGATGTGGGCTTTGGAGTCCTCTGCAAGGAGTGGATTCACACCCAGCTGTGCTTTAACATAACCACTAATGCTGTTTGTTCCTGTGCCTTTGCCTCCTGTCCCAGAATTCTGGGATTCTCTCCCACTGCTCCCAAGGGATGTCCCAAACCCGGGATCATGACCCTGGAGAGGCCAGAAGGGACCTCAGTGTGTCGGGGTCGGGCTGTGTTGCCCCAGGGCTGACACTCCTGGCACCCTCCTCTCCCCAGACCGAGGTGCTGAGACCTGCAGTGCTGCTCCCCTCACTCCCAGCAGCTCCTGGGGGTGCAGCTCCAGGTGGGAGTGGGATCTGTGGGATGCAGGGAGAGGGAATTGCTGACTGCCACTCTGGCTGGCGCAGTGCGGTGCCGGGGCGTTCCCTGGCTTGGCAATCTGGGCCCATTGATTCCAACAGCACTTTGCTGTGTTTATGCAAATACTTCTTGCTACATGTCCTGAAAGAACCCCACAAGTGCTGTCATTTGATTGAGGAATCATCAGATCAGCCTGGAAATAAAATGTCCTCTGGTCCTCTATTCGTGCCCTGGAAAAAAACCCCAGAATTCCCAGACTTGGGGAGCTCAGAAATAACTAAATAATTGATATTTGGGGATAGATGCAGACATTGTCTCAGGGAGAGTTGCTTTGTACTTGAGAAAGGGTTCTGATAACAAATAAAAGAGGATGTGATAATTTCTGGTGGGATTTTGTGGACTCAGATGTTGTGTTGACCCAGGGTGTGGATGGAGTGGCTGAGCCTCCTCTACAGTGATTTTATAGAATGTTCTGGGTTGGAAGGGCCCTCAGGGACCACTGAGGGAATGGCCTGTGCAGGGATCAGAGAAGCCAAGTATCCTGGAGGACTGGGGATGCTCAAAGCATCCTGAATCCCCAGCCCTTCCCTTCCCCTCACCCCCAACCCAACAGGGTGCAGCAAAGCCTGTCCTGGGGGGCAGAAGGAAACGTGTCAGTCTGTGCTCTGTCCCCAGTGACTTGGGGGTCAGTGCAAGTCCTGGGTGAGTCTCTCCAGGTGGAAACTGCAGCTCTGGGTAGTTCTGTCTGTAGGGCTGTGCTTGCAGGGTCATTTTCCATCACCCAAGATTAAAGGGACAGCCTGGTTTTTGATGTGTCAGGGAGGTCCTACAGAACCCTACAGATATCCCACAGAAATTGGGTTCTTTTGTGTGTTTATTTACATCTCCTGTGCCCCTGGGACATGTGGAGCTGCAATCAAAGGCCAACACAGGCTCCCTACAGAGAAAACTGCAGTAAATCCATGGAAGGCTCCTCCAGAGGGGTCCTGGTGACACCAGCAGAGGATGGGAATCCTCAGGGAGGAAGATCCCTCATGCCCACAGAGACTGTAACACCCCAGGGTTAAATCCCAGGAAAAGGAGAGCCTGGACTGCTTGGAAGTGTCTGTTTACCAGGCTTTGTTCATTAACATCATAAATGAGTGATACAGAAAAAAAATGTGTAATGCAGCAACTGAAACCATTCCAAAAATGACAGTTTTTAAGGGGTTAGACCTTGCAAAGCCTCAGCTGAGCTCACTCACCATTCCATGTTCCTTGGCTGAGTGGCCTCATTAAAAAAGGCCTTTGATTTATTGCTCCTCCATGTGCAGGGATTTGTGTTGGGGCATTTTAGACACATGGCTGGGGAAAAACTTAGAACTACAGGAATTCTTGGATTTTTGTTGATGATTTCCCCCAGCTCAGACCAAGGAAACAGCCTCTCCATGGACACACAGACTGGTGGGCTTGGATGCTCATTCCCTTCGTGTCTCCAGGTGCAGATGGCCCATGACAGGGACCAGAGGCTTTCCCTGTGGCCTTTCCCTGTGGAATTCCTGCTCCATAACCCCAGACCATCTGGATGCTCATCAGCAAAGAGGCCAGGGGTGATTCTGATCCCTCCAAACCTTCACTTAAAGTGTGACCCTCATTTTTTGTCATTGTAGGGTTATTTTTTTACTCACCTCAAAAAGATGGAGCTTTCAAGTGCCTTCCTATTGAACTCCTTCCATTTTGCCTCTGCTCTCCTAGAAGTTGAAAAGGAAAAGGTTTGGAGCTCTGGAATCCCACAGGGGTGACCACCCATAAATCCAGAGTGAAGTCCTTGCAGATCTCAGTGGAGTAGTGGTGGCTATTCCAAATAAATTGGAGTTATTTTCCTTGCCCTGCTTATCCCTCCTTCCCTCTGCAAACCTTCCTGGTTCCCTTTTCCCAGCCTGCTGTTCCTTCAGGAGATTTATTAGATTTATATTAACTTTTCACACAATTCAGAAGAGCTGGATGTCTTCCTCTCTCACCTTGGATAAACTCCTGGATAAACTACCCCACAATCCTCAAAACAGCCTTTGCTTTAGAATTCCTTTATACACAGGGATTTGGATTTAAGATTTTAGACACATGGCTGGGAAAAGCTTGGCCATGCAGGAGTTCCTGCAGGGGTTTTTGGGGCTCTGTTAATAATTTTCTCCAACTCAGGCCACGAAAATGGGTGTTTAGTGTGGAAGTTGTGGCTGATTGAGGTCTGTCTGTCAGTCCAGGTCCATCCCACGTGCTCTCCCTTGTGCTGGGAACAGGGGGGTGTCCCAGCAGGGCAGGATTTGGGGCTGCTGGGGGGTCTGAGGGGCAGGATTTGGGGCTGGAGGGGGTCTGAGGGCAGGATTTGGGGGTGCTGGAGGGTCTGAGGGCAGGATTTGGGGCTGGTGGGGGGGTCTCAGGGCAGGATTTGGGGCTGGTGGGGGGTCTGAGGGCAGGATTTGGGGGTGCTGAGGGGGTCTGAGGGCAAGATTTGGGGCTGATAAGGGGTCTGAGGGCAGGATTTGGGGGTGCTGGGGGGTCCAAGGGCAGGATTTGGGGGTGCTGGGGGGATTCAGACCCCCCACCCCAACAGAACTGCCCCATCACTGCATTTCAGGTTAAATCCCTGGCGTAGGTTGTGCAACTGCTCCTCATGTTTGGATCTTTCCCAAGTACAATCCCAGTGTAATGAGCTGTGTGTATTTTTATAGCATCTTTTAGGAGCCTTTCAAGTCGAGTCATTAAATATGTATTTTTAATAACCTCTGTGTCTTAAAAGCACAATGTGAAATGTAAGGGCTGGAAATCAAATAGTGATTCCCCCCGACTGCTGAATTAAATTATTTAATTACAAATCCATGTGAGGTTCAGGCACTCTTTTCTCCTGTGATTTCACAGCCTTTTTTTTAAGTTTTGAGCTGACAAAGATTCTGATAATTGATTGTTTAAATCTGCACCATCACAGATCTTCAGGGTGGGGAGAGATCCTGCTCTGGGCAGGCTCTAAAAATTCTCTAAAGGGAGTTTAATGAACATTTTAAAGACCATCTGAGAGCTGAGATGCTTCAGGAGGAGCAGGAAATTGGGAGTAAGACTTGGCATAACTTTGGGGAACCTTTGATGAAATTTGTGAGAAATTGTGAACATGGTAAGAATAAAACCTTTGGCTTTGCTTGGGATGTTTTTTTGACACTTCCCAAGGGATTAGTGGGAACTTTGCAGGGTATGGGAACCCTTTAGGAGATGAAACAAATGGGAAAGGCAAATGGGAAGTGTTTGTGACACAGCAGTGTCAGATCACAGGCACTGAAAATGAGATTTGGGGTAATTGTTTAAATAAGGATAAGAAGTAAATTGTAAATTAGTGCCCTTATTTTTTAATTATCTGTGTACTCTTTAATCCTGCAGAGTTACACCAGAACCTTCAGTCCTGGTGCTCAGGAGGAACCAGCTGAGAGATTCTGACCCTTAATTTAGTGTAAATCAGGTTCGAACTCCTGTTCATTGTTGGTGTTCAGGTTTGCTCCTTCTCAGACATTGTGAGTGTTCTTTTCATTCTTGGTGTTTCACCTCAGTGTTGGTGTTTAATTCTCACTTGTTTCCGGACATTTCGGAGTGGGGGCTGTTCTGCTCAGGAAGGAATGGCTGTTCTCTGGGATCTGGAGGAGATGAGGCTGAATTTAATGTAAATAAATCACAGTGTCACAGAATATTTAGGGCTGGAAGGGCCTGTGGAGACCAGGCCAGGCTCACCTGGAGCAGGTGGCTTTGGGATGTCTCCTGGGCAGCTATTCCAGCGCTCTGCCACCTCCGTGCAACGAGATCCTCACGCCGAGACAGAAAACTCTTTAATTTAATTTAATTTATGGCCGTTGCTCCCCGTCCTGTCACTGGGCACCGCCAGATCCTGGCACCGTCCTCCTGGCCTTTCAGCTATTCAGATGCATTCCTGAGGGCCCCTCGCAGACGTCTCGGCTAAGCAGATATCGTTTGATCGTAAATCAGATATTTTTACGGTCAAACAGGTACGTTTTGTTGTAAATAACTAACGCGGCGCCGCCGGAGGGCACAGCGCCCGCCGCCATCCCCGCCGCGGGGCGGCGCCAACGAGCAGCGCCGCCGGAGGCCGCGGCGCGTCTCAGCCAATGGCGAAGCGGCGGCGGCGCGTCCCAGCCAATGGGGAGGCGGCGTTGGCGCGGCGCAGCCAATGGGGCGCGGCGGCGCGGCGGGCGGGAAGGCGCGGGGCGGGCGGCGGAGGCGGCGCCGGTGCCGCCGCAGCGCTGGGAGGGCAGCCCGGCCCCGCCGCCTCGCCGCTCCGCTGCCGCGCGCCCCGCGCCGCCCAACGCGCTCCCCATGTACGACAACCTGTACCTGCACGGCTTTGAAGACTCGGAGGCGGTGAGTGCCGCGGGGCGCGTGTGGCGGCGGGGGCGAGGTGTCCCCGCCGGGCGGGCAGGGCTGGCGCGGGGCCTGGGCAGTGAGACCCTCGCACAGCGCGGCTGGGGCAGCTCGGAGCCCCCCGCGGCACGGGGAGCGCTGCCCGGGGGCTGTTCGGCCCCTCCGGGACACGGCCACGCTGCTCGGTGTGATACAGCCCGCTGTTACATAAGGCGATGTGCCCAGCTCGTCAAACACACCGGGGACCACAGAAAGCGGAGGGTACGGCAGAGCAGCCGTGCGGGGATGGCGTGGTGTCCCCGCAGAGCCTGGCCCTGCCCAGGGGGGGTCTCCTGCCGGGGCTGGAAGTGCAGCCCCTCTACGTGTTGCCTCCCGTACCAGCAACTTGTTTGGGCATCCCTTTCTTTCAGGGATACGGGAACAGCAGCTGAGCAGCACTGGAAGCAACGCAGTGCACCATGTTGGGAGAAAACCTGTGTTTTTCAGACCTGTGTGTCTGGAGTGTTTGAGGGTTGTGTTTTCTAGAATTCCAGCGTGGTTGGGGTTGGAAGGGATTGTAAAGGCTGTCTCGTTCCCTGGGCAGGGACAACACCTTCCATCAGACCAGGTTGCTCCAAGCCCCCCCATCCAGACTGACCTTGGACACTTCCAGGGATGGGGGAATTCTTTGGGTCAGTTGAGGAATTCCTGCCCTTTTGGTGGGTGTGTGTTGATTTGTGTTTCGTGTGTTCTCTCTCACTGCTGCTGCTCCCAGGCTGCCATGCCAAGTGTATATGAGTGTGTTGGTTCCTTCTGAGAAGTGTTTTGAGATCCAGCTGGATGTTTCTGTAAACCAGGCAAAGCGTGAATTCCTGGGAGCTGTTCTCAGATCCTGAGTGTGCCTTGTGCTGGTATAATGTCTTTCAGCAAGGTTTAAGTATGTTCTTAAGAAGACAACTTAAAAACACGGTAGTGGGGCTAAGAAAAAGGAGTTGCTTGATAGGGGTTGGTGCAGAAGAAATGTATTATCTATAAAAGTTCATGAGAACACTGATAAATGTGTACTGGGATTTAAAGATGCTGCTGAGATGCTCAGTCCTGTGTATTCACAGAATCCCAGGGGACTGGAAAGGACCTCTGGACATCACTCAGTCCAACCCAGCCAAGGCAGGGTCACCTGGACTGGTGACACAGGACCCCAAGAGGGTTTGGGAGAATCCACATCCTCCCTTGGCAGCTCTTCCAGGGCTGTGCCACCCTCATGGCAAGGAGTTCTTTTCCAAGTTGAGGTGGAACTTGTGTTTTAGTTTAAATTTCCTTCAAGCCCCACTGATCTCTTCCAAGAACATTATTTGGGAAAAGCAGTTTTAGTGGTGCCAGAGACCCACCTGTACACAAACATCTGCATTAGGATTTGTGCTGGAAGGGTCATGGAACAGAAGAGGGGAGCCAGGGCTTTGAAAGGATTGGGGTGAAGGAATCACTGCCAGGTTCCTTAATACTCCCTTCAGTTGTTCATTATGCTGCTGTTTACAGCTTTGGTAATTTTACAGGCTCTCATTAATTGAGAATGTTATTGAATAAACTTAATTTCCAGAATCACGGGAATATGTGAGAATTTCATTCTCATCAACATAAAAACCACCCAAACCCCTGAAAGCAATTTGGGTCTTGCAGTCCCATGGAAGAGCCAGAGGCCATAAACCATAAAGGCTGGGGCACAAAGCAGTTCAGATTCCCCAGGTGTTTGTTTGCTTTGTGCTCCTGAGCCACTCGCTTAAACCATTGTCCCTTATTATTCCAGCTCGTGACTCAGGGATGGGGAATGCCCGCCGGGACAATGTGCAGGCAAACAGGTACAGGATGGCTCGCAGGAGGATTCCCTTCAGCCGGGGAGAACCCCGCGGTGGAATTAATGCAGAGCCAAACAAATCCGGGGCAGAATTGCTGTTCCCTGCGGGGGAGAGCAGAGAACTGAGAGCGTGCAGCGAAGAAAGGAAGGGCCTCCTCGCTATTGTGGTGGTGTCGGACCTGGAAGGCTCATCCCGACTGACTGTGCTGCTCCTTCCTCCCCTGGAGCGCCGGGAGCCGGGAGGGAGCCCGTGCTAATTGCGGCGCTGCCAGCACGGAATAAAGCACAGCACATGAGTCATTAGCACGGAACGGCTGCCTGGAGTGGGCATTTGCCCTCGCAAAGCCCGGCCAGCCCCTGAGTGCTTTAACTGGCACTAAGGAAGGAGGAGGGAGCCATCAGTAAACACCATCCCTCTAGAAAAGGGCTGTAAAATTCATAGCTCGCTTCTCCTGGTAGAGAATGTAGAGATGAACTGCTCGGAGAACAGCAGCAAAGCAAGCAGGTGAAATGTTCCTGCTAAAACCAGCAACAAACATGGCATTTGTTAACAGATCTGTCGATGGTTTCTTGGAATGGCAGCTGTTACAGTGTGTTTGTGTGTGTGCATGTCTGTGAAACATGCAGAAATACAGGTTTTATTGACTATACTTGAAGAAATGAGTGTGTGCACGGTATTACAGTCCCTTACAAGCTGTGATGATTAATGTGCAGTAGATGATGCTCTTTGAAGGAGGAAAATCACACTGTTGAAGCTGAGAAAAACTGCCAGTGATTGCAGACAAAAGGTGGTTCCCACATTTAGGAAAAGAGGTGCAGGGATATGGAAGCAAACAACTTCTGCAGGGAGCAGTGTCCTTGTCAGGAACACGGAAAGGCAGATGGAAAGAGCATGACTGTAGAGGAAAACATCTTCCCAGGGAAGATTTTTGCCTGTTTGTTGCCTTGCCCTGTGATTTTTGTGGCTTTTTTAGTGCTTTGGGTAGTTCTAAGAGGGTCACCCTTTGGGGAATTAAAGCTGTGTAAGGAAGTATTTCACATACTTGATAATGGGAGTGTAGGACACAAAGGCCCATCAGCACAGGGGCTCAAGCCAGTGAGGTCCATTTGGTAAGCAAATAATGAGCTATTACTGTCTTATCTCCCAGGGGTGTGAGGTGGGCAGGGGTCTGAATGCTGCTCCCCAGGCCAGGCCAGGGGGCCCCAGTGCTCTTTGGTTTCAGGAGAGACTCCATCTCCTTCAGAAACAAATTCAGTGACACCTTCCCATAAGAAATCACCTTTTTTTCCCTGTGAAATTACGTTTCCATTAAAGCAGCATTTCATTAAAAAATTACCTCTGGGAATTAGCAACAAGCAGAGTCCTTCCCAGCCCCTGGAAGTGATGGGGAATGACACCTGCCTCAGGTCAGCGCGTTTTACACCTGCAGAACTGTCAGAACAATCCCTTTTGGGTTGTTTGCTTATACTTATCCCTCCAGAGCCACACCCGAGCACGCAGAACACCCTTCTCACCGCCCAGGTGCGAGCTCGGGGCCTGTCAGCACGGGAGGGGTTTTATCTGTGCACTTGGAAGGGTTATCGGGGCGGGGGCAGTGGCTGCCTGTGGATGGGGGTCCGGGCGGGCTCTGCGCAGAGCAGGGACGGGGCTGGGCTGGGACCGGCAGGGACTGGGCTGGGAGGGCTGGGCTGGGAGGGCTGGGATCGGCAGGGGCTGGGCTGGGCTGGGCTGGACTGGGAGGGCTGGGATCGGCAGGGACGGGGTTGGGAACGGCACGGGCTGGGCTGGGCTGGGCTGGGCTGGGAGGGCTGGGATCGGCAGGGGCTGGGATCGGCAGGGGCTGGGCTGGGCTGGACTGGGAGGGCTGGGATTGGCAGGGGCTGGTATGGGAGGGCTGGGACCGGCAGGGGCTGGGCTGGGATCACCATGGGCTGGGCTGGGCTGGGCTGGGCTGGGAGCACCCGGGGCTGGTGTGGCAGGGCTGGGACCGCCAGGGGCTGGGCTGGGATCACCAGGGGCTGGTGTGGGAGGGCTGGGACCGCCAGGGGCTGGGCTGGGATCACCAGGGGCTGGTGTGGGAGGGCTGGGGAGCCTGGGAAGGTGCCAGGGAGGGAGGGTGCCAGCGCTGAGTGGAGCTGGGGACAGCCTGTGACACTCACCCCATGCCTCCCTGCTCAGCAGTGCCAGTGCTCCCCAGCCAGGCCAGCCTCCTTCTCCTCCTCAGGCTGGCCAGTTCACTCGGGCGTTCCTCTTCCTTCTGGGCTTGGGGCTGGCAGGTTCATCTTTAGGTATTGGTTGGATTTCCGTGTCATCTTGGATCCCTAAAGGAGGTGGAAACATGGCTTTGCTTGCCCTGTGCATCCCTGTTGTAGTAGATTTTTTTTTGTAACTGCTTTTACCTCTTTGCTTTTGATCCAGCACAGCCTCATTCTGCTAAGGCTTTTTCTTTTCTGGGCTCCTCTTAGCTGTGTGACCTGCTCCTAACCCCGGCTGGCTTCCCTCAGGCAATTCCCAGCCCTGCATCCACAGCCTCCCTCCTGCTGCCGGGACTAGAGCCCTTCGCCAGGGAAGGAGGGCTTTCCTCTCCTGCTGTGCCAGCCAGGATGGTGCCCCTCAGTCAGCCAGAGGTGCTGTGCCAGCCAGGATGATGCCCCTCAGTCAGTGTGAGGTGCTGTGCCAGCCAGGATGGTGCCCCTCAGTCAGCCAGAGGTGCTGTGCCA
>JAWWLY010000165.1:1128724-1140792 GCA_035041215.1 Gymnopithys bicolor
CCCACCTCTGCTCCAGGCCCCCCTGCACAGCCTCCATCCCTCCATCCATCCCTCCATCCCTCCATCCATCCATCCCCTGCCATCCTGCAGCTGGACCATCCTCGCTTGGCAGCGTGGCACCTGCTGCTCCAGCTGCTGCTCCAGCTACACCCTGCTCTCATCAGTATTAATTAGGGCAGCAAAACCCCGCCCGGCCCTTCCGTTCCTGCCCAACCATAGAGGTTGTTTTGGGGTTACTTTTGGTTTTAGTACAGCATTTGCATTTACAGCCACATTTTTTTTTCTTGTCCTTAGACACATCGTTTGTAATCTCGGGTACTTATCAAGGCACTTATGAAATAATTTCCTCTGCTGGAAATTCCAAATGACCAGTTCCAGTTGGAACCAATTTATAAACCAATTCCTGTTGGAATTTGGGTGAATTGACTGGAAAGTCGATGTGAGCATGTTGCAAACAGTTGGGAAAAAAAAACATACAAAGAAAAATCTGAAAATTACAAATCCCTGGAAGCCAGAAAGTCAACTCCAGTATTTGTTTGCTGGGAGCTGAGTTTCCATTTCCAGTTAGAATAAAAGGATTTCTGTGATACTGATTTATTTCCAGAATGGCTTTTTCAGACAAACCAAATGTAAACTGTCGAGAGTGCCAAATACCACCAATTACTGCAGCAGTGACAAAACACTTTCCACTTGGGAATTATTTTTAGACCTGGCACGAATGTTGCAGCCAAATGGTTCTTTATTTTAGCCAGTCCTGATGGGTTTGTCGGGACCAGCAGGGAGGAGCTGTGACAGGAGGAGGGAAATAGGGACAAGAAGAGGAACAAACTCCACAGTTTGTGTGGCTGGGAGTTGGGAATAGCCTTTTTTCCCTCTCTTTTCCCTGAGCACAGCTCCAGGTCCCCAGGTGGAACAGGAGTGTGGAGATACCAGATTTTTGTCCCGTTTTTCTCCTGCCTTTTAAATGGGAAACAATCCCCTCCTCTCCCCCAGTGTGTGGAGTCCCTCCATTCCAGTCCCCCCATGTTCCATCTTCCCAAATCCACCTCTGAACGTGTGAAAATTCCGGCGTCGCACAAGAACTCTCCGGAAGATCCAGTTCCATTTCCCTTGGGAAGTGCAAGGGAGGGATGGGGTGACACAGGTCGGGAGTGCCAGACAGAAATCCACTCAGAGGGAGCTGATCCAGAGCTTGGATTCCAGGAGAAACCTTTGGAGATCTCGCTGCCTTACTTCCTACACCATTTATTCCACCTGCTGAGTCTTGACTTCCTTTCAGGAATTTCTGGGATTGGACCTTGTGTCTTACAGCAAAGCCTTGGATGCAAAGGGACTGAGAACTGACCCCACCTGCCCCTTCTGTCCAACCACTGACATCTTCCAGCAGAGCCTCCCGAAATTCCCACCTGTGCATTCCCTAAAATTGACACAGTGATGCTGAACGTGCATTTTTATGCAGGTTCTTGTCAAAACAACTCCTGTTTTTCAAGAGTGAGTGTCATTAACTTTTCTGTTTGCTTGTTTTCCTCCCAGAGCCTGCTGAGACCAGGCTCTGACAGCATGTAGCACTGAAGGAATTTCTGGAATATTATGGTTTCTCCTTCTTTCTGGGCCAGCTGGCAGAGCCCACTGGTGTTTCCAGCATCCTGAGCTCTGATTATCTTCTGGAGGTTACTGAGAACAGTCACAAATCTCCTTGTGGGACACCCCAAACTGACCCATCTCCAGCTGCATTAAAGGATGGCAGATGATGATTAATTATTCTAATAACTCCACTGTCCAATAGGCAGCTCCAGCCCTGCTGGGTGATCCCAGTGGACCAGTTCCAGTTCCCAGGATGAAAATGGGAATCTCTGCATCCACTGGAGTCACAGGGTTAGGATGGACCTGCCAGACCTGATCCTGCCCCTTTTCCTCTGGCTGAAGGTGCCAAAGGAGGGACCTTCAGGCTGAGGAGGCACAGCAGGACCCAGCCTGGGAACAGCAGCTGCAGCTCCTCCTGCAATATTCCCTGCTCCAGGAATCTCCAGACCCTTTCCATGCACAGCCCAGTGGGGTGGTGTCCTCCAGGAATCTCCTCCAGACCTTTTCCATGCCCAGCACTGTGGGGTGTCCTCCAGGAATCTCCAGACCTTTTCCATGCCCAGTCCCTGCCTGAGAAAGGAGGGTCAGGCAGGGCCTTTCTCTCTGAGCTCCTCCCAGTTCCTTCTTTGTGCATCCAAGTCCTGATCGCAGAGGAGCCCTCCCAGCAGCTGCTTCTCCTTATCCTGCAGTATCATTAGGGATCATTAGGGATCAGCTCATTACCTGCCTGCAGGTATTTGCATATTTGCAGGTTGCTGCCAAGCACCCACAGATTCTCCAGAGCCTTTTGGAGCCTTGTTTTTAAGTCTTCCATGTCATGCCAGGCAAGGGAAGGATCCACACCTGCACAAACCCTCCACCTGAAGCATCCCAAGTGCCAAAACTGCTCTGTTTGGATAAAACAAGCTTGTGAGGGAAGTCATGGCTTGTCCTGAGGCCCTTTCTCACTTGGGTTAAGTTGGATTTACTCCTGTGTGTGATGAGTTTCTCCTTCTTCCCATTGCATTTTACTCCAGGGAACCAGCCAGGAGTGGCTCAGTTTCCTTCCTTGCTGGGCATTTTTATTCTTTGCAAACAGACACACCTGTAAGTACCAACATACCAACTGCAGAGTCTTCATTTATTCCAGCCAGTCTTTGTTTGAAAAAGGGATTTATTTTCAGGACACACCATGATGAGTAAAGGCTGTGCTGGGGACCAGGACGTGGTAACTCAGGGTTTCAGTCAGAATTCCAGCACTGCTGGATTGGGATTGAATAAAATTGGGAAGGTCAGGTATTCCTGACTGAATCCAATGCAGACCCATTGTCCAGTCCCTGCATCATTTCTCTTTATTATTAAAATCCTGTTAAAGATCAGACTCTGGCTTAGGACAAACAGGAGTTCTTGTGAAGTTTTGTTGCTGTCTGAGTTTCTCCTTAGGGCACTCTGGGACTAACAATTATTTAGCCAGTAAAGGTGACAACAACAGTCTCTAAAGACACCATTGAGTGTGTTCATATGTTGGGACTCCATTAACAAAGTCTTTTAAAGCTTTTGAGCCCACTTCAAGGCAGTTAACAACTGTTTAACTTTAATCTCAAACCCTTCCTCCTTGGCAGGTGGTATTTCACATGTTCAGGTTCTTCTACTGAGGCCAGACATTGATCCCACGGGATGTGCAACTCACAACTGGCATTTGTGACTTCGAGGTCAGTTTGATGCCAAACCTTGTGAGTTCAGTTTGGTCTCAGCTCCACAGAATTCCCTGGAATATCCCAGGATCTTCTGTCTGTCCTGACTTTACCATTCCAAACCCATCCTGCTAATCCTCTGGCTCATGTCCCACTGATCTGGGTAAGTCAGGGGTTCTGATACTCATTTGTAATTAATAACTTATAAATGTGTCCTCTGCTGGATTTTCTTTCACGAGTTCAGCCCTTCTGAAGCTTGTCCTTGATTTCCACATTTTTCCTCCATGTTTTATTAAGGCAAAATAACTGGAGACCACAAATGAAAAGGACCAGATGCACCTTTTGTAAACAGATGCCAAAATCAGATGCATATTTTGTAAAATGCCATTTATACAAACCTGGGTTTGCTCCTCCAAATGTCTATTTTAGAATCAAGTTCTATGATGTGTGTTCCCCCAGCTGGTGCTGATCCAGGTTGGGATCCCTGGGATTCTGCTGCTTGGCTGCAGTTGCCTCTAATTCCTTCAGAGAGGGGGTGATTGGGATAACCTTTGTTAGGCTGTTATTCAAGCCCAGTTTATTTTATATAGGAAAATAAAGGGAAATTTTAATAATGTTGTAAAATATATGTAAGGAATTAACTTGGAGAAAAAGCAAAAAATGCTACTTAGGATTAAATTCAAGATTCTTTTTTTTCCTGTGTGTGGAATCCACTTAAGAAGTGGAGAGAAATATTGTCATTAACTCCATGTAGGGAATCTGGGGAGAAGGTAGGAAGGATTTAAGTGTTATTGAGTGTCATTCCTTTATTCCTTCCAAACTGGGAGTAGCCTTGGCTTGGTCTCAGTGATGGTTTAGACCTCCCTTTCCCCCCCAGATTCCTCCCTGGAGTAGATCCCACTCCTGTCTTCTCCAAGAGCAAGGTCTGGCCAGGAATGTCCCCTCCTGGCCACCACCTGCCTCTCCAATGTCCCCTGGAACCCCAAATGTCCTGAATGCCCCCCCTGCCCCTGTGCTGTTGGTCCCCAGGGGAGGATTCTCACAGACAGGAGTTCCCAGCGGGGTGAGAACAGAGCCAGGACAAAAAGCACATCTGTAATAGCACAAATTCCAAGAATCCCAGCCCTGCATTTGGCATTTTTTGGGGACCCAGGGGGATGTTTTCTCATCCAGCAGCAGTGGATTTATTGCAGTTTTGATCCTGATCCTCCAGCAGTTGGTTTGGGCATTTTGCACTTGGGATTGATTTTTCCACACCTTGTATTCCTCCCACATCAATTACTGAATGACAGGACCTGTTAAACCAGAGAGCCCAGTGTGTTCATTCCTGCTGAAACCACAGGAGGAACTTCAATTTTGGCCAAGGTGTAGATTTTGGATGTGACCCACGAATATCCCAGGACACACCAGTGGCCTGAGGCTGGGAATGAAGCACTCCCAGTAAATCCAGTGTGGGGGCTCAGAGCTTTGAGGTGGGGCAGAGGAGAGTCACAGCACCCAAAAACTCCACTGATATTCCTGAGAATTTCAGACCTGAAGGACGTGAGGTGTGTGGGGCCAGGCTGGGAATAGAGAGGCAGAGTCAGCCAGGCCCCAAGTCAAGGAAAATGCAAATTTGGTGTGAGCAGAGGGGGGAGAAAGATGGGAACAGTCATTCCAACTGCAAACTCTGGACCTTGGGCTTCTCAGATCCCAGAAAATCTCTGTTTCTCAGCCAAACTGGTTCCCAGTGGGAGCTTGGCCCCGCTGCCTGCAGCCTCACTGGGAGCCAGTTCAGAGTCTGGTGAAGACACTACTGCCTTTACTGGGACAAAACTCCCCCAGTTGGTGTTTTCTGCTGGTCTGCCCTTTGTTTCCCCCATAGATCTGTGTGTGTAGCACCCGACGAGGCATGTGGGTCCAATATACTATGCAATGTGTACAGTGGTGCATGCTCTGCTCTCCCTCTGCTTTTAGTGGCTTTCAAGGAAACCCCCACAAAAAATAACTACAATGAAACTCAAGTGGTGTTATTTTTGTGACCAGGATCATGCAGACTTGCATGCCCATAGTATCCTCATTTCTATGGATTCGTTTTTCTGGAATTTAGATGTACAAAGTTGAGCTGCATTACAGGAACTTTTCTACAATAAATGAGCCAAAAGTACAAACCGTTCACGAGTCTCTCAAGTCTCTTTGTGTCCTGCTCTAGGATGGGAAAAATGCTGGAGGAGCCACGAGGAACTCGGAGTCCTGTGGTATTTCTGCTGTTTGCCAATAGCTTTTGGCAGTGCTGCATTTTTAGTAGGATTTAATGACATCCCAGGGAAGGAGCTGCATCTGCTCTGGGAAATAAATGATGTTTATTTTTGTAACGATCTGCTCTTAAATAGCTGTGGCTCAGGAGTACAGAAATACAGAGAGAATTCCTCTCCCTTCCAGCAGGGAGCAAACCCTGGCAGCCAACTGTCCCCTGGGGGATTCTCGGGAATGTGGCCGGGTCTGGGGCTGGGCCTCGGGTGGTCTCCCACTCCAAGGGGTCCTAGAGAGAAGCAGGAGTTACAATGGTGGGAGGTGACAAGGATAATTAGAGGATAATTAAGTTGGAAAAGCCCTCCAAGGCTATGGAGTCCACCCTGTGCCTGATGCCCAGTTGTTTACAGTATCTTGGAAAACTGGGAGCACTGGGAGATGCTGCCTCCAGCAGAGAGTTCCCAAAAAGTGACCAGCAGGAACCTGCAGCTTCCCAGAGAGCACCCAAAACCCCACCTGGAAGGGCAGGAGGACCTGGACCAGGTAAGCTGCACTTACATTGGCATTTACACACCTAATGCTTCTAAACTTCTGTTTAATGGGATTTTCTGTCAGTGTGTTCAACCTCCACCCCTGGAGGGATTCAAAGCCCTGTGGATGTGGCACTTGGGGACATGGTCAGTGGGGGCCTGGGCAGTGCTGGGGGTGGTTGGACTCTGAGAGGGCTTTTCCAACCCAAACCATTCCATGATTTCCCACATGTTTGGGGTTTCCTGACAGAAGGGTTTCCCCTCCATGGTGAAACCCCTGCAGAGGCTCCCAGATCACTTCCCCAGCATGGAAAGGCTCCCATGACCCTCTGTCTGTGGTGGAGCTGCTGCAAACAAAATGTTCTCAGCCTGGAAAAGCCTTCCCAGGGTGTCCAGGAGGGAATTCTGAGGCTGTGCTGGGAGTGCTTCCTTAGAAAGCTTCCAGCAGCACTAGAAATCCCAACTTTATCCATAAAGATCCACAGGATAGCCCAGCCTGCCACACAGAACCCCCCAGAACAATCCACAGGGGGACCTCACTGCTTGGCTATTTAATAATTCAATGTTTAATTGGACTTTGGTCCCTCTCACACCACTCAGCCCCTGACCCTGCCACGAGCCCACCCGTGTTCCAGGAGAGCTGAGAGTGGAAATGGACCTCGTGCATCTGAAATTCCAAGCTGAGGAACAGCAGGGGGATAATTGCAGCCTAATGAATAATTAATTCCATTGCAGGCTGGATGCTGGACTTGTGGAACCTGGATCATCATCACTCTGGAGGAGCTGCTCCATTTCCCTGCCAGTCACAGGCTGTCCCAGCACCCACAGCCCTGGATGGGGATGGATTGGGACAGTTTATTATTGGGATATTTATTCCTTCAACTGTTTAAGCCATAAATTTCACTCCAGAGCAGCAGGAAACACAAAGCCTGTGGACATGAACAGAAACTCGATTCCTCTGCTTTGGTTACAGGCCAGTGTTGCAGCAGGGAAATAAAAGAAAGGAGCTGCTGTGGGAATAAAAGCTGCTGGAAGGAAATAAGGAAAACCCTCTGGAAGAGCAAAGGAGAGTATCATGCCCATCCCTGGAAGTGTCCCAGGCCAGGTTGGACAGGACTTGGAGCAACCTGGGACAGTGGGAGGTGTCCCTGCCCATGGCAGGGGTGGCATTGGATGGGCTTCCAGGTCCTTTCCCACCCAGACCAGTCTGGGATTCCCTATGGGAAGGGGGCAGGCAGCACATGGGAAGGTGGAAGCAGCACACCAGGCAGAAAGGAGGGAAGGTGGAGTGGAACTGAGAAGTTGTGCCAGGCTGCAGAGGAGCAGGAAGAACCAGAGGCAGTGCTGAGCTCCTTGTGTGCACTGGGAAAGGGACTTGAGGATTTTAGGGCAGAGAGACTTCTCTGTCCCAAGTAAGGCATCCCATGCCATGCCATGCCATGCCATGCCATCCCAAGAGGAGTGTCTCTGTTCCAGGAGGGGATAGAGGTCAACTCCCAGCTGGCTCAGCTGCCACCTGGCCAAGCTTCCACCAAAAGGACTCCATGGGGGTCTGTGGTGATAAGCAAAGCCTTTCACTGCTGAACCTGAACCCCTTTCACTCCTGATCTTGTCCCTGACCCTAAACCCCAGCCCTCCCACAGCCTCACTCCTCAGTGCCTCCCACAGTCCCAGCTCCTTGCTCAGGGCTGGCTTTCCCTCACCAGCCTTCCCAGGGGGTTTCAGCAAGGGATGTCCAACACCTGTGCAAGGCACCTGTGTCTGCCTGGGGGAATGGCCTCAGCAGTCCCAAATCCCAGGGCTGCCATTCCCATCCCCTCCCAGTGCCGTGGGAAGGCTCAGTGTGTGGCCCAGGTGAGGTGTCTGTGCAGGTGCTGCTGGCACAGGTGAGGGCAGGGAACGCTGCATTGTGTTAAATAAAGCTGTGTTTTGATCAGGGGAAGGACAAGCAGGGCAGATCCTCCACTTCTTGTCTCAGCTGCTACACAGAGCTGGGTACAACCTACTTATTTCCTGGGGTTTTTAGATCCCTGAGGATTTAAACTCAGTGGTGGGTTTGAATAGGGAAATTTCTCCTGCAGAAAGAGCTCAGGGGGACCTTGGGGCTCTTCCAGTGCCTGAAGGGGCTCCAGGAGAGCTGAAGAGGGACTGGGGACAAGGCCTGGAGGGACAGGACACAGGGAATGGGTCTGAACAGCAGGAGGTTTGTGTAGGACATGGGTGAGAGCTCCGGGTTGGAGGCCGCAGCAGGGACTGCCCAGGGCAGCTGGTCCGGCCTGGGGGGCGCGGGGGGACGATCCCTGACCCGCTCCGGGCCTGAACCCTCCCAGTCTGGGCCCTCCCGGGGGTTCGAGGGGATGATCCCTGATCCCCCCTCCAGCAGAACTCCCGGTTTGAGCCCTCGGAGCCCTCAAAAGGGATGTGAGATGTTCCTTGATCCGCTCCCTGCCCTCAGGTCCCCGTTCCAGCCCTCGGAGCCCTCCCGGGGATGCCAGGGGGTGATCCCTGCCCCGCTCCCAGCCCTCAGCGACCCGTCCCGTCCCTCCCGGGGGTGCCAGGGGGTAATCCCTGCCCCGCTCCCGGCCGATCCTGCCCCGCTCCCGTCCCGTCCCTCCCGGGGTGCCAGGGGGTGATCCCTCCCAGCCCTCAGCTCCCCGTTCCGTCCCGTCCCTCCCCAGGGTGCCCGGGGGATGATCGCTGCCCCTCTCCCGGCCGATCCTGCCCCTGTCCCGCTCCCCGCTCCCGTCCCGTCCCAGGCGGTACCAGGGGCTGATCCCCTCTCCCGTCCCGTCCCCGCGGCCCAGGGGCTGATCCCCTCTCCCGTCCCGTCCCCCCGGCCCAGGGGCTGATCCCCTCTCCCGTCCCAGCCCCGGCGGTCCCGCGCCCCGCTCTGTGATGGCGGCCGCGGTGCCGCCCCCGCGCGTCAGTCCGTGCGACGCGCCCGGGCCGGGCCGTGCTGGGCCGTGCGGGGCCCGAGCCGCGCCGCTCCCTCCGCCGCTCCCTGCGCCGCTCCCGGAGCCTTTCCCGGCGCTCATCCCGGCGCTCATCCCGGTGTATCCCCCAGGACACCTCCCGGCGGCGATGCGGCCCCGGCGCGGCCCCAGCCCCGCTCCCAGCCGCGGCCCCCGCCGGCTCCCGGGGCCCTGAGCGCCCTCAGCCTGCCCGGCCCGGCCCGGCCCGGCCCTGCCCGCCATGGGGATCCTCTTCACCAGGATATGGAGGCTCTTCAACCACCAGGGTGAGCGGGGCCGGGGTGGGGGAGCCGCTCTGAGCCCCTCGGGCCGGGGCTGCCGAGGGGCCGCGTGGGGCCCCTCCGACAGGCCGGGTGGGTTCGAGGGATAAATCTGTCTCATTCCTGCAGTAAATGCTGTTTGTAGCCTTAGCCGTGGCTGCCCCTGGATCCCTGGAGTGTCCCAGGCCAGGCTGGACCGGGTTTGGAGCCGCCTGGGCTGTGGAAGGTGCCCCTGCCCAGGGCAGGGTGGGACGGGATGAGCCCCAATTTCCTGATGAATTTCCCTTCCCAAACCGTGCCGTGGTTTGTAACACCCACCCCCTCGGAGCGAGGTGTCACTTTCGCTATAAAACATTTCCTCCCGTGTCTGGAAGCCCCTGGAATTGGGTTTTGAGGAGCTCCAGCTCGCTCACACCTGCGCTGGGGTTACCTCGCCTTTCACTCCCAGTGCAAATACAACAAAATCCTTTGCGTTGGGGCATCCAGAGCTGCCGATCCAGCTGGTCCCCAACATTTGCCATCCTGGCAGCATCTCACCCGACCCAAAGTTCCCCGAAAAGTTGTGTGGGGTCGAGTAAGCAGCTCCTTTTGCAGCATTATGGTGCAGTTATGCAGAGTTAATGAAACTGAGTTTATGTCGGCAGAGACAACTCTGCAAACCCGCATGAAATGGATAAAATCAAACAGCAAAGGCCACGGACCTGAGCCCTGTCCCCTCCCTCTGCTCTGGGGTAATAAATGGTTTAATTGGATTTGATGTGAGTGTACATTATCTCAGTGTCTGAGGCTTGGGATGTTCATAGCAATGAAAGTGGGGTTGGATCAAGGGTTGGACTTGATGATCTCGGAGGTCTCTTCCAACCCAGCTGATTCTGTGATTCTATAGTGGCTTTTTGTTGCCCTTGAGGACCAGTGGGGGCAGAAAGTCCCTTCTCACAGAGCTCTGAGTTGGGTGTTGGTGCAGGAAAGTTGTGCAGCAGAGCTCAGGCTGTGTGTGCTCCCTGTCCTGGAATCCACAGCTGTGCAGTTCCCAGTGGGGTTTGGGATGAGCACAAACAGTGGGATTTGGGCACGGAGCTCCAGGATGTCAGGGGAGGTTTGTTTGGGCTCATCCCAAGCTGGGCTGGGCGAGTGTGCCCTGTCAGATGTCTGTGGGCAAAGCTGTTCTGGGGGTTCCAGAGAGGGAAGGGGGCACTGAGGGGCACTCACAGCTGCAGCTCAGGCTGGGTTTGGTTTCCAGCTGCAAAACCTGGGGTTTCACTTGCCAAGAGATCAGGGTATTCCCAGATCAAGGCCATGTAAAGGGAATTGCTGCAGGAGCCCGGGGCAGGATCCCAGCGTGGCATTGCCCTGGCAGTTCAGAGGAGGAAAAGATCCACGTGTAACCTCTCTGGAGCTGTTCCTGGAGATGGGGATGAGCTGCCAGTCCCTTCCCCTCAGGGCAGAACCTCCCCACAGGCTGGGCCAGAACTCCTGGAGCTGGGCAGGGCTGGCTTGGAAAACCAGAGGAAGACCCAGCTGGTGTCACGATAGTGAACCAAGCGACTTACTGGCCCTGTTGTCATTTCAGAGCACAAAGTGATCATTGTGGGCCTGGACAATGCAGGGAAAACCACCATTCTGTACCAATTGTGAGTATGACCTGTGGGCACTTTGGGGACTTCCACGTGGGGGGGTGTGTTGCTGCCTTCCTGGCTGGGTTTGCTCCCAGGTGGCAGGGGGTGCCTGGAGTTTGGGAAGGTCTCTGCTCCAATGGATGCCTGGAGTTTGGGAAGGTCTCTGCTCCCATGGGTGGTTGGAGTTTGGGAAGGTCTCTGCTCCAATGGATGCCTGGAGTTTGGGAAGGTCCCTGCTCTCATGGGTGGTTGGAGTTTGGGAAGGTCTCTGCTCCCATGGGTGGTTGGAGTTTGGGAAGGCCCCTGCTCCCATGGGTGGCTGGAGTTTGGGAAGGTCTCTGCTCCCATGGGTGGCTGGAGTTTGGGAAGGTCTCTGCTCCCATGGGTGGTTGGAGTTTGGGAAGGTCTCTGCTCCCATGGGTGGCTGGAGTTTGGGAAGGTCCCTGCTCCCATGGGTGGTTGGAGTTTGGGAAGGTCCCTGCTTTGCTCAGTGCTGTGTCCCAGCTCCCCTGCTGTTGGCACACACTGCCCTGTGGTGTCACCGTGCCAGCTCTTTGCCAGGGTTGAGGTGAGTGCTGGCCATGGGACAGTGTTGCAAAACTGCTCCATGGCACAGGTTTAAATGCCAGACAAAGTGCTGTGTGAGTGGCAGAGCAGCTCTCCCTGCTGTGCCCAGTGCTGGGGTGTCCTTTGGTGCTGTCTGTGGCACGGGATGATCCCAGGTTGGACCCAGGACAACATCTCCGTGCTGTCCTGCACCTCCTGCCTTCAGGGCTGGCTTTGACTTGTGTTTCCTTGCCTGGCCTTGCTCCTGCTTTCCATGGAGCTCACATGGGCTGCCTATCTCGGGCCTTTGATAAGAGGGTTCCAGTCTGTGCTCAGGCTCAGGAGCTGCTGGGTGGCACAGGCAGCTCAAGGTCTGTGCTGGCCACACATTGGCCCTTTCCCACGTGAAGGGCTCCCGAGTCAGCACCAGGAATAGTCCCTGCTCAGAGATGTGGCCGTGCTGCTCCAGTCCTGCTCCTGAAATGGGCTCTCTGGGAATGGTCGGGGTTTGTCACCCCCTGAGCTGCCTCTGCCTTCCCACAGCCCGGCCCTGGGGCAGCGTCTGCCACTGCAGGGAGAGGGCAGGGATGGGCTGGGGGTTTGTGCAGGGAGAGAGAGGGGAGGGATGGGCTGGGGGTTTGTGCAGGCAGAGAGA
>JAWWLY010000165.1:1157478-1168048 GCA_035041215.1 Gymnopithys bicolor
CCCAGTCCCTCTCCAGCTCTCCTGGAGCCCCTTCAGGCCCTGGCAGGGGCTCTCAGGTGTCCCTGGAGCCTTCCCTTGTGCAGGTGAACATTCCCAGCCCTCCCAGCCTGGCTCCAGAGCAGGGGGGACTCCAGTTGTCCTTGGGGTGAGATTTTCAGGTAAGGTCCCTGCTCCTGTCCCTGGTGCAGGGTCAGTGGGGTCACTTCAGTGGGGTCACTTCATGTTGGCTCCTGAGCTGCTGCAGGTTCCCCCCTGGGTAAGGATGGCACAGCACCAAGGGACGTTGGGATGTTATTTGGGATGGTGTCAGTCATTCCTTATTGCAATGAAGTGTCCCCTCCTTGCCTCCAGGGCAGGTTCCCTCGCTGTCCATGCCCTGCAGAGCAGAGGGAGCAGCAGCAGCAGCAGGTCCCTGAGGCTGCTCAGAGCTGTGGGGACAGTGCAGGGCACACCTGCTCAGGGGCTGTTGTGCTGGTGGCCCCGGGGTTGTGTCAGTGACCTTTCCCAGAGTGTCCTGCCCCGGGAACTGCTGCAGAGTATTCCTGGCCATGGCTCTGGGGAGCCTCAGTGTTTCCTGGGCTAGTGCAGGTTGTATTTCAGGACATGAGACACCAGCCCAGCAATGCAGGTCTGGAATGTGGAGCACAGTGCAGTGTCCCCCCTCCTTTTACAGCCAGAGGTGTTTGAACCTTTCATAGAAATACATTCCTTTGGAAGGAGCAGAGTAAAAGAAATTTAAAATCCAAATTCTCAGGCAGAGGTTTCAGTTTGCTGAAGGCTGTGGCACTGAAACTGGGACGTGTGAGCTGCAGTCCATGGCCAGCATCCTTCAGGGTGGGAAGATAATGGTGCATGACCTGTGCATTGGTGGGAAGGTTTAGTTATTTGGGGATTTCTTTAGTGGATTCTTTGAGTTTGGATCTAAAACTTGGCCTTCTTTTACAGCAGCTTTTGTGATCTTGCCTTGACTCATTGTTTTGGAAGGCCATATCTCTTCTGAACTGCCTGTTTGCTTCTGCACTGACTGTGGGAACTGCTCTGCAATGCAGGGAAGGCAGAGGAGTTGGAAGGAGAGGGACCAGGAGGCAGAGGTGAGGCCTGGAGATTCTCCTGGGGGCTCTGCACATGCACTTGGAAAACTCTGGGAATGAGGGAGACTGACAGCAGCACTTCTTTTGTCCAAGGAAAGAAAGTGAAAGGGACTGTTACCTCCATCACACCTCCTGTCCAGGGCTTGTTCTGGGCTCCTCAGTGCAAGGAAGACCAGCAGCTACAGGAGAGGGGCCAGTGGAGGCCACAGAGATGGTTTGGGGTCTGGAGCACCTCCCTGGTGAGCAGAGACTGTGGGAGCTGGGCCTGGTTAGTCTGGAGAGGAGAAGACTGAGAGGGGATCCCATCACACAAATGTCACACAAATGTCTCCAAGGTGGGTGCCAGGAGGGGGATTCCAGACTTTTCAGTGGGGCCCAGGACAAGGAGCAATGGCCATGAACTAAAACACAACAAGTTCCACCTCTACATGAGGCAGAACTTCTGTCTGTGGGGGTGGCAGAGTCTGGAACAGCTGCCCAGGGAAGGTGTGGAGTGTCCCTGTTGGAGACATTCCAGACCCACCTGGATGTGCTCCTGTGGCACCTGCCCCAGGTGACCCTGCCTGGGCAGGGCTTGGCCTGGGTGATCTCCAGAGGGCCCTTCCACCTCCAGCTATCGAGTGACTCTGGGATTCTCTTCCCTTTTGGGATCAAAGCACATCTGTGGGGAAAAATTATGGGGAGGGCTATGCAGTAAATGTTTGATTCCTTCCCTCTGTCCTGACCTGGGGCATGACCCTCTCTCAGCAACATCAGGGCAGGTTTGGAACTGCAAAAGGCAGCAGAGGGGATGGCAGAATTCATGTTTCCAGGGCAGAATTCATGTTTCCAGGGCAATGTCCCTCCAGCCCAGAGGGGTCTCACCAGGGAGTGTCCCCCTGTCCCAGCTGTGCCAGTCCATCCCTTGGCTGGGGACTGTGGAAAGTTGGCAGTGCCAGCCCATGCCACATGAAACTGCCCTGCTGCCAAGCCTTGTTAGAGATGGGGACACTTGTGGGATGTCCTGAGTGTGACCTGGGGCAGAAATGAACCTGGAGGGGCTCCTGGTTTCCTCTTCAGTTGTTCCAACTCAGTCCCATGGAATGCCACAGCTGTGCTACCCCTGCAAGGCGTGAGGAGGAGGCAGCTCTGGGGACACTGGTGGGTTTGGAAAGTCAAGGTGTGTCCTAAAAACATAAAGGTTTATTTATCTTATAAACAGCAGGAAGGAGAAAAGATTTGAGAAGGACCTCATGTTCCTTTCCCAGTTTTTAATAACTTGACCAATTATTCCCAAACTTGAAGATTTTTGGTTGGAGGTGAGAGCTGGTGCTGTCTCAGCTCCCACATCACCAGGAAATGGGGGCAACACAGTCAGGGCTGGCTCTGGGGTCTCGAGGAATCTTCCCTTGGTGCATCTTCCTTCTGCTCAGTGCCTGTGTCAGCCCCTGCTGCTGTCTTGGGAACAGGAGTAGGGGGGATAAATGAGGGGGTTTGACATCAGCTTGCTGATCTTTTGGGGTTCTCCAAGGCCCCAGGTAAAGACCAGGGAGGCTGTGGCAGATCCTGCCATGTGAGGAGAGCTGCCCTTGGTGTCAATGGCCCTCTGTGCCAATATATGGGACCTTCAACTGGGGTTCTCCACCTTCAGTGTTGGGGGCTTTCAGTATTAACCTCATTTTAAGTTTCTACAACTAGCTGGAGTCAGGTGTTTGAGGTGCATTTGTTCTTGTGATTTCTCTTTGCTTCATCACATCTCACCATGGAAAAAAAAAAAAGAATATTTGGTGCCTTGTTCCTGTTCCTTTCAGTTGGGGTTTGTTGGGTTCTTGTTTTCCTCCTTTGAATCCTCTCTCGAGTCAATTTTTGTAATATGCTGGTTGAACACTTTCTGTACCAAAACCTTCAGTCCTGTGATCTACATAACCCCAAAATGTGATCAGTGAGGTGACAGTTCCTTCTCTGCCCAGGAACACCAGGAAGCATGAAATGAATTTTGGTTTCATACCAATATTCCTTTGATCCTCCTCTTCCAGCACAGCCTTTTTGACTCCTGGCAGTGGAGTGAGTGGTTGTTTCACACCCATAAGCACCTCCCTTGTGCTGCTCACCCTGTGTCAGCCTGTCAGGGGCAAAAATAGACCTGAAAGTAAGACCTGGGAGTGATTTGCTCACAGCATTTTGATGGCATTGCCTCCAAGATTATTATTTGTTATGATCTAATGCTTTCTATTAATACTTTGGGAAAGGGGATAAGCAGCACCAAAGGAAAAAGTGGAATTCCTCTTGTTAGAATGTGTATCCTCTCCTGAAAAACCCTTTCCCTCATCAGCCAAGGCCCAATCCCTGGCAAGGCCTGTCTGGTCCAGAAGGGGAACGAGGAGGAACTCACTGATGGTGGGTCAGAACCAGCCACAGAGACACAGAAAGGTATTTAAATGTCCCTTTCAATGCTACAGTGCTTGCCAAGCCCAGGTGGTGTCCTGGGGACCTCAGGAGGTGAAATCCTGCCCCTGGGATGGCAGGATGTGTGTCTGTCCTGCCCTTGGATTAGTAGGACTGACTGACTGACTGACTGACTGAGCTCAATATTGAAGTAACTGAAGGGCAGGAAAATGTTTTCTGCCTTAGAATTGTGGGCGAGTGCAATGCAAAGCAGCATCTCCCTCTGCCTTAGTCATCCTGCAGCTCTCAGGGGCTTCAGCTGAGCACAGGGATATTTCTGGATCATGGATAGGTCTGGGCTGGTGTGTCACCTTCTCTCCTCCAGCAGAGCTTCCCTGGGGCCCTTCAAATGCTTGTCCCACACAAAGCCAAGTTTGTATTCTCAGAACCAAGTCAAAGGTTGGACTTGGTGATCTTGGATGTCTCTTCCAACCTTAATGATTTTATGGGTCTGTGAACAGTCCATCAAACAGTGACATGAAATCTGAGTCAGACACACATTTTTCACAACTAAGCAATTAAAAAAAATGAAAAGGATATTAACCATTTTAGTGTTCCCTTTGCTTCAGGTGTTGGAAGGGGCTGCCCAGGGAGGTTTGAAGTGCCCAGCCCTGGCCGTGGCACTGAGTGCTCTGGGCTGGAGGACAAGGTGGGCATCGGGCACAGGGTGGGCTCCAAGGACTGGGAGGGCTTTGCCAAGGTGGGCATCGGGCACAGGGTGGGCTCCAGGGGCTGGCAGGGCTTTGCCAAGGTGGGCATCGGGCACAGGGTGGGCTCCATGGGCTGGGAGGGCTTTGCCAAGGTGGGCATCGGGCACAGGGTGGGCTCCAAGGGCTGGGAGGGCTTTGCCAAGGTGGGCATCGGGCATAGGGTGGGCTCCAAGGTCTGGGAGGGCTTTGCCAGCCTCAGGGATTTTGGGATTCTGGGGTTCTCCTCCCCCATGGCATGTACAGACATATGTGAAGATACAGGAGCAGGTCTTGAGGTATTGTATATAAATACACAGTTCCAACCCATATGTTGGTGGGTGTGTTAAGCTCCATTTATCATGTGTGTTTTATGTACACAAATAAAGGGAACACTGAATTTTTCACCCATAAAAGCCAGTTGTGGACTTGAGTAGAAATCACAGAAAATGTAGTGGGGTTTGGAGTTGGGTTGGGTTGGGTTTGGTTTGGGGTTTTTTCCAGTTTCAAACAGAACTGAAATGGCAAGAATGGCAAGATTTGTTGACAGCCTCAGGTGACCCAAGAGCACCTTCCTCCCCTCTTTGTGTTCTGATATCAGAACTAAAATCTTATATTTGGCCCAACTTTTAATTTCACTGATAATCCTGTCGGTTCTTAAACCCCATCTGGAATTTTGGTGGGTTATTCTGTGCTCTTTTCCAGCCCTGGACTGTTCTGCTAAAGATCTGCTGATGTGTTTGACACAAAACCAGCTGCATTTCAGTGGCAGAAAAGGTGGTACTGGAATTTTGGCCTCGTTTAGTGTCTTTCTAAATAAGATTTATCAACCAGCAGTGTGAAATACCCAGTTATTGTTTGCAGGAGCTTCCAAGATTTGAGCTGGAAATGGCAATAATGAATTCCATGGTCCTTCCCTCCATGAAGGTTTGTTGTTGCTAATGAAGGTGTCACATTTTGATTCCAATCAGCTGAGGAGCAGCAATTTGGAGGAAGATGAGCCTGTGAGTTGTTTCTGGAATGCACCCCAGAGGGTCTGGGTTGGAGAGCAGCAGGTCAAGCTGGCACTGCCCTCCAGAGACTCCACCAACATGTAATAGTTTCAGGACATCTTCAAATGAGGTAAGAAACCTTTATATAAACAGAAATCAGATAAAGAGGGGAAGGATTGCCTAGTCAAGCAAAACATGGAGTGTTTGAAAGCCTGTGGCTTGCCCAGAGGAGAAGGGGAGGGTCTGCAGCTCTGTGCAGAGTATTAAATACTTGGCAGTAGTGAATGAGATATGACATTTCATCTGGATATAAATATGAACTTCTAGAAAGAGTTAAGGAAGAAGAAGGTGTCTCCCAAGGGCCCCATGCAGTTATTTATTGAATTACTTGATCTAGTACCTGGAAAGGGAACGTTGGTGATCCTGGCTTTGAACTGGACCTCCCTGAAGAACCAAAGCCATCCTGTGTTGTCAGTCCCCTGGGTGACCCAAGAGGTCACTTCTCTTATCCACACCCTGATTCTGCTCCCTCCATCACGTCATTCCTGACCTTCCAAAGCACTCTGTGCACCAGGGCTGCTCCCCTGTCACTTAATCTGTTTATTGAGTATTCTTAGTCCTCCTTCCCCAGGTGTTTGGTCTCGGGGGGTTGGCCATGAGTCAGCAGTGCCCTGTGCAGGGCTGAGGGCTGGGGCTCCATGTGGGTCCCTTCCACCTCAGCTTGCTCTGGGATTCTGGGAGTTTGGCTGTTCATCAAGTTCCTTGCAAGTGTTTTGTGTGCAAGTAGCACTTTTCCTGTGTTCCTGGGTCTGTGTCTTCAGCTACATAAGTGGTACAAGCATGGCCATGTGATTTGCATCCAGTTGATAGAGGTGAACTTACTGGGTGAAAGTAAAGGGATATTTATGCTGAAAATTTACTTTGAGTCCAGACTGCTTGCTCTGAAGTTCAGGGGTTCTTCAATTTGGCCAGTTTTGATTCAGGTACAACTTAGGAGTGAAACCCACTGATATTCATTGTTATCCCCCACTCTGAAGGAAGGAAATGTGTGTGTTTTCCATGGAGCATCCCCTTGGTTTGCCTGGGCCCGTTTCAGCAGAGCCCTGAGCAGCCTGGCCAGGCTCTGGGGCACTCTGGGTTTCCCAGGAGGTGCCCAGCTCCCTTCCCTCCATGCTGCTGAGAACAGGTGGCTGCTCTGGGGTCACTGGGTATATTTAGGCTGAAACTGGAGCGGGCTGGGCCAGATTGGCTGTGCTGGCCACGTGTCCCCGGGGCTGCTGAGCCCCTCGCTCTCGCCCCGTGCCGCTCAGCAGGGAAGGCTGCAGGGGCTCTGCTCCACGGGATATTTGCTGCATGGTGCTGGTAAGGACATTTTAATCCCCTTTGACTTCTCTCCTTAGAGCAGGACCATGAGATGCTTCCCCTCTCGGTGGGTTTTTGGGAGCAGTTGTCTCACCTTGCCCAGGAGAGTGAGGTTTTCTGCCTGGGGAACCAGTTGCAGATTGGAGGAGGAGGAAAGGACCTGGAGTTGTGTTTGGAGTTGTAGTTGCCTGTGTAACTGAAGGTTATAACAGTGTCAGTGTTTATAATTTATATGCTTCTATGCAGTCCCCACTCTTGGGTTTAATCATTCACTTTGCCCTGATTTTTCACGTGACTTGCTGCCCATTCACCCAGATATTCTTAATTTATTTGAACAGTTAACAAAGTGGTTTAACAAATGAATTTTGGGCAGCTTTTCTCACCTCTTTGGAACTAAAAAGGGGCAGTATTGGCTGTGCCTATATTTAACCTGGTTACTTCCCTTGCCTCAGAAGGAATTGCAGTGGACCCAGCTAAACTCTGGGCACTCGGCAGGATCGGCTTACACGGCAAATATCCCCGGACTCAGGAGCAGCTGTTCCAAAGCCTCATCCCTCCCAACACTGGGAACAGGCTCCAGGCTCTGGGGGAAAACTGGAGCCTTGCCCTGCAGCAAAATCAGTGTCATCATTCATTTTTGACTCTGTGGGTTTTCATCTTTTCCAGGTCTGAAGAAACAGGGAGAAAAAAGCCTTAAAAAATACCCCAGAGCATCAGTACAGGCTGATGTTGGGAAGACAGAAATTGCCTCATTAACTAAAAGTCACTTAAAAATATTTATGATATTTTTCTACATTAGGCTTTGACTTCTGAATGAATAGCATAGAATACACAGATAAAGCTCCCACTCAAACAGGAGCTTGAATAATATAGTGAAAGAGCAGAGAATAGTCACAGAGAAAAGGAAAATGCTCCAGATAATTCTGTTGTAATGCAAACATGACATCACCATTTCAAGAAATCTCTTCTTTTACATTTTCACTGAATTCCAGTATTGGGGTTACAACTTTTAGAATGGAGTATTTGTCCAAAGTTTTAATTTACATCAGCACATTTGAAACTTAATCCAGTGTTTTTCCATAATAGTCAAAGTAATGCCAGATCCCAGCTCTATTTAGGATCTGACCAGTCACTAACCATGACCCCAAATGCTTTATGAGCTGGAATTGTCACTTTTCGTGTCACTTTGTGTCACTTTTCTTGGGCTAACACTGTTTATTCACATTTTTATTTGCTGTCTGAGCAGTGAGTGGGGGAGAGACAGAAGAAACCCCTCAGAATGGAGGAAGAAGAGTATGAGGAAGTTGTGGAGGTAAGAAGCAAATCCTACAGTAGCAATATTTGCTCCCTGCCTTGTGAGTGAATATATTAATCACTTTAATGAGACTCTGCTCAGGAGCATAGGTGGCTGTTTGCTGTTTGCTCTCTGAAGATTAGGGGGTGATTAGATATCTATTAAATGCTTTAATCAGTAGAACAACAACAACAACAGTTGCTCTCAGTGGAGCAAAGTCTCCTGGTTCCTGCCGTAGTGTCTGGGTTTAAATAAGGGCTGTGACCCTCCCACCCACAGCGCGAGGCTTTCCCATTACTCTGCTGCGTAATTATAGATCCACTGGGCCATCTCTTTTCCCTCCTGGCTTGCCCTCTGACACCCAATCCATGCTGGAGAACATGACTTTGGAAGCCCTTCCTAGCCTTGCCTCCATGCCCACTGCAATGCCAAGGGACTATCAACAAGCTGAGCCTTAGAGTTGCAGACATGGAACTCATGTTTAAGTGGCAGGACACAGGGAATGGCTTCCCACTGCCAGAGGGCAGGGCTGGGGGGGATATTGGGAAGGAATTGCTGGCTGGAAGGGTGGGCAGGCCTTGGCACAGGTTGGGCAGAGAAGCTGTGGCTGCCCCTGGATCCCTGGGAGTGTCCAAGGCCAGGTTGGATGGGGCTTGGAGCAACCTGGGCTGGGGCTGGAACAAGCTGGGCTTTAAGGTCCTTCCAACCCAAACCAATCTGTGATTCCTTGGTTCTTTGTCTGTGGAGTCACATCAGGGGTTAATTTGCCAAGAGGTCATTTAAACTCAGAATTCAATTAAAAAAATCCCCAGGAACTGGGGAACACACAGGTTAACACTCTGAGGGCCTGCCACTGGAGTGATGACTGTGGTACTGAAACAGCCCACGAGGTTCACGGAGGGCTCTTACCTGTTCCATCAGTGCTACTCTGAGATCAACTTATGTGTTACTAAATACTTAAATTGTTATAAAAAATTGCTCAATGTTTGAGGAAAAGAAGAAAAATATAAGTGTAGGCATCTCACAGCTCATTGTCAACACAGTTTGAGAGACTGTTGGTTTTGGGTGGGACTCATGAAGTCCATTTTAAAGTCATATCCCACCTAGTTACAACACACCAGCCTTCATTCAGTTCTCTGTTACCACCTGTAATTGCCTTTTTGCTTCCTGAGTGTCGTGTGCTCTCAGCAATGGGTATTTATTTGCTGACAGTTTATTTATTCCAGCTGGCATTGTGGGACGTTGGGGGTTTGTCCACATGCCCCATGTCATCCTTTGTGTTTGGTTTCCTGTGACCACCTTGCTGTGACCACATTCCTGGGGCAAACCGAGGTGGCTTCCCTCGGGATTCTCCTGGGAGATGTTGAATAGAAGAGGAACAACAGTATTTGGTGCAATTTTAAGGCAGATTAAACCTTTTCAGAGTTTTCTTAATTCAAGTCCCACTTCTATCAACTGTTTTAAACCTCTGTGAATTCTGACAGAAATTGATCTTCTGAAAGAGCAGAAGATGGTTGTTGAATATTGAGTGGCTGAGACAACACCGAGGGGTTTAAGATAATCTTTGTCTTACTTTCTGTGGAATTACTGACCTGCACTTGACACAGGAGCCACTGTGGGATGTCCAAAACCCTACAGGAATGACACAAAATTCTGCTGCTGAGTTACTTGAGGTGTTGTGGGAGATGTTTGTAGGAAGTTGGTGGGAGATGTTTGTAGAAAGTTGGTGGAAGGTTTGGTGGAAGGTTTTGTAGAATATTTTGTGGAAGGTTTCGTGGAAAGTTTTGTGGAAGGATTAATGGAAGGTTTTGTAGAAAGTTTGTGGACAGTGTTGTGAAAGGTGTTTGGTGGAAGGCTTGGTGGAAGGTGTTGAGGAAGGTGATGAGGAAGGCTCGATGTAAGGCTTGTACAAGGTGGGTGCAGCACGTCTGGGCGATGGCACAGCAATCCCCTCAAACAACCTGATACGCAGCAGCTTGAGAAGTGCGGTCTGGTCACATCAACTCCCTTTGAGGGACAGCTCTGGGGAAAGGAAAGGGCTTACATTTCAATGAGAATCTTTTAGGTCTCAGTTCAAAGGGGTTTTGCAGCTGCACCTCAGGCCTGTGACCCTGAGCGGGTGTTGCTGAGGAGAGTCTCAAATGTGACACCCAAACTTTAACCCTGTCTGTGTTCTGGCAGCTGAGCACCCGGTGGGTGCGATCACTGTGGGCCCTGCAGGCGGTGGGGCCGTGTCTTTGAGTGCCTTTTGGCCTCATTCACAGTGAGGGGAGATGATGGAGGGCGCGGCCCCCTCAGCACAGCCCCCAGTTGTGTCCCCTCATTGCGGCCCCTCATTGCAGCCCCTCAGCCCCTTCCCCTCATTGTGGCCCCTCAACCCCTTCCCTTTAGCCCCTTCCCCTCATTGCGGCCCCTCATTGCGGCCCCTCATTGCAGCCCCTCAGCCCCTTCCCCTCATTGTGGTCCCTCAACCCCTTCCCTTTAGCCCCTTCGCCTCATTGTGGCCCCTCATTGTGGCCCCTCATTGCGGCCCCTCAGCCCCTTCCCTTCAGTCCCTTCCCCTCATTGAGGCCCCTCATTGCAGCCCCTCAGCCCCTTCCCCTCATTGCGGCCCCTCGGCCCCTTCCCCTCAGCCCCTTCCCCTCATTGCGGCCCCTCAGCCCCTTCCCCTCATTGCGGCCCCTCGGCCCCTTCCCCTCAGCCCCTTCCCCTCATTGCGGC
>JAWWLY010000165.1:1173231-1190821 GCA_035041215.1 Gymnopithys bicolor
TTTGTGGGTGCTCCCCAGGAGTGCAGGAGCTGCCCAGGGTGGAGATTTGGTGCTGTTTGGATGCACAGATCACTGGGATGAGGGTTTGGGGTCTCAGGGAATTTGTGGGTGCTCCCCAGGAATGCAAGAGCTGCCCAGGGCTGGGCTTTGGTGCTGTTTGGATGCACAGAGCACTGGGGTGATGGTTTGGGAATCAGGAATCAGTGAGTTTGTGGATGCTCCCCAGGAATTCAGGGGCTGCCCCAGTAACTGGCCAGTCTCTATAACTGGGCACTGCCCACTCCCACAGATTGTCTACAAGAAGGGGCACGAGGAGCGCAAGGCACAGTTCACATCCCTGCCAGACCCCCCGGACGTGGAACAGGCCAAGAGGGTGACAAGGCAGCTCAGTGATGTGAGTACCACCAGGACTCCTGCCTGGGGGCAAACAGGGGCACACAAGGGGCTAAGAAATACAAGCAGGGCAAGCCCAGGTGTTCCTGCACAAGCTGGGACCAAGTGGCACCACCTTGGAAGGCAGAAGAATTATAACTCAGTTCCAAATTTAGGATGTGCATGAGTTTATTTTATTCATTGGGTTGTGTATTGAAAATTATCTTTAATGTTAGAGAGTTACATTATTAACCTGGGCTTGCAAAACCACTCATCAAATACTGTACTGGACCCATCTGGAAGGTGAAATAATTTCATTTAGGGAAAACTGCTTCAATCTTATTATTCCATAGTTTAAAAGTTAAATTGTCATCCAGATTTTATAACATGTAACAAATCATAATTCTTTGAAATTAATAAAATAATTAGCTATATAGGTGTCTCCAAACCAATAAAATGTAATGTTTTTAGGGCTGTTTTTGATATATAAGTTCTTTGTCAATGTGGAAACAATTAAAAAGATGTTGGAGAAGTATTTTTTGTGCAGCTGTGGCTGAAAATGCACCTGGGACACTGAGTTGAAGCTCAGGAAGGGGTTTGTTGTTAGACAAGCTGTTTAAACAGTTGGTATTTGATTTCTGTGAGCTTGAATGAAGTCCAGTGGAAATCACAAACACCAGACAATCCATCTATTAAAAGGGTTCTCTTATAACAAGTTCCAGCAGCAATAACAGTAAATTCTGACTTAGCCAATGGGCAATTCCACGTCCCAATATTATGGGAGCAGTGAGAAAACAGAACTAAAGCAATATGTTGGTGATGCATCACAGAGGGACTTTCCTTATTAATAACTTTCTTCAAAAAGAGGTTATTTATCTTTTTTAGGTCAGAGGGAGAACTAAGAGAAGTAACTGAACCCTGAAGTGCTTTGGCCAAACTGTATTTAAAGCGTTTTTGCCAATAACTAACAAAGTGTTTGTAAGGCAGATCCAAACTGTGGGGCAACTTTAAAGATAAAACTCTGAGAAACAAAGCTGTCAAGTGAAAGTGGAGCTGTGTCTTGGGGGTTGAATGTGATTGTTTTCTTTCCTCATAGGTCATTTACCACAATGACTATAAAAACAAAATCAAGGGCAAGTGGACTCAGACCCCCTGCTACGACGTGGCCATTGCCAAGATGAATGCAGAAAACCTGAGTATGGTGAGTGGGTTCCTCAGAACTCCTGCCCAGCTTCACCCTCTCCTCATTTAACATGGAAAATGCTGCCACAACTTGCCTGCTCCTGTTGTGGTATCCCTGCTCTCCTCAATAAGCCACTTCGTGGATGCCTGATTTGCAATGAAGGTGTATTTGATACCTTGTTTTCCATCTGTTCCTGACAGAGAAAATACCAGGAGGACTTTGAAAACATAAAAGACCAAATCTACTTCATGCAGACTGAAACTCCAGAATATGAAGCCAATAAGAGAGCTTCAGATAATGTCAGTAAGGTGAGTTCTGGGTGGCCCATTTGCTCAGCTTGAGAACAGTTCCAAAGTCAGACAAATTGGTGCTGAAACTGTTTTGTTGAGACCTTTCGTGGTCCTTTGCCACCATGAATTGGTAGTGAAGTAAGAGGGTCATTTCTCCTGAAAAATTCAAGGTTATATCATAGAACAGAATCATATCACAGACTGGTTTGGGCTGGAAGGGACCTTAAAATTCCTCCAGTGCCACCCCTGCCATGGGCAGGGACACCTTCCACTATCCCAGGTTGCTCCAAGCCCTGTCCAGCCTGGCCTTGGACACTTCCAGGCATGGGGCAGCCACAGCTTCTCTGGGCAATTACTCAGGTTAGTGAGCATTTGGCTTCTAATGCTGATTTTTGAAACCTCACCCTTTTTATTTTTATTTTTTCAAGGTGAAATACAGAGCAGACTATGAAAAGAAAAAAGCTATTGCAGATTATAATGTGCTTCCTGCTACAGAGAACCCATTGCTGAAGCAACTAAAAGCTGCAGGAAATATCCTGAGTGATGTAAGTATTGGGATTTTCAGTCTTGTCCAAGAACCCAAACTCATCATTTCTTCACAAGGCCTCCCTTTGGGATCTCTTAATACTTTTGGTTTTGTAGACCTGTATTTGTCATGAGATGCCACCAATTAGAATGTTTCAGGTAAAGAGTCATTTCTCCACAGATGAGTGGGGCAATAGCAGTGGCTTGTGGATGGCTAATTATTTCATAGTTAATTTAGACCCCTGTGGATAGTGGATCCCAGGGGGACAAGTCTTCCCTTACTCTTTGAAGGAATTTCACCTGAGGCAATAATTGGAAGATCTGTGTTTTACACACACACTGTGTTCTGGTCACTCCCTGTAATGCTCTTCTCAATGTCTCTCTTCTTGTTGTTTTCATCTGCATGGGAAGAGATTACATATTTCCCAGTGCCAGAAGTTCAAAACCCATTAGTCAGACCTTTCTGCCTTCCCTTACAAACCTAAAAATGTTACTTTAACAAATCCCTGGGAAAACAGTGCCATCTGTTTTTCAGTCCTGTGGGAAATCTTTCCTCTGCAAGCATTTCACAGTTTTCCTCTTGTGACTTTAACAAGCTGTGGGTGAGTTGCAGTGAGATCTCCTGCCTAATCTGACACTATTTTCCTTTGCAGAAATTGTACAAGGAGGCCTATGAGCAGTCCAAAGGCAACAGGATGAATTACTGTGACACTCCCAAGTTCCAGACTGATGCTGCTCTGAAGAACTTCAGTGATGTATGTATTTGCTTTGTGATGTGTCCTTCAGTGCTGACCCTCTGGGCTGCTTCTGTTCATCAGCTCAGGGTTGTTTTCCCAGGTGAAATACAAAGAGGCCTATCAAAAGAACATTCTGGGGCACTATTTGGGCAGCTTTGAGGACCCCCATCACACCCACTGCATGCAAGTTGAAGCCATGAAGAGTGATGTGAGTGTCCTGTTTGCCCCACCACACCTGTATTTCGGGGAAAGCTCACCTGGGGTTTCTTACTGAGTGTTGATTTTACCCCTAGAAAAATTACAAGGCAGATTATGAAGAGGAAAAGACAAAATGCTACTTCCCCCAGACCATAACTCAGGAGTATGAAGCCATTAAGAAGTTGGAGCAGTGCAAAGATGTAAGTAGAGGATGGGAGCAGAAATTACCTGAGTGATTCCTGTTAACTTCAGTGCTTTTCAGTTTGGCCTGAATAGCAATATTGGCTTTCAAAAACCTTCAGCTCTGTTTTAGAGCCTTTTGTGACATCTACTGGTCAAGACAGATACAGCACAATCTGTTTTTTAGCAATCAAAACCATAAAATTAGAGAAATAGTTCCAAAATAAAGAATGAACCTCAAGCATTCACTTGCTTGACATATTTTTAAATTAATACTTTGGAAGTACTGAAGTTACTTTATCAATAATTTTATTTACTTCATCAATACTCAAAAAATATTTTATATGCCTTTTCTGACAATGTATTTCATCTTCCTTCAGCACACCTACAAAAAGCATCCTGATCAGACCAAGTTCACTGCAGTGACTGACTCTCCAGTGCAGAAGCAAGCAGAGATCAACAGCAAACAGCTGAGTGATGTAAGTAACTTAGAGAACACTCTGACACTGCCCCTTCCTGCCCTGTGCCACCTTATAATCAATTTATTACCAATTTATTATTAATTTTAAGAGAACTGAAATAAACGTGTGGGTGACTCTGTGTGTATATTCACAATTCCAGTGAGAAATCACCTGGAAATCCCATTTTATTAAGACCTTTTAAATTCACAATTAAATTTGGGCTGCTGAACTTCTCCCTTTCTTTTTCTTGGCAGATATTGTATAAATCCAAAGGAGAAGAAATCATTCACAAGTACCACCTCCCTCCTGACGTGCCCCAGTTCATACAGGCCAGAGTCAATGCCTACAACATTAGTGACGTGAGTGCCTTTGGAGTTCAGAGCTCTTGACCCACCTTCTTACATGAACTTTCTGTTTAAACTCCCCCTTTCTCCTAGAACTGTCACAAAGTGAGATTGGAAGAATTAAGAGCAAGGGGATTTGATGTAAAAAGTGCTGCTGTCCCTATCCTACCCCAAATGCCCAAGCTCTGAGCTCAGCTAAACTTTTAATTTCGTGCTTGTTAAGCACATTTTAAGCTGTCTGAGCATTTATGAGCATAAACACATTTCAGTGGTTTATTGCCAAACTACTTGGATAGGCTGGGTGAGAAAACCAGCAGGATATTGCTGAGATTCCTGTGGGTTTGGATACTTGAATCATCTATTTTACATTAAACCCCTTGCATGTGCAAGCAGTACAAGTTCCCTGTGTGCTGCTCCCTGCTGCTGGGCTTTCAAAGGAAATTATCCTGTGGAAAATAGGGATGCCTTTTGCTGCCATTCAGCTGCTGGTCTGGCTGCTTTCCATCCCTACTCACACCCATCCAGCACCAGGAAGATCTCCACTGATGGTATCAGTTGTGTTGCCTTTATGATATTTAGTTTTTGGTGGCATTATCAGCCCTTCAGGAATTAGGTAGAAGCTGATATCCCCTTTAACACCCTTAAAATGCAAACAGACTGTCCAAACTGATAATAAAAAATCAGCCAGGCTGCTTTCTCCAGTCATGTCAGGCCACAAAGCCTGAGTTTGATGCCAACAGGAGAGAATTTCGGAAGGTTCAGTCAAGTGAAAAAGGACTTTGCTTAATCAATGGCAAAAATGGAGTTGTTCTAAATAAAAACTGCAAAAAATGCTTATGGAGTTAAAGATTAGCTTTGTAGCAGGTCTTTTATCACAGTAGGACTGTAGGTTATGTACAGGGGGACATTTTTCCTTGAGATTTCTCAGACTACACTGAATATTTTGATTCCATAACTGTAATAAACATAATGGCCTTAACACTCTGTTAAAATTGCTGCTCCCAACATGACTAACTCCTTTCTTCTGCCCACCCCAGGCTAACTACAAGGCAGACTGGAAGAAGACCCTTGCCAAAGGTTATGACCTGAAACCAGATGCCATTCCCATTATTGCTGCTAAATCTTCCCAGAATATTGCAAGTGATGTGAGTACCATTCCATGGGGTGGGACACACACCTGCTGCCCTGCAGCCTCCTGGAGCAGGGGATCCAGAGGCAGGATGGTGGAGACACCTCAGCCTGAGGGCTGAAGCTCAGGATAGTGGGAAATAATGGGTGAATTCAGGTGTTTGGGTGAACCTCTGGAAAAACTGTTCCTTTAAAGGTGCCTTATGCCCTGTGTGTGGGGGCTGGTGAGCTGGGGCTCTTGGGCTGTGCTCCAAGGATTCTCCAGCTTATTGGAGAGTTTATTATTATTATGGACCTGTGCTCTGTTCTTAATTGCTGGAGACCTGAAGTCCTTCTGCTTTAGCAAAAGGTGACGAGTGACTCTTCCATCCCCCTCTTACACATCCCAGCTGAGTATTGGAGTGTCTGATTGTTTGGTGGGGCTTTTCAATAATTTATTATAATAGTCTTAATTAAAAGCTGAGTGTCCCTGGGGTTAGAATTCTCTGGCAGTGGAATGTAACATGCCAGTGACAATGGTGAGGGAGGGCACGGGGCTGCAATTTATGAGGTTATAGAATGCACTGCAGCCATTAATACTCTGAAACTGAGTGTTTTAAAGTCATCCAAGGCACGTTTGCTGTTCCCCAAGTGGGCAACCCTCTGTTTTGCTGTGCCTGCAGTACAAGTACAAGGAGTCCTACGAGAAGGACAAGGGCAAGCAGGTCGGGTACCGCAGCCTGCAGGACGACCCCAAGCTCGTGCACTACATGAACGTGGCCAAGCTGCAGTCGGACAGGGAGTACAAGAAGGACTACGAGGTCACCAAGACCAAGTACCACACCCCCCTGGACATGTTCAGCGTGACAGCTGCCAAGAAAGCCCAGGAGGTGGTGACAAACACGGGCTACAAACAGCCCATCCACAACTACACCCTCCTGCCTGACTCTGTCAACCTGGAGCTCTCCAGAAACGTGATGCAGCTTCAGAGTGATGTATGTCATCCTTCATCAGCTCATTATTCTCCTCTCATAATGGCTGTGTTGCACAATTAACCTTTTAAGGCTAAAAAAATTCACTTATATAAACCAATGTATATTATATGGGATTAACAGTAGGTTGGGAGGTAAATAACTGGTCTGGAACCATGTGCTTTCCAAAGATCACCAGAATCATGTGTAGCTGGTAATTTCTAGGGAACTTAACTCATGAATAACAACTTTCTTTGTATCTCTACATATCTGGCTAGTTCCCATCAAAGGAGCATGTTTTACTAACTCATGTAGTCTTATCAGTACAATCTGTTATTACTGTGATTATTATTTGTCCTGTCAGAGATCATCAGTTACATACAGAGTCCAAATACTGACTCTGTCATATTTAAATTTTATTTAAGTCTAAATTTCCCCTCCAAACTGAAGGACCAGGAGAAGCTTTAAGGCCCTACCTGTGTTTCTGTATATAGACATCATAATTTTCTTGGCCTCACTGTGTTTTCCTTGTTTTTTTTTTTAAAAGAACTTGTACAAATCTGACTTCAATAACTGGCTGAGAGGAGTTGGTTGGGTGCCCATCGACTCCCTGGAGGTAGAAAAGGCCAAGAAAGCCACAGAGATCCTGAGTGAGAAGAAGTACAGGCAGCACCCTGACCAGCTGAGGTTCTCCATCCCCATGGATGCCATGGAGCAGGTGCTGGCCAAGCAGAACGCCAAGACCATGAACAAGGTGAGAAGGTTTGGGCTTTGTCTCCCCAAAAAGGGGCAGGTGCATTCCCAGTGGGGTTATTAAAGTTCCCAGTGGGTGTAGTGGTGTCTTGGTTGGCACTGGACACTAAGAGGTCATGGAAGCCTCAGACTGTTCATCATTAAGGGAGTTTCCTTATCTGTTTATAAAGATTTCTTGTCTGTGTGGGGGATTAGAGATTTTTTCTCCCATTTTAAACTGCTTTAGTAACCTTGGCTCTTTTTCTGTGGAAAGTTTTCATAATCAGTGAGTTGAAAACCCCTGGAATTCTGTCAGTTTTGTACAATTTTCCTTGAAAAGTGGAGTTCTTTACATTTATCCTTAGCTGAGACTCCACTGGTCCTAATTCCATGTTTGCCATGGAAAGAGTGTCTGTGAAATTAAAAAAAAATCATTATTTCCATTAAAGCAGGGAAGAATGCAGATTGAAAATTGACATTTTCAGTATTTATTAGCTATCAAAACATCCTTTTCAAATTTCTCAAAGTATCAAAGAAAGGAGGGAGATAATGTTGTCCCTCAGCACTTATATTTGTGAAGGTTGTTTGTCATGCTTGGGGGGCTTTCAATATTAATTATTGCAAATGAGCAAAACAAAAGCAATCTCTTATTTTACAGAGTTCAATACCTTTCAGTGCTAAAACTGACTTTGTGTTGCAGAGACTCTACACAGATAAATGGAACAAGGAGAAGACCAGCATCCATGTCATGCCAGATACCCCAGAAATCCTGCAGTGCAAAGTGAACCAGATCACCATGAGCAATGTGAGTGACCAGACATTGGTGTCATCCAATGTCCTTTTAAAAACACTTAAATTCAGGTGTAGGGCACCTCAGTAGTTCTGCCTTCATGATACCTGCTCTCTCCTCCATCTGAAACCAGAAACTGTACAAGGCTGGCTGGGAGGAGGACAAGAAGAAGGGCTATGACCTGCAGCCAGATGCCATTCCAATCCAAGCAGCCAAAGCCTCCCGAGACATCGCCAGCGACGTGAGTTGTGTGGTGCCTTCACTGGAACTGTGCCTAAGTGACTAAACCTGGCTCTTGTGATGCTTGCAGTGATAAAACTGAGCTTTGGGGCCTTTTTTAATCGATTTTTTTTGCTGTTGTTTCTCTTCCCTGCTGGCAGTACAAGTACAAACTGGCCTACGAGAAAGCCAAGGGCAAGCACATCGGGTTCCGCAGCCTCGAGGACGACCCCAAGCTGGTGCACTTCATGCAGGTGGCCAAAATGCAGTCAGACCGGGAGTACAAAAAGGACTATGAGAAGGCCAAGACCAATTTCCAAACCCCAGTGGACATGGTCAGTGTGGTGGCAGCCAAGAAAGCCCAGGAGGTGGCGACCAACGCCAACTACAAAAACCTGATCCACACCTACAACGTCCTGCCCGATGCCATGAGCATCGAGTTGGCCAAGAACATGATGCAGCTCCAGAGTGATGTGAGTGGGAGGTCCTTCAGCTCTGCACTGCACAAACAGCCGTGTTGTTTCCTGAAAACACACTGAGAGATCATGTGGATATAATCAAATATGGGAGATATTGGACTAACTAGATTGGGAGGGAAGTGGCTGGTCTGGAAATGTTGATTTGCCAAAGATTACCAGGATTGTGTTGCTGGTGAGGTCTAGGGAACCTGACTAGCAGGAAACAACTAAGGTCAATATTAAGATAAATAATACTATTTTCTTAGTGAAGTAGATAAATAATACTATTTTCTTAGTGAAGTAGTTCAGCTAAATGCTAAAATGTAGTAAATTAAGTGAGTTCTTCAGCAATTACCAGCAATTACACTCCAGTTTTTTCAGACTCTGAAATATTAACTTACAGCTATTGCTAAACAATTTGAGCTCAGAATTACATAACTTTATGAATGTAAAATGGATATTTACTCCTTACCTATCCCACCAGGCTCCTCAGGAGCAACAGTTTGTGTAGCCCAACACAGGAAAAGCAAAATTTCTCAGTAATAGTTTTAACTTGTGCTTCCTGATTTATAAACAGAAAGAAGTGTCCTGATTTATAAACTTTTAATGCCTCTGATTTTTTTCCTTTCTGTCTGCAGAACCAATACAAAGCAGAGTATGATGAAAGCATGAAGGGGGTTGGGTGGCTGCCCCTGGGCTCCCTGGAGGCTGAGAAGAACAAGAAAGCCATGGAAATAGTCAGTGAGAAGAAGTACCGGCAGCACCCAGACAAGCTGAAATACTCCGTGCCCATGGACTCCATGAACATGGTCCTGGCTCTGAATAATGCCAAAATCATGGATGAGGTGAGGAAGGGCCAGCAAAAGCCATCCTGGTTTGCAGAAGGAAGAGACAAACTGTGCCTGGTGTGAGAGTCCATCTGGTTGTAGGCAGAGCTTTGGAAACCATCAGTTAATCCGAATGCCTTAAGTGCTAAAATGAGAGAAACTGCTGGGAGAAATGTTAGTAATTAAATACAAAATATAAGAGACAAACATAAAAAGATAAAAAGAAAAGATAAAAGTATCATTGTCAAGGCACTTTATATTTCAGATAGAAAATAGTCTTTTAAATTGTTTTGGTTTAATTAGAAGAAATGCTGACATCTCTTTTATCCTTCCAGCACAAGTACAAACAAGCCTGGGAAGAAGACAAAAAGAAAGTTCACATCACCCCAGATATTCCCCAGATTGTTCTGGCCAAAGCAAATGCATTGAACATAAGTGAGGTGAGTATTCTTTGTAAGGCTGGGGCCCTGTTCTTATTTTTTTATTAGGAATAAGTGAGATGACAGCAGAAAAAAAAAGTCCCCCCAGTTCTCACCTTGCTAACTTGTAGTAATTTCTCAAGAAGTTACTAATTTTCCTTTTCTCTGCTTCCTTCCCCAAAATTAAATACCAAAAGTTGCCAAGAAAAAAACCACCCTATTATTTATGGCCAGATTATGAAATGTTCATGTAGGTCATTAAAATAAAATAGTTGCTAACAAAGTAGAACAGTTTAACTACTGTTCATGTTTGTTAATGCATTTTTATTGGTTATTTTGTTCTTTTGGGAACAGATGAAATTATAGAAAGGTTTTGGTAGCCAGTTGTTAAATCTGCATGTGCTAAATAAAGCATTGCTTGTAATTGTGCACTTAATGTGGGCAGAAATAGACATAATTGTGTCTTTTTTTTTAAAATCTGACATCCTTAACTCTTCATAACAATTGTCCATGTGGAAAACATGCCATTTTTTTGGGTTTTTTAAAAGATGGTTGTTTTTGTTCTGACAGAAAATGTACAGATCTTCCTTTGAGGAGTCCAGGAAGAAAGGCTATGACCTCAAGGCTGATGCCATTCCCATTAAAGCTGCCAAAGCTTCCAGGGATATTGCCAGTGATGTGAGTTCTTAACATCAAAAATGATCCATTTTGGATGTGCTAAAGAGCTCAGTTTTGACACAAGTCAGTTTTCTGTGCCAAATATACAAAATTTCTTTTTTCTCTGTCTTGTAAATAATTGTGACATATTTGATATATTGTAGTACATTGTAATAGATGTTATAATACATTTTCTTGGGTTAAAGAACAATTTGTTGGCAAGAAAGATAAGGAGATACATGAGGGACTCTTAGGAAAAGGAAAAAAAGGCAGTTAATTCCTCAGTGATGGTGCTTGGATACATTTTAAATGTATGTTCTATATTCATAGTTTAAACAGAAAGTTCAGAGATCATTATTAGAAATATTTGAAAAGAACAGATATGGACTTAAATCCTTTTTTGCTGCTGTGCTGCAATTATCTTGAAGTCCCATTAAATTTCTTGGTGCAGAGAATGCAAACTTTGCCCCAAAAAAGGGAAAATACCTTGGAAGGTATTTTGACTTTTTTCATGATTAAATCTTTGATTTCAGGGTATTTTTCAGAAGGCAGGTGCTGAGTCTGGTGCAGAATGCCATGGAAACAGCCCCTGAGCCACAGCTGGAGGCAGGGCAGTGACAGGGCAGAGAAGGGGCAGTTTCCATGCCTGGGCTCTGGGGCTTGTGGGGCTTTGTCTTAGTGCTGACCTGGGGAACTCTCAACTAGAATATGAAAAGAATGAAAAGTCCACTTTTCCCAAGGATCTCCCTTCAGCAAAGCACACCTGAGGGGTTCCTTTGCCTTCTATCAGTGTATTTCATGGTTTATCTCTCATTTCTAAGGGGGTTAGAAAGCAGGTGAACCTCAGGCTACACTGAACCTTGTGCAGGAGCACAACTAACTATTGTAAAGCAAATTCATTTATGAAGACAGTGGTTTAAATACCCTGTTTCTGGAGGGACCCTGGACATCTGGTTTGCTTTAGAGAGAGCACCCTCAGGGAAAGTGGGCAAAGCCACCCCCTCTATATGCTTCGTGATGTTTTCTTGACAATGCAAAGATCTGATTTTAATCTGAGTTTGGGGGGTTATTTTTCTTATAAGATAGATATTCCTTATTAAACAAATGAACCATAGAATGGCCTGGGTTGGAAGAGAAATGAAGGACCATCCAGTGCCACCTCCTGCCATGGGCAGGGACATCTCCCACTATCCCACGTGGCTCCAACCTGGCCTTGGACACTCCCAGGGATCCAGGGGCAGCCACAGCTTCTCTGCCCAACCTGTGCCAGGGCCTGCCCACCCTCCCAGCAGGAATTCCCTCCTGATGTTCAGTGCAAACCAATCAAAGCCTGTTTCTGTCCCCCACAGTACAAGTACAAGGAGTCCTACGAGAAGGACAAGGGCAAGCAGGTCGGGTACCGCAGCCTGCAGGACGACCCCAAGCTCGTGCACTACATGAACGTGGCCAAGATGCAGTCAGACAGGGAGTACAAGAAGGCCTATGAGATGGGCAAGACCCACTACCAGACCCCCTCTGATGCCCTCAGCGTGGTGGCAGCCAAGGAGGCACAAGGCCGTGTGACCAACACCAACTACAAGCGCCTGATCCACCAGTACATGCTCCTGCCAGACGCCATGAGCCTGGAGCTGTACAGGAACATGAACCAGATACAGAGTGATGTGAGTTTCTGCTTTCTAGAGGGGCTGTTTTCCTGTTCTTACATCATTTTGTATGAGCTGTTTCACAGAAGGAGCTGAGCTGGAAGGACCCACAGGGATCATCAAGTCCAACTCCTGGCCCTGCACAGGAGTCACACTGTGGGCATGGGGGTAAACTGGGGCTTTCCTTTTGTGTTCTGGTTGGCAGAATGAGTACAAGCAGGATTACAAGGAGTGGTTCAAGGGCATTGGGTGGAGTCCTGTTGGTTCCCTGGATGTGGAGAAGTCCAAGAAGGCCACAGAGATTGCGAGTGACCGGAAGTACCGGCAGCACCCCAGCCAGTTCCCCTTCACCAAGCAGAACGATGCCATGGACCTGGTCCTTGCCAAGCAGAATGCAAACATCATGAACAAGGTGAGTATTTACAGGGAGAATTAGGCAAACATTCACATAGAATCCATTCCAATAAACAGTCTCTGAGTCTCTGTCTCCTCCTTTATGGAGAGCAGCACTTCCCTGGGAAAACCACCTGCCACAGGCTCCTCTTCCTTCATTTGGTTTCTTAATTAAACAGTTATTGATAAATAGCATTGGTTAAAAAATCTTTTCTTATTGTTACCCAATCTCTCTTCTTCCCACTCTTATGTAGAAGTTACTGGTCCTGAAAGTCTTGAGAGTTGGATTTCATTAGGAGCAAGACTGGTTAATGATTCAGCTAATTCTGGATTAGATTCTTACATAGTAAAATAAATCTGAGCCAGCACCTATGTCCTCTTACCCATCAATACCCAAAGTGCACAAATGGAAAGGTGAAAACCCAAAAGAACCATTTTTTGTCATTTATATGAATATTTCTGATGTACCTTTCACCCACAGCATGCTTATACTCAGGCCTGGGAGAAGGATAAAACTCAGGTCCATGTGATGCCAGATACACCTGATATTCTCCAGGCAAAACAGAACAAGACAAACTACAGTCAGGTAGAGCTTTTTAATTCTTCCTGTTAACATTTTAAATTAATATCTACTGGGGATTTAAAACCACTACAAGAACAGAGGGAAGAAATTTCATGTGAGTAACATTTTCAGAGTGACATTAACTACCAGCTTCAGGCTAACAGACTAAATTGCAGTGTAATGTATGGAAAATATAAGTCCTGTTTTGGAAATCTGGAATTGCATCAGCCACACTTTATGGTTAACATGGAAAGCAGTTAAAAATTCCTTATTTTAAAATTACAAGTTAATTGTATATATTTTTAACCTGTGGGAAAAGAAATACAGGCTCACTTTTCTGTGAGCTTTGAAATAGGATAAAGTGACAATTGTGCCAGTAAAAGCTCCTCAGGTACTGCTTTGCCTCCTTGCTCAGAGGCAAAGCCTTGACTGGCAAGTGCCTCTCCTTAAAATCCACTGTGCACACACTGGCTTGGCTAAGGAGTGGCTGGATGAAACCCTTACTAATTAGAATTTTGTTAAGCCAAGGGAACAGTTATCCCAGGTGTATCTCTTTCAAAGCCCCAGATACGTTTCAAATCCCCAGGATAAGATCTAGTAGGAAGCTGCTGCAATGGTGAAAACTGTTTAGTCCCTGTCCTAAGCCCTGGAATGCCACCATTCCTTGTTTATCAGCTCCCCATTTCTCAGTTCCCAGTCTTCTGTCATCACTGAAGCCTGTGAGGTGCCCAGAATTTGGTAATATGGTCATTAGTGTGTCTAAATAGAAGGGAACATACATGTTACTGTTTGATTAATGTTGTTTTCCATTTTAGAAACTGTACAAGCTTGGCTGGCAGGAAATGATCAAGAAAGGCTATGACCTCACACCTGAAGCCATTTCAGTGAAAGCTGCCAAAGCCTCGAGGGACATTGCAAGTGATGTGAGCAGCGTTTCTGGCTCTGGGACACACACTGGGGCGGGTGCCACACCCGGCAGTCACACCAGACCAGACACACCTCCCTGCTGAGGTGTGGCTTGGAGGCAAACCCAGCACTGCTGACAAACCCCTTCCTGGTGTGTTCCTGTCAGTGCAGAAAACGATCTGACAAGGGTTTCTCTGGCATCTTAACAAGTCCAGAGTTTGGGGTCCATCCAGGAAGTCATTAATGATGCAAAGGGAGGAGTTGTCTGCTCTTTTCAATGTTTCCTTTCCAGAGCAGCAGCAAATTTGGTCCAATTAGCCCAGAGAAACCCTCGTCACAACTCTGAAACACATGTGGTGGCACACGTGCTGCTGTTATCACAACTTGGTATAAATGCAACTCCTGCATTTGTGAAAGAGATTGTATTAATCATTAGGAAATGTTTCCAGTGCTTAAGCACCTGCATTTTTCATTGTGGATTATGTTACACATCGAAACATTTCAGTGTGTCAGCCTTAGGGAGTTCTGAGCAGTGTGAGTGTGGATCAGATGGCACAGGAGACCCTTCCAGCCATGCCCTCTTCCTCTCCAGGGTCTCTGTTCCTTCCCAGAGGGAGCATTCACTGCCACCAAGTGCTGCACTTTAATCAAGGGGCTACTAAAACTTTACATGCAATGCCATAACAAGTTGGGGTTTTATAAAATCACAGTCCCAGAATGGGTTGGAAGGGACCTTAAAGCCCATCCAGCCCCACCCCCTGCCATGGGCAGGGACACCTTCCATGGGCCAGGTTGCTCCAAGCCCCGTCCAGCCTGTCCTGGGCCACTTCCAGGGTGATTCCTTGGCAGTGATAATTGAACTGGAGAATGTGTTGCTGTTTGCCCCTTCCTTTGATGGTCAACTCTCTCTTGCAGTTCAAGTACAAGGAGGGGTACCGCAAGCAGCAGGGCCACCACATCGGCTTCCGCAGCCTGCAGGACGACCCCAAGATGCTGTGGTCTATGCAAGTGGCTAAAATGCAGAGTGACAGGGAGTACAAGAAGGACTTTGAGAAGTGGAAGACCAAGTTTAACATGCCTGTGGATATGCTGGGCTTCCTCCTGGCTAAGAAATGTCAGGAGCTGGTCAGTGACATAGACTACAAACGGATACTGCACCGCTGGACTTGCCTGCCAGACCAGGTCGATGTCACCGAGGCAAAGAGGGTCAACGAGCTGCAGAGTGATGTAAGTTTCCTCTGGGTTTAGTTCATTTATTTCCTTGTAAAATAATTACTGCTTATTGGAAAGTATCTTTGATAACTCTTTTGATGTAGTATAGATCTGACTGAAGCTGAAATACCAGTTAGTCCTTTCACTGAGTTTAGTCAATGAACAGTGAAATGATCAAATATGGCTTTGATTTTCATCCTGAACAGAATTTGTACAAGTCAGATCTACAGTGGCTCCGAGGCATTGGGTGGAGCCCTCTGGGGTCTCTGGAGGTTGAAAAGAACAAGAAAGCCTCTGAAATACTGAGTGAGAAGAAGTACAGGCAGCACCCAGACACCATCAAGTTCACCAGCATCCCAGATGCCATGGATGTCGTCTTGGCAAAGGCTAATGCCAAAAACAGGAGTGATGTAAGTTGCCTCCAGAGACAGAATGTGGGATTCAATAAATAATTACATTAATACACATTTTAAAATGGTCTCCATATCAAAGCACGTGCTTAAAATACACAAACAGCAGCTGTTTGCAGTCAGTGCCTCACTGCTCACCATCACTGTGCCTTGGTGAGAAGATCAAGGTCTTGAGTTCTGTATAACCTACCCAGTAACAGCTGCAAATAAGACCTTTGTTAAGTAGTATGCAAATGTATTGCCTTAATGCTGTTTCCTTGGTATGGATGTAAAGAATTAAAAGTAGGTTGTATTTCACTAAAAACTCACTGTATTATTTGATTTTAATATCTTGTGTGGTTTACATCTTTAATTCTTGCATAGTACAGCTTTGCTTTGCTGATGCAGAGCAAGGTGAACTGAGATTCCAAGGTTTTTCTTTGCTCTTTCAGGTCCTCTACAGAGAAGCTTGGAACAAGGACAAGACTCAGGTTCACATCATGCCTGATACTCCTGAAATCTTGCTGGCTAAATCAAACCTGATTAACACAAGTGATGTAAGTCTGTCCCTACAGTGTGTCCTTGATGGAATTAGTTTAAAAAGCAGTAGTGTCACTCTCCAGATCTAACAGCTGTAAATAGTCCTGGGATCTCTCCTGAGAAAATTATTATGCACTGGGCAGCCTGAGGGGAATTGCTGGACTATAAAGTGTAAGAGGAGTTGCTAGAATAAGAACTACTAGGAAAATACCCAACATGTTACCAGTTTTCTCTCTCATCCCTACTGGTCATGTTACCATTGTAGATATTCAGTACTTTTTAGTAATCCTGATATTCTTGTGGAAATGTCTGATTATATTAAACTGCCTCTTTAGAATTATATAAGATTTTGTAATTCACATAAAAATCTTGGTTATAAAGGAACAAATACAGGCTATATGCAAAAGTAAAGAAATGTCAGCAGCTCTGTCATGAGAACTCAAGAAGACACAAATAATTGCATGTGAAATTGGGTGTGGAGAGTCATGGGGGTGTATTACTCACCTCTGCAGAAGGCCCTGTGAATCACTCAGGTTAATGCATTTAGGAGAAGAAAATTTTCATCTTGAATGAGATTGTCAGAAAACATTCCAATAGCAATTTTAAAATCCTTTATATCATCAATTATATTTTATGTCATCAATTACAAAATATATGTAATTAAAAGCAAGATATGGAACTCAATTGATTTAACTGTGTTTGGAAAGCCACACTTTATTTTCAATACTGGAAAGTTGTACCACTGAAAAACTCTGTGGAAAGATTTATTGGCAATAATTGCTTTGAATCCTTCTGTGACAGAAACGTTACAAGGAAGGATATGAAGAGCTGAAGAAGAAGGGCTATGACCTGCCTCCTGATGCCATCCCCCTGCAGGCAGCAAAGGCATCCAGGGACATTGCCAGTGAGGTGAGACTGACAGTGGGGCATAGACAGGGGACGCGTCTTTGATTGAAAATGGTTTGTTTTTAAAGGGAGGAAAGACCTAAAACTGTAACTCTGTGATGTTGCTGCCTTCCTCCAAGGTGGTGTGATTCCTAATGCTGTAAAGTTAATTAGATTAAATACAATAATTTAAAATGAGATAGTGTATAATACAAACGTCTATTAATATCCCCTTGACCTTATAAAATGTTAACGGTGTTGGGAAAATAAACAAATTAAAATGTATTAGATGTAAAATTATTAACCTCTATATTAACAACAGGGAAATTGAACTTGCAGCTTGACAAGAGGTGGTAATTGTTGTTTGTTTGTGTATTCCATCAGTACAAATACAAAACTGCCTACCGGAAGCAGCTGGGCCACCACATCGGGGCCCGCAACATCGAGGATGACCCCAAGATGGTGTGGTCGATGCACGTGGCCAAGATCCAGAGTGACAGGGAGTACAAGAAAGCCTTTGAGAAGTCCAAGACACACTTCAGTAGCCCCGTGGACATGCTGGGGATTGTGTTGGCCAAGAAATGCCAAGA
>JAWWLY010000165.1:1201589-1215793 GCA_035041215.1 Gymnopithys bicolor
CCTTGCCTTGTGACTGTGTGTGGAGCTGCTGTGTCAGCCAGAGCTGTCCCAGCGTGGTCGGTCTGAGTGTTCTTTCCTTGCCTTGTGACTGTGTGTGGAGCTGCTGTGTCAGCCAGAGCTGTCCCAGCGTGGTCGGTCTGACTGTTGCTCCTCTCCCACAGAGGAAGTACCGCACCAAGGCCGACACTCTGCCCTTCACCCCCGTGGCAGACAGAGTGGATTTTGTCACTGCGAAGAACTGTGGGGACATCCTCAGTGATGTGAGTTTGCTCCCAGGGGTCTGGGCTGCCCTGACCTCTGGGTCTCTGTGTTCAGTGTGTTTGTCCAACAGCCTTGCAGGCTCAAGGCTTTGTACAGTATTTGATGTATAAATCAGAGTGTTTCCCAACCCTGTGATGGTGCTGCAAGACTTCCCTTTCTCTGTTCCAGGTTAAATACCACAAAGCCTGGAATGAGGCCAAGTCCAATTACACTCTGACAGACACTCCACAGCTGGACATGGCCCGGGAGGCAGCCAGGATTCTAAATCAGGTACATGAGCTCTCCTTGACAGTTTCTACTCACTTTAGGAACTCTGTCAAGGTGTTTAGAAAACCTGCTTTATTAAGAACAACCCAAAAGAAGGACTTGTTATCATTATACTGTAAGTTAGGTCACATGAATAGAATGGTTTGGTTGGAAGGGACCTTAAAGCTCATCTCACTCCACTCCCTGCCATGGGCAGGGACACCTTCCACTAGCCCAGACTGCTCCAAACCCCATCCAGCCTGGCCTTGAAGTGTATCTATGCTGTGATAGTTATCATTAGAGCAGTGTTGACTTCCTCCTCACTCTTATTTCCCACAGAATTTATACAAGGAAAGTTGGGAGAAAGAAAAAGCCACTGGGTACCTGTTACCTCCTGACACTGTGCAGATCTCTCATGCCAAGCACTCGAGTGATGTCCAAAGTGAGGTGAGGATTTTTCTCAGAGGGAAAATAAGTCCTTAAAAATTCACTACAAGACCTAAAAGAGTTTCCTTTTGGGGTAACATCCAGACTTTTCATTTGGGAGATGTCAGTGCTGAAAGGTCAGACTGACCCTTCCACATTCACTCTCTCCAGAAACAGCCCTTCCAAAATAACTGAAGTGGACTTTCATATTTTATAGGTGTTGAATAATTGAAGTGATATTATGATTCCAATATATGGCTCTGATTCCATTTTTTGGCATATCATGGAGGTTTCCTCCTTGGAAACCTGTAGGGCAGTAACCACTTTATATTTTAAACATGTGCATAATGGATATTGAAATTATTCTGTGACTCTTATTTGGAATATACATTTTGTCCAAACAGAGTGAAGTAAATGCCTTAAATAAGCAGCTACTCTTCAGCCAGTCTCGAGTAATCTGTTGCAAGATTGAGACTGAATGCACTTAGCAAACATTTCCCTTTGTGTTAACAATACTGTTCACTAAAAATTGGTAGCATTTCAGTCTCTCTCTCTCTCTAGTGTATATATATATATATATATACACATATAGCATATATATATAAATATATGCTATATTTTGAACTGTAAGGCCTATACACAGTAACATTTGCTGTTTGTCTCATGTTTTGTTGAAAACCTGAAGCTGCACTGGACAGTTCTGTCTCCTCTGCTCCCTGTGTTGACAAACCCTTGGCTGTTCCCTGGATAGAACCAGGGTGGGGATCATCAGTGCTGATTTATCCCTATTTCCCTCCTCCATCAGCTGAAATACAAGGCTGAGTACATCAAGCAGAGAGGGCACTACGTTGGGGTTGCCAAGATGAGGGATGACCCCAAGCTGGTGTGGTACGAGCACGCGGGCGAGATCCAGAACGACCGCCTGTACAAGGCCGACTACAACAAGACCAAGTCCAAAATCCACATGCCTGTGGATGCTGTGGCGGTTGTGGCAGCCAAGGAAGGGCAGAACCTGGTCAGTGATGTGGAGTACAAGCAGTACCTGCACGAGTGGACGTGCCACCCCGACCAGAACGACGTGATCCACGCGCGCCAGGCCTACGACCTGCAGAGCGACGTGAGTGGGGTGCACACGCTCTGGCCCGAGGGGAGTGCAGAATTCATCCTGAATTCAATCATCCCCTTCCTTTTCCCTTGTCTTTGTGACTTAGAATGTTTATAAATCTGACCTGGAATGGCTCCGTGGCATTGGGTGGATCCCTCTGGATTCGGTGGAACACAAGAAGGTGAAGAATGCCCAGGAGCTGATAAATAAGGTGAGAGAGGATTTCCAGCAGGGCCACAATGAGCTCTTCTTTCTCATGCACAGTGTTTAAGGTGTTATTTCACCCCTTTGCAGAGATCTTACACCAAAGAAGCCCTGGATAACTTTTCCAACTACACCAGTGTGGTTGACACTCCTGACATCGTGTTGGCAAAGATGAACTCTGTCAATCAGAGTGATGTATGTACTTTTTCTTATAATGGAAACTTCTATACAAGAATTAGTGATTTTTTTAATTGCTTTTGCTAAATTATCCTGTGTTTAGCCTTGTGTGTGTGTGAAAATGCTGCTTCACTAATAACAGGGAAGTAAATTTAGTAAGAAGTGATGTGAAGGAACAACACAATATCCTACCCAAAATAATGTAACATTTTCCTGTAGAAGACTAGAGAATGTGTCTGATTTGAGTCTTGTTCTCAGAATATACATAAGAGAAAATGAATGTCTACTTCTAATAGTTGGGCTAATTGGAATAATGTGTTTCTGCTGTGGAATTAACACTGTGTGGATTTTCTTTTTGTAGCTGAAATACAAAGAAACCTTTAACCTTGAGAAAGGCGAGTATATTGGGTCTGATGACACTCCTGCACTGCACCATGCCAAGGACATGTCCTTACTCCACAGCGAGGTAAGATCCCAGAAATATCCCCCTAATCCTGGATTTCTTTGTTGGAGAGCAGCAGAGCATGGACTGGACTCCAGGAAGCTGTTCCATCCCTGTTTCTGTCACTGGCCTGCTGGGTGGCCCTGGCAGAGTTGTGTAATTTCCAGGTCTGGATCACTGGAATCAGGATAATTTCTTTCCTTATTGAACTGATCTCAAAGCACAGCTGGGTGGTGTTTGGAAGCTGTAACAGGAGAAATTGTGTCACAAAACCAATTCATGATTCCATCCAATAAGATCTTCCTTGGCCACTGATGACATTTACATTTACTTTTTTATAGGAGAGGAAAACTGTAGATTACTTACATTATTAAGCTGTTACTTTTGGGTAGTCTCATTAATTTTAACAGGAAACCTCTACTTTTTGGAAATATAAATGACCACTTAGTCATATGAATGGGCACTTCATAATTTAGTCTAAAGGCAAATATACATAATATTTGACAAAATTGGATGTGTTAGAAAAGTGCCACTGACACAATTAATGTTTCTGTAGTAAACACCAACATTACTTGAGGATTTTTGATCCCATCTATAAAATTATCCATCTCAGTTCTACTCTGCTCTTTTAAGCAAGAGTTTGTATCTACATTTGGGATATTTTGTGACTCGGATATAAATCTGACAAAGAAAGCAGAAATGAGCTCAAATTTGTGCTCAGGTGCCTTCCTGGTGTGGAACACAGACCCTGCCTGCCTTGCACTGAATAACAGAAAATAAACAGAATTTACTCTACTGGGAACCGCTCCCTAAAACCAGTCCCATTCCACGTGTGTATAAATGGCAGAGTCAGGTCTCTTGGAAAGTATGAGTTTTAATTTTTCTTCACCAAAACTTGTCTGTGCTTTGTGCAGAAACATTACAAGAAGGCCTGGGAGCTGAGCAAGCCCATTGGCTACACCCTGGATGAGAAGTACGTGCCCCTGGTGGGAGCGAAGCACGCGAACCACATCAACAGCGAGGTCAGCGGGCGCTCCAGTCCTCCCTTTTTATCCCATGTTTGTTGTTAGAATGAATGCCAAAATTTCCACATTGATGTTTTACAGCTGAAATACAAGGCAATCTATGAGAAGCTGAAAGGCCATTACCTGGCTGGGAAGGAGATTGGGGATTTCCCTGGAGTTGTTCACTCACTGGAGTTCCAGAAAATGAGGAGCGCGGTAAGGAGAGAATTCTCTTCCTGAGGTGTCCTCCAGTGTCTTTATCTCACTATTCATCTCACTAATTTCACTAATGAAATCTACTATTTCATTATTTAAACATGAATAATGCAATGGTTAATAGAATTACAGAATCACAGAGGTTGGAAAAGACCTCCAAGGTCAGGTTGGACTCACCAAGTCCAGCCTTAACATCCAGCCACAGGAACATCACTCAAAGTGGTTTCAACATGTTTGTGTTTCCTGAATGGGCACTTTATACATGGGCTCAATAACTGAACTTGAAATGATTTGGGAGATTAAGAAGGGATTTGTATAGGAAATGTAGAATAGAATAGGAAAAGAGAGACATAGAAAGGCATGGGATAGGGAGAAAAGAGAGGCATGGGATAGGGAGAAAAGATTTCTGTTTCAGTTAAAGAACATGAGGAGTAGGAAATAGCACTTGGGATTTTTTGCTTTAGAAATAAAAGCATAGATTTGGAGTTGAAACAGGAATTTAAGAAGTGGAAAAAGTAAATGCGTGTGTAGTGTTTTGCTGTGACCACCCTGCACATGTAGCAAGTCAGGCAGGGCATAAAAGGAGTGTAATCCCAAATGTTCTGTCTTTATTAGATGAAAACCATGTTTTTAGCTTATGGCTTTTTTAATCTTGAAGTCTTCTTACTTTTACTAGTTGTTAAATCTGCAAGTGAAGAAGGTCATTCTTGTCCTTCTAGACCCCCATCAGAATAAAGTGATTAATATCCAAGATTTCATCCTGCTGAGTCCCCTGGGAGTTCAGCTGCTAAATCCAGCAACCATGTCTCAGATTATGCTGTGGCCTGTTAGTCACTTATGCAGAAAATCCCTGTTCTTTCCCCCCCTCTGCCCACCTTTCCTCCTCAGCTGGCCTACAGAAAGAATTACGAGGACACCAAGAAGAACGTGCACATCCCAACCGACATGATGAACCACGTGCTGGCCAAGAAGTGCCAGTACATCCTCAGTGACCTGGAATACCGAACTTACTTCCACCAGTGGAATTGCTCCCCTGAAGAAAATGATGTTATTCATGCCAGAAAAGCCCAGGAAATCCTGAGTGATGTATGTTTAGTATTTATTTAGAATAGGCTCAGTTGGAAGGGACCCATCAGCAGGTCCAGCTCCTGGCCCAAAAATGCCACCATGTGCCTGAGAGTGTTGTCCAAATACTTCTTGAACTTATTGGGACTTATTTGATATCTCAGTAGTACCATTCATGTAATTTTTTCCAATGTTTTAAATATAAAATACTTTCAATTATCTGCCATAGTATTTAAATGTGAAATCAGGAACTGTGGCTTTAGATTTCTTAGGGTACAGTACCAATCCTTCTGGATCCAGTGGGTCTGGGAAAGAATCCTCCTGGTCCATTTGGGGCTGGATCAGCCCCAGGGTGTGAGCTGAGGAAAGGTCTCTGAGCCAAAACACTTCCTCATGTTCCATGGTCAGCAGCATCTCATCTTGGGCCAATCAGCTTCCCTGTGGCAATCTGGGGGGTGTTAATTACCTGGCCTTTTACTATGCAGAATTCTTTGGTTTAACTCCCCTTGCAAATCCTGGGGTTGAAAATCCTTCAGCAGCCCATGGGATGCTCTCTGTGCTCCCATGTGAACTTCCAGGTGGACTGGAGTTTCCAGCAGATCCTGGTTCACATTCAGTGACCTCCTGCTTCAGATCTGCACTAGTCAAAGATACTCAATAGAGAGAATAAACACTCTCTTTTTACCAGAGAATCCCAGATTTGCTGGAGTTGGAAAGGACCCCTGGAGATGATCTTGTCCCACCCAGGCTCACCCAAAACACGAGATTGTGACCAGGCAGGATTTGAATGTCTCTGGAGCAGGAGACTCCACATCCATTCCAGTGCTCCCTCCCCCTGAACAATATTCCCAGGAATCATATTCATTTTTTCCCAAGCAGAAGCAAATTTCTTCCTAACTTTATGTTCTTTTTCCACCCATGTAGGCAGTGTATAAAGATGACTTAAACTGGCTGAAGGGCCTGGGCTGTTATGTCTGGGATACTCCGCAGATCATACAGGCTAAGAAGTCCTATGACCTCCAGAGCCAAGTAAGTGTGTTTTCCTTGGGAAAGGAAATATTTACAAGACTCTTTTTTATGATTCTTTGGGATTGACACCTCTTCTAGTCTAAAGCAGAGTGAAATAATTCCTGTTGAACAGAAATATGTTGTTAAATCTGGAATAATACACTCTGAGTTTTGTCTGTAGAGACATCCCTTGTGTTATTGAAGGAGCAGAAAACAGGAGAATGGAGAGAGAGCAAAGCTGTGGGTTTTGTCAGTGAGAACATACCACTTTTTTATTTCTGTATGGACCAGGTACCTCAGGGAGACATTTCTGTTGGGGAAATAGTGTCTCCTGCCTTGCTGGTTGTCCTCTGAGCCTGCAGTGATGTATAATTGTCATTATTCCTTAGTTCAGACTGGCTTTGTAGTAAGTATTTCTATTTTATGACCTGTCACTTTTAGAACTGCTCTTCACTGGGCTGTAATCCTGGGCTTCAGAACTGATTTTAAAGTGAGCTGGCAGGGAATTTCCAGGTTGTTTTCAGCATCAGTGAGGTTTTTGTTTGTTCTTTTCCTTAGATACAATACACCTCTGCAGGAAAGGAGAACTTCCAGAACTTCAGCGTGGTCACAGACACCCCTGTGTACGTGACTGCCCTGCAGAGCGCTGCCAATGCCAGCGAGGTGAGAGCCCCTCTGCCCCCCTGCAGCTCTGCCCCTCTTCCCTCTGAGAGCTGGCACAGCCCCCTGACTCTGGCTGCCATTTCCAGGTGAAATACAAGGAAGAATTCCATAAAACTAAGGACAAGTACACGACTGTGACCGAAACAGTGGACTCTGAAAGGGTTCAGAATTTGAAACATCTCTACAGCAATGTAAGTGGGCCCTTCCAGCTTGGAATATTCTGGTGTTTCTACACATCTTTTCTTCTCTTAAACTGCTGTTGAGAGGGATCTTTGTTTTATTTTGTTGTTTCTCTCTCTGAAGATAAATATCCAAACAAGGAGCCTCTCAAAGCCAGTGAGAACCCTCTGAGGTGGAGGAGATGATGTTTTCCAGGCAGATGGATTATTCTAACTGTAGTTCCAGTTTTATCCAAACACAGGCATTAATAAATGGGTAAAATTGCACCTGAACACAATTAACACCTCCTATGGGAACAAACATGAATAACTAGAAAGAATTTTTATCATTCTTTATGTGCACTCCCAAGATTAAACTTGGATGTCAAGGAATAGTTACGGGGTCTGAATAAAACCAAAAGGGCTTTGGATTCCTGCTGAATTTCTGCTGATTTCTCTTGGTTGTTGGTTATTACTGAGGAAAAGAATTTTTCCACTCACACAGACTTTCTGTTCCTCCCAGAATCTCTACAGGAAGGCCTGGGATAAAGTGAAGGCCACTGGATATGCCATACCCTCGGATTCTGTAGCCCTGGCACGTGCCAAGGAGCTGAAGCACAATGCCAGTATTGTGAGTGAATTAAATGCTTTATTTTTTATCAGATCATCAGTTATAACAAACAGTTCATGCCTTGCGTGGTCTACAGGTATAAAATGGTTTTAAGGTTTATTTTCTCTTTTCAATTGAGATCTAATATGTATCTGCAGATAATCACTTTTCTGTGATAATAATTTGGATAATTTATTTCTTTGTGTCTTTAAAGGAAAATGGTCATGTTTTATAGTGATCAAAAGTGTCTCTTGGAAATGTCTGGTTGGTGGTTTTTTAGGCTAAATTTCATGAGCATCCAGGTCAGAAAAATGACAAAACATTTCAATTTTTTTTTTTTAAGTATAGAAGAACATTTTATGCTTTACTGAACTGAGGATTAGGAGAAATCACTCCATGGATCTGTTTAAATGAAAAAACTGGAATGATAAATAGCTTATTCTGCATCTATTTGCTTTTAAAATCTCCTAGTCAGCTGTTATTTTTACAGTGTGATGATTATGATGCACCTCTGCCCTTTAAGATAAACCAGAAACCCAAATCCTGCTTTAAAGCCTTTCTCTGCTTGTTGGACTCAACTGAGCATTTTGTTAGTGAGCAGTTTTGTTCCAAATGCTGTTCAGAGTCTCTGGAGTCAGTGACCTGTTGCCTCTCCCTGCCCTGCCCAGGTGAAGTACCGGGAGGAGTACGACAAGTTCAAGGCGCTGTACACGCTGCCCCGGGGGGTGGAGGACGACCCCAACACCGAGCGCTGCCTGCGCGTGGGGAAGCTCAACATCGACGTGAGTGCTGCCTCGGGGTGGGGGTTCTGCTCATCAGTCCATGCTCACCTCAGAACAGGCTGCTCAGAGAACACACCTCGGTCCAGGTTCCTGGTGTGAGTGGCAAAATGCCACTGCCCAATACAGAGTCTGTCTCCCTCCTGCTGAGGAAGGGGAGAAAGGAAAAAACTGGAAACTCAAACAACAGGTTTAAACTTAAACTAATTATATATATTTATACAGAAAGAAGAAAATGAAAAGGAACCAACAGTAGGACAAGAGGGTATGGGCTTAAGCTCTGCCAGGGAAAGTTTAGGTTGGATATCAGAAAGAAATTCTTTACAGAGAGAGTGCTCAGGCATTGGAATGGGCTGCCCAGAGAGGGGGTGGATTCTCTGACCCTGGAGGTTTTTAAGATGAGACTGGTCAGTGCCACGGTCTGGTAAGCACTGTGGGGTTGGATTAAGGGTTGGACTTGATGATCTCAGAGGTCTCTTCCAACCCAACTGATTCTATGATTCCATGAACACACACTTAGAAAAGTCAGATATAACAAAAATATTCTACCTCCCACTGAAAACAGATTCCATCACTCTAGATCTAATAAAGCCCCCTAAAAGACACCCCGCAAGGCAAAAAGAGAGAAAATAACAATAAAATGTTTCTACTTCTCTGAACTCAAACAATGTGAAGTAGCAGTGGCAGCAGGCAGGGCCCAGCGCAGCCCCACAGCAGCAGCACGTCCTCTCTGGGCTGTAGCCATGACGGGAACTGCCAAACCCCTCCTACTCTACTGTATTTATGTCTCAGGTTTGCCTCATCTGGTATGAAATATTCCTCTGGTTGTTTAAGTCAGGTGACACCTGTCCCTCCTAATCTACATAGATTCTCTGAGCCTGCTAAGCTGAACTAAAATTAAAGCCAAAACTACCACATGCCCCGTTTCCACATGCATTGCTAAATTCTGGAATACACCTCCAAATTTAAGCTTTTGATTCAGGTGTTCCTTGGCTTGCACAGCCAAACCTTTACTGAGAAGGTAAAGCCACATCTTCTGCTTTCTTTTATTCTCAGACTATTCACAGACTATTCTGAGTTGGAAGGGACGGACCATCAAGTCCAACTCTTCAGTCAATGGCCCACACAGGGGATTGAACCCATGACCTTGGCATTGTTACAGCCAAGTTTTAACCAACTGAGCTGATCTCAGGATTTAGCTCATCAGCACAATGAAAATTGAACAAATTTTATTCTATCATCCTTGATAAGATCTTGCAAATTATTTTTAGAGCAGGCAAGATGTAAATTTTAGCCATGAGCAAAGTGACATCAATGATTTTCTTCCAGTGCACCAACAGTTTGTGACTTACTATTATTGATGTTCAGAATCATTATTGATGTTCTGCTCCACCTCCACAGCGCCTGTACAAGGAAGCCTATGAGAAGACTAAGGCCAAGGTGCACATCATTCCAGACATGGTGGACATCCTGTCTGCCAAGGATGCCCAGAAGAAGATCAGCGAGGTGGATTATCGCACGCGCCTGCACGAGTGGATCTGCCTGCCCGACCTGCAGGTCAACGCCCACGTGCGCAGGGTCACCGACCAAGTCAGCGATGTGAGTCCCCCAGCGTGTGCTCCTGGTCGTTTCTGAGGGGGTTCTTGTGTTTCTGCCCCCTAGGAAGAAAGGGTTCATCCCAGGTTGGGGCAGAGCACTCCAAAGTGGCCCTTGACCCCATTGTGTTGGGTTTGGAACACTTGGCAATGAAAGTGTAGCTGAGTCGGGGTTCAGTTCCATTGCATCATAGAATCCCAGACTGGTTTGGGTGGGAAGGGACCTCCAAGCCCATCCTGTCCCACCCCCTGCCATGGGCAGGTACCTTCCATTATCCCAGGTTGCTCCAGCCTGGCCTTGGACAGTCCCAGTTATGGGGAACCCACAACCTCTCTGGGCAACAATTCCAATCATCTCAGTGTTACCACTGTTGGTGTTGGGTCATGGCATTGGTTCTACCACTTCAACCACCCCTGTGGGTAAATTGTCCTTTATTTGATTGCATAAGATGTGGAAACTTTGGAAGGCTGAGAAAATCCTGGTTGTCTGAAGCTTCCACACAATTACCTTGTTTAGCCAGCCCAGGGATCTGTCAGTAAATCAGTGTCCAGTAGGATGTGCAGGCAATTTTTCTTGAAAAATAATTGGATTTTTAACTTACTGGCCAAATTGAAGCAATGAAGAAAAATTATTTAAATTCCAAAAGGAATTAATTTGATTTTTTTTCAAACAAAGAAGTTGAAGTACTGAAAACTTTACTTGTGTTTCAGCCTGAGTTAGAAATAAGGAACTAGATCCTGGTGGAATTCTTACAGGTTGTTTCTCTGCTCTGACACTTCAGGTGATCTACAAGGATGATCTGAACTGGCTGAAGGGCATTGGCTGCTTTGTCTGGGACACCCCTGAGATCCTGCACGCCAAGCAGGCCTATGATCTCCGCAGTGATGTGAGTGCCTGCCCTGGGGGGGCTTCCCAGAGGGGTTGGAACATCCCTGCAGTTTGTGCTGCTCCAGCTCTACCTGGAAAGTGTTGTATTTCCTCTGAAATACTTCTCTGCTGAAGCATTCATTAAAATAACCTTCACTTCAATATCCTTCCTGTTTCAGTGCTGGTTCACTAATAGGAAAGTGTTAAAATAAATGGTAAACATAAAAATAAATTCAATTGCATCTACTAATTAGAGCTCTTGTATTTCTCTCTGCAGATTAAGTACAAATCTAAGGCAGAAAAAATGAAGAAGGACTTCACTGTGGTCACAGACACCCCTGTGTATGTCCAGAATGTCCTCAGTGCCTTGAATTTAAGTGAAGTGAGTGTTTGTGTCACCTTCCCCCAAACGTTCCATGTGCCACTCCCTCACAAGGCCTAGAAATGTGACTTTTGATGTATTCCTGTCATAGTTTGATCATTGCTGGTTATCTACAACTCACTGTAGACACAGCCACTAAAATCCTGAATTGCCTGAAACCAAAAAACTTCCATGCAGATTTTTATACCCAAACAACACAAACTATGAGAGACCCTCATAACTGTGACTTCTGCTCTTTCCCAGGCTGTGTATCGTGGGGATTACCTGAGGAATGTTAAAGGCAAAATGACTTCTACTGATAAAACCATCGACTTGGAGAGGGCATACAATGCCAACAAAATACAGAGTGAGGTCAGTGGGAACTCTGGGCTCCTCAGGGTTTGTCAAACCAAAAACAAAATGCAGTGAGGTCAGCATGAAATTTGGGCTCCTCAGAGTTTATCAGACCAAACCCCAAATGCAGAGTGAGGTCAGTATGAAATTTGGGCTCTTCACAGTTTGTCAGACCCAACCCCAAATGCACAGTGAGGTTACTATGAAATTGGGGCACCTCAGACTTTGTCAAACCAAAAACAAAATGCAGAGTGAGGTCAGTATGAACTCTGAGCTCCTCAGTTTGTCAGACTCCAACCCAAATGCAGAGTGAGGTCAGTATGAACTCTGGGCTTCTCAGAGTTTATCAGACCCAAACCCCAAATTCAGAGTGAGGTCAGTATGAAATTTGGGCTCCTCAGAGTTTATCAGACCCAACCCCAAATTCAGAGTGAGGTCAGTATGAAATTTGGGCTCCTCAGAGTTTGTCAGACCCAAATGCTTTCAATGTCCATGTCTGTTTTTGGCTTTCCAGATGTCACTGCTCTGACATGCAAGTGGGAAATGTCCTGATTTATTTCCAGGGATGCCTTTTAGTGCAGACATGGGGGGGAATCTTTTGCCAGCTGTGATCCTGAGGTGTCTGGGACTGAGGTTTTCCTCTTGGATGTCCCACAGAGCTGTCACCACCTCTCCCTGCCTTGTCTTGCAGAACTTGTACCGCTGGGCCGGTGTGAACGCTCTGCCCACTGGATACAGCCTTCCCACCGACACTCCCACCTTCCAGCATGCCAAGCACGTGCAGCACATTGGCAGTGATGTAAGTGCTGGGCCGAGTCCTCCTGCCCCAGGGGAATCCCTGCAGTCCCAGGGGAGGGACTGTCACCTTGGGAAATTGCTATCAAAATGGAAATATTCTCAGGAATATGAAATACATTATTAGGTGCAAAAGAAATGTGATATATTATTAATGGAGGTTTTTAACTCTGGTACAGCCACATCTCACTTGTTCAGCTCTAAGGTCTGGCTCCCTGCACAGCACAAATTGCTGTCAGAACTGCAGTGCCAGTAGAACCACAGTCAAATTCAGGTTCTCTGTGTTTCTCCCATTTACAGCTGAAATATAAAGAAGCCTATGAACACATGAAAGCCAAAGGTTATACCCTGGGGCCTAAAGATGTGGGCTTTGAAAACGTGAAGAAAGTGAACCAAGTCATTAACGAGGTACAGTAAATATATAAATTTGCTTTCAGTTGTATTTGTAGTACCCAAAATGTGAGTGGTGAAAATACATTGACTGGGAAGCTGTTCCTTGAGGCTTTTAAGAGCAGTTTAGACAAACATCCATCAAGAATGTCAGGGGATCATCAATCCAGGGTAAAACTGTTGCCATGAGATAAAATTGTAGCTTAATTTTATTGGCCAATCTGCTGCTCTGTGATTAAGTTGGATAGACAATTCTGTACTGTATGACATTGGGTCTGACTGGTTTTAGGCTTTATATATATTTACTCCCTTCTCTGATCACTGGCTTTAATGGGATGAAAATGGAACATACATGTAACAATGCCAAGGTCATGGGTTCAACCCCCTGTGTGGGCCATTGACTGAAGAGTTGGACTCGATGGTTCTTGTGGGTCCTTCCAACTCAGAATAGTCTGGGATTCTGTGGTACTGTGATGTCTGAATAGTCTGTGATTCTGTGATGTCTTTAGGATTAGAGTCTGAGATTCTTGATGAATTATTTAATTATAAAGTTTGAAGGTGCTGCTGTTGAAACCAATGGTGGAGAACCTTTGCCTGTTTAGAAAGTTTGTGGACAAAGCACTTCCACTGTGCCCAACTGCTTGGCCATTTTGATGGCACAAAAGGTGTCCAAGTGGTTTAAAAAGTGTTAAAGTGTTCTGAATGTGCTCAGAGCAGTGTTGTGTCTGTTGTTGCAGAGGCTCTACCGGGCCACGTACCACAAGAACAAGGACAAGATCCACACCACGCCGGACACGCCCGAGATCCGGCAGGTCCGAGCCACGCAGGAGGCCGTCAGCGATGTAGGTGCCTTCCCCAGAGCACAAACAGGGAAAGCTGAGCTTGGTCCACTGAGCAAACACCTGAGCTGCTGGTTCTCTCTGTCTTTCAGCTGATCTACAAGTCGGATTTCTTCAAGCTGCAGGGCCACCTGATCTCACTGCCCTACACGCCCGAGGTGCTGCACTGCCGCTACGTCGGGGACATCACCAGCGACGTGAGTGGCTCCTGCCAGCCCTGCTGGGGGCTGTGCCTCCCCTCACTGCCACTCTGCTCTGTGTTAAGTAAGGGGTATCATAGAATCATAGAATGGATTGGGTTGGAAAAGACCTCTGAGATCATCAAGTCCAACCGTTGGTCCAACCCCACTGTGATCACCAGCCCAGAGCACGGAGTGCCCTGGGCTGGTGATCACAGTGGGGTTGGATCAAGACATGGTGGCTTCTCACTCAGTGCCACATCCATAGAATCACAGAATGATAGAATCAGTTGGGTTGGAAAAGCCCTCTGAGATCAGCAAGTCCAACCCTTGGGCCAACTCCAGTCCCTTTACCAGATCATGGCACTCAGTGCCCTGGGCTGGTGATCACAGTGGGGTTGGATCAAGACATGATGGATTCTCACTCAGTGCCACATCCATAGAATCACAGAATCATAG
>JAWWLY010000165.1:1303225-1314887 GCA_035041215.1 Gymnopithys bicolor
ATTCCCTGGGTGCTGTCCCTGCTCTGGCACAGCTCCAGCCATTCCCTGGGTGCTGTCCCTGCCCTGGCACAGCTCCAACCATTCCCTGGGTGCTGTCCCTGCCCTGGCACAGCTCCAACCATTCCCTGGGGGCTGTCCCTGCCCTGGCACAGCTCCAGCCCTTCCCTGGGTGCTGTCCCTGCCCTGGCACAGCTCCAGCCATGCCCTGGGGGCTGTCCCTGCCCTGGCACAGCTCCAGCCATTCCCTGGGGGCTGTCCCTGCCCTGGCACAGCTCCAACCATTCCCTGGGTGCTGTCCCTGGTGCCACAGAGCAGAGATCAGTGCCTGCCCCTCCATTTCCCCTCAGGAAGCTCCAGACCAGGATAAATTTCCCCTCAGTCTCCTCCAAGAAACCTCAGCTGCTCCTCATATGGCCCCTCGAGAGCTTTCATAGCAGTGTATGACAGAGTTCAGAATTCCTGCTATTTCCAGGGACAGGAATACACCCCACTATCCAAAGTCTTATCCTAACCAAAGATCCCAGTTACACCTGCTCCAGGAATTTAATTCCCACATCTGCCAGTTCCTGATGTGTAATCCCAGTGTGTTTTCCTTTCCTCCACAGCCATACTTTGGGGTTTCTAAGAAGACCATTCTGCTGAAAGGAATCCAAGAGATGGAAGAGGAGGAAGAAAATATCCAGGACATGATTGAAATCCACTTCCAAAAGCCGAGTAACGGCGGTGGGGAAATAGAGAGAATCAAATACGTCTCCAAAGGAGCAACATGGGTTTGCTTTGAGGAGGATGCTGAGAATGCCATCTAGGAAATCAGAGTGAGCTCCTCAGCTTCTGAGTTTTTGCTGCACCAGAGGCATAGGGACTTATGCAGATGTTGTGCTTTAATGCAATTTATCCTTGTGAAAGAGGAATGACCTGCCTTGTGATTTGTGCAATGGCACAGACTCCACATGGAACTGCAGCAAAACTCACTGCTTGGGGCTCCAGAGTAAAGACACAGAAAAAGCACTTGAAATGCAATCTAAGATTGTCTGCAAAGCTGCAGATTTTATATCTTGCAAAATTTGGATAATTCACATATTCCAAAGTGGAATAAATGTATTATTTCTTACATTTTGGATCCAAAAGCCCTGTGTAATCCCAGTCCAAAGCCTGGGACAGGCACAGACCTGCTTTGTTGAAATGCCAGAGCTTCAGAGGTGGCTCTGACACATCTCCAGTGGTGCTGAGGCTGCTGAGTGCCACCAGAACTGAAATACCTGGAAGAAATCCAATCATTTCATAAAATCCAAAAGATCACCTTAGTGATGAAATTAAAAGGGAAAAGGGAAGTGCAAGGAATTGCACTTAAGAAATGCCCTGGCAGGAATGCTGCCTTTAGCTGTTGAGTTTCTGCTAATTCATAGCCTGCCTTATTCTTTGGGTTTAATACTTGTTTCTACAAATAATTTTTTCCTCATTTTTGTTCATGGTTTTTCTTAATTTAAACTTTTACAGTCTAGGATTGAGCTGGTGCTTTATCTAAACCAGGCTGGGTTTGTAACAACACTGAGGAAACAGCCTGAGGGGTCTGGTGACTCCCAGGCCCTGGTGGTGTGTGTAGAGAGGGAGCATGGAAATGCAGAGCCAGAGGAGGATTTGTTTTCCAAGGAAAAATGCTTTTCCTTTTCTGCTGTCATCATTGGAAAAGAAATCCTCCTCTGACTCTGCATTTTCATATCTTTTGCTGAGATGGTTTGGCCACAAAAATCTCAACTTCAAAGGAACAGGAGTCTGGCACTGACAATAACTTATTTTCAGGGTATTTGACATGTTGGTGTGCAGGAAAGGGACAGTGCACTGGGCACTCCAGAAATACCTCAGGGATTATTGTTGCAGAGAAACTGAGTTGTCAAGAGATAGAGTTGAATAAGGGAAACTAAAAGGCTGCAAGAACCAGTTTATCTTGAATTTACTATTGAGATACACGTGACTGTAGCACCTCTTGCTGTTTAGTGCATGCAAAGGCAGGGATTGAGTACCTGACCACTGGGGAGGAATAAAAGAGTAGTACTGAAGTATTTATGGACCTTTTGTACTTTTGCACACCTAAAAACTTGGTGAGATCAGAAGGGGGAAAACCCTGAGGAAGGTAAAAAATGTCATGAATTTTAACTCTACCTCATTGTTAAATACTGTGCCATGTGTGTGCTGTTGTGCCATGTATGTTCCTTGACATGCATGTTTTTACACGTGTGTGACTTGCTGTGTGTGCCTCGATATGTGTCTGCTCCAACATGTGTGTGCCTCGATGTGCATGTGTGCCTTACCATGTCCCTTGCTGTGTGCATGTGCTCTGCTGTGCATGTCCCTTGCTGTGTGTGTCCCTGGCTCTGTGTCCCTTGCTCTTTGTGTGTGTCCCTTGCTCTGTGTCCCTTGCTGTGTGTGTTTGTCTCTCGCTGTGTCCCTTGCTGTGTCCCTTGCTCTGTGTTTGTCTCTTGCTGTGTCTGTCCCTTGCTCTGTGTGTGTCTCTTGCTGTGTCCCTTGCTCTGTGTCCCTTGCTCTGTGTCCCTTGCACTGTGTCCCTTGCTGTGTCCCTTGCTCTGTGTGTGTCCCTTGCTGTGTCTGTCCCTTGCTGTGTGTGTCTCTTGCTGTGTCCCTTGCACCGTGTCCCTTGCTGTGTCCCTTGCTCTGTGTGTGTCCCTTGCTGTGTGTGTTTGTCTCTTGCTGTGTCCCTTGCACTGTGTCCCTTGCACTGTGTCCCTTGCTCTGTGTGTGTCCCTTGCTGTGTCCCTTGCTGTGCGCGTGTCCCTCTCTCTGTGCATCGCTGTGTCTCACTGTGGGTGCCGCTGTGTGTGCTTGTACCTCTCTGTGCATGTGCCTTACACATGTGTGCCTTGCCACGTGTGTGCCTCACTCTATGTGTGTGTGTCCCTCACCGTGTGTGTCCCTGTGTCACTCACCATGTATGTGCTTCACCACATGTGTATCCCTCACCACATGTGTTCCTCACCATGTGTGTGTCCCTCACCATGTGTCTCACCATGTGTATCTCTCACATGCGTGTCTCTCTCGCCATGTGTCCCTCACCATGTGTGTGTTTCACCATGTGTGTGTCTCTCACCATGTATGTGTATCTCTCACATGTGTGTGTCTCTCACCACGTGTATCTCTCACCGACTGCACGTCCCTCTCCCTGCACTGGGACATTCCCTGCGGGACGGGCTCCCCGGACACGGACATTCCCTGCGGGATGGGCTCCCCGCGCACGGACATTCCCTGCGGGATGGGCTCCCCGGGCACGGACATTCCCTGCGGGATGGGCTCCCCGCTCACGGACATTCCCTCCGGGACGGGCTCCCCGGGCACGGACATTCCCTGCGGGATGGGCGGCCCTGGGCGGTTGTTTAGCGGAGGGCGGAGGGTTCCCCCAACTTCCCGTCCTCCTCCTCCTCCTCCCGCGGCGGTTTCGGTTTTGCTTTCGTTTCCCCAACGGATGGACGGGCCCGAGCCGGCCCGGGGCGGGGGGCGGGGGCACATCGCGACAGGACCCTCATCCCGAGAGAATCCCATCCCAGCGGACCCCCATCCCGACGGGACCCCATCCCGACAGGACCCGATCCCGGCAGGACGCCATCCCGGAGGGAGCCCATCCCGGCGGGGGCTCCATCCCGACAGGACCCCATCGCGACAGGACCCTATCCCTGCGGAGGCTCCATCCCGACAGGACCCAATCGCGACAGGACCCTATCCCTGCGGAGCGGCGGCCATGGCAAGTACCACAGGCCTTGTCCCGGCGCGGGGGTCAGGCCGTGCCCGTGTGTCCCCCCGGGAGCTGCTGCCCCAGTGCCCCCCGTCCACGTGCTCACTGGGAGCACTGGGAGTCCCCGGACACAGCTCCTGTGCTCAGTGGGACAGCACTGGGAGCCCCCAGGCACAGCTGCTGTGCTCACTGGGAGCACTGGGAACTCCCGGCCACAGCTCCTGTCCCTCCCTGTCCCTCCTGCCCTCCCTGCGGCTCCTCCCGCAGCGTTTCTGGGCGGGAGCAGCTGCTCAGCACAGACTTGTCTCGGCAGTGACTCAGCACTAAATGTCGGGATGTTTCCCTAACCCCTATAGCAGGCAGGATTGGTGCTCCCAAACACCAGCTGGCAAGGTGTGAGGTGCAGTCTGGCAGCCTGGGCTGTGCCAGGCGTGAGAAAATCCTCTCTGGACCCGGGGAGCACCCTGTCTATATTCCCTGTCTGTATTCCCTGTTTGTGTTCCCTGTCTGTATTTCCTGCTTCTGCCTGTATTCCCTGTTTGTAGTCCCTCCCTGTATTCCCTGTCTGTATTCCGTCTCTATTCCCTCCCTGCATTCCCTGTCTGTATTCCCTGCCTGTATTCCCTGTTTGCATTCCCTGTTTGTATTCCCTGTCTGTATTCCGTCTGTATTCCCTGTCTGTATTCCCTGTTTGTATTCCCTTACTGTACTCCCTGCCTGTATTCCCTGTTTGCATTCCCTGTTTGTATTCCCTGTCTGTATTCTGTCTGTATTCCCTGTCTGTATTCCGTCTGTATTCCCTGTTTGCATTCCCTGTTTCTATTCCCTGCCAGTATTCCCTGTTTGTATTCCCTGCCTGTATTCCCTCTTTCTATTCCCTGTCTGTATTCCCTCTTTCTATTCCCTGCCTGTATTCCCTGCCTGTAATCCCTGCCTGTATTCCCTGCCTGTATTCCCTGTTTGTACTCCCTGCCTGCATCCCTGCCTGCATCCCTGCCTGTACTCCCTGCCTGTTGTCTCAGCAGTGCAGGCACTTTCACACCACCATTACCCCCAAAACAATTGCCTGGTACCATTCCAGCCCCTGCCTCTGTGCATTTGATGGGTGATAAAAGGAGGCCTGAGGTCCTTCTGAATTCAAAGCTTGTGTGGTTGGGCAGCCTCGCTGGGTCTGTCTCCTCCTGGTGGCCCCAGGGATCTGCACTCACATTCTGCTTTGTGGCCCTCATGTTTTATGCAGCCCAGGTCCAGAAAAAAAACCCTAAAGAATTCACACAAAGTGACTCTGAAGTTCCTGACAGCTCAGACATGCTAAATTTGTTTTCTTTCTTCCCCTAGTCAGTGAACTGCTACTAAATTTACTCAGCATTCCACTATTTACAGTGATTTTGCCCTGATATTCCCAGTGAAATATTGCTGTTTATATCCAGAATGGGAAGAAAATGTGCTTCTCTCATAAAAAAAAGCCTGTTTGGGCTGGGTTTGGTGTTTGCTGTGCTGGGGGTTTGCTCTGATGAAAGTCCCGTGTGCAGTTTGTTGTTTCATGCCCTGTGAGTCTCAGGTGGGTGACTGGCATTGTGTTCTCCCAAGCTAACAGGGTTATCCATTTCATAAATGCAGGGAGATGAGTCAGAGCACAACCCCAGATCTGAGTGCTGTGAATTTAACAAGTTGGAATCTGACCCTTCCACTCTGGAAGGAATCCTTACTGAGCAGTCCATGCAATCCCAGTTTTCATTCCCTCCAAGTTTTGAATCTTAGGATTGGAGGAAACACCATTATCAGTGTGACACTTCCATGTGAGAAACTGGAATCTAGTGCTGATTTTTACTGCTTTGAGAAGGTCCTGAGAGGGTGTAAATTACATTTAAGGCCACTTTTGTGGATGCCTGAGGGGCCCTGGCATGCACTGAGATGTGATTCAGCAGCTTTGATGGACTCCTAAAGGCAAAGGGAATGGGAGTCACTCCAGGGGCTGGGGTGAGTCTGGGTGATCCCCATGGCAGGTCACGGGTGTTCCCTGCGTTTACCTTGTGCCATCTCTGCACAGGCAACAGGAAGAGCTGCCAAAGCCTCGAGGACAGTTGTGGTCACTGGTGTCCCAGGTGGTCTTCTGGAGGATGATGTCATGGCTGACATCCTCACCATCCACTTCCAAAAGTCCAGGAATAACGGTGGAGATGTGGAAGAAGTGACTTATCCAATGGGGAGTGAAGGAGTTGCATACGTGACTTTTGAAGATCCAGAAGGTATTTACATCAATGTGTTAAATTACAGCCATCCCCTGCATAATTAGTCCTATGCCACATGATTTTAAATTGTTTATTAGTACTGGAATTTTACAGACTGGAGGACTAAAGCCTCTCTCTGAGCCAATCAAAGTTTTAGGGTTTCATTTGTGTTCACTGAAGTGATGACTCAGTCGTCATGCAGAGCATTCTGTTTGGGTTTTAGGAATAAATTAATACCCTGCATAACATTTTGGTTTGATAGTCAGGCTTTTGGGAATAAATCTCTGCCAGTCAAGGTTCTGAGAAGACAGGCCTCTGTCTCTGAGCAGTTTTGACTAATACATAAAATATTAGGCAGGAGTATGGAGTTGCCTGTTTGGGAAACACACTGAGTGTTCCATCAGACTAGAGCTGGGTCTTGTTTTACTGCTCAGCAAGTGATTCTGGCTTTCTCTTTAGCTGTGGACAGTGTCCTGAAGAAGGATGACCATCAGCTGGAAGACAAGAGGCTGTCCCAGTCCTATCCCCTGAAGGTGACCAGTTACTGTGAAAACGTGAGCTCCTGCATAATTCACCTCCCTCTTCTTCCACTGGTGTGTTAACCATTCCTTAAGTTCTCTCCTTCCAAATTCCAGGTCTTCAGCTCTGTCACATCTGTGCTCGACATGTCTGTCTTCAAAGCCCAGTTTGTTTTAGAAGATCTGGTAGAAGAAATGAAAAGGCAGAGCAAGGATTTGAGCTTTGGGCCTTTGCAGCCCAACGGGCAGATTGTTGTTCAAGGCTCCTTTCCAGCAATCAAAGTGCTCACAGACTTTCTCCTCCTGAAAGCAAAACCCCTCTCAGAGAAGGACAACACAAAGGAAAGCAAATCCCCTCGGAGACTGCGCAGGAGGAGGCTCCAGGAGCACAGGAGTCCCGTGGAGACAAAGAATTCTGTTGGTGATGCACAAGGGGAAAAACAAGTGGTTGTTCTGGACACGGATATCTATCACTACATGAGGCAGTTCTTCTCCAGTATCTTCCAGAAGGATGGGCTTGTGATTTCTGGTGTCACTGATGGGGACATCACCACAGTGTGTGTTGGGAGTGCTGGAAAAGCTCGTGCTGGGCAGGTCTCAAATGTCAAAAGGGACATTGAAGATTGGTCCATGAAGCTCCACAGCATGTTAAGGAAGGAAAGGATCTGCTTCAAGGAGCACAGCAGAGATGAAAGGCACAGATACAAACGGGCGTGTGAGAGGCTCAAACCCCATTACCCTCGGGTGCTGGTCATGCCTTATGACACTCACATTGAGGTGATAGGAATGTCTGCAGATGTTTATAAGTTTACCAAGGAGGTGAGCAGCAGGAGTCACACCAGGTAGACAGGGAGTGTTCAGGGCTTTGTTCCACATGTTGCTCAGGACAGTTCCAGATGTTCTGTGCTCCTCATGCAGACGGTGGCACTGCAGGTCTCCCACTGTGTGCCCGAGCTGGGCACTCTGCACAGGAGGGTGGGCTGCTCTGTGCCCAAAAATACCAGAGTAAGTTCAGAACTGCAAACCCCTGCTCTCTGCATCTCTCATGGCTCAGGGACCAAGGAGGTTAAGCCTCTCCTTTGTGCAAGGAGGTGCCCACTGCAAACCCCAACAGTGGCCTGTTCTGTTGCCTTTTCTGCAGGACCTTCCCATCACTGAGATGCACAAAGAGAGCTTTGACACTTGACAGGACTAAATGCTTCCTAAATTTACAGGCTTGTCTTGTCCTGAGGAAGCCTTACAAGATGGCCCTGGAAGTTCTTCACAGAAGAAGGTGGGCAGTTTTGTTTTCATAGGAGCAGTAATGTTTTCTTTCCAGCTGTAACGGTTTCTGCAGCATCTCTGGACAACACGTTATTTGGATGTGAATGTTCAGAGGTTTGATGGGAAAATCTGGGGATATTTGGCCTTTTGAATCAGATTCTGTTAAGGCAAATCTGTTTCTATATCCATTACAAGGGATATTTTTCAAAACCTTTTTAGAAAATTGCTCTTATTTTGTGATACCAGTGTGTCCAGAGTACTTTGTCAGAACATACACAAGCACTTAAGGCTCTTTTTGTCTGATGTGCAGAAAAGTTTTAGCTTTTGAAATTACTTGCACAAACACTGTGTCCTTGTTCTTTTAACCAAATCCCAGAGTTTTGGTTGGGAGCCCAAACCTGAAGCCCCAGACACGCTTTGGGCATTTTCTTGTCATCACTGATTATCCATTGCAATTATGCAATGAAAGATAAAGTTGTTAAACCAGCATATTGAAAATTACTGTCAAAGCAGGAAGATGATGAGCTTAAGTGCTTTGCTGAGTTGGAAGGGGGGGAGCAGCATTTAAAGATTTAATCCCTTCCAGCTTCCCCTGTGGACTGCAGGTTCTGCAGGGGGTCAGAGATGGGGTGCGAGGTGGATGCTCAGGCTCTGGAAGATCCACTCCCCCCCCTCTGCTCCCTGTGGGGATGTTTTGGAGCTCAAGCAAAGATGGGAAGTTTTTCAATCTGGTTAAAGAGAAAATCCTCTATGAAGGATAATCCTTTAATGAAATTAGTGCTCTTTTCCAGTGTCCAGGCTGAGCTTGCCATCCCTTTTCCAAAGAGCTTCATTATTTTTCTGTTTCAGAGCATTGGCATTTCCTGTTTGCTCCAGTAAATGTTCAGGGCTCAGCTGATAAACCAGTGGCACTGGTGTGGGTTTGAATCCTGGCTGGTTGCTGCTGGCTGAGGGTGGTTTGTTGAGTGCAGTCTGACACCAGAACAGTTTGCAGGAGCAGCACGAGTGTCCTTGAGGTCTCACTGCCTGGCAAGTCCTTCCAACCCGACGCTTTTCAATGGGAAACCTTGAAAACGTCGCAGCTGAATCAAACGCTGTTGCTGGATGGTGGCTCAGCTGGAACAGCTCCTCTCCAGCTCCCTCCTGAGCCCCCTCGTCCTTGGCAGCAGTGCTGGGGCCCTCCAGCCTTAGCCCATTGTTCCCAGGCTCTCCCATCTGCTCCCGTGCCCAGGGTGTCAGTCCTTCCACAAAAAGAGCTTTGCCTTGGCTGTTTTGTTTGGGGAGTGCTGAGTAAATCGGCAGCTGGGAGGGGGAGGGTTGGTAAAGAGGAGCTTTTGTTTTGCTCCGGGGCTGCTTTTCCACGTTGGGTTTGCCTTGGCAACGCCCCACCTTTGGCACCACCTGGGCTGTGCCAGGGCAGGGCAGCTCGGGGTGGCACCAGAGGCGGTGGCATGTCCAGCCTGTGGCTGACTGAGCTGTTCCAAGGTTTGTCCCCACGGAAGAACAGGATTTCTGCAGCAGGAACAAAGCTGGGAGGCATCAGGACAGCCCAGTGTTTGCTGGAAATCATAAACAGCATCTCTGCAGAGTAACATCACGAGGGAAGTGTTTGTTCCTTCCTTCACGATGCAGATACCACGGGAAACAATAGATGTTTGGCAAAAATAGCCCAGTCTGGTCATTGCCATGAGTACTTTAACAAACACAACAGAAAACATCAGTGGTGGGGCTGCAGAGAGACTTGCCAGCTCTCATTCTCAGTTATTTTTACTGCTGTCTCCAATAAACTCCACTTGACAAAGGCATTTAGTATTTGTGTGTGCTGGATAATACCCGGGGAAAATATCAGATGTTACTCCCAGATCTGCTGCCTGACTCGGTATTCCAAGGGCTGCACTTTAATATGAATAAAAAAGAATTTGTTTATGGGTCCTGAATGAAATATTTATCCCTAGTGCTGTGCCCTTTACCAGGAGGGGAGATACAATAATTCATGTTGTAAAAATGCAAAGCCTGATTTCAATTTAAGGCACAGCTCCTACTGAAAAAGCCTGAAAAATAACAAAAAGGGCACAAACAGCAGCAGAATGTGAGCCCAGTTCCCTCTCAGGGGGGTGAACACCTGGAAACCCTGAGGATTGGAGAGACATCCCTTAGGAGGGAGGGAAAAGCAATAATGTCCTTGTTGTGCAGAGGGGTGGGGGAGGTGGATGGAGCGGGAATGATGGACTGGAATCCTCCCCCATCCCTGACACAAAGGGCAGGGAGGACAAAGCCTCTTCCCTCCCACTGTCCCTGTGCCTCTCCTGTGCAGGGTGAAGATGGATGGATGCCATTCCTGCAGGAAGGTTCCTCCATCAGGACAAAAAAGGCCCTTCCTGCAGGTTTGTTGTCCCTAAACCTGCCCCTGCCACCTCTGAGCTGCATCTGTTGAGACCACACACTCCAAATGCCTGTCTTGTCTCCTGAAAGATGCAACCCCCCCAGAGGGCCATTTGCTGGAGGGAGATTTTGGGAGCCACATGTCTTGTTTTAACCCCCAAAACCATATGTAAGAAAAATAAATAGGATTACCAACAAATAACTCCTTATTTAAGACAACCTTCACACTTCCACCTTCATCTGGAGGCTCAGGAGCATCAAAGCCACTGGGAAATGGAAAATACTGCCCAGGTGGTGGGTGAGGGGGTACCAGCAGCCCCGGGGTTGGACGGGGACAGGATCCCACCAGGAGAGGAGATGGATTTCCCAGGCTCTCTCTTGGCTGCCGTTGGGCTCTCAGGAGGCTCCAGGAACACACACACGTTCCTGTTTTGCTGCACATCTTGAGCAGCTGTAGGAGCAGGGCCAGGCAGGGCTGGGAAATGCCTTCCCCATTGCACAACCTTCCGTGGTGGCTCCTTCCCTCACATGGAGCAGGGCTGGGGTTTACAGGACACATGGACTCCATCCAATTTAATCCCAAATAACTCTGTCCTTGGCCTCTGGGCTTCCACCCTTCCATCTGCTGCACTTACCAATGGAAGGACCTTTTCCACCCCCCTGTTTAAACTGAGAGAGCAGAGAAATGACATGTAGAGACTTTGCCATGTTCACCTACAATTAGAGGATGGGAGTCCTCCCTGATTTCTGCAGCAGCTGCCTGAAGAGAACCAGACAACTTGGCTGAGAGAATAAAAAAATAATTCATCATTAATTTTAATTATGGTTTAAAAGAAAACAGAAAGCTCCAGTGAAACTGCACAATTCAGAGCTGACAGCACCTGGTCTGGTTGTATTTACTTTTTTCCTTAGAGTTGTGAACATCTGCTGGAAAACAAGTCCATTTTTTCTCCTTTGCCTGACACAGCTTTCCTTTGTCTCCTGACAACCATTAACGACCTTTAAAGAACTCTAAAAGTAATTAGTTTAAGGAGAAACTCCACTTCTGATGGCTGCAGGTGCTGGGGTGTTGCATTAAAACCAATTTTAAGGTGGATTTTCCCTGTCCTTCCTACTCCCACCTTTGTCAGAGGAGCAGTGTGGATCAGCACCAAAGGGCAAAAACCTGGATTAAAATACAGGACAATCAAAGTTCAAAGCAGAAATAATTTGATATCCTGTGATTCCTGGCAGGGTGGAGGAGGACACCAGCCCTGCCAAGGGTGGGACATGCAGGTGGCAGTGCTGCCCTTTGGATGGGGTCACACAGAAGATGCCAAGGCAGGAGCTGTGTCTGACAGTCACAACTCTGCACATGGAGCTGCACTTCCCATTCCCTACCCTGGGAATGTTTCCTGGCAAGCCCAAGGGCACCACAACACGGAGCTGGTCCGTGTCATAGAATCAGAGTCACAGAATCATAGAATGGATTGGGTTGGAAAAGACCTCTGAGATCAGCAAGTCCAACCCTTGATCCAACCCCACTG
>JAWWLY010000165.1:1324573-1336346 GCA_035041215.1 Gymnopithys bicolor
TTCCCCTATTTTTTTTCCTTTCTTCCTGCCCCCCACTCCATAACCAGCAGCAACACTCACTGAGTGTCATTTCTGTGGAAGAGCAAGGGGTAGAAACCACAAAATGCCCAGAACTGGGCTGGAAAGCTGAGGCAGGTGGAGAGACAGGATTTGAGCCCAGGTGTGGCATGTTCAGGTGGTGCTGCCCAGGCAGGAGCAGGAGGGGGTGGCAGGAGGTCCCCCTGGGCTTGGGCACTTCCAGGAGGAGCTCCAGGGGGATCTGGTGTGATGGGCTGGAAATCCTGTGGTTAATAATTCAGGAGAACATTCTGTGAGCTGTAAAGTGATGCCTGGATCAAGGAAATTGCCTCTTGGAGAGCAGGAACCCGAGGGGGGAGCTTGGGGAGCAGCACTTGTGGCTCACAGGGGCCACCAGGGGTGGGGACAGCAAAGCTGCAGGTTCTGGGCAGGATCTTCCTGCACTGCAAGACCTTTGGGTTTATTTGACAAGAAAACCCAAGGGGGAATGCCTTCAAGCTGAAGGAGGGTGGGTTTAGATGGGATATTGGGAAGGAATTGGTGGCTGGGAGGGTGGGCAGGCCCTGGCACAGGTTGGGCAGAGAAGCTGTGGCTGCCCCTGGATCCCTGGGAGTGTTCAAGGCCAGGTTGGAGCACCCTGGGACAGTGGGAGGTGTCCCTGCCCATGACAGGGGGTGGGATGGGATGAACTTTAAGGCCCTTCCCACCCAAACATTCCTGGATTCTGTGAACCTACAAAAATAAGGCTGAATTCCTGAGTCAGCAGTAGCAGTTTTCCTCTCATGAACATTCCACCCTTTTTGCAGGAATGACACTTTTCCACCCAGAACTTAGAGCTGATTTTATTAACAAACTGTTTTCCCTACTCTCAGTGGCAGAGCCTCCTCTTCCATTCCAGGAGCTTTCCCCATATCCTGAGCCATATTCTCTGTCCAGCAGGACTTGCAGGCAGCTGCTCCCAGCCCAAGCTCTGAGAGGAACCAGACAACCTCCCTGAGCCAGTTTGGGCACAAAATCTGGGATTTGTGTGAAACTGGGAGGGCTTTGGAAAGGCAGATCATGCTCTGTCCTGCTGCTCTGCACAAACAGTGTGGGGGCACAGGTGGATGTTGGGGAGTCCATCCCAAGGCTGACCATGCCCTTCCCAGTTCCTTATGGGATTGTACACCTGGAATGGGGATGAACTTCCAGGGAGTCCATCCCAAGGCTGACCATGCCCTTCCCAGTTCCTTATGGGATGGTATCCCTTGATTAAGGATTAGGTTGCTGGGAGTCCAATACAAGGCTTGACCATGTTCTTCCCAGTTCCTTTGAGATGATGCCCCTTGAATCCTCAGAATTGGGTTCCTGGGAGTGCAATCCAGGGCTTGACCATGTTCTTCCCAGTTCCTTGTGGGATGGTATCCCTCGAATGAGGATTAGGTTGCTGGGAGTGCAATCCAGGGCTGGACCATGTTTCTCCCAATATATTCTGGCATAACATCCTTTGCATGGACATCAGGTTCCAATTTCCTGCTCTCAGGAAGCAGCAGTGATTTCATCCACACAGCCCATGGCACTTTGGATGCCCTTTCTCCAGCTGAGCCTTAAATTACTGCAGGGATAAACTTAATGGGAAGGGATGTGCCAGCTCTGAAACTGCTCCTGGGGCCACAGCCAGAGCAAAAGCAAAGGGTTTGGCTGCTGGGAGTGTGACTTGCTGGGAGGGAACTGCTCCTGTGAACATGAGACAATGAGCAGAGCAGGTCCCCTCTGGTGACAAGTTACAGGATGTGACAAGAAGAAAGATTAGACAAAGCACTGTGCAAAAAATGGTCCTCTGTGCTCCAGGAATATGAAGTGTGGGGATGTTTGGGGGTTCTGGGTGTGTGGGCACTGGTTTGGCTGTGGTTGGGGTAAGGACTGGGGGATCTGGGCAGGGTCTTGCTTTAGGTGAAGCTCCTCCTGGGCCAGCAGGAGTGGCTGTACCTTGTGGGGTGTTTTCAGCATTTCTTGGGGAATTTATGAGCAGGATAAATGGACCTCCAGGGGTAGGAATTACTGGAGAGCACAGAGGAAGGGGGACAGCCCTGAAGTTCCAACTCTCTCGATGGGATTGAAGGCAGGAATGTTTGTTTTGCCAGCAGAGCCTCAGCCATTGGATCAGCAGACTTTTGTCATCTACAGGTGGAAGATCTGGGAAGAAAGAAACTCCTGATTCTCAAACAGTTCTCAGTGCCAAGGGCACGGGGCTGAAGCCTGACATTTCTCTCATGTTCGTAGTTCCAATGTGGAAGTTGCTCATCCTTTGCAAATCCTCCTGGGAATTCCAGGTCCTTCCCAGCTGTGCCTCCTGCCAGCTAAAGAGCCACAGGACTCCACACTGATCCTTCTCTTAATTCTCTTGATGAAATCTCACAGATTAATTAAAATGAAAATAATTTCAGAGGAGGAACTCGGTGCTGCACCAGGGGAGGGGGCAGAGCTGGGCACAAACCTCTGAAACCTGTGGGGGGAGCTTGGGAAACTCAGGATTAAAGCACGGCTGAGATTTTCCAAAGCTCTCTGCTGAGAGGGTCCCAGCTCCGTGGAAAAGGCTCCAGCATTAACTGGGATGCAGGTGTCTTCCTCTCCCCGTTCCCAGGCTCCCTCCCGAGGCTCCTTGGCTCTTCCCCTGCTTCCCTCCTCCGGCTCACGGGATGTTCCATCCCGAGCAGTTCAGCTGTGCAGAGGCAGCTGGGAGGGAAGGAGAAAGGAAAACTGCAGGATTAGGGGACAGGAAGACCTTACTCCAAAGTCCTGTTTGGCTCTTGACCCCCCTGAAGAGGGGTGGGAGTTTGGGGATGCTCTTTGCGTCCACAGGGAGAAGAGAAGTGTTGGAATTGCAGCTGAGTTGAGCCTCTATATAAATTAATTATAGTTTCACTAATCAGAGAGAGAGAGACTAATCACACACTGATAATTGTGTGACTCTGCTCTTTCTGACCACAGAGGACTAATCCCAGAAAGGTGTTTTAGGAGCTGGGATGGTGCAACAGGAGTGGCAGGGAATGTGCTGCCCACTGTAACCTCCGTGCTGGGCATCAAGGTTTGCTCCCAGCAGGAAACTTCTCACCAAAGCAGAGGATCCTTCCCAATCCCCCTGCAAGGGTCCCACACTCCCCAAAAATATATATAGAAGGATTTGTTTAGGGTTAACCTGTCCAAGGGCCTTTTTTAGGACTGCTCTGCCCTGGGAGTGCAGTGTGGGAGCAAGTGCCATTCTCCACAGTGCTGAGTTCAAATAAAATATGAATCCCACGCTGCTGTGGGGGTTACAGGTTGGTGTTTCTGCCAGGAAAGGGGTGGCACCTACAAATACCCACCCCAAAGGGTTTGCACAGCTCCAAGTGTGGGGTAACACCTGGGGAGCAGCATTTCCCTTCACAGCCACAGATACCAAGCACTTCTCACCTCCCTTTTTTCCTCAAAGGGAGGAAAATGCTTTCCCTCGCTTAAAAGAAACATCATTAAAGCTTTTAAAAATCCTTTTGTTCCTCGCTTGTTTTGACAATGTTCGTTTCCCCCCCCATTTATTCCCCCCTGAAATTCTAATTATCTGCAAACCCCTTTGTGCAGGAGTCGTTTCAGTTTGGGGAAAGCTGCGGAAATTCAGCTCCAGGCCGATATTTGAGCAGTGCCCGAGTCCCACCCGGAGGGGGAGCGGAGTGGGGAGAGATGGATTCCAGATGTTTGCAGCTGTCACGTGGCAGCAGCTGGTCTGGTGAGGAACAGAATTCCCTGAGTGTGGGATTTGGGCAGCGTTCCCCACTTTTGTCTACAGAGAAGCAGGGCAGGAAGTTACAAAGCACAGGACAAAGGAGGGGTTTTAGCGGACTCGGCTGAGCAGCCGCAGGGAAAGAGGGATTGGAGGGGCGGAATCGGGACAGTGGGATCGGGGCAGCGGGATCGGGACAGCAGGATCGGGACAGCGGGATCGGAGCTGGATGGAAGTGACGGGAACGGGATAGCGGGATTGGAGCAGTGGGGTCGGGACAGCGGGATCGGGACAGCGGGATCGGGACAGAAGTGTCGGAGCACGATCGGGACTGCGGGATCGGGACAGAGTGATCGGAGCGGCGGGATCGGGACACGCCGCGGACACTCGTTCGGGTTCCTGCCCAGGGCACAGAACAAACACTCCCTTCCTGCTCAGCCCCTGCCACAGCCAGTGCTCCACACGAGCTGTTCCTACACCTGCACCTGGAGAAGGTGCTCTCCATGGGTTGGCCTCAGCCACTCCTGGCCCTGCCTGGGGGACACCGAGACCAGCAGGGATGTTGTGGCTATCCCAGACTTTGATGGTTTTCAAAGCCAGGTTTGACAAAAACTTGAAACACGAGGTCTAGTGGGAGGTGTCCCTGCCCATGGCAGAGGGCTGGGACTGGATGGTCTTCAAGGTCCATTCCAAACCCTTAACATTCTATGTTTCTGTAATCACAGTGGCACCTTCCATTGTGGTGGCACCTCCATTGTGGTGGCACCTCCATTGTGGTGGCAGCTCCATCATGGTGGCACCTCCATTATGGTGGCACCTCCATCGTGGTGGCACCTCCATCATGGTGGCACTTCCATTGTGGTGGCACCTCCATCATGGTGGCACTTCCATTGTGGTGGCATCTCCATCGTGGTGGCACTTCCATTGTGGTGGCATCTCCATCATGGTGGCACCTTTCATCGTGGTGGCACCTCCATCATGGTGGCACCTTTCATGAAAGTGCCACATCCTCCCCAAGCAATGTGGGCAGAGACAAGGCCACAATGCCACCCCTTCCCAGCAGGAGGGAGGTGAGGCTGGGACAGCCCCAAAAGCTGCTCTGAGCTGAGCTCCCCACACAGGTTGTACTTTAAAGGCTACTTGTTCAACCTGAAAATTCATCCTCTCCTGCTCTGCCCTCGGGGGAGTCAGAGGAGCAGGAGGTGGAACAAGACACAAAATAAAGTGTGCTGGTGAAAAATGCACAGCCCAAGGAATAACAGAGCTTGTCACCTGGATTTTCAGGGCTGGCTGGAATGTGGGTGGCCTGAGATGTCTGAGGAAGGGGAAACAGAGGGAGAAACACACTCTGGGGTATTTCTGCTGTCACCCTGTTAAAGGAACTGATGGATGATGTACATGTGAGCTGGATGGAGCTCTTTTATTTCCCATGTTTGGTAAAGTGGGGTATTTTAGGTATCAGGAAGAGGTAAAACATAGGAGGAAAATCTCAAGTTGTTTCTTTTCCCCTTTTCATGTGTGTGAATGAGAGAGACTGAGCTGAACTGGGAGGCCAAGGAATATAAATGGGCAGGAAAAGGGGTTTCCTTTGGAACAAAATGTGACCTGAGGACTCCTGTGCCACCTGATGTGGTGAAGGTGATGAGCTCAACTGGGAACAGCTGGAGGATCCTGCCCATGGCTGAGCAGCTGGGAGTGGATAGCACACTCCAGGCTTTGGAATGTGTCTCCCTAAATGCCTGTGTGGTGCATCCACATGTGCATCACTTCATGTCCAAGCAGCTCCCAAGAATGTGCTGCTGCTGCTGCTGCTGCTGCTTTATCCTCCATCCTGTTGGGTTAGCACGGCCTGCTGAGGGATGTGTCAGCTTTGGGGAAGGCCTTTGTTCCATGAAATCCAGGGCAAAGCTTGAAAACCACCTGGATAATGGGACATGGTGGGAAAGCTGCTTTAGGACATGGAAATACATGTTTGAACTCAGTCTTGGAGCAACCTGGTCTAGCAGAAGGTGTCCCTGCCCATGGCAGGGAGTTGGAACAAGATGAGCTTTAAGGTCCCTCCTCATCCTCACAGGGAAGAATTTCTTCCTACCATATAATCAACATCTCATCTTTAAGTATAAAACCATTCCCCCTTATCCTGTCACTGTCTGCCAGTGCTGGAAGTTGCTCTTTCTTTTTCTCACAAGCCCCTTTGTGAGATGATGATGATGATGATGTAAATCCCAGATATTGTGGATTTTGCCCTGTGACGTTCTGGTTTCAGATGGAAGGGGTCAGGAGTGGATCCCAAGCACCAACTGTGAAGCTGCAGCAGGAGGTTTGCACCAACCAATGCAGAGCATTGCAAAGGGCTGAGTTCCCTGGGGATTTGCTCTTTTGGATGTGGGAAGCTCAGGCTCAGTGCTGGAAAGGCTCTAAATGTGGTTTTCTCCCAGCAGCTTCTCTGGTTCCTGCTCATGGCCTGTCCCCAGGTTGCACCCAAGGCCACCCACCCTTTGCTGTCCCATCAATCCAACATGCCAGAATGGCATTTCCTTTCAATATCCAGGTGGAAAAACAACTCAGGGATCTGCTGGCAGGTTGGGCAACAGCAGCCTGGTGTTCCTACCATGTATGGACACGGTGCCCAACTCCTCACCTGTGTGTTTGCTGACCAAGTTATTGGTGGATGAGCAGAGTACAAAAGGGCCATGGCATAAGAATACTTTACAAGGCTGGCAAAAAGCCATGCTGATTATCTGGCCTGAACTCCTGTGTAAAACATGCCTGGGGACTTTTCTATTTGAACTAAAGCTTTAGGTTTAGAAGGAAAAAAAAAAAACCCTCTTGAAATGAGAAGATTTCTCAACGGTTGTTTCGCTGGTTAATCACCTGCATTGCTCAAAAGGGGCTTTTAATTCCAACCTGAATTTTAATCTTGCAGGCACCAGGTTGGGTGTGCTTTCATCTGCCTGGCCAGGGAGCCTTCTATTATCACATTTAAATTCCAGAAGTAATTAGAGGCTGCCAGCAGATCCTCTCTTAACCTTCTGTTCGTTAAGGCAAACAAATTGAGTTCCCAGTGTCTCTCATTAGCAGGCAAGATCCTCCATCAGCCTCGTGGTTCTCCTCTGAAGCTGCCCCAGTTTCATCATCTCCATCCCTGTGGTGGATGTTGCCTTCCACCTGTGGGGTCCTGGCTGTGGAAAAATCCGAGTCATTCCCACTGGAAACAAAGAATAGAATCCTGGAGTGGTTTGGCTTGGAGGGATCTCAAGGACCACCAAGTTTCAACCCTCACCAGTGGGCACAGCCAGCATGGAAGGTTGTGCTGGGTGTGCATCAAGGAAAAGTGGGACCATGTGGCAAAATGTATATGGATTGAGGAATGCAGCTTATATGGATTAAATGAGGAGGAGGAGGAGGGTGATGCTCTTGGAGCTGCACTGCTCTGGTGTCCCTCAGCAAGGCACCGTCAAAGCATGGACCGTTCTGGGGGGAATGGGAGCAACCCAGGGGTCTTGGTGGGCTGGGGAGCTGAGTCCTGGGAGAAAGGCTTGGAGTGCTCCTGAAGGCACTGGGTTTGGGTTAAAAACATGGCCAAGAAGAAGGAACACCCATCATGTGGGCAGGACCGTCAGAGGGCTGGTGTGTCCGGCTGGAGGGCACACACATCTCACTTGGGGACAGCTGTGCCACCTCCTGCTGCCAAAGCTGTCACTGTCCCCTGCCCAGCCACTGAGAGCTCCTGTGCCATGCCCAGCCCCAGGCACGAGGGTATCATTATGGGGAAAAGAGGATGTTTTGCTTGGAGCCGCCCCTGCACTTGTGGAGGTCACACATTCCAGGTCTCTGGAGTTTGTGCCAGGCAGAGACTGATTTCTACATCAGTCCAGGGGAAATATTCCTCTGATGGGAGACACTGAGGAGCACAATGTCATCCAGCCCTGGACCGCTGCATCGTTGTCATAGAGACCCCGGAGCCGCCTCTCCCGAGGAGTTACAGGGATCCTGGAATCGCGGGATGGGTTGGGTTGGAAGGGGCCTTAAAGCCCATCCAGTGCCACCCCTGCCATGAGCAGGGACACCTCCCACCAGCCCAGGTTGCTCCAAGCTCTGTCCTTGGACACTCCCAGGGATGGGGCAGCCACAGACTCTCTGGGATACAGGACTATAATCCACACGTGGAGCAACTCCGGGTCCACGCAGGAGAGCTGAGAGCGGGGAATCCACTCAGCCTTTAAAATGCAGATGGGGTGATTAAACCCAAGCCGACAAAAAGTCAGGGAAGAGAGGCATTAACAGGGAAACAAGGCCCTTTGATATGAAGATAAAGGCTGAGTTTTGATCGCGGCGCTCCCAGCGGGGATCGGCACCGGCACAGGAGCAACTTCGGAGCCTTTGGAGCCTCTCAGGGACATGCTGGGACAGCACGGGTCACTTCGGAGCCGCTCAGTGACACGCTGGGACAGCACAGGGGACTTGGGAGCCTTTGGAGCCGCTCAGGGACACGCTGGGACAGCACAGGGGACTTTGGAGCAGCTCAGGGACATACTGGGACAGCACAGGAGACTCCGGAGCCTTTGGAGCAGCTGAGGGACACGCTGGGACAGCACAGGGCACTTTGGAGCCTTTGGAGCAGCTCAGGGACATGCTGGGACAACACAGGGCACTTTAGAGCCTTTGGAGCAGCTCAATGACATACTGGGACAGCACGAAGCACTTTGGAGCCGCTCAGGGACACGCTGGGACAGCGCAGGGCACTTCGGAACCTTTGGAGCAGCTCAGGGACACTCTGGGACAACACAGGGCACTTTAGAGCCAGTCAGGGACACGCTGGGAATGGGTGGATTGAGGCCAAGTAGAGGCTGAGCCTTTGTGGTTTTGCAGGAAGTTAATGGAGGGGTTTGACAGGGTCAATTTTCCATCCTGTGGAGCTGCTTGGAGAGGTTTCCATGCCGGAATTCCCATGGGACTGGGGGGTCAGAGGGGCCTGAGTGGCTGTGGGAGGAACACAGAGGGTTTAATCCCAAAGGATTAAGGAATAGCCACCTGGAATTATAGGTGCTGATTATCAAACATTCTTTTCTTACATCCTCAGCCCACCAGGGAATCGTTGCATGTTTTGGGGGCATTTTTCTGGGACTGTTATTGTCTGTGGTTATTATGAGAGCTGAGGATGTTCCCATGGAGAAGGGAAGGCTCCAGGGACACCTGAGAGCCCCTGCCAGGGCCCAAAGGGGCTCCAGGAGAGCTGGGGAGGGACTGGGGACAAGGCATGGAGGGACAGGACACAGGGAATGGCTTCCCACTGCCAGAGGGCAGGGCTGGGTGGGATATTGGGAAGGAATTGCTGGCTGGGAGGGTGGGCAGGCCCTGGCACAGGTTGGGCAGAGAAGCTGTGGCTGCCCCTGGATCCCTGGGAGTGTCCAAGGCCAGGTTGGAGCACCCTGGGCTGGTGGGAGGTGTCCCTGCCCATGGCAGGAGTGGCACTGGATGGGCTTTAATGTTCCTTCCCACCCAAACCATCCTATGGCTCTAAGAGGGGGAGGAGCCCCCAGACCCCTGAGTCTCCCCACAGCAGCTTTGGCATTTATTTATCCTCCTGCATTTTGGTTTTGGAGATTCTTCTGCTCCTCAGAAGGAGACCCCCAGGCTGTGCAGGGCAAGGCAAGGCTGGATCAGGGCAAACCACAGCAAAGTCTGTGCTGCTGGATCTGAAAATACAGAGAAATATTGAAACATGAGATACACCACGAAATGAGGAGAAAATTTGGCACTGAAGAGCAGAAAGCAGAAAAAGTGTAAAGAACAAGGTTTTCCATTTCCTGTAATGCCAAAAATACATTTATTCCCATTGCAGTGTAAATGATAGAGAGATTTATCAGGAGATTTATTGAAGTATCTGTCTCTCAGCAAACAAAGCACTTGCTCTAAGGGGGTTTGATTGCTTGAGCTTGCAGGGAAGGCAACACTTCCAAAGCCACGTCTTGGGGAGCTGCTTGAAAGTCCTCCTAAACTGAGACACAGCACATTATTTATATAGTACATATTGGTACAGCGTGTTATAGCAGAGTTTATAATAATTTATTAGGGGAGAAAAAGCTCTCTCTATTCATAATTGATGCATTATAAATAATGTATTAAGAAGTGCTCCTTTGATTTAGAGCCCGTGCTGTTAATGTATGTTAAATTCTGCTGCTGGTGGATGGCAATAGATCCAGGGAAATTGGGCACATTTGCATCCAGTTGTGCTGGAGAGCTGTGCAGGGCAGGTGGGAACCTCCTGGAAAAGGGTTTTTTTTATGGACTTGCCAAGGGGAATGTGGGATGTGAAGCGGAAAAGAGGAGTTGGTGCAAAACTCCACCCTTGAGGGAAGATGCACTTTGGTGCCTGTTTGTTTTGGTGGTAGAACAAGGGGATATTCTGATTAATGGGAAGGAATTCCAGGCTGGGAGGGTGGGCAGGCCCTGGCACAGGTTGGGCAGAGAAGCTGTGGCTGCCCCTGGATCCCTGGGAGTGTCCAAGGTTGGAGCCACCTGGGCTGGTGGGAGGTGTCCCTGCCCATGGCAGGGGTGGGATGGGATGGGATTTAATGTCCCTTCCAACCCAACCCATTCCATGATTCTGTCAAAGTGTCCCTGCTCGTTGCAGGTGCTTGGACTAAAGGCCCTTTAAAGATCCTTCCAACCCAAACCATTCCAGAATTCTGTGGAAAAGTTCTCTGGAATCTCCCCCTTCCAAACTGTCCTTCTGTGTTTACACAGATTTTTCATACCTGAACCTCAACCACCTCCTGCTTCTCCCTTTTCTTACACAAACACTCCACATTCCTGTTGTCAGGATAAGGCAGAAATGAATGAGAGAATGTGAGAAAGTGCATTACACTTTTCCAGACGCTTCCTGAGAGCAACTTTCTCCTAAAAACTGGCACTTGGAGCACTACAGAGCTCTGGAGATGTCAGTAAACACTGTCAGCAATTTGTCAGCAGAGATTATGAGTCAGCTCTGGCCTGGGATTCACAGAGCAATCCTCATCCATTCATTAAAACCAATAATCCCTGTTAGTCCATCAAGCACAGGCTCTGCACGAGCTGCAGGAGCAGAGGGAGTGATTTAATGCCTTCAGCTCTTGGAGTGGGGACGGTGGGATGTGGAGTCAGAGCCCAACCCTCCACCTGCTGCTCTCACACCTTCACGGGGAGGTGGGAGAAATGTGGGATTGCAGGACATTCCTGGCAGTGAGAGGTTGGGAAGTGCAAAGGCTACAGGCAGCAAGAGAAAACCACACACCTGGCAGGGCTGGATAAAAAGGATATTTTTAAGGATAAAAGGGCTATTTTGTGGGTGGGTTTTGTGCCCTGGTGTCGTGGAATGAAGAGACGTGGGGTGGAAAGGAAGTAGAAATGTCTTCCCTGGTTGTTCCTCATTTTGCTGAAATCCTGGTTGGGATCCAGTCCATCCCTGCCTCAGAAAGCTGCATTTTTATGAGCCATCACCTCTGCCCAGTGTTCCCAAGAGCTTGTCAGTACCTAAAACTGTGTTTAAACCGTTTGCCTGAGCCCCTTCCTTCCCTCCCCAGCCTTCAGTCTCCTGTGGAATTATAATAGAAGTTTCCTTCCCAGTCTCCCAGGGCTGACAAGACTTTAATTTCTAATTTAAAAACTGAGATAACATTTATCCTTAGCAAATGTGCTTGGCTGTGAGTCTGGGAGGCTTCTCTGCAAAAAAATGAGAAAGGAGAGGGGGGAAAAATGACTGTTTTCATTTCCAAGACATTTTCCTATAACACATGGGAATGTTCCTTCCTGCATTGGTTCAGATGATGAATTCATCAGCCCTGCACTCCCACAACTTGCAAATCACAGAATCCCAGAATGGGTTGGGTGGGAAGGGACCTTAAAGCCCACTCAGTGCCACCCCTGCCATGGGCAGGGACACCTCCCACCAGCCCAAGTGGCTCCAGCCTGGCCTTGGACACTCCCAGGGATGGATCCAGGGGCAGCCACAGCTTCTCTGCCCAACCTGTGCCAGGG
>JAWWLY010000165.1:1348245-1359121 GCA_035041215.1 Gymnopithys bicolor
AGGCTGCCCAGGGGATGTGGGATCACCATTGGAACAGGCTGCCATGGGAATGGTGGGATCACCATTGGAACAGGCTGCAATGAGGATGTGGGATCACCATTGGAACAGGCTGCCCAGGGGATGTGGGATCACCATTGGAACAGGCTGCCATGGGAATGGTGGGATCACCATTGGAACAGGCTGACATGGGCATGGTGGGATCACCACTGGAACAGGCTGACCAGGGGATGTGGGATCACCATTGGAACAGGCTGCAATGGGGATGTGGGATCACCATTGGAACAGGTTGACCAGGGGATGGTGGGATCACCACTGGAACAGGCTGCCATGGGAATGGTGGGATCACCACTGGAACAGGCTGCCATGGGAATAGTGGGATCACCACTGGAACAGGCTGCCCAGGGGATGGTGGGATCACCATTGGAACAGGCTGCCCAAGGGATGGTGGGATCACCATTGGAACAGGCTGCCATGGGAATGGTGGGATCACCATTGGAACAGGCTGCCCAGGGGATGTGGGATCACCATTGGAACAGGCTGCCCAGGGGATGTGGGATCACCATTGGAACAGGCTGCCCAGGGGATGGTGGGATCACCATGCCTGGGAGTGTTCAAAACTGTGGCACTTGGGGACACAAGGAGTGTCCTTGGCAGTGCTCAGGTTAATGGTTGAACTTGATGATCTCTGAGGGCTTTTCCAACCCTGCTGATTCCATGACCCTCTGGAGCAGATCAGCACACAGGGAATAATGGAGCTCTTTGCTCTCCCTACATGTTACTAGTGGGCTTTTCCCACATGCCTTTTCCTCCACATGGGACCTGGGAGTCTGTGTGGGAACCCAACTGGCAGAGACCCTCTGCCTCCTGGCAAGGTGAACCTTCTCAAGAAGATTCAGGATGCAGACAACATCCAACAATTATCCCTGTAGCCACCAGACAGTTCAGAGGATCTTCTGCCCCCAGGGTCCAGCTGCCCACCCCCACCACGGTCCCCTGTTAAACAGACCAGCACCACCAGCCAGAGTTGGGAAAAAACTAAAAACCTGGGGCTGTGAAGGGAAATGGGAAGGAGAAATGCCTCCAAAATTCCCAACCTTACTGTGGCCTGGATGAGCACTGAGGAGCCAAACCTTGCTAGGATGCACCAGGAGTCAGCTTTGCATGGGGCACTGTGATGATGGACATCAGGACTATCTTCCTCACCTGATTGTCCTTCAGGAGGCACAACAAAGGATGTCAAGGACTGAGAACAACAGGCCAGCCCTTGACTGTGCTGCTCACTGTGACTAACAGAGCCAAACCAGCACCAGCACTTTGAGGCTTTAACTTGATGATGTAAAAGTGCCTCTCCTGCGGTAGCAACAGGCCTGTAATGAGGCAAAAATTAACATTGCAGCCTTCTGGTTTTTGGCAACTTTTCCAGAGGAGTCATGTTGGATGTTGTGTCTGGGAGCACAGCTTGGGAATATGACTGGAGATAGACACTTGTTTCAGATTTATATTAAGTTTCCAGCAAACTCAGGGAATATCAGCCTGTCTGACCTAATATTATGATGATTCCAAAGTAATTACATTTGTTATTTGCAGGATCTGCAGTAAATCGAGTTGTGGCAGTTATGGGGATGCTTCACAGAAGCAATTTCAGAGATCATTAAATGTACCTTCCATTGGTTCCACATCACAGTAACCCCCCCAGCGCCTCGAGACGTACGACATCCTCCCACCGAAGAGGCAACTTGATGGGACTGATGCCAAAGGCAATCCCAGGGAGATAAATTCTGGAAATTCATGCAATTACTGCCCAGAGAGCTCTGGTGTTCACTGCAAAGACACAAGGAATAAGAAATTTGTGTGAGGCTCATACAAACTCCAGACAACCCACCCCAGCAGGATGGTGTTTGTGTGGGATGAGGATGAGGAGCCTCTTTCCCACCTGTCCCATCCATGTGAGAGCAGAAAGTGTGGAAAATACCATTACACAGAGCCCTGGTGGTTCCTAACCCTGCTCTCCATCAGCTCCCTCCCCACTCAGCACATTTCCTCTGCCTCTTTGTGTTTAACACAATCTACAAGTACCCAGAACAGAGGGTGGAGGGGGAACATGAGCTGCTGTTTCCTGCTCCATGGGGAAGTTCTCCAACCACCAAACCACAGCTGTGCAGGAGCCTTCTCAGCCCCACAGGCACTGCTGCTTTTCCCTGCCAGTCTTAGAGGTCTTTTCCAACCTCAACCATTCCATGACATCCTGGCAATGGATATTCCAAGTCTCACTCCAGTGTAAAGGACTGGGGTCTAAACCAGGATCAGGCAGGAAAGGAGCTGTGCTGGAAGACCTGGAGGAGAAACCCTGCTGAGATCCATTTTGTTGAGTCTGATCTAATTCAGCTCCTGTCTAATGCAACGTTTAATGTCATAACATGATTGTGGCCCATCTTCCAGATGGGCTCAGCCTTGCTGGGCCGTGCTTGCCTCAGGACTTGCTTTTATTGCTGGGTGACAGTTTTGTCCCCAGCTCATCAATCGCTGCAGCAAAAATGGGATGAGCAGCTTCTTTGCTCAAGTCTAATAAATGTGCCCAGGGATTGTCCTCTGGCTGCCTGTGGGCTCCTGACAGCAGGAATGACATCTCTGGAACCTCCAGGGCATGGAGATGGCTCTCCAGAAGTTACTGCAAGCTCTGGACCTGTGATCCAAGGTCTTGGTGTGGCTCCTTCACCATCTGGGAGCATCCCCTGAGCAGAGGCCGCTCCGTCCTGTGTCCATCCCTCCCACCACCCCTCCCCAGTGGGCACAGCAGGCAGGGTTTGACACCCCAAATTTAACCCAGTTCAGGCAGGATTTGACACCCCAAATTTAACCCAGAATGTGCCTGTTGCCTGTCAGAAGGAAAACATTGTTAGTGGGGACCTTCCTCCTCCCTGTGCCAGGAATTTTCACGGCTTTAATGAGGCTTTTTGGGGCTGATGTTGAGCCACGAGGCTGTGCCAGGGCTGAGGGGTGCCCAGCCCCCTGTGCCATGTACCAGCACCACCAGTCACCCCAGCAACACAAACAGAGGCCAAAACCACCCAGAAATCTCTTCCTTCCCTCTTGCAGAGCCACAGCCTGCACTGGGAAGGGGAAGCTCTGCCCTGGAGACCCAAAATACCACAGAAAATGCAAAGAAAAGGAAAGGGGAACATGCAACACCCTTCATAGATTTTTTTGGGGGAACCTCAGCCATCCAGCCCCGAGGCATTGACCAGCCTTTGGACTGTAAATATTCCCCAAACCTGCCAACCTGTGCCCTCCCACAGCTCTGGGTGCTGGGCTTGGGCACAGGGTGTTGAACAAGCAGAAAGTATTTCAGGGTTTTCCTTCACCCTCTTTGAGCCACATCTGGGCTTGGTTTGTGCAGCTGAGACATCCTCTGAGATGGATCCTCTGCTGGATCAGTCCCATGACAGGATTCAAAGGGAAGAAACCCTCATGGACATGATTATCCTGTACCTGCAAACAGGAGGTTTTGAGCAGAAGGGAGTTGGAAGGTTGGGGCATAATCCAGATTTTAGAAATGTTCTGCACTATAAAGGCCAGACTTGGTGGGAGATGAGAACCCAAAGGAAGATATGACATTTGAGGGCAAGCAAGTCCAGAAAGCAGCTGTTAAATCCCTCTTTCTGAGGCTCCTGTCTCAAGCTGGAGCCTGCAGAGCTGCTGCTGTCCCTGTGCAGCACCACGATCTGTGGGGTGAGCTCTGCAGGGCTGGGGGGTGCAGGAGGAACTTTGGAGGTTCTAAACATTGGAGTGGTTTCCTCTTTCTTCTTCTCAAACACAAATTCTCATGGCCCTCTCACAAACTGCTGAACCAGAAGGAAAGCCCCAGGTATAATCATGAGACTCCACCTGCAGTTCAGCACCCACATTTGGGGACCCCAAAAGAGGAAGGATGTGGAGCTGCTGGAGAGAAACCAGAGGAGGACATGGAGCTGCTCCAGGGCTGGATCCCTCTGCTCTGGAGCCAGGCAGGGAGAGCTGGGGGGGGTCACCTGGAGAAGAGAAAGCTCCAGGGACACCTGAGAGCCCCTGGCAGGGCCTGAAGGGGCTCCAGGAGAGCTGGAGAGGGACTGGGGACAAGACATGGAGGGACAGGACACAGGGAATGGCTTCCCACTGCCAGAGGGCAGGGCTGGGGGGGATATTGGGAAGGAATTGCTGGCTGGGAGGATGGGGAGTCCAGGCAGGATGGGATGAGCTGAATCCAACCCCACCTTCCTCTCTGGGGCTTTGCCAATCCTGGCTGGGGGTCTTGGGGGTCTCCTTCCTTGTGGCTTTAGTGCTTTTTTTTTATTAACTCACCTTATGAGGACCATATTTCCACTAATGCCCTTGGAAGGAGCTCCTGGTGATGGAGTGCTCTGGCTGTAATTTGCCTTCTGCTGAGTGTAGTGTTTCAATTCTCGCTGAATTTGTGCCTATGATTTATGAGTTAATGCTTCCCATTGCAAATTACATTTAAGAGCAAAAAAAAAACCCGAGGCTTATTTTTTTCTTACTTTTTAGGAAACCTGATGTTGATGCTTTATGTGCCATCAGGAGAAATAAAGCAGGGCTGGGTTTTCAGAGCATGTTTGCAGCAGGTAAAATGCAATTATTCAGAGCAGGGAGCTCTATTTGATACATGAATAGGGTGAAATGAAAAGGCATTCAGAGCCTGATCCAAAGCCTCTTTAAATCTTCAGGAGCCTTTTTTTTCCCTTGAGATTACAGAGCCAACCCCCCCAGCACACAAAGGGGAATGGGCTGCACGTTGTTTCTCTCTCCACGGGGTTCAGCCTCGGATTTCACCCCCTGACAAGGCAGAGATTGCACTCCCCGGTGCTGCTGCTCTGCCTGCTCAGTGTTTTCCCTCTCTCTGTGCACTTTTCCCATCACATTAAGCGCTGTGGGAGCTGTTGTGACATTCTGCTGGGGGTTGTGGAAACACCAGCGCCGTGCCCGCCGTGCCCAACCCCTTCCCGGTGCCTCCTCTGCCGCCTCACCTGGCACGACCCCTGGGTGGGACACGGACAGCCAAAGCCAGCACTTCACATCATGGCACCTGCTGGGGGACACGGGGCCTGGGGACACCCCAGGGGGTTCTCTGTGCCCAGGGATGGCACAGCCATATCCTGGGAGCACCCAGGGAGGTTCTGTGTGCCCAGGGATGTTCTCTGTGCCCAGGGATGGCACAGCCACATCCTGGGAGCACCCAGGGGGCTTCTCTGTGCCCAGAGATGGCACAGCCACACCCTGAGAGCACCCAGGGGGCTTCTCTGTGCCCAGAGATGGCACAGTCATGTTCTGTGAGCACTCAGAGGGGGTTCTCTGTGCCTAGGGATGATCTCTATGCCCAGGGATGTTCTCTGTGCCCAGAGATGGCACAGACATGTCCTGGGAGCACCCAGGGGGGTTCTGTGTGCCCAGGGATGGCACAGCCACATCCTGGGAGCACCCAGGAGGGTTCTGAGTGCCCAGGGATGGCACAGCCATGTCCTGGGAGCATCCAGGGGGGTTCTGTGTGCCCAGAGATGGCACAGCCATGTCCTGGGAGCACCCAGGGGGGTTCTGTGTGCCCAGGGATGTTCTCTATACCCAGGGATGGCACAGCCATGTCCTGGGAGCACCCAGGGGCCCTGGGGTGCTTCCAGTTCCATCTTCTGAGCAACACCACGAGCTGCTGAAACCAAAGATCCTGCAGCAAATGGATTTGTAACGGGACAATAAATGAGGAGCAGGGGACACAGAGGCCCTGGGGGAGCATCTCCTGCCCAGCACAGCAATGCTGGGGCTGACCTGTGGATTAACATCCCTGCAAACAACTGCCCCTCTCATATCTCACATCTCATATTTCACATTCACATTTCATAAGAATTAATTTGGGGCATAATGGAAGAAAATGGCTCGTTGTTTGGGAACTGTCACAAAAGATAAAACAAGTAGCAATAAACCCCCACGCTGGTGCTGCTCTGGAATGGTTTGTTTCAGCTTAACTTTGTTTTAACATTACAAAACCTCTTCTGAATTTCTGCTGAAACAGAAGTGCAACCCAAGCAACATCCAGCCTTTAAACCATCCCGGAATGAGACATTTCTCCTTTTACTCAGAAATTACTTCCTTCCTGAAGCTGTTCCCCGACTCCAACAGGAACAGTTAATGGTCTCCACACACTTACTGAGCTGACATATTTTCAAGGGAATTCACTTTAAAGTCGGTTTGAAAAATTCCATTGAAACTGTGGGTATTTTTACATTTCATTTTGCCTTCCCTGCAGATATTTGTTTCTGTAGTTGTTGGGGTTTTTTTTCCCCAGCTCCAGGCTGGTTTTCTGAGAGCAGCAGCAGCACCGAGGGAGCACCAAACGCAGATTCCACCAGAAAGGGAGAAAAAAAAACCCTGATTTTTTGCAGGTTTTCTTATCCCTAGCCAAGCTTCTTATAGGAATTTTTAGCAAGCAGATATTAACTCCAAGTGATCCCATCTTTATGTTGAATAGAAATACTTGCAGAGCCGTAACTCTAAATATTTCCTATTTGTTTCTGTCACATAATTTTAAGATCATTCTAGCCTGGAGAAGCCCATGACCTCATTCAGTCAGAGCAGAGTGGAGCCAACAGGAACCAGCCCTGCTCTGGCCTCAGCACAAAATCCCACAGGCTACAAAGTGGAGAGTTTGGGGGGAAAAATCCTTGTTTAAAGAGTATTTGTCGTGAAGTCCTTGGTAAGTTCACACAGACAAAACAAGAGAGGGAAGGAAGAAGAAACTCCCAGAGAAAGGGGGTGGTGGAGGGAAAGGGGAGAATCATTTGGAAGTGTCATCACATCCCTGGGAGTGTCCAAGGCCAGGTTGGATGGGGCTTGGAGCCACCTGGGCTGCTGGAAGATGTCCCTGCCCATGGCAGGGGTGGGATGAGGTGAGGTTGAAGGTCCCTTCCCATCCAAACCATTCCATGATTTACCCATTGCCCTTTCCCACAGCATCAAACCTTCCCTTTTACTCCTACCCACACCCCCCCCTTGTACCTACAAATTCCTCACCCAGCTTTTCCAGGGTGCTGAGTGGCATTTTAAGGGCACAGTTTTTGCCCCTGTGCCCGTGAGGGTCCTGTGGGGAGGGGCAGAAACCTGGCATTGTCCTCCTGCCAGTTCCTGCCCTTTAACTGGTTACCCAGGGAGCCAAAGCTGCCTTTGCCCATCCACACACAGAGTGTGGCGGCAGCAAACGAGACGTTGCTGCTAATTAATATTTTATGGGCTGATAGACTTGTGTGTGGTTTTTCTTTTTTTTTTTTTTTTTTTGCCTCAGCAGCTGGTCTTAAATAAAGACCAATTTGCAAAAGTGTTAATTAACTCTAATTACAGAACGCGTTGTGGCTTCTCCGAGGATTCCCCTCTCTGGAATGACACGGAATGGCTCAGCCCCTCATCCCATCGCACTGCACGGATACCAGGGAGGCTTTTTCCAGGGATTCCACGTGTTTCCAGTTCCAAGCAAAGAGAGAAAATACTGAAAAACAGCAAAATATTGAAAATATTGAGAGGTGGAGACAGACTGGAGGGACGGGACACAGGGAATGGCTTCCCACTGCCAGAGGGCAGGGCTAGGTGGGATATTGGGAAGGAATTGCTGGCTGGGAGGGTGGGCAGGCCCTGGGATGGATTTCCCAGAGAAGCTGTGGCTGCTCCTGGATCCCTGGAAGTGTCCAAGGCCAGGCTGGATGGAGCTTGGAGCCACCTGGGACAGTGGAAGGTGTTGGGTTGGAACAAGAGGGGCTTTAAGGTCCTTCCAACCCAAACCATTCTGGAATTCCATGAATTCTGCTGGAATGCTGGAATCCCTCTCTGACTGAAGCACCTCTCCAGGTGGACATTTAAACCTGGGCATTATTTCAAAGATTGAAGTCTGATATAAATGATGATTGAGAGCATTATTGTCCTTCCAGCAGCAGTGAGGGAAACGTTGCCCTGACCAACCTGGAGCCATCAGAGAGAAGGTCCTGGAAGGTGTCCCTGCCCATGGCAGAAGGGATGGCACGAGGTGGTCTTTGCCATCCCTCCCAGAGTGTGCCTGTGATGGGACAACCCTCCCGCAGCCCGCGGGTACCGGCTCTGCTGTGACACTAATTCCCGAGCCCTAATTAGCTCTCCCTGACTCAATTCGTTGCCTTTCCCAGCCCAGCCTTCCCAGCCTTCCCAAACCCAGCCCCGGAGCAGCATCGCGGCGCTAATGAGGGGGAAATCAATTAGGAGCTGCGACACGCGGCGATGGCTCAGGCAATTAGCCCTGTCTGCGGCGATGAGGCTGCGGTGACAACGCGACAGCGACAGCCACCGTGTCACTTACAGCCCTCCCGGTGCCTTCCAGCGCTGCCGCTCTCCGTGGTGACAACTCCAGCTGTTCCCACGCCGGTGGCATCTCCTGCCTTTAATTGGCAGCAATCAGGGCTGGGCGTGACCGGAGGGTTCGTTTTCAGGTGGTTTTGTCTCAGTGTTTGAGGATCCCGGCGAGGATGGGAAAAGGCAACGTGGTTTGACACGACCTGGGCCAAAGAAACCTTTTGGTGTGACTTTAACATCTACAAATCCATAATCTGTGTTATAAATTATATTGGAAGATGGTGATGGAGCCAGGTGGGCACGATCCCCATTCAGGCCCTGGGTGGCACAACACTCAAGGGGTTGCCAACAGGAGCCTCCTTTTGTCCCTGAGCACACGCTGCCTTTCAACTTCCAAAGGGCAATTCAGGAACTGGGAAAGGCCTGGCAAATTAATAATAATGAGCTAATTTCCATGCCATCTGCTAATGGCTCTCTTCTGCAGCTCTTGGCTCCCGAAACAGGAGTTTTTCCCACTCTCCTTCTGTCTACCAACAGGAAATAATGACATCCAACTGAACTCGTTTGGAAGTGATTCACTCGGTGGTTTTCCCCAGCATGGAGTTGTTGCACAACCTCCTCCTGCAGTTCCTCGAAGGGAGAATTCTCTCTGGGGAAAGGAGGGGTGGGTAGAACCCAATTCTGTCCTCCCTCCCTAATTCTGGGACTGTCCTCCCTCCCTAAGGCCACCTGTTTTTTCTTGGGGTGGATTTTTGTCCCTGTAAAACTCGGGCCCAGGTGGGTGTGGGTGGGCTGGGGATGAAAAGCAGAGTGCTGCATTTATGGGGTGGAGAGAGCACAGCCAGAAATGCCAAGCTGCTGGTTCTGAGAGGAGCTGACTTGGCTTCCCAGCCCCTGGAAAGGTCAGGGCCATCAGGATACACTGCCCTGCTGGAGGGTGCAGAGAGCATGGGAGGAGGGTTATCCAGGGCATCAAACAGCCCTGTCTCGTGCTCTGAGCCTGTGCTACCACTGTGATAGTCATGGAATCATGGAATTCCACACTGGTTTGGGTGGGAAGGGACTGTAAAGCTCATCCAGTGCCACCCCTGCCATGGGCAGGGACACCTCCCACCAGCCCAGGTGGCTCCAACCTGGCCTTGGACACTCCCAGGGATCCAGGGGCAGCCACAGCTTCTCTGCCCAACCTGTGCCAGGGCCTGCCCACCCTCCCAGCCAAGAATCCCTTCCCAATATCTAATCTAAATCTCTCCTCTTTCAGTTTAAAACCATTCCCCCTTCTCCTATTGCTTTCTGCCCATGGAAAAACTCACTCTCTATTTTTTAAAGCTCCCCTTTATTTATCACACATGCAATGAAATTATTCCTGAACACCCCCTGCATTTTGCAGCGCTCAGGAGCATCATCACCACTCCAGAAGCATCTCCCTTCCCACATGGTACATTCACATCAGCTCCAAGCACAGAAGTTTCCCCACTTGGGCTTGAAAACCACTTTTAGGGCTTGAGCACAAGATTCAAATATCTCTTCATATTGTTCCCTGGATTACCAGGGTTTGCTGCTCCTCATTCCCTGCCCCTCGCAGCTGCTCCTTAATGGAAAGCAGCACCAGGACTTTCCCCTCCTCCCTGACTTATTGCCTGTGTGCATTTGTAGGCTCAGGATATTACACTGGGGATCTATGGATTGGTTTATTGGGTTTATATGGAATTTGGGAGAGCAGGAAACACATTTAGCTCTAATCACCTTGGGAATTGGTCACATAACCCGGAGAGTCATGAACCTTTCACAGCAAATATACATGGCCAGGTGTGAGAGCCAATGAGTTCCACATGTTTGCCGTGGATCAGGCAGGGAGAGCTTTCCTGGAAGCCCTAAATAGTCTCTGTGTCAACTTTCTCCTGATCAGGGGAAATTATGGGTAAGCCAAAACTGGTTCTTGCCTCCAAATTACAGCCCTGATTTGACACGATGATTTTTTGATTATCTTTTCCAAACGAGCCCCAGTGAAGACCAAGCCACGGATTGATGGAACGGCTCCGAGCTCGGGCTTCGGGCTGTGCTCCTTATTATCTGCTGACTGTCATCATGCACACGGTCCCCAGTGGCAAGGAAGGAGTGCTGGAGGCTCTTCCAGGTTCTTTCAGCAGGCAGGGGAGGCTCTGGCTGTGAGAGGGAGCCAGAGCAGGAGCAGCAGGATGTGGCTCTGGGGGCAAAATGAACTCATTTCATTGGCACAACTGATCATTCCCTGAGGGTTTTTTGGGAGGAGAGGATGGATTTTTGGTGTGTGGTCCCCCAGAGAAGGGGGACCCTGTGCTGGAGTGGCACAAACCACGTATGACACAAGTGCTTTGCCCAGCAGTGATGGTATCAGGGGCCATGAAGGTGGTGATGTTGGGGCAGCAGGTTTTGGAGAGACTCACAGACAGAATCCCAGACTGTCTGAGTTGGAAGGACCCACAAGGACCATCGAGTCCAACTCTTCAGTCAATGGCCCACACAGGGGATTGAACCCATG
>JAWWLY010000165.1:1367164-1384664 GCA_035041215.1 Gymnopithys bicolor
CTTGCCTCAACTGAGGGGCCCAGAACTGAACACAACACTCAAGGTGTGGCCTCCCCAAGGCAGAGTCCAGGGGAAGGACTGGACTAGATGGTCCCTGTGGGTCCCTTCCAACTCAGAATATTCTGTGACAACTGGACTGCCTGGCCCTCGGCCTGGTGTGTAGGAAGCTGATAGTTCAGGTTGGAGGGGACCTCCTGCCCCTATGGAGGGTCAGCTACAAGTCTGGACCACGTTCCTTCACCCAGCTGGGTCTGGAGCCCCTCAAGGCTGGGGCATCCTCTCTGCCCCACTCCTTGTCCCCATGCCATGTGTGGGATCCCAGAGCTGCTGGTGGTCACCACAACTGGGTGCCAGTTTGACACCCAAGACCTTTGTGCCATCACTTCTGCCTCACCCATCACGTGCCACGAGCTGCCCCCCGAACTGCCACCAAAACCTGAAAAGCCCACAGGTCTCAGGTTGCTCCACCTCATGGGACCCCTCACCACCTGTGTCAGACCCATCCCTGCTGCCTCAGCTCCTCAGAGCAACATCCCCACTCTCCCACTAATCTGCATGAGCAGACAGAGCGTTTCACACTTCCAGCTCCCAGTCTGGCAGAGGGAGTGGGTCACATAATGCAACACTCCTAATATTTTGACTCGGCTCCTCATCACACGCTCCCGAATCTGCTCGACAGCAGGATGGGAGGGGTTTCTTTCCTCCCTTGTGGAGCTTCAAGTCTAATGTTGTAAAATGCCTTTCTCCTCGAGAGCTGGAGCAACGGGCTGTGTTTGGGGGGGTATCCCAAGGATGTTTTTTCTTGGGCTTCCGGCAGGACCCTTGGAGGAAGATTCCCCCCTGTTGGTGTGGGGAAATGCTGGGAGAGCTTCTCCTCGATGTCTTCTCCATCCCCAGGAGAGTGGGATATATGGGACCTGCTTGAATCTGCTCTGAGGTGTCTATGGGCTGGATGGATATGGATTATTTATAATAAAACCCACAGGAGTTTATAACAGAGGAGGCCACCAAGGGTTGGGCAGCTCTGTGGACAAGCTCTGCCCACCTGGGCCAAGCGATGACCTCGTGGTCCATCTCCCAGATAACTTTGCCCTGAGCCAGGCCCTGCCTTGCTGCACCAGTTTGGCCATTTCTTTGCTTTGGTGGGAGTCCTTCCCCCCTGGAGGTGTGTTAATATTCAGAGCCTTGGCTTCTCTCCTCATTCCAAATGAAAGGGTAGTCTGTGCACTTCACTAACCGAGTGTGGCAGTGTCTGTATCTTAATTTAACATCATGGGTAGGGTTGTTATTCCAGGTCAGGCTGTGCAAGGAAGGAGGAGAATGCTTTGGGGAATGCTCAGTGTTGTTTCTGCTGTGAGAAACATAACAGCCAGGTAGGGTTTTTTTTATTTAAATGTGTTTATTTTAGTCTTCAAATACATGCAGGAATCTTCTCCTCAGTCCAGCCCTTGGGTGTTGTTTGATCTGAGCACGGACTCAGGTATGTTATGGTGGCAACAGGGTCTCTCTCAGCCTCCTCCCAGTCTCTCACTCCATCCTCCCTCTTCCTGGGATCAGCTCTGGCTCTGGGATGCACCAATCAATGTGTTTATGAAGATTTATTTACCTTCAAATCCCACCCAAGCCCCCCAGTGGCTTTGGGGGATGTGGGAGCAGGAGCCTCCTCTGGTGGGAGCAGACTGAGGTCCTTCCCTTGCTGCTGCATCTCCTGAACCTGCTGAGGGGTTGGGTTGGAGGAGCTGCTCCCAGAGCCTCCTGTCCCCCATCCAAAGGGGATCCTTGGCCGCCAAAGAGCAGCACTGTCTCCCCATGTCACCCTGTCCCCACCCTGACCACAACCAGCCCACCCATCCCACCCATCTCCCAGGGATGAGCCCCTGTGGGGAGAGGAGAGCAGAGCCAGGAAAACCGGGATCCAACAGAACTGGGATCCAGCAGAACAGGATCCAGCAGAACCGGGATCCAGCATCCCTGGAGCTGCTGCCCAGCCCTTCTCTGCTGCCTGACTCCTTCAGCCCTTCAATCTTTCCATCCCCACAACAATTTCAAGTCATTTAAAAAAAAATTGGGGCTGTGATTCCTCCTCTCCTGACTCTTTGCCCACTGCTGTTCTGGGCTGAATCAAAGGGGTTTTCAGGGCTGGAATTATTGTGGCTTGAAAGCCACAGGCTTAAAAATTGAGAGATGCAACTCAGCTGCTGGGATATAAATATGCAGAATTTACAGCTCCTTCCTAAACTCAATTGAGCACCATATGAGCTGCATTCACTGCACTCAATTTGGCCCCATTAAAAGCTATTTGGATGGCTGTTGTTACAGTTACTGATTTGTTAATGTGTGTTTTGCAAACGTGCTTTTGATTGGCTCCTCCTAATTTGCCAAATGGAAGGCCCTCCTAATGAGAGGAGCAGAGGATTTCCTTTGACTTTGCATTTCAATAAGGGGCTGGTGTTTGTTTTTCCACTCCATCTCCCATGGGGAGGGACAGGGGGTTGTGGCAAAACACCCCTCGGGCCATCGAGCACTTTGATGTGTCTGAGGGAGGGAAAACACCGAGTGGTTTTCTGTCACCCAGTGGAGAAGGTTTGGAGGGTGTGCCAAGTTCAGAGAAACCCAAAACTGTCTGGGTGGGAAGAGACCTTAAAGCTCATCCAGTCCCACCCCTGCCATGGCAGAGACACCTCCAACTGCCCCAGGTTGCTCCAACCTGGCCTTGGACACTTCCAGGGATCCAGGGGCAGCCACAGCTTCTCTGCCCAACCTGTGCCAGGGCCTGCCCACCCTCCCAGCCACCAATTCCTTCCCAATATCCCATCTATTCCCAATATCCCATTCCCTGTGTCCTGTCCCTCCATCCCTTGTCCCCAGTCCCTCTCCAGCTCTCCTGGAGCCCCTTCAGGCCCTGCCAGGGGCTCTCAGGTCTCCCTGGAGCCTTCTCTTCTCCAGGTGACCCCCCCAGCTCTCCCAGCCTGGCTCCAGAGTGGAGGGATCGAGCCCTGGAGCATCTCCAGGACCTCCTCTGGACTCTCCAGCAGCTCCACATCCTCCTGATGGTGGTTTCCCCAGAACTGGAGGCAGCTCTGCAGGTGGGGTCTCATGAGAATGAAGTAGAGGGTGAGAATCACCTCCTTCATTTCCTCTGCTCTGATTTGCTGCTGTGGAAAAACATGGAGAAAAGCAAGTTATCACCAGAAGCTTCTCACCAAGAAATCCTTCAGGTTTTTCCCCACTCTCAAAACCCATGAAGTGATTGAGACCTGGGATACCTAAAACTCAACAGTTATCTGGTGCTACAGGAGGAGGAGGAGGAGGAGGACGAGGACGAGGATGAGGATGAGGAGGATGAGAAGGAGGAAGATGAGGACAAGGAGGTCGAGGATGAGGAGGATGAGAAGGAGGAGGATGAGGACAAGGAGGTCGAGGATGAGGAGGACAATGATGATGATGAGGACGAAGACGAGGAGGAGGACAAGGAGGAGGAGGAGGAGGGAGGCTGTGCCCAGCTTCAGGAGACTCAGAGACCCCAACTCAGATGTCTTGGTGGTGATCTTGGTGTACCCAACTGACCGTGGGAACAAAGAACTCCTGGACAACATCTCAGCCTCCTGCTCCCTCCTCCCCCTGTGTGCTCCTTATCACACACAGGGATCACACCAACCACAGCCCAAGTTTTTCTGGTCCAACCTGAAGGATCCTCAGGTTTATCAGGGACTCTCCTGCTCCTGCAGGCACCACATCAAATAGTCTCCTTGGGAGTCATCCTCTGTGCTGAGCAGAGTTGGCTTCTTGGCTTCCCCAGGTGGCCACCAAAACACTGCTGTGGTCTCTGAAGCTTCACAGCTGCTCTTACTTCAGATCTTGAGGGGTTCCTCCAGTTCCCAGTGTGTTCTCCCACTTGTCCATGCCTTGGGAAAGTTCCTGCCTCTGCCTGGTGTCTGGTCCTCAAGAGGCCCATTTTCCCTGCATGACTTTGCAGAGATCTGGACAGGTTGAGTGCACCCAGTCCCTGCAGTCTGTCCTGCACTGGGGCAGCCCCTCTTTGAACACACCAGAGCAGAGTTGTGTGCAGCATCTCAGGGAGGCCTACTGAGATCTTTCTGCATGTCCTGGGGGCTCTTCATCCCCCCTGACCAGGCACAACTCTCCCCTTCCACCATTTTGAACCCATGAAGTCCCACCACGTCTCAGATCTCCATCCTGAGATCCCGAGTGCATCATTTCAGTCCTTAAGGTTCCAAATCGTTGCTGTCCCCCTGAAATTGGTGCCACCAGCAGATTTCACTGGCAAACACCACCCCCACACTTTTTCTCTCGTATTGGTCATTAAAGATCCACGAAGCTCTTGAAGGAAAAGGGGAAAAGGCTCCTCTGGTTGTCACCTGCCCCTTCCCAGTTTCTTACCTGCATTTGACACCCTCTTTGTCCCACCTTCTCCCTGTGCCACTGCACCCTGTTCTGCTGACGTCCAGAGAGATGCAATCTGCAATCCTTTGTCTAAGAAGCCCATTATCTTCTCAAAGCCAGGCTCAATTAACCTTCCTGTCACCTTTGCTCCACTTCTCCCTCATTTTCCCTTCACCTCCGTGGCAGTGACAGCTCCTTCCTTCGCCATTTTTTTAAAGCAAGTCGGATTTTCATTCCCCAATCACCCCCTTTCTCGGGTGTCATCATTACAAATGCTGTTCCCCAATAAAACCTGGAGCGGTCCTTGGGGCAGGGATCAAACCCTGGAATTCCCCTCTCCCAACGGGGAGCCAAAATCAACAAGATGAGCCACTCAGAGCCACCAACTTCTGCCCTTCAGCAAAATACCTCTTGTGCTTTCTCAAAGCCGTTAATAGGCCGTGAATTAGCGGGAGCTTCATTAATTTCCTTGCTGGGGGCGAATGAAAAAGGTGACCTGGATAAACCCGTCGTGTTCTGGAAATGCTCATCAGTCCTTGGAGGTGGAACACCTTTGCCCCTCTCCACAAAGAGCTGCATTTCTCTCCTGCAGGTTGGGTGAAAATGCCTCATAAACCTCAGAGGGGCCTGAAAATGCTGAGCAAGGAGTGTTTTCACCTCCAGAAATGCGAGTTCAAGTGCAGGAAGGAGAAAGGAGGTGTCATCATTGCAACCTGATCCCAGAATCCCAGAATATGTTGGGTTGGAAGGGACCCCCAAGAATCAGCAAGTCCAACACTCAGCCCTGCACAGGATCATCCCGAGAGTCACTCCCTGTGCCCCAGAGGATCATCCAAACCCTCCCAGAGCTCTGGCAGCCTTGGGGCTGTGCCCACTGCCCTGGGGAGCCTGGGCAGTGCCCACCACCCTCTGGGGGAAAGGATCTTTCCCTGAGATCCAACCCAACCCTCCCTGGGGAGCCTGGTCAGTGCCCACCACCCTCTGAGGGAAAGGACCTTTCCCTGAGATCCAACCCAACCCTGATGTCCATGGCTCTGCTTCATCACCACACCCAAGGTGATGCCACTGTCTGGGGCACAGGGAAGGAGCCCCAAATCTCTGCCCAGGACACCTCAGGCTGACCATGAGCATCACCAGCTGCTTCCTGTAGCCACATTCATGTCCAGCATCTCCCATGTCCAGGGAGGTGATGCCAGTCAGATGTCCCAGGCCACTGAAACCTCATGCAGGACCATCAGACTCTGCTGCATTCACCACCCCATGGCACGTCCCTCTGTAGATGGGCCTGAGGGACTTGTCACCCTTTCCAGGGCCTGGACAGGGGGGTAACTGCTGGGTGGGAGGCAGAAAGCCCAGAAATTCCATGGTAGGCCATTCCTGGGGGATTAAGAACAGAGTTTGCTCCATCTGTGGTTTGGAGAAGTCACTGAGCTCCTGACTGTGTGTCCCCAAAACAAACCCAAATGCTGTTCCTGACAAGCTCCAGTTCCTGCTTTAATCCTCAGGGAAAAGAAACTCGTTGCTCCACCTTCTCAGCATGTGGCTGGAGGAGCAGAGTGACCCCCAGGCATGTCCTGCTGCACAGATCCTGCTCCTCACACTGCAGGGGGACACCTTTGGCAGGGTTGATGCTAAAGTAGGTTGGGTTGTTATTTTGGGACACTGAACATGTGTGGCAGTTATTTTAAAAAGTAGGATTTGGGGTCACAGAAGTGGAGATGAACAGAAGTTGGAAGGAGCCTGGATTTTTCATCCATAACAAAAAAAAAGAAAAAGAAAAAAAAGCCCAGGGAGGTGAATAATGGTGGCACTTTTACCTTCCCCAGTGCCAGCCCACCGTGGGCTCCTTCCTGAGCTCCACATCTCAGGGGTGTTTGGATCAGGATGGATTTGGGACAGTTTTGGACAGACAGGATGGCACAGGGAGCACGTGGTGCTAATAATGCCAAGGCTGTGGGTTTGACCCCCATATGGGCCATTCCCTTAAGAGCTTGATGCTCCTTGTGGGCCCCTTCCAGCTCAGAATCTTCTGGGATTCTGGGGTCACACCTGCAGTGGCAGCACTGGGGGACCCAAAAGCCCATCCTGGGAGTGATTCAGGGCTTATGCAAACCCAGGGGCTTTGCTGCTGCTTGGGAGGGACACCCAGGACACACCAAGCTGGGTTTTGGAGCATCCCCAAAAGCACCTTTGGTCCTTCCTCCCCATGACCAGCGTGGTGGCTGCTCTGGGGGGACAATACCATGGAGGCAGGAGGAGAAACGGTTTTCTACAGCTCCCAAATTTGTATCCAGGTGTGCCTGGCACAGGAAACACTTCAGAGGTTCAGCAGAGCCTGCCCAGAGACAGCAGGCTGCGTCCCATGCCCGGGTTTCTGAGGACACACGGGCTGAGTGACAAAAGGTGACAGCAGCCCCAGCGGGGGGGCAGCTGCAGGGAGCTCAGAGCCCACGGAAGTGACTCCATCTCCAATGAGATGCTGATAAAATGCTCCATTTTCCACTCAGCACGGGGGGAAGTGATGCCTCTGAGTTAATTTGGGAGCATCCTCTGTGTGTGCCGGGGCAGGAATTTGCTGGGCCAGCAAAGGAAGCAGGTTTGCCTGGCACAGTGCCCGGCACAAGGGCAGCTTCCCATCTCAGAGGTGTTTGTGGCAGCCTGGCCAGCCTTGCTCCAGCCTGGGAAACGTTTTGAGGTGGTTTGAGGAACGTTGTTGAAATGCTTTGCTCATTGTCACTGCCAGAGGACTTTACCATGGACAGGAAGCTCCAGGTTTCCCTCTGCCCCCATCCCACACCCCTGTCCTCGAGTGTTGAGGGGTTTCTTTCAGAAAATGGGCTTATGAACGATCCATCCTGGATTAACTCTGTGAGAATGGAGCAGATTTCAGCTGACAGGCAGCAAGGACACACCTGCTGCTGATCTTTAGGGGGCAAACACTCCCTGGGAGTTCTCAACAACTCCCCAGAAGGTTCTCATGAGGACACCTCGACTTTCACACAAGACTCTGGAGATGCACCTGAAAACATCGAGGATGAGTTCATGTGAACATTGGACCTGTGAGATGTGGATTTTAACCAATTAAAGGTTGTGGCCTGGTGGTGTGAGACTCAATTTGGCCAATAAGATGTAGCTTTAACCCGATATGAACCGTGTGGTGTGTGTAATAAAAGGTCTTCCCTGCAAACCTCATAGGCTTGTTGGGTGAAGTCCTTTCTCTCCCCAGATTGTTTACTTTACTCATGGAGCATCTGCAAGCCCTGCAGCTCCATCTGCCACAGCCTGAAGGAGCCCTCAGTGTGATTCCTGCCTTTTTAGCCCCACTGAGCCTCCCTCCCCATCCCAAGGGAAGCTGAGCCCCTCGGGAGTGCCCAAGCCATCCCACCCCACCTTCCCCAGCCCGGCAACCCTCGGAGCATTTCCCATCCAAGCAGCATGTCTGGGTGCACATGTATCCTTTGTAAAACACTTAGATCACATTCAGCTGCATTTCCAGAGCAAAGAAGCCCTGTCAGCATTTCCTCCCTTACATTTGGTGAACACACCCTGCCTTAAGTCACCCATTCTCATCTTCTGCCCTTATTTTCCTCCCAGGCATTTTCCTTCACCTCACGCGCTGCTGTCCTGGCCAAGGGTCCTCCTGGCTCCTGTCCCTGCCCTCTGAATGTCCTGCAGTTACACTTTGATGGCTCCTCATTAAACTTCCTGGCTATTAAAACTGTCTGCAAACAAAAAAGAGGCGTTAAGTACATTAAAAAAAAAAAAAAGACAAAACTCAGTTTACTGACCGAGGGGCTGCTCTGATGGTGATGATGCAGCACCAGGGGCCACATCCCTGTCCTCTCCTGGTCCCACCCCCTGCACATCCCTTTCCAGGCACCTCCCTCTGCTGAGAAAGCCAAATGAAGTGTCCTGGAACCACACAATAAAACTCCCTCTGGAGCACAGAATGTTTATGTTTTATGAGTTCATCCTAAAGCCAACATGGTGAAGATGCCAAACCCGTGAATAATTTGGGGTGGGTGCAAAATGCACAAAGGGCTGCAGAGGAAGGGAAGGGAAGGGCACAGGGCTGGAGTTGCATTTTCCTCCTCCAGCTCTTGCTATTTAAAGAGGAGACTCTGGGCAGAGCCCTCAGGTTTTGTGCTCAGAAGGTGCAGTTTAAAAGGAGCCTCAGCTCAAAGAGTGACTGAAGTGGAGTAACACGGGACAAACCCCCACAGTCCTGCAAGGTGGGAAATAAAACAGCCAGAGCATTTTCTACCCTCTCCAAACGTGTTAGTGAGGAAGCAGCACGTCCCTGCTGGCTGGGGAAGCGTGAGGAGGGCTGGGGGTGAGGAGGGCTGGGGGCGAGGAGGGCTGGGACCAAGGGGGTGTGATGGATTTGGGGATGCAGGAGCCAATCCACCCAAATATGGGGCAGGAGGACACGGGTGTGACCCCATACCAGGCAGGAGGGCAGGGGTGTGACCCCAGACCAGGCAGGAGGACAAGGGTGTGACCCCATAGCAGGCAGGAGGACACGGGTATGACCCCATAGCAGGCAGGAAGGCAGGGATAGGACCCCAGACCAGGCAGGAGGACATGGGTGTGACCCCAGACCAGGCAGGAGGACAAGGGTGTGACCCCATAGCAGGCAGGAGGACACGGGTATGACCCCATAGCAGGCAGGAGGGCAGGGATAGGACCCCAGACCAGGCAGGAGGACATGGGTATGACTCCAGACCAGGCAGGAGGACACGGGTGTGACCCCAGCCCAGGCAGGAGGACACAGGTGTGACCCCAGCCCAGACAGGAGGACACAGGTGTGACCCCAGCCCAGACAGGCAGGAGGTGCACACAACCCCAAAGCCCAGGCAGTGCTGAGCAGAGACCCCTCTGGTTTTACACCCCTAAAGGCAATAAAGGGAAGGTGACAGCAGGATATTTAATGAAGCAGATGAGGAGAATGCTGCTCTTGCAAGAGGTTGTTGTAAGCCTGTACATAAATATGTATGTGCAGTGTTCCTTACAGCTGCTTTATCCCTGCAAAGGCTTGCCCTGGAAGCTCCAAGCAGGCACAGAGGGGTGGCAGGAGGGGCTGGCACCCACCCATAGAGGGGTGGCAGGAGGGGCTGGCACCCACCCACAGCAGGGGTGGCAGGAGGGGCTGTCACAGACCCACAGAGGGGTGGCAGGAGGGGCTGTCACCCACCCCCAGCCCAGTGCCAGCCAATGCCATCCCACCTTCTCCGCTTCAGCTGCCCTGTCTGAGCTCTGAATCCAAGGATTTTCACACCAGACTGGAATATTTTATTGCTTGGTTTATTCCACTTAGGAATGTATTACATGGGCTGGTAACATTCATCTCCTCTTCTCCTGCCTCTCACCCAAGCCAGGGCTGGTTCAGTCCCCAGGGGATGCATCGAGGTGGGGAAGAACCGAAATCCTTCAGGGACACTGATCTGCAAACACCCCCGTGGCTAAAGATCCCCCCAGCCCTCCCTGCAGCTTTTCTCTGCCTCAGACACACAACCAGAACTCCCCAGGGCAACAAGACTCAGATTTTAAATCCCAGGAGTGGTTTCTGAGCAGGAAAAAAGGGGATAAATATTGATTTAGTGCTGAATTTGAATCTAAAGGTGAGGGCTGGGGATGCAAACCAAAAGAGGGGATGCTGGAAGGTGTGGGGGAGCTGTGGGCACACTCATACCAGGCTGGCAGCTCTTCCTCACAGATCTTCATGCCCTGGGCATGGGTAGCAAGTGCTGCTGTTCCCCAGAGCCCCAGGTCTGCCTCCTCCCCTGTGGAGTTACACCAGAGCACGAATAGGATCCTACTCTCACTAAAAGGGTTTTTCCACTTTATTCCCGAAATGTGCTAGAATTTTTGCCCCTTTTTTTGCCTCTTTCCCCCTTCTCAGCAGCCAGACGTGCTCCTGGGGAAAGCTGAGACTCGTGGGAGCCCCCAGGAGTGGGCAGGGTTGGCATGGGGAGCACATCCAGCATTTTGTGCTTCCAGAGCCTTCCCCAGCCCTCCAGAGCCGCAATTTCCACCCAGGCAGCAATCCCACATCAGAGAGACTCAGTGAAAGGAGTCATTCGGGGACGAGCTTCATCCCTGTGGGTTCTCCCGCCCAGAAAAAAAAAGGGGAGTGGGAAGGTTTGATCAGTTTTGCTCGAATTTGGGGGGTTTCGATGCAAAAACTGCTGTCCCGGCGTTGCTTGTGGAGGCGTCACAAAACCTGGCCCGGAGCCCGCAGATTTCCGCTTGCTGTTAATGATCTGTTCCAAAAAAACCCAAAAATCAACCAAAAAAAGTGGTTACAAAGTTTGCTGAGAAACTGGGAAAATGTCACAGCGAGAGTGTCGCGAACAGGCGGCAGCGGCTCCGGGCTGTGCTGCCCATCTCGTGACATATCGCCTGAAACGCGACACCGCGACCCGAATACCGCGGGGCTGGACCAGCTGCCACCCAGGAGGAACAGAATAGGGTTTTTTTTCCCAGCTATGAGAGAGAGAACAAAAGATTGCGGGGCTGCCTGGCTCGAGAGTGAAGGATGCTGGAGCGGGAGGTGGGAACACTCGGGCTGACTCCAGGCAGTTCCCAGGGCTCGTGCCGAGGGGGTGGCTCTTTGGGATGACACCGGGGAGTGTCGCTTGTTTTGATGTGCTTTTTGGAGTTCTATTTAAAGCTCTCACCCACCGCCCCCGGCGCTTTCACAGCAATTTTCAGGGTGTTTTAACACCAAGGAGTTTCTCCTTGTCCGTGTGGGAGAGGCTGTTCCCTGAGCTGGGGGAGGACACCTGGATGTTTGGGGACACCTTCTGCTGGTACCCAACGAGCCACACACACGCTGAGCTGTGCTCCTGGGGGGGATGCTCTATTTTTTTATTATATTATTCCATAGGATTATCCTGAATTGTGGCCCTGGCACATGCCCTCAGACACATCACCTCGATGGCAGGTGGGTTGGGGGTCACAGAAGGAACCACAGCTCTGCCATTCCAATGACATCCCCGAGCCATCCACTCCAAGGACATCCCACAGGAGCATCCCTGGCCCTGATCCTGAGAGGGACCCCCTCCCAGCACACACCCTGAGGGCAGCCAAGCTGAAGCTGAGCTTTGCAGGCTCACCAGCACGCAGGGAGAAGGAGCAACGTTCCCCAGATGGCAGGGCAGGATGAGGTTCTTCCCAGGAACAGAAAAACACGGAGGAAGGTGAGGTGAGTGTGTCCCAGCTCGGGTCAGGTGCTCCCAGTCACGAGCTCTTCCTGCCCGTTAACATTCCTCCCACGGCTTTGGAAACTGGGTTTGGTAACAGGCTGGGCTTAAAAAGGGAATGAATAACACTCGAGTCTCCCCCACCTTTGGTTTTCCTTTCCTGGCTCGTGTAACCATGGCAAAGGATCCTACGCTAGCCTGGGAGACGGCAGGATCCCTGCCAGCCCCAGCCACCTTCCCATTAAACCCTTGGAGAGGCTCAGCCTTCGCATCTTCCCCATCTCAGCTCAGCATTCCTGCTGGGAAACCCCCAGGATTTGCTGCTGGGCAGAGAGGGGGCTCTGGGCTGTGTGTGGCACCTGCCCTGCTGCTGCCCCTCCCCGGTGAGCTCTCAGTGATGGGGGGAGGGCCGTAGTACGGGCAGCCCACGCAGGCAGCTGGCACAACACAGCCTGCTATGAAAGCAGCATATGCTGTGCTGAGTTACCAGACCTTCCAATCACTACAAGGGCTTAAAATATTCCAGAATTTAATTACAAGGCTGTGTGTGCTTTAAATGCATGAATGTCTCGGGCAGACTTGGGCTGTGACAAGGGAAACCTTTTTCCGTGTGCAGGCGAAGGGGCTGGAAGGGAGAATCCTTCTGGGCTGGTGGATTGGGATCCAGGGAGCCACGTGGGCACAAGGCAGGATGGCACCATGGCTGGGTGGCATCCTCTGGTGCTCTGTGTCAGGGCTGCTGAGCCAAAGGAAGGCAGGTTCATACTGAGGGGGTGTGTAAATCCTAAAATCATGGAAAGGTTTGGGTTGGAAGGGATCTTAAAGATCATGTAATTCAAATCCTCTGCCATGGCAGGGACACCTCCCACCAGCCCAGGCTGCTCCAAGCCCCATCCAGTCTTGCCTTGGACACTTCCAGGGATGGGGCAGCCACAGATTCTCCAGGCAACCTGTGCCAGGGCCTGCCCACCCTTATAGTAAAGAATCTTTTCCTAATATCCAATCTAAATTTCCTCTCTTTTAGCTCTAAGCCATTGTCCTGTCAGCCCATACTCTCATAAATCTAAATTATCAAAGACAGATTAACAGCTATGAAGTTGTTTGGGTTGAACCCCTTCCAAAATATTTTTCTTCCTAAGAAAACTTGCATGAACTCAACAGCTCAGCCCTTTCCTGTGTCACCTGTCCTGATCTCCCTGCTGTTTGTCACAAGCTGAAACAGCTGATCCTCTTCCCCCAGGTTGGTGAAACACCTGGTGTGTTGTGCCTCCAAAAATGAGAAGGCACTGAACATAACAAGGTGCTTATCAGCTTAATGGCAGGAAGGGACAACTTGGGGAGGAAAATCAAAGCTCTGCTCTTGCAGAGTGTCCCTGGGGAAGGATCCCTGTGGTTGGGAGACCCACCAAGGCTACTCACCCTCCAGGGGTTCCTGGCAGGCATCCCACTGGGGATTAGCACTGGAGCAGCTACCCTGGCATGAGGTGGGGAACTTGGGTGTATCTTACACTGATTTATAGCAGGTTATTATTATTTTCCTACTTTAATTAACACAGATAATTCAAATGAGAGAAGGGACAAATGTGTCATTTCCAAGCAAAGACAGTACTGTTGGTAAGGGCTTTGATCTGCAAGTAGGATTGGACTGAGGATTGCACGAGCCAGAACCTCTGTCAGAGCTGGGCATGGCACAATATTCCTGCCCAAGAATCCACAATTTGGGGAAAACCTCCAAGATCATCAAGTCCAACCTTTGATGGAGAAGCCCAACTGAGCCTGAGCAGCAAGCCAAGGATTCTGAGGATGCAGAATAAAGCCAGAGATCTCATTGCCATGTTTGACAGTGGGACATTTCCTGGTGTCTCTCAGTTTTCCATCAGCATTCCCAGCACTGCTCCCCTTCCACCTGGAGGAGATGGCACACGGAAGCCACGTGGCACCAAGTCCTCCCTGAGGCACTGAGGTGACAGCCAGCCCAGGAACGAGGTGTGCAGAGCCTGGGAACACACAGGTGGTGCCAGGGAAGCCCAGCAGTGACTCCTGCTCTGCGCCACGTCACGCTCGGGATCTTCCAGCAGGAAACGCATTCCGGGAAAAGCAACGGCAGCCGCTGCATTTGGCTGGTTTTGAGGCTGGAGGGAAATCAGCTCCGTGGCTGGGATGGCTGCTCAGGGCTTTCTGCACTTCATCTGACCTCCAGAGTTCTCAGGCTCCTCTTTGGTGCCAAAGTTTTGGGAAGAGATGAGGAGAAATTGCAGACGTGTGGCCGTGTCCCTGCTGTGCCTCACCAGCACCACGAGCACTGGAGGTGGAACCTCAGCTTTCCCAACCCGGGCTTGGTGGCACCCAAATAACACTGTGGGCAACCAGGTCTTGCTTTGGACTTGGGCTGGGACAAACACTGACCTGGTAAAAGGTGGGGCTGAAACAGGGATTTGAGGCTGAAACAGGGATTTGGGGTTGTTCCAGGGATTTGGGGCTATACCAGGGATTTGGGGCTGTTCCAGGGTTTTGGGTTGTTCCAGGGATTTGGGGCTGTGTCCCCATGGGTTGGCCATGGTTATTTGCTGTCTCAGTTCTCAGGGGACAATCAACACCAGCTTCACAGCCCCAGTGCCCATCAGGCTTTGGTGGCACTCAAAAATCAGCTGTGGATACCAAAAGAAATGGATGGGGTGGTAAAACTCCTAAACCCATCCTGTCCCACACTTGAAGAGAGCTGGAAGGGGATCTGGGACAAGGGTAGGACACAGGGAATGGCTTCCCACTGCCAGAGGGCAGAGTTAGGTGGGATGTTGGGAAGGAATTGCTGGCTGGGAGGGTGGGCAGGGGCTGGCACAGGTTGGGCAGAGAAGTTGTGGCTGCCCCTGGATCCCTGGGAGTGTCCAAGGACAGGTTGGAGCCACCTGGGCTGGTGGGAGGTGTCCCTGCCCATGGCAGGGGTGGCACTGGGTGGGCTTTGAGGTCCCTTCCAACCCAAACCTCCAGGCTCTGGTGCTGGACATTGGCAGTGCTTCCAAATCACCAGGCCCTTCCTAGGGAGGAAGGACCCAGCAAGACTAATGACTGTTTTAATTAAATACAGCGATATCATTAACCCGCTGGAGTTCATCAAATTAGTGTTGCAAATGAAAACTGCATTGGCCTCATTTTCAGTGAGGCTCTTCCAGGAGGGAAAACAGCATTTTGCTCCTGAAGATGGTGTTTGCTTTTCCAATAAAACAAAAGCTCTTCTTGTCCCCCCTGGAGCTTTGACTCACTTTAGTTCTCCACCAAATATTTGGTTTGGCCCATCCTTGTTCCTGGAGTACCTCCAGTGAAGGTGTCGGCACATCACGGGATTGCCACAGGAAAATGTTGGGAAAAAGGGAGAAAAAGGGGACTTTTCCAAAGGACTTTGTGGGGAGGAGATCCTGGTGTCCCTCCTCCAGCACATAAAGCATTTCTGGAGTTCAGAATAGCCCAGCATCTGTGTGGGCTGGCCTGCTGCCATCCCTGGCCTTATCTCCTGTTTGCTGAAGGGTGACTCAGTGCAAAGCTAACCAGGTGCCCACGGGAGCACTGCTGGGAATGTGCTGATGTCAAGGGCTTGAGGGCTGGGAGGGGGATTCCCACCTGCTGGAGAGGAAGGAAGAGGAGCCATAGGGATCCCCCTGCCAGCACCCTGGCTCGTGGCCCAGGCCTCTTGCCTTGCTTATGTTGCACTTGGGGGAGAGTCTCTTAAATAAATACGAGTTTTTTACTCCAGGGCTGGTGTCTGGTGGGGACAGGGGCAGTGAAATGTCCCACTGGCCAGTGCTTGTCCCAGTGCTGGCAACACTTGGGCTTTCCTAGAGGCAGAAACCCCTCTCATCCTTGGCTGATCCCCAAACCCTGGGGTTTATATGCCCTGTGAGCACGTGGCAGGTGAGGTGTAGCCTGAGGGTTTCTGTCTTCCCCATGGACTGTCAGTTTGAGAGGATGGGAGTCACTCAACTTGCTTTCCACATCCTTATTAATCCCCCCTCTCACCCCCCAGTGAAAATCCACAATGGTTTTTGCAAGGCTGAGAGAGATTGAGGAGCAAGTTTGCAAGGTCTCTGGAGCACAGGGGGCCCCAGGAGATGTGCCTCCATTTTTGGCATTGCAGGGCCATCACTAAAAACAGCAACTGAGCTGCTCCTGTGAGCCAACTAATTAACATCAGCTCCTGGAGATGAATCAGGAGATGAATGTTCTGCCCAGGAAGGGATGGATGGCACAGGGGGGCTCCCTGGACAGCCCCCACTGCTGGGACAGAGAGGCCTTAACCCCAGGGATGAAGCAACCTCGTGCCTTTATGAATACTTGGAACAATTTCACAACAAGCAAAGCTGATTTTTCCACCTCCAGCCCTGCTCAGCTATTGCCGTGTCCTGAGGGCCCTTATCACCCCATGCAGCCCCCTCACATCTGCTCAGGCCCTGGCACAGGTAGGATTTAACACAGCAACAATCCTCCTGGTTTTCCAGTAATTCCATTGTCAATGATGCCAAGAGGTTTGTCCATCAGGAGCTGCTGCTGTGCCTCTCAGAGCCTCTGGCACAGGAGGGGGGAACCTGGTGCTGCCCTTTGGTGCCCCTGACCCACCTGTGCGGTGGCACTGCCACCCCAAGGGGACATCCCTGGTGTTGGTCAGGAAGCTGCCACCCCCAGAAGATGCAGTTCCTCATCTCCATGATGGCTGGACATCGATGTGGCCCAAACTAACACAGTGTGTGAATCCTCCATCGAGGAAACGAGGAATTCTCTGTGCTTGATTCACGGCGGCTTTGGAACTGCCAGGGATGGGAACCGGCTTGTCTGGAGCACCCACAAGCTCCAGGTGTGGTTAAATTGGCACTGGGAAAAGGATGCCAGGCAGCAAATGCCACTGCCCTCCTCGCCCAAGCCCAGGGGACTGGCTGTGCTCCCTGGCATGACCCTCCAGAGGGTGTGGATTGTGCCCTTTCCCAGCTGCCATTTCTTCTGTAAAAGCAGTTCCTGGGTTTCCTGGTTTGCACCACAACCCTCCAGCCCAGGCTTTGTTCCCTGGATGCTCCCTGATAAAAGATTTAGTGCCAGGATCAGCTCATTTGGGTTTGGTGCCTCCTTGTCCTGGGGACCAACATGGAGCCTGCCAGGCAGAGGGAAGGAAAGGGAGGAGGCAGTTCTGGAAAGCACCAACTCCTGCCAGCAGCACCCAAGGAGCCACCAGGGAGGGAGCAGAGGCACCCACCACATTTTCCAGCCAAATCCCAGGATCCCAGGAGGCACCAGAGCTCCTCTGGAGGTGGGGACAATGGGTTCGCCCTCCTGGTGCCCTTGTGAGCCTGGGAGCTCCTGCCAGGCTCAGATAAGGAAAGGGGCACAGAGACAGGAACTGGCTTGCCCCACATCCCGCTGGAAAACTGGCAGGAGAACCAGGAACAGAATAATTCTCTTTTCTCCTTGGACCAGAAGATTCCAGAAAGCTGTAAATGTACCTATTTCAGTGTCTAAAATTAGCTTTTAGTTCTTGTCAGTGCGTTTCTCTCTCTGTCATCCTCATTTCCATAGGAGAAAACTGTTCCAAGCCCATCCTTCTCATTCTTCCCGAGCTCAATTCCCAGTTCCCCTTTTTTTGAGATTTACTGTCCATCCCCTGCTGATTTTCACAGGGATGAAACTGTGGAGCAGTGAAGTGGAGCAGTGAAGTGTCTCCAGCCCAGGCATGGGATGCTGACCCTACACTGGCATCCCATTCCCACCAGGAATATCCCTCAAGCCCCCCCAGCTTGGCAGGAACACTCTTGGCTGTTGGACACTCCTTTCTCCCCATCATTATTTTTCAGGCAGGAGGTCAGAAGAGACTCCTGTGCCAGATGTCCCCCCAGAACCATGAAAACTGAGGA
>JAWWLY010000165.1:1491451-1515589 GCA_035041215.1 Gymnopithys bicolor
GGAAGCGGCACATCACCTTGATGCTGCACTCGGCGGGGTCCGCCATGGCGGGGGCGGGCGCTGCGCGGGCGCTGCGCGGGGCAGGTGCGGCGGAGCGGGGGCCGGGGCCGCCCAGAGCCGCTCCCAGCCCGCCCCGCACCGGGCCCGCCCCGCACCGAGCCCGCCCCGACCGGCCCCGCAGCGGCCGCGGCTGCGCGGGGGGACACGGCGGGGACCGCCCCTCGCACCGCACGCAGGTGGCACCGCGGGGAGCTCAGAGCCCACCCAGTGCCACCCCCTGCACGGGCAGGGACACCTCCCACAGGGCAGGGACACCTTCCACATGGCAGGGACACCTTCCACATCGCAGGGACACCGTGGACAGGGACACCTTCCACATCGCAGGGACACCTCCACATGACAGGGACACCTTCCACAGAGCAGGGACACCCCCTGCACGGCAGGGACACCTTCCACATTCTAGGGACACCTTCCACATCGCTGGGACACCGTGGACAGGGACACCTTCACATGGCAGTGAGACCTCCACATGACAGGGACACCTTCCACCAGCCCAGGTCACTCCAGTCCAGCCCCACACACTCCCAGGGATGGGGCAGCCACAGCTTCCTTAGGAAACCTATTCCGGTGCTCACCGGGAGGAATTTCTTCCATATATCTGAACTAAATTTCCCCTATTTCAATTCATACCCATTACTCCTTGTCCTATCACTGCTGTTCCTGATGAAGTCTCTCTCCAACTTCCTTTGGATACTGGAAGGTTCCATGGGGTCTCCACACAACCTCCTCTCCAGGCTGGGCAGCCCCAACTTTCTCAGCCTGTCTCCACAGGGAAGGTGCTCCAGGCCCTGTATCAACTCCATGGTTGTGTCCATGCTGAGATCCCCCTCAGCATCCCTCAGCTCAGAGCTCCCCTCAGCATCCCTCAGCTCAGACCCCCCTCAGTATCCTTCCCCCTCAGCATCCACCCCCTCAGAGCTCCCCTTGTCTCCAACCCAAGACAAGGCTGGTTGGTCAGTAACCAAAAATGTGAGTTCAGGCACCCAGTGCTGCCCATGTGCCCCCACCAAAACCAGCACCAGCAGTTTCCTGAGCCCAACCTGTCCCAGAGACCAACCTTGGGATTGTCTTCTCTTTTCCTTAAAACCAGCAAGATTGAAATTGTTTAATCACCATCATCCAGCTCCAGATTAACTACAACAGAAAAAAATTGGAGAGTTGGACTCAAATCTTGAGGAGCTCAAATCTGAGATTAGCTCAGTTGGTTAAAATTTGGTTATAACAATGCCAAGGTCATGGGTTCAACCCCCTGTGTGGGCCATTGACTGAAGAGTTGGACTCGATGGTCCTTGTGGGTCCTTCCAGCTCAGAATAGTCTGGGATTCTGTGATCTTGGATTACACCTCTGCTTTCCATTGGAAAATCTGTCAGGAAAAAGGAAGGAGCACCAGAGACCTGCAACAAGCTGGATCTAGATCCAGGTGAAAGGATATTTATTCCTGGAATACACTGTGTATCTGTATGACATCATTCCTGTGAGGAACAGCAGCAGTGGCACCGCTGGGTGACACTTGGACCTCATTCAATTTACCAGAAGTTTTGTCACGATGCAGTTGGTGAATCAGCATCTGGAGACTGTTCCAACACAGTCCTCCTCCTTCTCCTTCCAACAGTGCTCCTTCCTCACCTGCCAAAAGCACCTGCACTTTGCCCTCCTGTGCCCAGACTCCTTTAATTCACTTCATTCTCATGATTTGAAACAGTCCATGATGTACCACAGGAAATCTCCTCCTCGTCTCCCATAATTTTCTCCCTAGAAATGGCTGGACCACTAAAGAAGAATCCAATCACTGTTGATGACTTCTGGAAAGCTGCAGACATGCCCCAGACCTCGGCAGCTCCTGGACCTGTTTTCTTCCAGAGCAGCAGTTTAATTCAATTAGCTCAGCCATGTAATTAAGGGGATGGTGGCCAGTCCTCCAGCATTTTGATGGAAATCTCCTTTCCTTCCAGCTCCAGGGGCTGTTCTCTTTACCTGAGGTGGATGTGAGGAGCAGGTTGGTTCCAGAGGCTCTCCCACCCCTCCTCAAAGCAATTCCATCGAGGAGAGCCAGCAATGTGCAGCATGTGATAAGACATTATTATATAATGCAATTTATTCCCCTGGATTACCAATTATCCCTTTTATTTCTCTTCAGTTTCAAGCTTTTACCCTGAATAGCACATTTGTTAGTCATGAGAAGCAGGGGCTTAGTCATAAAAGACAACCCTTTGGATGAATTAATCCTCATTTTTTTCCATTATCAAGAGCTCATTTTGGAGCAAGGGAGGCAAAAATCTATTTTCCTATTCGAGCAGGTATAATCTGCACTCAGGAAGAATGCAAAGGGCCATCTTTTCTGAGCAGTTTTGTCTCAAACAATGTGACATTGTCTGTAGTGCAGACAATACCTTATTGTCACTGAGCTATTTTTATTACTTCTTACCAGATTAGGTTAAGCAGCCTGGTAGGAACAGGAATTTTCAGCCAGACCCAGGAGTCTCAGCTCCTCTCCTGGGGTTTCTGAGCTTCTTCCAGGCTGCTCTGGGGGCCTGAAGGTGTGATGGAGTTTGTTGGGAAACTGCTTCACATCACAGATGAAGATACAGAAGAGCAGTTCCACTGCACTGCTGACATCCTGATTTCTTTCATTTTTGAAACTGTGTCACACCAGAACACAGGAGCATTTTCTTCCTACCAGTACAACAAAAATAAAAGCAAGGGCATATTGATGTCATCTCATTTCCCCACTTTCCCAGCGAGTTCTCCAGCTGGAATTCCATAGTTTGGCTCACCCTGGCAGACCAGATATGGGTTAACAGCGAGTTCTGATTTTTCCTGAATAAATTCTCAAGCTGAGCCAAGCTTGGCTGGGACAGTTCAAACAGCACAAGATGTCAGAGCTTCCCAAAAGGAATAAAAAAAGACTGGGATCATAAAAAAACAAGGTTCTGTGAGCCAGCAGCACAGCAAGGTGTCCAGGCTGCAAGGACACCAAGAGGGGCACAGATAGGACACCAGAATGTGGATTCTGAGAGATGATCCCACAGAAATCAGGGAATTCACACCTGGGCATTTCAGAAAGGGAAAAACCAACTTACTCTGCACAGAGCCCCAAGAACGTTCCTTCCTTCCACTGCTCCAGGGGAAAAGGAACCACAAGGTTGAATTTCTGCTGTGTGTAACAAACAGCTCAGTGCTGGCCAGGGGTGGAACTTGTCAGCAGGAGAGCAGCTTTGATGCAGATCCATTGATCTGGTGCCTCAGCTGATGGATGAAATGCCTGTGTCATCAGTGCTGAGAGAAAGGGGGTGGAAAGGATTGGTCCCCAAAGGGTTGGGGTCCCCAGGACCAGGAGCAGTGTGGAATGTCACAGGTAGTTACATCCCAGACACCCTTAGAGCACCAGGGAACAGCCTGCAAGGCCAGAACATGGAAGTGTTAACAGGAATCCAAGTAAATAAAGCAAGGCTGAAGAACAGGCAACAACAGGAGCCAAACAGTGCTGAGAAGGCAGTTTGGAGGGAGGGAGGGACAGGAACATCCGACCTGCATCCCCAGGGATCACCAAAGCACAGAGACACATGTACAGCTCAGGAGAGAACACTGGCCAGGAAAGGGAAAAATTCAGCAGGAAAAGGTACAGGAGCTGCACAGCTGACCCTCTGTCACCCAGGATGATCATCCCAGACACAACATCCCTTTGATCCCACAGGGGAGGATTTCTTTGGGGATTGGGGCCACGGGGGTTCCCTTCTCACACCTCCAAAGGTCAGGGGCAAATGGAGCACTGGCACTCCAAAGATGCTCCATTAGAAAGTGTCTGGCAGGGAGTTGAAGAGCAGAATTGCTTCTGATTTGCAAGACACTTCAATATATGCTTGCTCTAAAATATATATATGTGTTAAGTGCACACATAAATCTCAGTCTTCACATCAATTATTCACATTATGCAGTCACAGATATCGTGTTAACCCATCAATAAAAACGGGTTTGCTAAAAATAAATAAATTGAATTTTTACCACTTTAAAACAGCAAAACATTTTAGTTCATTATTCAATACTGAAAACGTTTTTTCCAAGTTACCATCTTTTCATTTGGGTTACTTGATAAATCACCCCAATAAAAGGAACTTGGAAAAAATGTGTTGTCTAGAAATTATAGGAAGTTGGTTCAAACTTGGCTGTAACAATGCCAAGGTCAGGGGTTCAATCCCCTGTGTGGGCCATTGGCTGGAGAGTTGGACTCGATCCTTGTGGGTCCTTCCAACTCAGAGTAGTCTGTGAGTCTGTAAAATTTAAATATAACCATAAAAATCCCAACTGAGAAAAGCACAAAGCCACTAAAAACGCAGAACCCCAAGCCACGAGGTGTCTGTGGAGCTGCAGAAAGAGTTAAGGAGCATCACAGGCAGCTGATGCCACCTTCTGGTGTCACTTACAGCCTGAGTTACACCCACCACCAGTTCAGGCACCTCATCCTCAGCAACGAGGCTGTTTAAGGATCGCTGTGTCCCCAGGGCAGGGCTCAATGGAGTGACATTAATTGGGGCAAGGGAAATGAAGCATCAAGAGTCGCGGTGGGGAGGGAGCCCCGGGCTGTCACCAATCCCCAGCCAGCTGCCACCAGCCCGGCCCCGGGGGGCACTGGGGGCTCCCTTGGCAGTGCTGGCTCTGTCAGAAAGGGCTCTGAGGAGCTCCTGAGGTCTGAAGTGCAGCTGTGAGAGGGGGCTTGGTCACCCGACCATGTTCTGAGAGCCAACAGCTGACAGGCACAGCTCATGTTTGCTGACATCCCCAAGCTTGGTAAGATCTTGCCAGAGTGTGATCCAACACTGATGGTGCTCTGGTCAGTCCTGCACTCCCACCACACAAAGGTTTAGGCTGAGATCTCTCTCCTGGCACAAGTTTTCTGTGATCTGCCACATATTTGCCTCAATTATTTCCTCCTTCCTTCCTTTGCTCCTTGCTCTACTTTATCCTTCTTCATCATCCTCCCTGGGGAATTCCACTTGGACTGGAGTTAAACCAGGGGGCAAAGGACTCAAGCCAGGTTGGACTAGAGGGATTTCACTATTCTTAGTAACAGAAACAACTCTAAGTTCAGAAAGTTGTAAGGCTGGGAGGGTGGGCAGGCCCTGGCACAGGTTGGGCAGAGAAGCTGTGGCTGCCCCTGGATCCCTGGCAGTGTCCAAGGCCAGGATGGAGCCACCTGGGCTGGTGGGAGGTGTTGGGGTTGGAACTGGATGGGATTTAAGGTCCCTTCCAACCCAAACCATTCCATGATTCAATATGAATTGGTGGGAGGTGTCCCTGCCCATGGCAGGAGGTAGCACTGAATGGGTTTTAAAGTCCCTTCCAACCCAAACCATTCTGGGATTGTTTGATTCCCAAACAATCCATGTGACTGGGGGACGGGGAGAGGCTCTGGACACACCCACAGGGCTCAGGACAGCTCAGATTTTCTGCACAGGAGATTCTGGACCACCTTGTCTCTTCACACCTGCACATCCACTCACCCTGAGCCTGGGAGGGATCCTGGGTTGCCCCAGGGAATTTTCAGAGTCTCACACCACTTTCAACCCTACAAAGTGCTCAGAGAGAATGGGGAGATGCTGCTGATACTCAGAGAAAGGAGGAGCCACAGCCCAGGGAGCACTTCCCTGTTACTCCCTTTTCAGACTCCCTATTCCAGCTACATTACTCTTTTTCTCCATCTTTTTCCTTCAGCTGTAGTTACTGGGTGACAATCCAGACTGATTAAATGGGGTTAAATGCACAGCAAAATTTAACTTGAATGGATGGTCTTCTTCACTTTTGTGGGATTACAGCACTAAAAACATCCAGATGCATTTAGAGACACAGGAGGTGCCCAAGTCCTTGCTGAGCTGGGGCTTTAAGGGACAGCAGTGCATGGCTAGAAGGGCAGCCTGTTTCCAACTCATTCTTGGGGGGCTTCCCTTCCAGACAGGAATGGAATCCATTCCACTCTGTCAGAAATGCATCTTTACCTTCTCCTCCTGACCTGAGGTAAAGCTTTGTAATGAAAATTCTTCCCTCCCTGTGGATCTGCCCCCTCCCTGTATTTCTCCCCCTCTGCCCAGTCCTGCCCCAGCACTGCCCTCACCCCAGAACTGCCTGTTCTTTTCCCAGGAAACCCTTCCAAGCATTCCCTGCCTCAGGGAGCCTCACAGGGACAGTGGCTGCCCAGGCTGACAGAACATGCTCTCTGTGGGGATGGTTAAAGCTCACCCAACTTACACTGTGCTACTCAGGGAACATTCCCTCTCCCTCCTACAGAGATCCTCCTTCTTTCCTTGACTTTATGAAGGTTTTTCTCCATCTTTCTAAGAGTCAGTCTGAGTAGTGCAAAACCTAAAAGCAGAAGAAACATCGAGGTGAGATTTGAAACTACCTCTGAAGTCAAACCCAAACCTGTTGGGATAATAAAGAAACACAAACCAGAACTCCAGTCAATCTACAAATAAATAGATAACCCTTATTAGAAAAAGAACCATCCCTTTGGAGTACCTGACACTGAAGGGGAACTCTGCACATGACATGAGTCAAATACAAATTGCTGTAGATCAGGAAGATTTAATCTTACCTGGATGACATTCCCCAGTGTGTAACAGGACAGAAATCACTATTCAAATTCTATTGCAGAGATGGTCAAATAAGGGAATTAAAAGTCTGTGTTATCCTCAACACACCATTAGAGCAGCACAAACCCAGCTCAGTCAGTGGCATTCCCTGCTGTTTACTGGGATAAGGACAAAGCAGACTTTCTAGCAACACTCCCTTTCTTTTCTTTCTCCCCTTTTTAATGAAGGTTTTCCTGGGCTACAGCATTACCCATCCCTCCCTTTCTCTTGCACTTGAGGCACACAATTAACTGCCAGAAATTCTAAAGATGACTATTCCAGCTCTGCTTTACTAATCCTTTGAATGAAACCCATTCCACATCTGGCACTTCCCATCAGAGCCTCGGGAGTTTATGGGATCCTTCTTTCCACCTCCCATTTTCCCAGAATCCATTAAAAGTTTGAAGCTCCAGCTAAAGGTTGTTTAAGTAATTAGATGAGGATTAGCCTACACCAAGCCAGAGATACAGAGCAATCTCAGAGATATCTCCAGGCCAATTTTCCCTGCAGTGAGAAGAGTCCACGGCTTTCAATCTGCAGAAGAAATTACTTCCCATTTTCATCAAGCCTCCAAAGGGTTTTGGGGATGACAGTGAAGCAAAGCTATTTCTACACAACGAGGAGAATAACATTTTCCTTTTTCAGACTTCAATTTTCAACAATTCTTTCAAAGACAGCTCGTTTCTACTTCAGATTATGTAGGTCAGTCTCTCCCAGCAATGAGCCCAGCTCTACAGAAAGGCTCAGACACACCTGGAGAGATCATGGACAGGTAAAGAGCAGCTTGTCAGGGACCAGCAGTTCAGGGAGGGCCCAGAGCACCACTGAGCACCTTTGCACAGGTGCCCCCCTTGTGCTGCCACCACCACACCTCACCTGACCAAGGCATCTCGTGGGTTCCTCTGACTACTCTCAACAGGTCTGAGCTATTCCCACCTCTCCTTGCAGGTGTCATGCTGGATAAAAAATAAAGCAACACTGATGAATAAAAAATAAAGCATCAGTCAACAAAACAGAGCTGATTTTAGACAGCTGAGTTTCTGATGAGCTCGTGGTATTTAAAGCTCTGCAAGTGTTTTCAGCTGCCAGAATTTTTAACTCACACAACGTAAGACAAAGCAGGTTGAAACATAATTTAGATTAAAAACAGCTCTTTATATATAGCTAGAAAGAAAAATACACTGACTGCATGACAGAAAGGCAAAGCACATCCTGGGCTGGACTACACATTGAGGCTCCTTCCAGCCTCAGTGATTCCAGGATTTGTAAGAAATACAGAAACATCATCCAAATGTGGAGAACCAAACAGCACAACAGTCAAATGATTCCCCCAAAGTTTCTCTGGTAGGACAAGAAATTCTCTCTCACCATATTTCCAGGTCTCACATCCCAGTTCCAGCCCACTCCAGAACCAAAGAGCACAACAGTCAAATGAAAGAAATACAGAAACATCATCCAAATGTGGAGAACCAAACAGCACAGCAGTCAAATGATTCTCCCAAAGTTTCTCTGGTAGGACAAAAAACTCTCACCACATTCCCAGGTCTCAGATCCCAGTTCCAGCCCAGAACCAAAGAGCAGAACAGTCAAATGATTCTCCCAAAGTTTCTCTGGCAGCACAAGGAACTCTGACTCACCACATGCCCAGGTCTCAGATCCCAGTTCCAGCCCACTCCAGAACAAAACAACACAACAAATGACTCCCCCAAAATTTCTCTGGCAGGACAAGAAACTCTCACCACATTCCCAGGTCTCAGATCCCAGTTCCAGCCCAGAATCAAACAGCACAACAGTCAAATGATTCCCCCCATAGAAACATCATCCAAATGTGGAGAACCAAAGAGGAGAACAGTCAAATAACTCCTCCAAAGTTTCTCTGGCAGGACAAGAAACACTCCCTGTTATTCCCAGGTCTCAGATCCCAGTTCCAGCCCAGCCCAGAACAAAACAACACAACAAATGACTCCCCCGAAGTTTCTCTGGCAGGACAAGAAACTCTCACTCACCACATTCCCAGGTCTCAGATCCCAGTTCCACCCCAGAACCAAAGAGCACAACAGTCAAATGATTCCCTCAAAGTTTCTCTGGCAGGACAAGAAACTCTCCCTCACCACATTCCCAGGTCTCAGATCCCAGTTCCAGTTCCAGCCCAGAACCAAAGAGCAGAACAGTCAAATGATTCCCCCCATAGAAACATCATCCAAATGTGGAGAACCAAAGAGGAGAACAGTCAAATGACTCCAAACTGGCAGGACAACAAACTCTCAGTCCCTGTATTCTCAGGTCTCAGATTCCAGCCCAGCCCAGCCCAGAACCAACAGCACAACAGTCAAATAACTCCCCCAAAGTTTCTCTGACAGGACAAGAAACACTCCCTGTTATTCCCAGGTCTGAGATCCCAGTTCCAGCCCAGAAGCAAAGAGCACAACAAATGACTCCCCCAAAGTTTCTCTGGCAGGACAAGAAACTCTCCCTCACCACATTCCCAGGTCTCAGATCCCAGTTCCACCCCAGAACCAAAGAGCACAACAAATGACTCCCCCAAAGTCTCTCTGGCAGGACAAGAAACTCTCCCTCCCAAATAACCACATGTGCACCATGGCCAGGTTTTGATATGTATTTTTATTTCCCTGCAGTTTTCACTTATCAAGAACAAGTAACAGGGAAAGTTGTCTGAACTAGTGCATAAACAAACATTCGGAAACACCACTACACGTGTCTAATGTACAAGAACCGTATAAAAAAAGTCACTAAAACACTACACTACGAAGGTGTCCAACGCTTACAGTCAGACTTTTTCCAACCCGTTACTTGCCTTGGAGCCACAGGAAAACTCTCCAAAATTGAAAAGACAATCTTGCCACAACCCTCCCTCCCCCCCACCACCTGGGATGGCTCGATATCTAGACATCCAATAATGAGTTATTGCAATGATATATAATGCAATACATACCTGGTAAAAGGTCCTTTATGTGGTGTGGTACAGTTTGAAAGCCGGTTAAAATACGCAGTCTCTGGATAAAATGTCATCAGGTGAAAATTTGCTCAGATCTGCACAGCCTCACGTGTGCCAGATGCATAATTTTCCTAGTCAGTTCTTTTTTTTTCCTTTTCCTGTGTAATTATTTTTTATAAACTGGTATTATAAATAGAAATATACATTCAAAATATATGGAAAAGTGAGTTACTACATTAAATTTGCATGTATCGATCCATCCCTTTCCCCTGCACAGTAATAGAAAATACTATTTTGCCTTGAACTTCATATTTGACAGTGAAATGCCACTAAAGTATTTACCAAAAAGTCCATCTAGTCAAATTGTGAAACAAAATGAACCAAGTGAAAACTTTACATTTCCTTTAGAAAAAAATTACAAGAATTTTGTTTCCTAGCTATGAATCTTTAACTTTTTTTTTTTTAGACACAAAGTTGCATTTATTTGTACAAGATACAAAATGTAAACATGGCAAAATAAATAGTTTAAACAAGTGATGCAGGATCCCATGTCATGCTCATGATCCCATTAAAGAATTATTTTTTAATCCATTCAGTTGCAAATTCAAGTGCAAAAGCATGATGATGAATATCTACTATTCAAGTAACAGAAATAATATTGATGATACAAATAAACTATTTTACAAGGTAGTGATTTTCCCAATTTTACAAAATTTACATTATATAGAGACTTAATACACGATATAAGTCTAGTCCATTTGGGTCTGTCTGAGTTCTCTGTGACCCACAGAGTGCTGTTTTGCATTCAGCTGGAACAGGAAGGAGCAAACCATCAGCACAGGGCAGGCTCAGGTCGAGGTTATGTCACTTCCATGGCTACTGTTGTCTCTGCTATGCCATTCAAGCCCAGGCGTTCTGGCTCGTGGTTCTCCCTGCCAGGGAAAACATTCCATGGTTACAGGAACAGCAGGAGCAGCTCCTCCCACAGGGGTAAAGGCTCCTTTCATGTTCTGGGGGTTCTCTTCCCTGCACCAGGGGCAAACCTTAACACACATGCTGAAAATGTGATTAAAAGGAAACACTGGTGTTCAACAACAGCCTCTGCTCCACTAACAGTGCAGAGCCTTCCACAATTAGGCAATTAACAGCCCAAATTATGGGTAAGAGCACTAAAAACTACTGAGAAGTCTCCTGAAGGAACAAAGTCAAGGTATAGCAGGATAACTCACTATCAGATGCTCTGTTAGTGAACAGAGTGTTGTTATAATTCCCCCCAATGTAAGTTGTATCTTTTCTAATCATTTACTAATACCCATTTTTTACTTTTCCAATTCACAAACAAGTGTGACTCTGTTTTTTTAAGTAATCCAGCAGAGACTTAAAGCCCAAATATTGCCATTTTCAGAAAACTTAGCCAGCTGCATCCCCTGCCACTCCCAGGAAACATCTTCAAGCATCCTGAAATACCAGTGCTGCTGGTTCAACGAGAGTAAATACCTTAAAGGTTGGACTTGATGACCTTTTCCAGTGTAAGTAATGCCAGGATTTTATGTGAGATTCAGGCTGTCACTCTCCTGGTTTCTACTTTACATAAATATATAGCATATATATCCATATGTGTATAAATAAGAAAGGTATGTGTCAGCCTGCATCTTATAAAATTGGTACCCAAAGTTATGGAGAGAACCCGTGGAGGGTTTCACAGGATCTGCCTGACAGTGCTGCTTGAGAAGGAACCAATTAAAATGGCTTAAATTGCCATTAAAATGGTTATTTCAGACAAAATAGAAGCTGAACAAAACTACTGGTGCCTCAAACCAGCATAAATTATTTGGGGGTTAATCTGCCATATCAGCTCCTGTGGCCTGGACATGCTGGAGCTGCTGGAGGTGCTTTGTGAGGCTGCAGGTGTGCTGAGAAGTCCCTTATGCGGGGAAACATCTCTCCAGTGCAGAGCTGGGCATGTCTGTGGAGAGGGCACAGCCTCGGGATGCACCAGGGGATGGGCAGGTTGGACAGCAGGAGGAATTTCTCCATAGAAAAGGTTGTCAGGCATTGGAATTGCCCAGGAAGGTTTGGAGTGCCCAACCCTGGAGGTGTCCAAGGCAGGACTGGCCATGGCACTCAGTGCTCTGGGCTGGGGGACAAGGTGGGCACTGGGCACAGGGTGGGCTGGATGACCTTGGAGAGTCCCCAGCCCTGGGAGGTGTCCAAGGAAGGACTGGATGACCTCAGAGATTCCCCATCCCTGGAGGTGTCCAAGGAAGGGCTGGATGACCTTGGAGAGTCCCCACTCCTGGAGGTGCCCAAGGAAGGACTGGCCATGGCACTCAGCACTCTGGGCTGGGTGACACTCCAGGCAGGGGGCACAGGGTGGGCTCTGTGGGGAGTCCCCACCCCTGGAGGTGTCCCACGAAGCACTGGCCATGGCACTCAGCACTCTGGGCTGGGTGACAATCGGGGCAGGGGGCACAGGGTGGGCTCTGTGATCTTGGAGACTCCCCATCCCTGGAGGTGCCCCAGGAAGGACTGGCTGTGGCACTCAGTGCTCTGGGCTGGGTGACACTCCGGGCAGGGGGCACAGGGTGGGCTGGATGACCTTGGAGACTCCCCATCCCTGGAGGTGTCCCAGGAAGGACAGGCTGTGGCACTCAGCACTCTGGGCTGGGTGACACTCCGCGCAGGGGGCACAGGGTGGGCTCTGTGATCTTGGATAGTCCCCACCCCTGGAGGTGTCCAAGGAAGGACTGGCTGTGGCACTCAGTGCTCTGGGCTGGGGGACATACCGAGCATGGAGCACAGGGTGGGCTGGATGACCTTGGAGACTCCCCATCCCTGGAGGTGTCCCAGGAAGGACGGGCTGTGGCACTCAGTGCTCTGGGCTGGGTGACACGCCGGGCAGGGGGCACAGGGTGGGCAGGATGACCCTGAGCACCTGTGGGGCTGTGTGTGCTCCACGCAGCCCCGGCACTCACCTGGCTATACTGCTGATGGCACTGCTGGGGGTCACCTTTGGCACTCTGTCCATGCTGGCAGCGACGGTGGCGAGCTTTAAGGCGGTGGGGGACGGCGCCGAGGTGCGCGCGGTGATGTGCACGTTGACGGGGGACACGACGCTGACGCTGTTGAGGTGCACGGCGCTGGGCAGGCACGAGGGGTTCATGGGCAGCGCCTGCTGCGCCCCGCTCGGGCACAGCGCGGGCAGCAAGTGGTTCGTGGGGCTGTGGCCAACTGTCCTTACGAGCTGCACAGCTGAGATCCCTGGGCTGGAGGATAAAGCCATGTTGGTGGAGTACAAGGTTCGGGAGGTTCCTGTTGTGTGGAAGAGATGGGGGGTGTTAAAGACACACCTGTTCATGTCATTGTGCAAGAATCCCGATTTTACAGTCACCAAATGCCAAACTGCAGCAGAAGTGGCTGATCTTACACCCCCCAAAGCACTGCCCTCTTGGATAGAATCTTACAGAACCCTACACAGATGTCTCTCCCTCTCTTTCCTGGAACTGCTCCAGTATATTGATTTTATTCAGTCGTGTTTTTTCTCCCTCTATTCATTTCATATTATCATTAACCCAGCCTGGCAGAAGGTCTATAAAACTAATCACATCATTAGCTGCTAAAACAACAAAATACTCTGAAAGCCTTTTCTTTGTACTGGCAGCCCAAAGCCAGATCTCATTTGCCTCTCTGCTACACGGCCATGGCACCAGCACGACCAACGCTGTGCAGCAGGAGGTGGGAGGGAGGCACTGAATGCCAATGAATGCACTTTTGCCTGAATTTGGGAAGAATCCTAAAATGCAGTGAAACCTAAAGCTTGCAGTGAAGTCCAAAGAATTGCCAGCAGTAGTTGCTTAGTAAGTTTTTGCTGAATATGTGAGATAACAACCAAATAATGTATCAACTTTGCCATTTCCTTCTCAAGTATCTGATGCTTTAAGCCATTGGTTTGTTTTTTTTCCATTACACATTCAGACTGGTTTTAAAATGCTGTTGCACTTTTGATCATAATAGACCATTCAAAGATAAACCAAAGGAAAAACAAACGTAAGAGAGTACTTGGCAGCTTTTTATCCATATTAACAAGATATATTGGACAAGGCTCTGAGGCACAGGGTGGGATTCTTGGGCAGTCCTGGGCAGGGCAAAAGGAGCTGCACTCGGATGACCCCTGTGGGTCCCTTCCAGCTCAGGGTATTCTGTGACACACAACAGTGCCCAAGAGGACTTTAGAGAAGGATATTTAAAACTATCACACCTAATATATTTGATTTCTTTATTAAATAGTACTTTAAGAAAGATCAGCAGACACTCTTGGCTCAGGGTAGAGCAGCAGTTTTAAGCTCATCACCTGAAGGCTGGACAACCCCGTTGATGTTGTTGTGGCTGGTGCTGGGTTCCTTCGTGCCCTCACTGCGGCCAGGGGCAGGGGCACTGACCACTGCAGAGGCAGCAAAGTGGGCACTGGCTGAGTCCAGGGTTTTGGACATGCAGTCAGAGGTGCTGGAGCCCTGGGAGGGGGGAGAAAAAGAAGGAAAAAAATGTGGTTTTCATAGTTATCTAAGCACAAAATGGAATTAACATTAGGATTGCTGTAGTGCACATAAATATATACTTGTTCTACTGGAATATTAAGTATTTCAGTGTCACAAGGCTGATGGGAAGCTGAACATCAGTGGCCAAATAAATGAGTGTTAGGAAGTCCTGCCCAATTCAGCCACTCCGTGGCAAGTGCAGTTCTCAGCACAACAGATCACTTTAGTCATGTGTTGTTCACCTGGAGAACAGAGAAGGTTTTGGGAGACCTGAGAGCCCCTGCCAGGGCCCAAAGGGGCTCCAGGAGAGCTGGAGAGGGAGCGGGGACAAGGCATGGAAGGACAGGACACAGGGAATGGGATACTGGGAATAGATGGGATATTGGGAAGGAATTGCTGGCTGGGAGGGTGGGCAGGCCCTGGCACAGGTTGGGCAGAGAAACTGTGGCTGCCCCATCCCTTGAAGTGTCCAAGGCCAGGCTGGAGCCACCTGGGACAGTGGGAGGTGTCCCTGCCCATGGCAGGGGGTGGGAATACATGAGGTTTGAGGTCCCTTCCAACCCAAACCACTCTGGATTCTGTGGTGTTTGAGAAGTTTCCTTTAAGATGATGATTATGCCTTAAGTTTCTTAAGTCTCCTCTCTTCTGTCTCCAGGCAACAAACACTCTGCAACTGCAAATCTAAAGGATGTTTAGTCTTTATCCCACATCCATTCTCAGAGAGTGATTTGGACCACAGCAATTTGTGCCCTCCTCATTCTGGAATTATCCATCAGTCCAGTTTCTCTGTACTGAAAAGTCTTACCAGTCTTACTGGAAAAAAGTGTTAATTCTGCCATTTCAATTAATTATTTTATTTCAACTTAAGAAATGACTTTGCATAGAAGCTTAGAGTGTTTTAAAGATCCAAAATCCATTTCTTTTGTTTAAATATTCTGGCACTGTCTCCTTACATTTAAAAAATGTCATCAGTATCTGCCAACAGAGAATCCCTGACTAATTGCAGTAGAAAACACTGAGGGAAAGGGACAAACAGCACAAGCAATTAAGATATTAAATGCTCCAAGTAAAATGCATTTCCCAGTAATAGGCAACAGCAAAAGCTCTTTTTATTTTCTTGGTAAGAAAGTAACAGAACAGCAACACAATGGAAAAACGTTGTTCCTTTGTAAGGTATTACAGAGGAAAAATGGGATTCTTTTAGAAGGCAGAATATGCAAATAGGTAAAGCTGTTTTTCCTCTCAGAGGTACCAATTCTGAGCACTCACTGAACATCTGCTCCCAACAGAAGCTCACCATAATAGAGCATTACCCCACAGGGTAATCTCACTAAAGGAGGCTCCTCAGGAGGTAAAACCAGTGCCAAGTGAGACCTGAGGGCACTCTGGGGTTCCTGCACTGCCCAGCTCTGGGCACACAGAGAGCACAGCAAACTGGGAAGCCTCTCACTCAGCTTCCAAAATGCAGCCATGCTGTACAACCTGTAAAAAACAAATCTAAAACCTGACTAAAACCATTCAGCGCTCACTCTGTAACGTAACACCTTTACCAGGGAGTTGCGTTTAGTCTGTCAGGGATGAGCAGAGGGAGCAGGAGGGAAGGGGCACAGCGAGGACACCGAGGGGCAGTACCTGTGCTTTTGGATGTGCCTGTTGGGAGGAATGCTGGGACTGCTGTTTCTGCTGCAGCTGAGCCAGCTGTTGCCTCTGCATTTGCACCAACTGCTGTTGGTGTGTCTGGAACTGCTCCTCTGTGATACCCCCTGTGACTACGGGAAAGAAAGGGGAGCAGAGTTACACGGCCCTGCACACAAACACATCTGAAAGGCAACAGTGCATCAGTTGGAATAACAAGTGCTCAAAGACAACATGCATTGTGTCAGACGCTTCCAAAGATCTTCATCTATTCTTATGTAAAGAGAGGACAATGTTTGTTTGTTGTGTTCTTACATCGAATCGGTTTATAAACAAAAGAACTCAGAGCTTTAGTTGCTTTTGAGCAGTTTCTTTGGTGGTTTTCTCTCCAGTAGCTTGAGGCAAAACTAAGAGAAAATAGTTCCTGGCTTCCTGAAAACATCCTGAAACTCAGAGCTGAGGAAGAAGCACACTGGGCTGAGCTGGGCTCTGCTCTCCCGGTGAGCACCGGGGTTTATTCCTGTGCAACTTCCCTTCCTGCAGTCCCTTACTGTCCCTTCCCCTGACACCAGGATGGACTCACTGGGAAGCACAAGCCTGGCAGTGGAGAACACCAGAATTCTGAGATTTAAACAGTCTGTGCAGTGCTAGACCAGCCCTCACTAGAGAGGACTGAGATTTATAGTCTGTGCAGTGCTAGACCAGCCCTCACCTAACAGGACTATTCATCTATTTGGCAAATCCACTCTGACCTTCTGACTTCACACCTTTCCTGAAGGATTCACTCACGTTTCACCTGAACAGGATTTCCTCTGCCAATTATTTGTTCTAAATGGAGTAAGAGCTCAGGAGTGACACCAGTTTGTTTATGATGAGAACCAGGTCAGTGCCACCCCAGCAGTCTCAAACTCCCAACACATGAGAGAATGAAGTTAGAAAAGCTGTTAATAATATTCTCCCCAAAGAACTGCACACTTGGTAAACTGGACACACTGTCATGGTAAAACCTGAGTTTTGTGCAGGTGATGCCAACCCAAGAACTGAGTTCCCTTCAGAGGAAGCAAAGACAGAATTCACTTCTCAAAGACTCCCCTGAATCCATTTCAGCAGTTTATCCTGAACCCTGTTTGTCCAAGACTGAAGCTGTCCAGCACCTCAAACACCTGGATTCTGCAATGTCCTCCTATCAAGAGACACTGAGTTAACATTAAAATACAGTGTGAGTGATCCATCTTTCAGGGTCTGACTTGAGCATTTCCCAGTGACACTTGCCTTGAAATTCCATTATGAAAAAATACCAAAATTAGGACTGTGACTGCTTAGAAATTGGTGCTGAAACTTCTCCTCTCCTGCTACACCATTTAACAAAGTTTCAACCATATTATATAAGAGTTAACTTAAGAGTTACTCCTCTTAGACTGTAATGGTATTACCATTTCCAGCCTATTCTAAAATCAGATTTATTTTGCATTCAGCTTTCCTTTGTTCCTCTTGCAGATTCTCACCATTCAACTCCAAGTTCAGTCAGCCCAACCTGCTAAATCCCCTTACCACAGTTTCCCAAACATGTTGCATTCCTCCAGGCAACAGGGCCAAGAACAGCATTATGGAATATCACATATAGATGTATTCCTACTTTAAAGTTCTGGGGTAACAAAGTCCACATGATGCCTTTTGTTTTATAAAAAACCCTTCCAGAACAAGGTTATATTCTGTGTTTTCAGTGTCCCTCCCTTCCCAGTTTGCCACAGGCCACTCCAAGGTGCAGGGAGGGTGACTCCAGCCATGCAACATCCCCTGCTCTGCCTCACATGTCTGGATTTCTCTCAGCTCGCTCCTTCCATCAGGTATTTACTCAGTGGTCACACTCAGCTCAGCTGTTCCCCTTGTTATAAACCAGCAGATGTTCATTAGCACATTTAATATCATTTGCTTCTTCTGCCAAAGCAAACAACTGAAGGGCCCTAAAGAGGGGGGGAAAAAAACCCCAAAAAATCAAATTTTTCTCATGTCCCAGGACAGCCTTTAAGGTGAGATCAAGAGCCAGTGCTCTGTGGTTCCACTGCTGAGACCTCTCCCACCACAGGGCAAAAAAGGCACTGGGAAATTCAGTCTCCCTCCCTGACAGCTTTGGTTTGCTTTATTGTGTCACTTCTCTCAGGATTTGCAGCCTTTAATCAAAGACCATCTTTAGGCTGCCCCAAAAGTGCTGTTTCATTAATTACTTCTACAGGGTATTTAATGCTGGGGAAAAAAACACCTCTAAAAGGTAAAAGTTTGTTCCATAAGCAGAATTCTTCAGCTGGGAATAGCTGTCCTGCATCCAGGGACATGCTTTTCCCACTTGCAGTTCTTGTGACATGAGCAAGAGTTAATTAGCTGCAAGAATTGGTTCTTTATTCATGCACTGATTAGGCACTTTCAAGAAAAGTCTGGCCACACATTTTTAAAATTAGTCTGTTTGTACCATGTTGGAGGAAACAGCAGAGGAAGAGCTGCTTTATTAACACAGCTAAAAATAAAAGGCAGAGGTAATTTTAAATATTCTTGTGCACTGAAACCAAAGCAACTCCCAGACTTCCCTAAAAAATAATAAAATAAACCAGTTTAAATGCTGCCCCTGTTTCCTACCAGCCCTGTTCAAATTTAGTCACTATTTACTATGAGGAAACCCAAGTGGTGCCTCCTGCTGGTTCAGTTACCTGGGGAGGAATTCCCTCGTCTGTGTCTGATCCTGCACCAGAACTACAGATCTGGTTTGTAATTTAAATCTGGCATGAAGAAGGTCCTCCACAGCCACAAACTTCCCTGCATAGTGTCCTTCAGCTACTGAGGCATCTCTGCTCTAAATGTATTCCCCAGGTCATTTTTAAAATTACAACTCAAGTTTATTGCTATTCCTGCACCAAGAGGCTCAGACCCATCACATTTGGTTTAATTTTTTTCAGCTGTTTCTCTACAGCCTCTCCACAATTAAATGTGGATTTCTTTACTCTTTCCTTTAGTTCTCTGTCCCAAACAGTGCCAACCCTGCAGCCCACACATGGGTATGACTTGTGCTGGTGCTGCACAGAAAATTATTGATAATTCAGGTTTTAGTCTTGTGGATGGGCATTACCTGACTCAGGAAGGGCTCAGGTTTTATTCCTAAATATGCCCTTTCCCTGAAGATCCTTCATTAATTAGCACTGTCCTCATTTGTTTTATCTTCCCAGCCCCTGGAATTCCCTTCCCCTGCTGCAACCTTCCCTTGTGCTCCAGCCAGTCGTGATTCCACAAATCTCTTCAACCTTTCTCCTTCACCCACTTCTGCATGTGCTGTTGAAGGAGGTTTATCACCTTCCATCCCCAAATATTCCTCCAGTTTTGAGGGAGACTCCACCCAGAGCAGAATTCAAAGCTTGACAGTTTTACATCCACCTAATCCTTCAGTAATTGACTGGCATTTATTATATTAGCATGGAAAAAATCCTCAGGAAAATAAAAAAATCAGCTTAATCTGCATCTTTCTGAGGAAATTCCCATACTTTGGTGTCATGCCTTTATTCCTGGAATAAAGGGAATAAAGAGGAATCCTGCAGAATTGCTCATTCTTGTGACATCAAGAGCCAACAGTTAAACCCTTGCAGTCCTTTACAGAACACAAGTCTGTGTTTCACACCCTCAACTCTTCCATTTTCTGCACTTGCTTTAACAAGACATCTCTTGATGCTCATCAATAATCCCATCACACACAACTGCCCTTTCTGCTACAGGTGCAACTCTCCAGGCCTTCAAGGTCTTTTTAAAAAAATAATCACATAAAATGATGCCACAGTACATTCTATCTGGTTTTTTTCATACAAAAGAAATATTCCTGTGCAAATCTGTTCCTGGAAGAGAACAATACAAAGGTCACAATGACTAACCTGAGAAGTTCTAGAAGGATTAGGCTGGAATAAATATTTCTGTGTTTCTGTCAGTCCAAGACATTTCATCTGTACACAGGAATTCTACAGGAATGTTACTGGGGATTAAATATCCTGTAAGTGCCTGTGACAGAGATGGGCCATTCCACAACCACCAGAGGTTAATTATGGAATTCAGAGTCAGCCTGTTCTGTTATTTAATGTGCTGGTTTCCAATACCTAATTCTGTGTATACACAAAAGTAGGGACGTACCCAGGTGGTTGTTGGTGCTTGGTCAGAGACCTCTCTTGCCTTATCTCCAATTGTTCAGCTTTTTAAGGAATCACATGATTATGATTCTTTTATGACCATAAACAAGTGACAATGTTAAAACTTGACCAACTACAACTCCAGCCCTTGGAGCAAGTGTTGCAAAGACTATTTAATGCAAGCTTAAAACAATGACTTGTTTTCACTCCAACCTCAGTGCTGCCATACCCAGACCACTAACAAGGGGTCTCCAAGGGTCAGGAGTGTTTTGCATTTCATATTATTGTAAAAACACAACAAGAAACGTTTTTATTATTATTATTTTAGTGTGTGAATGTCTGTCTTGCTCTTCTGGAGCTGACAGGCCATAAAACCAAAGGGTGGCTGCACTGGGTGTGAGAGCCAGAGATGACACTGAGGGGAAAAGACAAATTTCCCAAACTTAATCAGTGCCTGATGATTTGCTGAAAAATTAACAGAGAAGGTGCATCAGTGGATGCTTCCTGTGTCATCAGTGGATGCTCCCAGTGTCAACATTTCTGCTGTTTTCAGACCAAGGGCTTTTCTTCAGCATCCATAAAGAAAATTCTTCTATCTTTAAACATGGTTAGACTGAGGAGAGTCATTAAGACTTAATTACACCTCAGCAATTTTGAGTATGAGCAGAACCCCTCTGAACAATGTGTGTCTGAACCCAGCACTTCCCCAAATTCTACTGGAACTGAAATAAAAGCAGGACTGTTTGTGGGACATTTCTGTACACTGTAATAAACACAATATAATTAGTTATTTTAACCTGTGGTTAACCTGTAGTTTAGATACACAGCAGTGCTGATGTTATCAATCCAGTGACAGGCAAAACCTCCAGAATTCAGTATTTTAAGCTCCAGAAGAATTCAAATCCTTGCCTACCTGATATGCCATTCTTGCTGGTGTTCAATAAAGCTACAGATGCTGCAGAGACTCTTTTATTATTCACAGTCTGCCCTGGTTTCCTTGAGGTACATTCTTCGCTATCGCTGTCCTGGAGGTTGAGTAGCCTTGGCTGAAAACACTGCAGTCGACATGATCTGATATTGCTTAGGATTTCTGAAAGGGACAGTCTGTTTTCACAATGTTTATTGGAAGCATTGGTCCGTGAAAAATTAGAGGAAAAGTCTAAAGTCTGGGGAGAGCTTGAAAAACTGTTGAGCATTTCCGGGTCAATCTGCCTCAGGACAGGATCGTGTTCTGTGGATATTCGGTCCATTATAACCCTGATGGAAAAGAGACATTTTAGTTGCATTATCTCCAAGTCTTTGAGGGGGAATGGAGAGTGGAAATAACATCACTGTACCTTCCACCCCTGCCAATCCTTCTCCTTGCAAATCCTATGCATCTCCTTGGAATTGTCAGGGTCGTAAGGCAATGCCTGAACCTCAGCTTGTCCAACTCTGCCAACTCTGGGCTCTCACACGAAGGATTCATTTGGTCCAAACGAGGCTGGAGAGAAAACATGACAGGCAATTTTACACTCAGAGGCTCTGCTTTGATGAGGGCACTCCTGGTTGGCATGCAGGAGTGTAACTATCACTTCATTAATATGAAAGAACTCAGAAGATGTTTTTAAAAAACATGAATTCGTGAAGCCACAAACTATCCTGCAATTCTTTGATTCCATCTTGACAAGCAGAAACATTCTGTGCTGTCTGAGGTGTCTTCTGACAGATTAATAAATGTGCATCATCAATTTCTGTGATCAGGTTAAATGCAGTGCTGTAGAGTCAACCAATTTATGCTGAGTTAACCAAAACTCAGATGGCTTTGGTGGCTTAAAAAGACAAACAAACTGAAAGGTTAAACATTTAGGCTGTTAAATAAGCTGCTTCTGACAGCAAAGGAATGAAAATACAAGTTCCAGTCACCTCAGCTCCTTTTGGTAAAGGAATTAAGGCTAAGGGGAAAGAGAGAGCAGGATAAATCCAGAGGGAAGCTTCAGCTGAGCCTCTTGAGCCAGGCAGGAAAAGGGATGTTCTGGCAATTGCAGCCTCGTGGTTTGCAATGTATCTGCAGCTTGCAGTGATTTACAGGAAATACCCTCAACAGAGGAAAGCCCTGTGCTCCACTGGCATCTCCACTCAATCCCTGCTGGGATCCCAGCAGGGCTCAGAGCTGGGACAACTGGGATCTCAGTCCAACAAGCTCTCCAAGCTGGGAAGAAAGGATGTGCTGAGGAAAGGGAGGAGACAAGAAAATGCTTTCCCTGCTTAGCAGTGGCTGAATTGGTCTGCAGAAAACACAGTGTGTCACCTTCAGGTAACCACAGAGAACAGCACCATGAGGGGAATTCTCAGAAAGGATTAAAAAGGTCTCTGGATTCATCAGATCTTTGGTGGTCACAGTGGGAACAGAAGAACTGTGACACCAGCACGATGCCAGCCTGAATTTAACCCACCCCAGCACGGCCAAACCACCCCCAGTCCAACAGCACAGTCTTACAGCGTAGTACTGGCATCCTGCTCTCCTCCTGAAAGCACAGGGGCCATCAGGGTCGTTCTCCTCTTCTGCCTCTGACACTGGCGAGGGTACCTAGACCAGAGAGCAACATCAATGTCCCACCTGCCACATTCATGCAGTGCAATTTTACTTACTATAAAGTTTAGATTTGAATTACGGCCTGATATTGTAAGTGCAGCTTCTCAAAGCATTGCTTAGAAGAAAAACTGGTAGTTTATACAGGGATCTTTGAAATATATCCACTGGACAGGCCAGACTGGCCAAAGGACAGGCAAGTGAAGCCTCTCCTGTGAGAACACTGAGATGCTGCAGCAGAGTTGGTACCTGTGGGAACTCATCCTCATCTGAGCTGTGGAAGTCGTACTGTTTGATGTCACTCTTGCTGAGCACAGGCAGGGGCTCAGCTGAGGGCTGGGCAGGCACCACACACTCCAGTTTGGGCTTCTTCAGGTACTTCTTCTTCTGACGTACAACATCGGCCACCTCCTCCTTCAGGGATGAGTGATGGGGGTGCTGGGGGGGAATAAACCAAATACTTTAAATAAATCAGGCATTAGAAGGAAAAAGGTTAATTAGTAAGATAGGACTGCTTGTCTCCCAAAGCAGACATCTGAGACACATCATGCAGAATTTATTCAAAACATGAAAAACTACAACTCAACCTCTGGTTGTCTTTGTGGATATTAATTAATTAATCAACAAACTGAAAGGTCTCAAGCAAACCATAACACTGTTTAGAAGGCTCCTTGCTTTGCAGCACACTCAGTGTACTGTAATTGGAATTCCTATTCCAATTATTTTCTGAAATCTCATTTTTCTACAGCAGTTTCTATTCTCTGAACTGCTCTGATATGTTCAATAGGAACAATTTAATTTGTTTTGTGTTTCTCATATAGTTTATACTTTGGAACACACATAATGGTTATTTGCTTTGGCTGTTTAAGATGTTTCTAACATAAACCCTCTGCAGTGAGCAACTCCATCAATATTAAACTGTTCACTTGAACACAAATGAAGACATTAAACTTCAAAGCTTTCATTTAAAAAGATTATTTCACTTGCAAAAAACTCTCAGCTTGAAGGAGAAGTCAGTGCAGTTTTGGAGAAGTGTTTAAGTTTACCCCAAATTACCACTTATCAGTAACTGTCTGACTGAAACTAAGTCCAGTAAGGGAGCTCAGGAGAGGGAAACAGGGATGGCAGAATTCCTGGAGAAGCAGCAGGGGCTTTGTGTGGAATTCCAGCACCACTAGGTGTCGCGGGTGCTAAATGCAAACTTCCCAGCTCCTCCACTCTCAGCCCAACGCTCCAGGCACGCTGTAACAGCTGCTGTTTGCCCCAAAAACACACCTGGACTCGAAGCTGGGATGTCCAAATATATGATATGGTCGATAAAAAGAGACTCACAGCGGAAGAACATCTCACCTTAACTTTACATTCTTGAACTTTGTGATGATTTCCATTATGGAGAGACGATGGAGTTGTGCCCATCTCTTTTTCAGGTCTGTTGAGCTTCACTTCGTTGAGGATTTCACCTCCAAAATCACCCAAATGGTACCTCAAAAAACAGAATTAGGACTATCATCATAGAATCATGGAATGGATTGGGTTGGAAAAGACCTCCGAGATCAGCAAGTCCAACCCTTGATCCAACCCCACTGTGATCACCAGCCC